>CM077080.1:205018521-206218521 GCA_039513925.1 Platanthera zijinensis
AATCGTCCAAACGCCATGAAATTAGCTCTTTCATCATAGGTAGGAGGTCCTAGTCGCTGAAAATGCGATATAAAATTCATCTCTGGTGGTAGTAGAACTGGAGGCACCAAAGGAGAAGGAGGAACGGGAACATCTTGACCCACAATAGGGTCATGCACTATCGGCTGCTTCCCTGAAATGACAGTCAATAGCGCCTGGATCTGCGATTGCATCTCCACCATCTACCTAGATAGAGCCTCATTGCTCTGTTGTAGTCTCTCGATCATAGCCTCACTCTGCGTACCAGATGACTCGCCCTCAGACTATGGAGTCGACCTAAATGCAATACGCTTAGGCGAAATCCTAAGAATACAACGAACAACCAATTAAACCTAGCTTAACCGCTAGAAACCACACAACTTAGTTTAGACCAAACATGTTTAAACACTTGCTCCTGTTGCTAACTTGCTTAAGGATTTTCACAATGCTATCATGCTTAAACTTAGGATTATTTACCGTCATCCTATTGACTCATGTGCATAAACCATGAATGCATGAATTCTTATTCTTTTTTGCTTTAAAACCATGTCTATATGCATGTCATCATGTAGATCTTTAGCTTGCCATGTGTGCTAATACTATGTTATGACATGCATGTTGTGCTATGCAATCTAATAAAGGCATTAATGCATGTTATGAGTGGGGTACACAAGAAAAATTATGCTTCTTGTACTACATAATATCGCTTGTAACGAAAAGAAAAATCTAATGTGCATTCATGTGATGATTATGCATCCATACTACATAATAGTCACATGTTTCTTCCTATGATGATCCATATACAAACACATATTATACATCTCATACTACATAATATGCCTTGTATACTTCTTGTCATGCTTATGAGTGTAGTGTTCATGCTTCAGTCAAGATGTACTGATGACACATCAGTGTGTGAATGAAATGGAATAAGACCACTAAAATTAACCAGAGGTAGTCGTTCGACCAATTGTCAAACAAACTATCCCTCTGATACCAACTGTCACAACCCGCATTTTCTTCGCATTTATATGACATATTAGAGTAAGAGAAAACACGCGTCGTGATGCCACGCCGTACAGGGGATAACTTCAGACGCTCAGGCAAGAACCCGAACTTAACACTTTATATGAAATCCTCATGTTTTCATGAAGAAAGGTGTAATTTAAGTTAAGTTTTGATGGTCGTATCCCTCTGCTCAGTGGATCAATTAGTCCACAAATGAAAACCAAACTATACGCTGTGGAAAATACCTTGTTTTTATTGATTAACATCCTACATGAGCATAAACATCCAAATAGGACAACCCATGATATGCATACATCAAGATTGAATATAAGTATAGGAATAACTTTTACTTCCGTTAAAATATAATGGCTTGGGTTAAAAGATGTTATGCATGAGATAGCCAAAATGATAGTTTTAAAATTACTAACATGCAATACTAGCATAAAACCTTCCTAGAGAGCAAGTAAAGATGACAAGTCATCCAAAAGAGACTAAGCAGCTAGCAAGTAACTTAACAATATAAAACTCCGGTGGGCGTCCACAACCTGACACGAACCCAACAAAAAAGGCTTGTATGTCAAAACTAAACAACCAAAACAATAACACTACCTCACAATGGTGAGGAAAAGACGACTGTAGAATACCAGCGACCACCAACCCTAGCTGCTTAATCGACTACTGCTCCAAACCTGAGGCCTTCAAAAGAAAAGAATACCTCAGCAAGAAAATACAAGTGGTAAAAATAACATCAGTAGCTGAATGCTAAGGAGTTTAAGGGTTACCAACCCAAACAGGAAAGGCTGCCAAAGCACAGCAGACGAGAAATAAAATATTAATAAATTATAAACTTATAAGGTTCAAGAGTAAGGAAATTGCACCAAGTACGAAACGAATCCATGCTTCGAGAATATCTGTAAGAGTAAGCATAAAGGCATATGTCTAAACAATAAGAATGAAGAGACTGAATTTCTCTAAACACGTGAATCATTAACACTAGTAAAACAGTTCTGAGTAGGTGGCCACAATGTCCAACACGAACAAACAGACCCAAACATCTTGAGAAGGCACTACGGTTGTGTCCATAATGTTCAACACAACACAACAGTCCAAACATCTCAAAAAGGCACTATGGTGGTGGCCATAATATCCAACACAACCCACAGTCCATGAGAAAATGCCAAAAACCACCAAGTATAATGATTCACGAGCCAATACTAGGTTGGTGGTCCTTTATCCATTGTCAACCATGAGCCACACCTAAACATCCATAAACACTTACAAAACCCCCCAAAGACAGGATCTCTCTATTGACAAGCAGGAAGAAAAATCATGAAATTCATCCTAAGGCCTATACTCGATGAATTGGCTCAATTAAGAGAGAAATTAACTACTAAGTCCATATTGATTCATCGAGTATACTCGACAAATACAGTAGATACTCGATGAGTATACTTAGAAAAATTAACTAACTAAACGATACTTGACGATTTGGCTAACATAACCTTGATACTCGACGAATCGGCGAGTTTACCCAAGTCCATGGGAAATTCGTCGAGTATACTCGATGAATTTGAAGTTCATTCAATGCTCTCAATGCCAAAGCAATCTAACTCGATGCGTGGACTTAACTCGGCAAAATTTACTTCACTCGACGCCTAGCTGAGTTCACTCAGCGCACTAAATGCCAAAGGTGGTAACACTCAAAACACTCAACTCCATTTGGTTCACTTGACACCAATATGAAAATACTCAATTAATTCATCGATTTTATATGATGAATTAGACTTAACCTCCCCGACACTTTACCGCTTGACTCCAAAACAATATCACTCAATGCCAAGCATATAACTCGACGAACTCAATGCCTAAAACTCAACTAATGCAGAATCACTCAATGCTTAGACTGATACTCGACGAATTTGTCGATATTACTAGGCGAATCAGACTTAGACTCAAATGTCACTCAACGCTTTCGATGCCAAGTCACATTCACTCAACGCCAAGGCCGATTCGATGATTTTTACTTAGTCCAAAACCCATACTTGACGAATTTCACTAAGGCTGACCCCACCATATTCGACGAATTCTATCTTAAGATAACTGTCATATTCGACGAATTCCAACCTAGACTAACGGTCATACTCAACGGATTACTCTTAGGTTTACTTCACCATAAATCGACAAATTACTTCTAACCGGAATCAACCCTCTGACAAAGATTACCTTGGTCGGAAATCCTACGCTACTCAACAAATCGATCTTGGCTAACCCTTTCACTACCCCTATATTCTAAGGAAGGAAGAAAATGAAAGGAATGAAAATCAAGAACAAAACATCAAGGGAAAGATTCACCACTTGCCTCAAGCCTCCGAAATTCGGCCTTACAAACACTCCTCCTCACGGATCGTCCGCAAGAACACCTAGACAACGATTCCTGAAACTTTTCGGGGCAAACGAGGGTCAAAATGAAAACCTAATGTCCAAAAATTCAAGAAATGGGAAAAACTCACTGAACGAATGTAGATCTCGATGAGAGCTATCAAAATCTACCCTCCAATGATGATTTCGTGCACCGGAGCTCCTACAATCGATGGCCAAAAGCTTGCGAAGTCCATCGCACTCTCTCTCTCTTTCGCGAAACAATTTGACGGCTTAAAGAAGATGATGAATAGGGTTCCGTCTAAATTGTAAGGGTATTTATACTTCTAATATTTAAATAAAAATATAATATATTATTATTACACTAAACGTCCAAATGACCAGAAATTCTAAATCATCTCAGATTTCCACGAAATCACACTGAAACTACATATACTAAAAATATTGATGCTAAAACCCAACAGCGAAGTCGAAATTAAAATCCGACAAGCCAAACTCGAGTAAAAACTCCTGAAGTTAAATTAGCAAATATCCCAAAAAGGCTCCACCAAGTTCCAAAACAAACCCGGCTCCTGAGGGAAATCCCAAAAACACACAAGAATATAGCCATGCTAATATTCTAAGTCAAAACCTCATATACCAAATGATAAAAGGTCACGCTCCAGCAATGGCACCCATCAACTATGTGGCCACGCAACTCCCTGACGTTAAAAATATACCACTAAAGGATTTAAAATAAACATCGAAAAATCAGGGGCGTGACACACCCCGCATTCGGATCAAATCCTTGCATCCTTTGACCCTCTAATAGAGTTGCTATGCTCTCAAACATTGCCACAATATTACATCCTGCCAGCTACTGGGTCCGTACAATAAAGGAAGAGGAACAAGAATAATACAATCATATCAAATAAAGGCACAAAAGCACTACACAAAATCACCAAAGGGCGATGGCAAACATACATCAAACTCAGCAAGAAAAAAGCAAATGAGCACGACTATACAAAGATAAAAGCACAAGATGCTACCCTCTGGCTTCTTATACATCGGCTCAGGGCTTACCACCTTCGTCCTCAGAAATGTCATCAATGCTAAGATACAAGACGTCATAATTTAGATGCTTGGCTACCAGGCGGAAAGCCTTCAACACCCCACATCTGAGCGGAACCTCATGAACATCCTTTATCTGAGGCTCAGTCTCTCTGGGCCAAATGTCCTCACGATTGTCCTCAACAAGTAAATTATGATTGCATATATAGTTCAAGGAATCTGGAATTCTACAAGTCTAACTGCCTTCATCTCAAGTATCCGCTCGTCTGAAGAAAGACGCGCTATCTCAGCCTTAGAAGCCTCCAACTCCGACCTCAACCTGGAGCTCTCCTACTAAACAGTCTTCAAAGTCTGCACAATCATCTTTGTCATGGACTTCTCTATCTACAACAATACTCGGCTTCCTCCATCTCAGATTTCAGCTCCGACCCGATCTGCCGGAAATGGATAGTCCTCGATCAAACTCCTCTCTGGAGCTACAATTGAAGCCTCTACTGCCTAAAGCTTCTCCTAGAGAGCTAAATATATCTTTTCAAGCTAACATAATGATCTTTCTACGTCAACGTTGTATGTGCCTAAGCTTCGATCTGTAAATAACAAACGAAGAGTTAACGATGTACAAAGTAATCAGTTCAAATAAGGAAATTAATGATTCACTTACCATATCACTCATTGCCTTCAAAGATGAAGACACTAGGGGGAGTCTCTATACGAGGGACTTGGGGGCAGTTTTCTCTATCACCTTAAGATCAGAATCGACTGAAGCAAGCTCATTGCACGGGGCCTCCTCAATCAGGTCCTCTCTTCGACTTGTCAAAGTTTATAACCCTAGAACTGTCACAACCCGCATTTTCTCTGCATTTAACGACATATCAAAGTAAGAGAAAACACGCGTCATGATGTCACGTCAGCAGGGGATAACAACAGACGCTCGGGCATAACCCTATCTTAACTCTTTGATGTGAAATCCATAAGTTATTAATAGAAAAACCCAGTTTAAGTTTAAGCGGTTAGTTGTATCGCTCGGCTCGGTAGCTCAACCAGTCCACGAGAAAAGTAATTATACGCTGCAGAAAATATTTTATTTATAGTGATTAACATCCTACAAGAGTATAAACATCCCCGAAGGATAACTCATGGAATGCAAGACTCTAGATTTATAATAATTATGAAAGTAGCTTTTACGACCGTTAAATATAGTGATTTAGGTTTCAAATATGGCAGTATGAAATAATAGTAATAATAATTTTTATACTTAAAATTATTTAACATGCAACCTAACATTAAACCTTCTTAAAGAGCAAGTACAACCAAAAAAAAGAGGTAAACTAGCAGCTTGCAGAGTATTAAACATTCAGAAAAGAAAACTACCAGTAGGCGTCAACAACCTGACACGAACACATTGAAAGTATGCATGTCTGAACTAAAAACCGAAAACAACAATCTACCTCACAACGGTGAGGACAATCACTACAACAACTGCAGTCCACAAGCTAGCACCCACAAAGCCGCTCCACCAGCTACAACCCTGAACCTGAGGAATTCAAAGAAAGAACACCTCAGAAAAAAAATTGTAAGTGACAATGAAATAAGCAGGTAATAAGTAGAAAAAGGCAAGAAAGGGTTTACCAAACCCGATTATTATAAAAAGCTGAAACTTCAACTGATTTGCCAAATAGAAACAGGTAAAGTGAAAAGTTTGCAATAATGGAGTAAAAGAAATTTGCACCAAGTACGGAACGAAGCCATGCTTCGACAAAATCTGCAAGGATAAGAATTAAATAGCATAAACTGAACTATAAGAAGCAAATGAGCAGAAAACATCTCGAAAAACGTGAATCATTAACACTGGTAAAAACAATCGGGTCGGAGTCGGTGACCAAAATGTCCAAAACCGAGACACAAACATTTCAGAAAAAAGCACTGCGGGGGGGGGGGGGGGGCACCTGGCCGAACATAACCCAATAGTCCATAAAAAAGAGACCAAACAAACCACCAAGTGTAATGATTCACAAACCAGCGTCCAGTGGGTTGTCCTTTATCTACTGCCAACCTTCCTAGCCAAAGAAAACATCATTCCCAAAACCCCAAACCAAACCCAAAAAAAATCCTTGACAAGCCCTAAAATAAGTCTAAGGTCCATGCCCGATGAATACTGAACAAAATTCGGTTGAAATAAGCTAAGTACTAGCCAAAATCGATGTGTATACCCGACGAACCCCATCAATACTCGACAAATTTACTTCCGATACTCGACGAATAGATAAATGATACTCGATGATAGACTAATTATACTCAATGAAATTTCCTTGGCCTCACCGGCTACTCAACGATTTTTGCACCTAGTTTATACTCGACGAACTCCCTGATACTCACCAAAATTTCCGTAACAAAATTCGGCAAAATTACTTACCTAAACACACCGAAATTGACTCCATGATAATCGACGAATTTCCCTAGAGATACACGATGAATTTCTCTCCTGATATAAGTGTTGGAACCCTATTAATGATTTGGGATAGGATCACTATTATTTATTTAGGATGATTAGTTTGACCCAATGTGTATAGTCTAGGGTATATGTTTATTTCCAAGGTCGCTCCTTCAGAAGAATTCCAGAGAAGTACTGTTCGATGAACTCCAGGCTCATTTCGATGATTTCCAGGCTCAGTTTGATGAATTTCTTGCAGTATTCAATGTTCAGGCAGTTTTATATTCTGAAGGTAGAATGATTTTAAAAGGCTTAATTATTGTCAATTACACTTTGATATTTAATGCTAAATATTCTTAATGAATATAGTCTTTTAAGGCAGCATTAAATATGGATTTATCACAGAGTTTAATTCTAATTAATTCCTAGAGTAGTTACAATTCTCAGATATTCTTCAGGCGTTTCAAAATGGTTTTAAATTCAAATATTTGAATTCTTCTCAGAGGTTATATATTCAGATTATTTCTGCTTCAAAGGGTTACATTGTTACACACTCTTACAGATCTCATAAGTTTACAGAGTTAGACTTTCAGTCTCTGTAAGTGAAAAGTCTTCAACCAATCAAATAGAAGAAGGCCTACACACTGGAAAAAAGCATCCCATCTTGATCTCAAATCTCTACTCAAATCAGGGGAGCTTTTTGCATCTTCATCCACTAAAGTTATCTCAGAGATATTTGATAAAGAAGACATCATTAACTCTCTTTTTTTATTTCTTCAACTGTGTACAGGATTTTTGACTCCCTTCAAAAGTTATCTCTTGGTTCATAAGTCACCTGATCAAAAGACGTAAGCTTGGTTTTTGGGCACCTGATCAGAAGCTCAAAGGGTTGCAAGATCTCTCTTAGAAAATAGATCTTCTGGTGGCACGGAACCTGATCAAAAACCTGTAGTGGATTCCTACCAGGGTGATAGAAGAGTAGACGTACCCAGGTTTATTGGAGAACTACTATAAATCCTTGTGTCATCTGTGATTAATAGTTTTCTTTATTGTGTGTTATGATTATTTTCTTTATATGCATATATCATTAATTTTTAAATCCGCTATAAAAAAAAATCAAAGTTTTAAAATAATCTATTCCCCCCCTCTAGAGTAAAGTTAGATTTATCCCTCACTTTCAATACGGTGAATTTTTCCTTAGGCTAATCTATAATATCGACGAATTCTACTACTGATACCTTACAAAATTCGGACAGACTACTACGCCTAAACTTGATGGATAATAGCTGAAATCTCCTAACTCTCTTATGGATTCCTCAAGATTATTCCCTACACTACTTCCGCTCTAAGGAGAAGAAAAGAACGAGATGAAAAGAAAGAAATGGTTACAACAATAAAATCGCAATTTGCCTCAAAACACCGGAAATTCGCCGCTCCGCAATAAGGATTGTCCGCCAAAATCCCTAAGCAACATTTCCTGAAACTTTTGGGGGAAGAAGGAAGTAAAAATCACAAACCCTAATGCCTAAAAATCAAAAGAAAAAATGGGAAAAGCTTACCACAATCGCGTAGCTCTCGGCGAGAGCTTTCCAAATCTCCAATCTATTGACAAAAACCGACCACGAAGTTCTCTCTATCGCCGGCCAAACATACACGAAGTCGCCCTCCTCTTCCGCTCGCGAAATCATCGTCGCTCGGGCTGGGAAGATGAACAAGGAAATAGGGTTTGACGCGATGGTTTTCTATTTATACATACATATAATATTAAATCATAATTATTTAAATAACGCCAAAATGACCCGAAATTTAAACAAACTCAGAATTCTACGAAAATAGCACCGTAGCTAAATACCGACACTACGAATCTAACAGTGAAGTCGGAATCAAAATCCGACAAACCAAACTAGGGTAAAACACAACCCGAAGATAAAATTCCACCACTTCCCTATAAAAAGCTCCATCGAGTCACCAAAATATACCCAGCTCGCGTGGGAAGGTGCACAACTAAGCCAAACGAACCACACAGGAAATCCCACTGAGCAAACCCATGCTCCAACAAATGACACCCGTTAACTATACGTCAATGTAATGCCCTTACGTCAAAAATATGTCACTATGGGAATTAAAATAAACACACAAAAATCAGGGGCGTTACAGCCACCCCCCTAAAAAGAAGTTTCATCCCGAAACTTGACATAAAAAGGATCAAATCCAAAATAGACGAAAACTAACCAAAGGCTATCAAAGAAAACATTTACCAAAAGAATCAGGAGAACAGATGAGGATGAGCCTCCCACATAGCTAACTCGATCTCCCAAGTCACGCTGTCCACGTCTTGGTTCCACCACAAAACTTTAACCATAGTTATTGTCTTCCTTCGCAATACCTGATCTTGAGTATCTAAAATGCGAACAGACACTTCAACATAAGAAAGATTAGGCTCCAACTGGGGCACAACATCAAGAATCTTTCGGTCGCTAAGCATGCACTTCCGCAACGGGCTTACGTGAAAAACACCGTGCTCACCAGGAAAACTTGCTATCAAATCGAGTCTATAAGCAGACATTACAATACGCTCCATAATCTTGAAGGGTCCCACATACCTAGGATCTAACTTATGGTTCTTACCAAACCTCTCAACACCAGACATTCGGGAAACCTTAAGAAAAATCATGTCCCTATCAGCAAATTCCAAAGCAGTCCTTCGTCGATTAGTGTTCTCTTCATAATGCTCCTGGGCAATACAAAGCTTCTCTCTAACATGCTTCGTAGAAATACCCATTTCCTATAAGGCTTCTAGACCCAACAACGGTCTTTCACCAACCTCGGCCCAAAATAAGGGAGTTCTGTAATGCCTCCCATACAAAGCCTCAAACGGGGCCATCTGCAAACTCTCTTGATAACTATTATTGTAAGCAAATTCCATTCATCTTAAAGCTCATCCCACGCTCCCCGTGGTCAGAAATATAACATTTGATCATATCCACCACGATCTGATTTACTCTCTCCTTCTGACCATTTTTTGCGGATGATAGGCGGTGGAGTACCTCAAATCGGTACCCAACCCTGCCTGTAAACTTTTCCAAAAGCGAGATGTAAACCTGGAGTCTCAATCTGACACAATGCTCACCAGCACTCCATATAGTCTGAAGACCTCATCCAAATATAACTCTGTTATTTTCTTCATGGTGTAGTAGATCTTGAACGACATGAAGTGAGCACACTTCATCAGTCTGTCCACTACAACCCAAACTGAATCGTATCCTCGGGGAGATCTCGGCAATCCAGTAATAAAATCTATCGAAATACTCTCCCACTTCCAACTTGGAATTTCTAATGGCGTCAACTTTCCTCCAGGCCTTCCATGATCATCCTTAACTCGCTTGCAAGTAAAACATTCGGATATAAACTTAGTTATATCACCCTTCATACCATACCACCAAATGATCTGTTTCAGATCTCTATACATCTTGGTTAAACCGGGGTGGTATGTAACACTATAACCATGCACCTCATTGCACAACTTAACTCGAATATCCTCAATAGCGGGGATGTGGTGTAACACCCAAAAAAGGATCAGGAAGGCAAAAACTTCGGACTGTAGTTCGACGAACATCGAACCGGAGTTCGACGAATGTCAAACAGGAGTTCGATGAATATATTGCTGTTATACTGATTATCTTCTTTCGACGAATGTCGAACGAGAGTTCGACGAACGTCGAATTGGCATTCAACGAATGTTGAACTGCGTTCGATGAATGTGGTTTCTACGAACATAGTGTTGTCTGGTGTCCTTTCGAAAAATTCATTTCGAAGGTACTAGTTGCGCCGGCTGCTTGGTCAAAGCGGTGGGTTGCTTTTTCAG
The DNA here is from genome assembly GCA_039513925.1 of Platanthera zijinensis. NCBI lineage: Eukaryota > Viridiplantae > Streptophyta > Magnoliopsida > Asparagales > Orchidaceae > Platanthera > Platanthera zijinensis. Next base: position 205,029,273 of record CM077080.1, read on the forward strand.
CACAAATCATGGTTGTTGCTTTAGGAAGAGATGAGATCGGGTAGTTGGGGTTCAACCCGAGGCTGCTTATGCAGAGGGTTATGGATTGAGGAATTTAGTTTTTCCTTATCCACTCTCTCTCTTCCTTTCGTCTCCTTTGAGTGTTCTTCGAAGAAGGAACTAAGGAGTGCTGGACTGACCCTTGTGAAGTTGCTGGAGAAGATCTTGTGGCTAGAATCAAGATCTGAGCCTAGATCCGCAAAGAGGAGATTCATGTGCTACTTTCCATCCGCATAGAAAAGCTTTGCCATTGCTCTGAAGAGAATGATAAGGGTAACGATCTTCCTTCTTGGACAAGTGAAGTACAAATTTTGCATGTGCATGGAATCCTAAATCAAAAGGTGGAATTGTTAAGAGAATTTCGTGGGTTGATACATGTTATCCCCAATTTCATTTGCATATAAATCTGGAAATGTGTACTATAGAATAGGCATGCTGTGTGAATCTCATTCGAACAGGTTGGTTTGGATTGGTGATGCTTTATTTTGCGAACCGGAGAAGACTCCGCGTATAAACGGGTATTTTACGGAGTCTGTGGGTTGTGCCTGTGAAGTGGTGTAACAGGAAGTACTGGAGTGGAGTTCCAGGAAAACAACCTAGGAATTCATGTGTAGTATTCCATAGAAAGACCGGTGTTTCTGGCACTGTAGGATGTTGTAGGGTTTGGGTTGAGTTTGGGCGCAGAAAGATAGCTTCTATTAGCCCCGCCAAGCGATCGTGACGAACGCTGGCACTAACTCCCTTCTTAATTGTGAAGTCAGTCCTTTGAGGACAGTGTGGCAATTGTGAGCTGTGATCTCTTAAAGGCCATCGAGCCGAACGGACATGGGGAAGCCGACCCGTGTCAGTTTAGACATTGAACTAGCGATTTGAGCAACGGGCAAGGGCTGAACTGTATCCGCGTTATGGTTTTCTAACTTGAGTGCCTAAGTTATTGGCATTCGTTAGGATCACATAATGAGAGGCTTGGGTTGTTCGCCATCAATACTAAAGTCTCTGACCGTAGGCCGTGGATCATGAATGCTCAATGGTTATCGTTGGGTCTGGGACCTTTGAATGGTGGTGGGACCCTGGTTTGTTTGCTACACCGATAATGTGCCCTGAGTGCACGGAGTGTCGGGCCATGTGGCTTACATTTGTGATATATTGAACTTTGCGTGAGTGCACATTTTGTGATATATCTGCTTGTGAAAATGATATGCTTGCAGGGAAGGAATACCACTGCCCTGAGAAAGGGGTAGGGTCGTTATAAATTGGTCAGCTGAATGCTTACTGTTGCCTTGTTTGCCACTATTGCGGTGGATTGTCCTCGTGCAGGTACTGGAGAGCTGAGCAGGAGCGAGAAATAGCAGGCTAAAACCCATGTTGCTGCTATGTTGGCCCTGAAGGCCAAATGAAGAATTTTACTATTTTCATGTTTGGTCGGCCTGCGTGCCGATGTTTATAATCCATACTAGTCAAATATAACTGTAAGGCATTAAAGCCATAACCTTTGTGTATTTGTAAGTGAGATTCCTATGCTTTATATATATATATGTTAGTTTATATATTGTGGACATTCAAATGAGTTTGAGTTCAAGTAACCTTAAAGCTTTCGTTAACATGTTCTGAGTTAAGATGCGAGTAGTCTTTGATATTAACCTGTAACCCCGCCTCCTGTTTGTGGAATATGGTATGGGGCCCCGGCCAGACCCTCTATTATATTTCATGTAACAGATGGAGGTGTTACATGCAGTATCTACCGCGGTACTTCAAGGTACCCACGTCATCAATTGAAAAGTACGATAATTCCCCTTTCTCAGTTTTATTATAAAGGTGCAGCAAATCAGGATCATCCTTTTGATGTAGCCTTATAAGTATAATTCATGAAGGCTCTATTACTTCCAAACTACTAGGCGAGTCGCTACTCAAACCGATATATCAATCAAGAGAAATTCCTCTACCAACGAATCCATAGAAAGGTTAAAAAATTTGGTTGTCTTCCTACTCAGGGCGTCGGCTACCACATTAGCTTTGTCCGGATGGTATTGGATCTCAACATCATAATTCGCGACATATTCTAACCATCTCTGCTAGCGCAAGTTCAATTCCTTTTGAATGAAGATGTACTTCAAACTCTTATGATTTGTGTAAATCTTGCACAATGCGCGATATAATAGGTGTCTCCACATCTTAAAGGCATAAATCACGGCTGCAAACTTTAAATCATGCATAGGGTTATTCCTCTCATATATCTTTAACTCTCTTGACTCATACGCAATCACTTTGCCTTCTTGCATCAACACGCACCCAAGACTAATGTGTGATGCGTCCAGATATATAGCATATTCTAGTCCTTTAATAGGCAAGGACAAAACTAGAGCAGTGCACAATCTCCTTTTCAATTCTTGAAAGGCCTCTTCGCACTTATCGCTCCAAACAAAAGCAACATTCTTCTGTGTAAGCTTAGTCAGTGGTGCAGACAACATATATAAACCATCCACATACCTCCAATAATATCCTGCAAACCCTAGGAAACTTCTTATCTCTTTGGGTATGGTAGGTCTGTTCCAATCCATTACAACACATATCTTCTCGGGGTCCACAGAAATTCCATCCTTATTAACGAATTGACCCAGAAAGGAAACCTGAGGAAGACAAAACTCACACTTACTTAGCTTGGCATACAACTTATGCTCCCTCAAAGCAGACAAAACTAAACACAAGTGCTGGGCATGCTTTTCATCACTGCGGGAGTATACCAGAACATCATCTATAAATTCAACCACAAAACGGTCCAGAAAATCTTTGAACACTCTATCCATCATATCCATAAAGATAGAGGGTGCATTAGTCAAACCAAAGGACATTACCAAGAACTCAAAATGTCCATACCAAGAACGAAAAGCAGTTTATGGAATATCCATCTCACGAATCCACAAGTGATGGTAGTCTAAATGAAGGCCAATCTTTGAAAACACAGTACTACCACGCAACTGATCAAACAAGTCATCTATTCTCGGAAAGGGATACATGTTCTTGATGGTTACCTTATTTAGTTCTCTATAATCAATGTACAGCCTCATCGATCCATCCTTTTTCTTGAAAAATAGTATAGGAGCACCCCACAGCGAAGAACTCGGCCTAATAAATCCATTCCGCAATAACTCATCCAGCTGGGTACGCAACTCTTCCAGCTTACACGGGGCCATACGATACAGTGCCTTAGCAATAGGACGGGTACCTGACTCCAATTCTATGATAAACTCCACATCCCTCTTAGGTGGAAGACAAGGAAGATTATCAGAAAAACATCAGCAAACTCACGTACCATAAAAATCTCTTCTACACTCGGTAAACTACCATCGTTCTCCAACACCAAAACCAAACATGCAAAACATCCAGAATCTAAAAGATTCCGAGCACATACCGCAGAAATGATCGGAGAAACCTGGCGCGAAAAACCATAAACACTCCTGGGTTGACCGTTGTCCATCTTGAATCCAAACGCTTGACCTTTCTTTGGATTACCGCATCATACTTGGACAACCACTCCATGCCCAAAATCACGTTTAAGTCTTCCAGGTCTATCACCATCAGATCAGCAATAGCTAAAAATTCTCTTAACAGAATCGAACAACTCTGAATGCCTTGGTCTGATTCCACTGAATCGCTAGAGGGAAACTTGACAAGAAACTCGTCGCCAACAAGATCGAGGGTCAAATGGTGATGCTTTACAAAGGTCTTAGCCATGAACAAGTGGGTAGCACTAGAGTCAAACAGAACACGCGCCCAACGGTTCTTTACCTTAAACTTTTCTATAAAAATCGTATACGTAACTAAGGGAACAAACATCGAAGCTACAACTACGAAATAAAAACTAGAACTATGTTAGGATCTAACCTAAAATTACTTGAGTAGACGTCTGAGCTTCCTCCAAAGACACCACATTCAGCTTTCCCTTCCCTTTGTCTAATTGCTTCGGTGGTGGAAAGGCCTGAAGTGGAACTGGTTGCAATAGGGGCTGAGCTTGAGGGCACTTCGACTTCAAATATCCTTTATGTCTGCACTTGTAGCAAACCCTTTCCTTTCCGCAACTATGGTCAGCGTCGTGCCCCCTCCGCTTACATGTTAAACAAACTAAATCTCCCTTAAGAGTACTCTGAATCGCATGAACCTGCTCTTGCTTCTGAGCTCCTAATCTCTGGTAACATCTTTCAAATGGATGGTCTGAATGGCCACAAAAACTGTATATTTCTTTGCTCCTTTTCCTCAAAGCAGTACCGGAATCATGGGAACTCTTACCCACACCAGACTTCCTCTTATCTTTTCTCATTTTTTGACCTCGGTTCTTGGCATTGTCGATCGCCTCGACCTTTAGAGTAGCCTCCAAAATTTCAGCATAGCTTTCAGATCCATAAGCACTTACCAGTTGCTAGATGTCATTCCAAGACCACCCAGAAAATATTTAACTCGACTAGATTCTGAGGACACCAGGTTAGGGGCAAATCGGCTCAGTTTACTGAAATCCATCTTGTACTCGCTAACGGTGAGCTGCCTTTGCTATAGATGTAGAAAATCATTCATCAAACGGTCTCTCTCGACCGACGGAAGCAACTTCTTTAATAGAAATTCCTTGAAGGATTCCCATGAGAACCCATCCTTAAGGTTCTCCTTTTCTCTCAACCACCAAATCTTTGCAAGTCCCATGAGCTGAAAAGTAGTGACCATCACTCTCTGGTCCGCTAAAACTCCTAAGTATGAGAACATCTCCTTGATGGCTATAATCCAGTCATCTAAAGCCATAAAATCTGCCCTACCATCATAAGTAGGGGGTCCTATCACTAGAAATACGAGATAAAAGTCATCTCTAGTGGCAACAAAACCGAGTGCACCAGATAAGTAGGGGGAACAGGAATAGCTTGACCCACAGCTAGGTCCTGCACTCTATGCGACTAACTAGAAACAACCAGCAACAAGTCCTGGATATGCCACTACATCTCCAACATTTTACTTGATAAAGCCTCATTGCTCTGCCAAAATCCTTCTATCACGGCCTCACTCTAGGCACCAAACAATTCCCCCTCCGACTGGGGAGTCGACCTCGTCACCGGATGCATATGCGGCATTCTAATCAAACAACAACTAATCAAAACCTAGCTTAACTGCTAGAACCAAACAACTTAGTTCAGACAAATACATACTTAAATACTTGCCCATGCAGCTAACTTGCTCTGGGATTTTCATTTATGATGTCATGCCTAAACTTAGTATGATATACCGTCATCCCACTTACTCATTTGCATAGACCATGAATGCATGAATTCTTATTCTTTTTGACACAAAACCATGTGTATACGTATGTCATCATATAAATCTTTAGCTTGGCACATGTGCTAATGCTATGTTATGTCATGTATGTTGTGATATGCATTCTAAAAAGGCCTTAATGCATGTTATGAGCAGCATACACATGAAATTTTAAGCATCCCATACTACATAATATCGCATATAATGAAAATCAAAATCTAATGTGCATTCATGTGATGATTATTATGCATCGCATACTACATAACAGTCACATATTGCCTCCTATGAGGATCCATATACAAACACATATTATGCATCCCATACTACATAATATGACATGTATACTTTATGTCATGCTTATGAGTATAGTGTTCATGCTTCAGCAAAGACTTACTGATGACACATAGGTGTGTGTATGCAATGAACCTAGATCACTAACACAAACCTGGGATAGTTGTTCGACCAATTGTCAAAAAACCCATCCCTCTGATACCAACTGTCACAACCTGCATTTTCTCCGTATTTAATGACATTTTAGAGTAAGAGAAAATATGCTCCATGATGCCACGTCAGCAGGGGATAACTACAGACGCTCAGGCAATACCCTATCTTAACTCTTTGATGTGAAATCCATAAGTTATTAAGAGAAAAACACAGTTTAAGTTTAAGCGGTTAGTCGTATCCCTCGGCTCAGTAGCTCATCAAGTCCACGAGAAAAAGTAATTATACGCTGCGGAAAAAACTTTATTAATAGTGATTGACATCTTATATGAGTATAAACATCCCCAAAGGAAAACTCATGGTATGCAAGACTCTAGATTTATAATAATTATGAAAGTAGCTTTTACGACCGTTAAATATAGTGATTTAGGTTTCAAATATGACATGTATGAAGTAATAGTAATAATAATTTTTATACTTTAAAATATCTAATATGCAACCTAGTAGTTCGACGAATGGATGTGGGTTCGTCGAGCTCCATTCACAGAAAGATAGTAGTTGTTTTCTGTGTTCCATGTTCGTCGATCTCGGTTCGAAGAATCATATGGATTTCGTCGATCACAGTTTCTTTGATAATTATACTGAAATCTAGCGTTTATAGTTCATCGATTGGAGTTCGACGAATGATGCTGATTTCGTCGATCTCGGTTTGACAAAATATTTTGAACATAATTTTTCTGAAAATTCTTAATTGGTTTTGGTTTAATATTATGTAAAACTTTAGTTACTTTATCTAAATATTCTAACTTTTCTTTCCCTTTTACTGATTTTAAAGAAACTATCTGTTCAAGAGCATTTTTTAAATCTTCTTTAAGTTTTATGTTTTCAGAAGATAGATTATTTTGTTCAGTTAATTTCTCTCTGAGAAGTTTTATTTCCTTCTCAGATTGAATCAAATCTTCACAAATAATTGAAAATCTATTTTAAAATGTTTTGAATTGAAATCAAAAGAAGAGATTACCTTGTCTTCTTCAGACTCAGATTTTGAATCAGAATTGCTGCAAGATGCATTTATTACCATCAGACAGAATTCTCTTGCTCTTCATTCTTCTTCATCTTTAGTTATACAGGATGAAGTTTTTGAATCTGATTCACTTCATGTTTCAGCAACCATTGCTGTTAGAGAGTTCCAAATATCCTTTGCTTAAGAGCATTCAGCAACTTCTTGAAAAAACATTGATTGAGCTAGAATGTTCATAGCTTTGGCATCTGTTATCTTAGCTTTCTTTTGAGCTTCTGTCCACTCAGGTGGTGGAACAGCACTAGTGCTTGTAGTGGTTGTTGCAGATGGAGTAGGGGGACCTATCAAAATAGAATTATAGATTTCTTCATTAATAGAATTCATATATAATTTGATCCTTGCCTTCCAAAGTGCAAACTTGATAAGATTGCACACTGGAGGTATGGTGCTTGAGTACTTATTTTGTGCCATAATATAAAAAGACACTAGAGTAAATGGGATCTATCAAAAATCTTTTGGTTCAGGTGTTAGCCTGTGAAACCAAACAACCTTACCATCTGATACCAATTGAAAGTGAAGGGATAGATCTTACTTACTCTACATTTTATATATATGTATATATATAAAGGAAACATTCAGCACAAAATAAAAAGCAAAAGCAAACCAGACAACATAAGGAGATTATAGTGGTTCCCCTAAAACTTGGGTACATCCACTCTTCTACCACCCTTGTAGGAATGCACTACAAGTTTTTGATCAGGTGCCCTGCCACCACAAGATCTATTTTCTAAGGGAGATCTAGCAAGCCTTTGAGCTTTTGATCAGGTGCCCAAAAACCAAACTAAGTCTTTTGATCAAGAGACTTAATAACCAAAGGGATAACTTTTGAAGGGAGTTAAAAATCCTTTTACAATGAAAGAAAATAAAGATGATGTTGTTCTTATCTATCAATAATATGAGAGAAGACTAGTGGATTGGTTGATGTTGCCAAAGCTCCCCCTGAGTAATAGAAATCTGATAAGGAGTAGAGGCTTTGCTTTAGGGTGTAGGCCTTTAAAGATTAAAACTTCTTCTTCCAATGAATGATTCTGAGAGATAACTTTTATCTCAGATTGAATATATGTGCTGGAAGAAAAGCTTGAGGCAGAAAGTCTGAATCAGTAAGTATGTAATTGTCTGTGTGTGACTCTTAAGGCAAAAAACTTGTGATAATATTCTATATCTATATGCTTGAGGAATTCAAATATTTGGATTCATTCTGAACAGCGGGAGCGTTCCCTAGAATGGTAAATGCCTTAGAGAAAGATTAGCATTTAACTTTGTGACAATATCAACATTTAATGTTGCCTCTAAATGGCTATATTCATAAAAAATATATTGCATTCAATGTCAGAGCCATAACTACCTGAAATTAATCCCATTGGAATATTTTTCCTTCAGAATAATTTGCCTTAAATTAAGCCTTGAAAATAATCTATTTCTGGAAAGAAATAACTGCCTAAAACTATCTGGAAGTCATCGAATTGACCAAGAAATTCATCGACTGAGCTTGGGGATCGTTGAGCTAAAGATGCTTGATCGTTGACCTAAGCTCAGAGATCGTCGAGTTTAGACATGCTTTCGTCGAGCTGAGATGGCAGATTAGAGGTAGGAGATCGTCGAATGGAGCTCCAAGTTTGTCGAACTGATAAGGCACTTCGTCAAGCTGAGATTCTGGTATTAGCTCACAGTTCGTCAATCTTAGCTAGACTTTCGTAGAGCTCAACTCAGAGAAGGAACTCTAAGTTCGTTGATCTGAGATCGACAATCATCGAGCTTAGTTCGATTATCGTCGAACTAAATTCCTGAACTTTAAATCTTCAAAGTAAAAACCCTGGAAAATCCTATGACCCTAGACTATACAAGATAGGTCAATCTAAGCATCCAAATAGTAATCCTTGCCCAAATCAGAACTAGGGTTCCAACAAAAGGGGTTACCAAACCCGATTATTAAGAAAAACTAAAACCGCAACTATTTAGCCAAATAGAAATAGGTAAAGTAAAAAAGTTTGCAATAATGGAGTAAAAGAAATTTTCACTAAGTGCGGAACGAAGCCATGCTTCGAAAAAATCTACAAGGATAAGCATAAAATAGCATAAAGTGAACTATAAGAAGCAAATGAGCACAAAACAGCTCAAAAAACGTGAATCATTAACACTGGTAAAAACAACCGGGTCGGAGTCGGTTACCAAAACGTCCAAAACCAAACTACCAGATCCAAACGTCTCATAAAAAGGCACTGCGGGGGGTGACCACCTGGCCCAAACACAACCCAATAGTCCATGAAACAGAGACTAAACAAACCACCAAGTGTAATGATTCATAAACCATCATCCAGTTGGTTGTCTTTTTTCCACTGCCAACTTCATTGCCGAAGAAAACATCATACCCAAACATCCCAAACCAAATCCAATCCTAAACCCATAAAAATTACTTTAGAAGCCCTATAATCACTATAAGGACCATGCCCGACGAATACTGGCCAAAATTCGGTAGAAATAAGCTAAGTACTGGGCAAAATCGGCATATATACCCGAAGAACCCCATCGATACTCGATGAATTGACTTCCGATACTCGACGAATAGACTAATGATACTCGACGATAGACAAATGATAGTCCATGAAATTTACTTGGCCTCACCGACCACTCAATGATTTCTGCACCTAGTTCATACTCGACAAACTCCCTGATACTCACCGAAATTGCCTTAACAAAATTTCGTGAAATTACTTACCTAAACCTGCCGAAATTTAGTCCACGATAATCGACGAATTTCCCTAGTGATACACGACGAATTTTTCTCCCGATATACGCAGAATCTTTCCTTAGGCTAATCTATAATATTCAACGAATTCTACTACCGATACTTGACGAAATTTAGACAGACCACTATACCTAAACTCGATCGATAATAGCTGAAATATCATAACTCTCTTATGGATTCCTCAAGATTAAACCCTACACTACTCCTACGCTCTAAGGAGAAGAAATGAACTAGATGAAAAGCAAGAAACGGTTACAAGAAGAAAATCTCCACTTGCCTCAAAACTCTAGAAATTCGCCGCTCCGCGATAAGGATCGGCCTCCAAAAGCCCTAAGCAACGTTTCCTGAAACTTTTGGGGGGAAGAAGGTGGTCAAAATCATAAACCCTAACGCCTAAAAATCGGAAAAATGGGAAAAGCTTACCACGATCGCGTAGATCTCGGCGAGAGCTTTCCAAATCACTGATCTTTTGACAAAATCGACCACTGAAGCTCTCTCTATCGCTTGCCAAACACATGTGAAGTTACCGCTCCTCTACCGCTCGTGAAATCACCATTGCTCGGGTTGGGAAGATGAATAGGGAAATAGGGTTTGACGCGACTGTTTTCTATTGATACATACATATAATATTAAATCATAATTATTTAAATAACGCCAAAACGACCCGAAATTTTAACCAACTCGGAAATCTACGAAAATTGCACCGTAGCTAAATACCGACACTACGAATACAACGACGAAGTCGGAATCAAAAATCTGACAAGCCAAACTCGGGCGAAACACCACCCGAAGATAAAATTCCACCACTTCCCTATAAAAAGCTCCACCGAGTCACCAAAATAAACCCAGCTTGTGAGGGAAGGTGCACATCCAAGCCAAACCAACCATACAGGAAATCCCACTGAGCAAACCCATAATCCAACGAACGACACCCGTTAACTATGCGTCAACGTAATGCCCTGACGTCAAAAATACGTCACTATAGGAATTAAAATAAACACCGAAAAATCAGGAGCGTTACAACAACCGCATCACAATAGCTCTTCAAAGCAAGCTTCCTCTTGCGAGCTGATTGCGCAACATGCTTGGCCTCAACTGAAAGGCCACACTAGAACAGGTGCTTCACTTCAATAAACAAAGAAATACTAAATAAGCGGTTCGCCAACTCTCGAGAATCTGAAAATCCTAGTATCGGCGTGAAATCATACTCTTATCCTCTCAGAAATCTGCAATAATCGGGTAAGTAATTCCAAAGCTCAGGCAAGCCCTAAGAGTCTCTAGTATATCCAAACAAGGTGTTCTCGTGACAATGATCTTTCTAGGACTCAAAGTCAAGCCAAAATTTGTTGATGTGAATCTCAGCGCGGTCACAACCGTCCACACGGGCATCACACCATTCCCTAAATGACTCTAAAGTTAATTTTAATACATGCTCCTTGAAGAAACCCACCAGTCCTATAATGCGATTCATTCCTAGTAGAGTGAACCAGGATATCGGGACTCCACGGAACTTCAAAATATTAATCACCTCCTCATACGGTGGAAAGTGGAAGCTAGACTTCAGATTTCTCTCATAGATTGTCAACCAACCCCTAGGAGGGTTCTAGACTCTCTCTTATCAATGAGGTATCTTCACCACAAGATCAGCAGGTTACTCGTACCATTTCCTCCAAACTGCAACTTGCTCAGTTATAAACATAGAGCGCAACTGCATGGGCCTTGTAGGATGCCCTAAAACTTGAAAATAACACTCAAAGGTTAGATAAAATCAATTAATTGTTAGGTGTTTAATTTAGCACCCCCACATCTCCAATCCTAACACGGGAGGCCAGAAACCATGCAAGTAGTGTACAAGTACACGCGCGAAAGCACGTGTGCAATCCACGTGCAAAAATGTATGGAACCCACGACCCGCCTACCCAAGATGGGGGCACGAGCTCCCTTGCAAGCAAAGTGGTACACAACTCACGCTCAGTAGTCAACATGCATCGCATGCACCCATAAAAGCATGCACCCAGGGTGTGCGCCCGCACTCTCCAAAGGTGTGTGTGACCCGAGTGCACGCGCTATTCCCCGCGCTGTTAGGATGTAAGCATCATCAGGCGTCTGTTGGAACCCCACCTGTTTTAGGGTTGATTTGGGCTAGGTTAACTATTAGGATTGAATAGATTGACCCACAATGTATAGTCTAGGGTGACAGGTCTTTTTTAGATCTTAGGGTAGGTCAATAAGTCAGTTTGATTGGACCAATCCCTCAGAAGACTTAGAAGACTGAAGATTTGAGAATAAGACAGATTTTTTTATGTTGAAGAAGTCGTTCGACGAAATCTGAATGGAGTTCGATGATCTTCATTCTCAGTTCAACGATCTCAAAGTTTCTTCTCTGAAGTTGAGATCGATGAAAGTTTAACTGAGTTCGACGAACTCTGATCTCCTATCAGTTGTTGAGTTCGACAAATAACTATCTCAGTTCGACAAACTTGGAGCCCCGAATGGACAGCATTTATTTAGTTCAAAGTTCTTGGGGCTCAGCTCGACGAAAGAGAGGATTGAGTTCGACAATCTTGGATCTCTGATCGACAAAATCTATCAGTTCATTATTTCTATTCTTTGCAGTAAATTTCTTGATTGACCAAGGCTTATATAATATATTATTGCCTATATTGCTCTGAGTAATTAAATGCATATATTCTTGTGAATATAGTTGTTCATTGGCAGCATTAATTATTGGATTTCACAGATTCAATATTTTGTTTAATAACTGGGACAGTTAAGGAATCATTTTATTTCCCTTCTTGTCGTTTTTCCAAGTTCCAAGATTTCAGCAATCAATTAAGGAGTAGAATTCAAATTTAGAGACAGAATTTATGCAGGAAATATAAAAGAGTTTTTAAGAAAATTGAAGACAAGAAGTTGTAGAATTGAAAAAAGAATCACAAGCAGATAGAGAAAAAGATTCAGTCTGGATACTCATATAGTCTTCATCATCTGCAAATCTTCTCCAAGCTTTCAACAGACATCAAAACACAATCAGTCTAAAAGCTTCTGTAGATCATCAAAGAAGACATATACCCTGCAAAGCTTCCAGCAATTTCCTGAACTATAATCATCTCAGGGAGAGCTTTGACAACATCAAGCAATCCACTAATGGCTTATCAGCTATTTGAGAAGGAAAAGACAATATCACATCTTTCACCCCACTGTACACAGGGTTTTAACTCCCTTCAAAAGTTAACCACCTTGTTCTTAAGTCTCCTTATCAAAAGATTTAGCTTAGTTTTTGGGCACCAGATCAAAAGCCTAAAGGGTTGTGAGATCTCCCTTCAAATAGATCTTGTGGTGACAGGGAACCTAAGAAAAAACCTATTGGTGGCAAGGCACCTTATCAAAACCTGTTCGCGGATTCCTACCAGGGTGGTAGAAGAGTGGATGTACCCAAGTTTAGGGAAACCACTATAAATTTCTTTTGTCATCTGGTTGTTTGCTATTTTCTTATTGTTGTGTGTTGTGTTAGCTAGCTTTTTATTCCTGCACTTTCTTAAGATATATTTATCACTATTTTAATTCCGCTATAAAAACCAATTAAGTTTTCAAAATACTCTATTCACCCCCCCCCTCTCTAGAGTTAAATAGATCTATCCCCTAGGGTGGTAAAGCTTTTACCACCCTTCAATTGGTATCAGAGGGCTGTTTCTTTGGTTCCATAAACTTACATCTAAACCAAAATACTTTGATAGATCTTTTTCTCTCTAGTCTCTTGTTTACAATATGGCACAAAATAAGGAATATTCTAGCACCAGACCTCTAGTGGGCAACTTGAATAAATTTGCACTCTAAAAGGCAAGAATCAAACTCTACATGAACTCTATTGATGAGGAAATTTTCAACTCTATTTTGGCAGGTCTCCCTCAACCTATAGCTTCTACTACAACTACCAATACACATGAAGTTCCACCACCTGAGTGGATTGATGCTCAAAATAAAGCCAAGTTGGCTGATGTTAAAGCAATGAATATTCTTGCACAAACAATTTCAGATGACATCTTTCAGAAGGTGGCTGAGTGCACCTCTACAAAGGACATTTGGGACTCCCTAAACAAAATAGTTGCTGGCTCAGTAGATGAAAGAAAAGACAGGAGATCGCTACTCAGTATGAGAATTTCAAGAAGGAGGAATCAGAGACTGTTGTTGATATGTACAACAGACTCAGTGTCATCATAAATGAACTGAGAACCATTAACTAAGATAAATGACAAAATCCTAATGTGCTTCCCCAGCACTTGGGATTCTAGGATTTGGCCAATTAAGGAGGCCAGAAGTTTAAATGAGATTTCTACAAAATCTCTCCTTTGCAAGCTCAAGTCTTATGAGCAGTTGATCAAGACAAGGGAGGCTGCTGAATAGAAGGCTTCTACATCTTCAAGGAAGGAGCACAGTATTGCTTTCAAAGAAATAGAAGAATCAGAAGCTCTTCCAGCTAATGAAGAACTACTGAGCTTGTTGGCTAAAAGATTCAATAAAATGGCAAAGAAAGATTCTAGAAGAAGGTCATCCAAGAATGATGACAAGCCAAGATATGACAAGACTCCTACCAAGGAGATTATTTGTTTTGGATGCAGAAAACCTGGGCACATTCTACTTGAATGCCAAGAGGCATAGAAGAAAGATAGAAGAAGAGAAAAGGAGAATAAGAGGCAATCAAGCAAGCACTCTAGCAAGCACTCCTCCAGCAAACACAAGAGAAAGGAGAAAGGCTTAATTGCTGAGACCTGGAGTGACACAGATGAAGAATCCTTATCTTCCAGCTCTAGTGAAGATGAAGAGGAGGCAAAGGCAATGGAATTTTGCCTTATGGCTATTAATGCCTCCAGCAGTAAACTTGATGTGTGTAATGATTTAATCAAATCAGAGAAGGAAATAAAAATTCTTAGAGATAGACAGCTTGAATTTGATAACCTATTTGCTGAAAATATCAAATTGAAAAATGATGTAGACTAAGCTAATGAACAAATCATTTCACTAAAAATTGAATTATGTGAGGTAAAGAAACTTGAAGAATCTCTCAATGGGAGAAGCCTTAAGCTAATGGACATCACAAGAACAGTCAACGCCAGATTAAATGGCAAGCTGGGCTTAGGTGCTTCATCAAACTTACCCCCCATATTAAAGAAAAATATTATTTCAACACCAATTAAATTTATTTTTGAAAAAGGCAAAAAGAAAATAGCAGAAACTACTCAACCAAATGTCTCTAAGAAATCTATAAATAAAAAGAAAAAGAATAAGAATCTGAATAAAAACTATGTTCAACAGATTTTGTCGAACTCAGATCGATGAAATGTGTGTAGTTTGTCGAACCCAGATTGACGATCTATGAACGCTAATTATAACTATAATATTTCATCTTATTACGATAGACGAACTCTATATGGTTCTTCGAGCAGTGATCGACAAACTTGGGGCACAGAAAATGATTATGTTCATTCTCTGAGCAGAGTTCAACAAACTCATCCCTATTCGTCAAACGTCGATCGACAAACTTATAATAATTCATCGAACCCAGTCAGGCTTAATAAAAACTATAACCCTGTTATAAACTTCAATCAATTCAGAGAATCTACTAATCCTTTTACTCAATGGGAAATACCACCTAGAAGATATCATCCCTTAGGATATAAAAATCAACCAGAATTTTCGGTTATTTCCATTTTCTTTTATCAAAATAAACAAGGACCCAAGGTAACCTGGGTCAAGAACACTTAATTCCTTTCTATGTAGGTGAAGGACTGTCCCATCTTTAATCAACAATGGTATCTAGACAGTGGATTCTTAAAGCATATGAATGGTTGCAAGGACAATCTAACAAACTACAAGTTCAAGCTAGGTCCAAAGGTGATCTTTGGTGACTTCAACTGTGGCCAAACCAAAGGCTATGGAGATGTTATAGTTGGAGCAGTCACCTTCAGGAAAGTTGCCTATGAGAGTTGCTTAAAGCATAACCTAATATCCATAAGTCAATTATGTGATGAAGGTTATCAGGTATCTTTTAACTCATCTTCCTATATTATTTCTTGTAAAGAAAACAAACCTGTTTTAACTAGACTTAGACAAGGCATCATATATATATTAAATTTTCAATCAGCTAGTTCATAACTTTTTTTATTTAATCAGGTTAATAATCAAAATGAACTTTGGCATAAGAGATTAGGACATATAAATCTTAAATATATTGCTAAGTTATCTAGGGATAACATTGTTAGAGGATTGTCTTCTGGTCCCTATAAGAAGGAAGAACTCTGCAGGGCTTGTCAATTATGCAAGAAAACAAAAAATAGCTTTAAACCTGTAAATAAAAGTGACTCACCTAGGATATTATACTTGCTACATATGGACCTTTTTGGCCCTATTATTGTACAAAGCCTAGGAGGGAAATCTTATACTTTAGTGATTGTAGATGACTTCTCAAGATTCACTTGGGTGTTCTTTTTGAGATCTAAGTCAGATAACTTCAAGGTTCTTACAGATTTTCTCAAGAACATACAGATTGAGTACTCTACTCAAGTTGTATTGATCAAAAGTGATAATGTTACTAAGTTTGAGTCTCTTCTTATGCAAGAGTTCTATGAGAAGAAGGTATCAGACACTGCTTCTCAGCTCCTAGAACTCCTCCACAAAATGGGGTTGCTGAAAGGAAAAATAGAACCCTAATTGAATCTACAGTCACATTACTTGCAGATGCTTACATGCCCCTATCTTTTTGGGCAGAGGCTGTGAGCACAGCAAACTATGTACTGAACAGAATTCTTATACACAGGCTTAAGAAGAAGACCCCTTATGAGTTACTTAAAGGGATGAAACCTAAAATCACCTATTTTAAAGTATTTGGATGCCTATGTTATATTCACAATAATGACAAGACATACATTAGAAAGTTTGAAATAAAAGCTGTAGAGGGAATTTTTTTAGGATATTCCCAAGTCAGCAAAGCTTATAGGGTGTTTAACAAATCCACTTTAAAAATTGAGGAATTTGTTCATGTTATATTTGATGAGGCTAACATGTTTTATAAGGAGAAAGAAGTTTCTACTAATAACATTTTGGAAGTACCTCACTTGTGTGAGAAATTGGATGATCAAAACCTCATCCAAGAGGTTCCATCACATCCTTCTCAACAAGCTGAAGAAGAAAGTGAAGAAGAAAGTTTGGAAGTGGCTTAACTTCCTCCAACAGCTAATATAATTAAATAAGAGGAATTAATTCCACAAGCTATTACTCAACCAACTCCTCCAACTGATCTTGTCACACTTAGAGATCACCCTATATCTCAAGTGATTGGAGACATTTCAGTTGGTGTGCAAACAAGACATCAACTCAACAATGATGTGATGCATGCTTTTTCATTTCTCAACTTGTGCCCCACTCCATCAATGATGCAGAGCAAGATCCCCACTAGATCATTGTAATGTAAGAGGGGCTCAATCAATTTGAGAGGTGCAGAGTTTGGGATTTAGTTCCTAGACCCAAAGACTATCCAATCATTGGAACTAAATTGGTATTTAGAAACGAACTAGATGCTAAAGGAAATATTATAAGGAATAAAGCAAGGCTAGTAGCTCAAGGCTATTCACAGGAGGAAGGAATAGATTATGATCAAACCTTTGCTCCAGTGGCAAGGCTTGAGGCTATAAGGATTTTCTTAGCCTATGTAGCCTATAAAAGATTCAAAGTCTACCAGATGGATGTAAAGAGTGCTTTCCTAAATGGAGAATTAAAAGAGGAAGTCTATGTGGAGAAACCCCAGGTTTTATCTCTCCAACTCATCCTTTTTATGTCTTTAGATTGCATAAAGCTCTCTATGGTTTAAAGAAAGCTCCAAGAGCTTGATATGAGACCTTAGCTAGCTTTCTTATAGAGCATAAGTTTTCTAGGGGCTTAGTAGATAGGACTCTTTTTATTAGGCATCATAAAAATAAAATTTGTTAGTTAAAATATATGTAGATGATATTATTTTTGGCTCTGATCCCAAACTATGCAAAAGATTTTCTGATCTAATGCATTCAAAGTTTGAGATGAGTAGCATGGGTGAACTTTCATAATTCCTTGGTCTCCAAGTGAAGCAATCACCTGATGGTATCTTCATCTCCCAATCCAAGTATGCTAAGGAGCTTATTAAAAGGTTTGGGATGTGTGATGCCTCAGCAATGAAAACACCTATAGCTGCTAATGTTGTGATTGATTCTGATTAACATGGCAAGCTTCTTGATTAGAAAACTTATAGGGCTATTATTGGGTCTCTATTATATCTCATAGCAAGTAGGCCTGACATAATGTTCTCCATATGTATTTGTGTTAGGTTCCAAGTGAACCCTAAAGAATCTCACTATATTTTATTAAAAAGGATTTTGAGATATATAAAGGGTTGTCCAAGTCTAGGACTCCTATATCCATCAAAGTTAGAATTTGATTTAACTGGATTTTTTGATGCTGACTATGCTGGATATAGAGTGGATAGGAAGAGCACATCAGGAACTTGCCAGTTTCTTGGTGATAGGCTTGTGTCCTGGTTTTGTAAGAAGCAAACCTCTGTATCCACATCAACTTCTGAAGTTGAATACATAGTTGCAGGCAGCTGCTGTTCACAGATTTGTGGATACAAAATCAATTGCTGGATTATGGTCTCAACTTAAATAATTCAACTATATTTTGTGAAAGAACCAGTGCAATATCTATTGCACAAAATCCAGTGCATCATAGTAGGACCAAGCATATAGAAATTAGACATCATTTCATTAGAGATTGTGTAGACAAAAAGAAAATTAATCTTGTATTTATCTCTACTGATTTACAAAGAGCAGACATCTTCACCAAGCCATTGGATGATAAGAAACATCTGTTCTTCTTGAATCAGCTAGGTATGATAAATGGGGAAGGATTAACTTAATTTTTGTCTATGGTCGATGATTTGAAATAGTTCATCGAATGGATATCGATGATCTGTCAACTCTTCATGAAGAGTTTGTCGAATGGAGATAGACGAACACTTCTTAGTGAAACAGATTTCGTCGAACGGAGATCGACGATCCCTGCTTTATTGAGTACTTTGTCGAACGGCGATCGACGATTTACTCTTGTTCTTCAGACTGTGATCGACGAACTCAATTATTAATAAAATATTTTTTCGAACTCAGATCAAATAATTTTTTCTTTTCGTTGGACTGATATCGTATTTTTGTCTTCTAAAAACCTTATTACTAGGTTTTTGACAAAATCTATCCCGCGCTTTCAGTTCTCTTTGCACTTGATCGTTGTTTCTTTCTTTGCTGGAAAACCTCCATGGCTATTCCGGCGGCCGTTCTCTCCGCAATGAAATTTGATGTAGGCTTTGACAACGATTTGGATTCATTCAGTCACACTGATCAAGTCTTCCAAGATATACTGAAATTGTTTGAGGAGCCATATTTACAGAAGTTCATGACAACAAGAATCAAACTTCCAGTGCTCCTGATCAAGGAATGGGTTTATTCGTCCTCATCTCCTGATGCCCAAACCCTTATCGGCATAATTGCAGGAAACCAGGTCACTCTTACTTCTGTAATTTTGTCTGAAATTGTTGGTTTTATTAATGGAGAAGATGATATAGAGATGAACAATGATGAATTTTCCAATATGCTGGCTATGATGGGTCACTCCGCTGGAAACCCTAACAAGCTATTGAATAAGGACTTATCTGTTGAATATAAGTTCCTTGCTGATATTGTTGGTAGTCTTGCTGGGCAAGAACACTGCACATGACTATATCACAAGGCATCAGTTTCTTGTGATGAGTGCCTTGGTGAATAAAATCAGTAAACTGGAGTACTTTGTTGTTTGATTTGATAAAGAAGAAGAATAATAAAAGAGATGTTAATTTTGGACGGGTACTAGGGCTTTTCCTCCAGGAAAAGTGCCCTCAGCTGCTGGTCTCCCAGAAAATTTTTATCAATGATTCAAAGAGGTTAACACTGTCCACTTTGGCAAATGGGTGAGGACCATTGTAAAGCCTTCCAAGGCCTCCTCTTCCTCCAGGACCTCTAAATACACAAGGACTGAAATTGTAACATCCCTGAAACAACTAGACCCCCTAGGAGTGGTTTTGTCACAAAACCCTTGAAAGCCCAAAAAGACCAAGTGAACCAGGCTCAAGGTGAAAATCACCTTGGTCTGCAAGTAGTAGAATCCCAATTACAATCCTAGGCATGACCTTAGGATTTTAACCTTGTTCCATGATCCCATCATGGAACCTCTAAGCTAAGGGAGGCCAATATGACATTACAGACCCATTGGGGTCAACCAAAAAGAGGCCAAGATGACTCAAGTCCGGGAAGCGTCGAGTGAATCAACAAGACTCGATGAGTAGATCAGGTATCTACTTAGATAGGTTTTTGGGCTCGGTCGTTGAGTGAGTGGAGTGCACTCAATGCCATAGGCTTAATGGCATTGAGTGCGTTGAGTGCACTCAATGCCATCTTACTTGTAAATAATTTTGAGTTTGGGGCGTTGAGTGCATTGAGTCCACTTAACTCCATAGGCTGAATGGCGTTGAGTGCGTTGAGTGCACTAAACACCATCTTACTTAGAAAGAATTTGGAGTTCGGGAGTTGAGTGCGTTGAGTCCACTCAACGCCATGGGCTGAATGGCATTGAGTGCGTTGAGTGCACTCAACGCCATCTTACTTAGAAAGAATTTGGAGCTCGGGCATTGAGTGCATTGAGTGCACTCAACGCCATGGGATGAATGGCGTTGAGTGTGTTGAGTGCACTCAATGCCATCTTATATAGGATTTTTCTAGAATTATTGCGTTGAGTGAGTTGAGCTCACTCAATGCCATAGACTGAATGGCATCGAGTGAGCTGAGCTGACTCGACGCCATTATACTTAGAAAATTCCTGGTGATTATGGCGTTAAGTGTGTTGAGTGCACTTAACGCCATCATACTGAGAAGGATTTTCTGGAATTATGGCATTGAGTGAGTTGAGCTTACTCAATGCCATAGACTGAATGGCGTCGAGTACGTCATTGTACTTAGAAAATTCCTGGCAATTTTGGCATTGAGTGAGGAGGCTTGTCTCAACGCTTTTGCCTTAGCGAAATTCTCAGCCCTGTTTGGTTGTTCGGGTGAATAGGCTGAACCGGATCTTCTCGGGAATTTCACAAGAGCGTTAATTGGCATGTTTCTTTCATTAAGACTCATTTAAACAATAATAGCATTCCAATGGTAGGGTGCTACGTGGCGGACGGTTTAAACTAAAATTCTGTGTTACTGGAGAGAGAGAGAGAGAGAGAAAGAGAGGAGTAAATACAATTCATGGCCTGGAAGGCCAAGAGCCCACACTTCTTGCTGAAATCACCTCTCCCGGTCAGTTAGGAGAAGGCCAAGGACTCTTCCGGCCATAACAGTAACTAGGGGATGAGAATTACAATTATCGAAAAGCTCTTCTAGGGGCATTAATAGCCACCGCCAGCTAGACCCCTCCCCTCCCGCCATTTTTATCATTTTAAAAGACTCATTGGACTTAGTGGAGTGGTTTCCACACAAAACCTGAAGGAGCTGAGGAAGCCCACTGTGCAGTTGTAGAAATCGAGCGGCACCACCACCGACCATGGCATCCTGGCGATCGACATGTCTCCAGACCGCGAGCAAGGTCCTCCCCTTCCTCTTTCCTTATGGGTAGATCGTAGGAATTGTTAGGGCTAAGGAACGGGCTCAATTGAGTCCGATCGGGTGATGAAAATCACTAGTTTTTCTGTGAAAAAAATGGAGTAGTCAGGTTCACCGGAAACCACCCCTCCGGCGGTCATGTTGCCGCCCGGCGATAGCCCCTAACTCAACGGAGGTGGTGGTAGCAGTGTCCGGCTAGGGAGGTGGACGGGTGGCTGAGAAAATGTCTTGGAATAAGCTCCAGGTTTAGCCAATCATGGCCCTCGTCTAGAGGAAGAAGACGATCCAGCAACTATCAGATCATTTAAATCCTTTTCTTTTTAAATGAATTTTCTATATTATGATAACAGACACTTTAGAAAATTAATGAAAATTACTTAGACGCTCTATATGAGGAAATGTTCAACATATAATTTGTAGCCCTATGGGTCTACTTTATTTTAAAATTGATTTAGGACAATTTGGTCTACTGGTTTGACCAGGGCACCAATTTTGGTGGGGTCTATACCTTGGGCTAGATAGGAATAAAAATGAGTGCCCCCACTTCATCCCTTGTCAAAATGACTTGAAATTTTGACAAGGTGTCACGCTTATCGATATCTATGTCCTGCCCAAAAATGAGAATTTATGGGGATAATCTTCCTATAGATTTTTATAATTATTTAATAAACCATGATTAAATTAATTAAGGGACCAAATGACCTCCAAACCCTCCCCAAATTTAGTGGTCCTTGGGGTCATTATAAGGCTTTGGATAAAATTTCATCTCATTTGGAGATGATTTGGTTTGAATTTTTGCAAACCTTAGCCTTGCCGTAATAAGGGTATTTAGGTCAAAAGTGCACTTGAGGTTGAGTGGTCAAATCACCTCAACAGAGGTTTGAATTTAGGCCACTTGTTTGGCATGACATATAACACCCTCATATGGGATATGGAGTGGTTTGGGATTGAATTGCCTTAGGACCCAAATTCAAACCTATGTTTGGGCTTTGGGGGTTTGAGAAGGGCATGTGGTCAAAAGACCTTGAAATGATTTGAAATTTGGTGGAGAGGACTCTAGGGTAGTTAGAGTCCTCAGGTAGAAATATTATTGGATTTACTGAGGGTTAAACCCCTCAAAGCCCTAACCCTAATTTAGGTCACAAACATTTAAATGGTATGTTGGATAGTCAAGGTGTTGTGAAAAGTTGTTAAACTTGGGTGGTATAGTCATAAGGTCAGTAAGAGCATTTGGTAATTTTATTTGGAGATTTGGAAACATATTTTTAGTATCTTCTTTGCAATAAATGTGTTAGCCTCTATTACTTATTTGGTTATTATAACCTCGCTATTCACTAGAATGTTATGAAATTGAGGCAGAGGAAGTTTTAGACTATTATACTCATACATGAAATTTGTTATAATTTTTAGATGTATAATACCAGTACGTACTTCAAAAGCTCATCAAAATGGAAACTTGTTCAATAATTTATTCAGAGCTTATTATTTGTTGTGCAATTGTGAAACTTTATCAGTAGTGTTCCTAGGTCAATATTCTTATTAAGAGATTTTATTAGAACTTTTAGATGAATAATTTTTTTACTTAGTTCATTAACCTGTTAACTTAGATACTATGAGAAAATCAAGTTTAGAGTTTATTATTCACTGATAAATTATGAAACTTTACCTGGAGTGTTTATATATCTTTATGATCATCCTTGAATTTTCTCAGAATTTTTGGAAGTATATTGACAGTACTTGTCTCTTTAAAATGATTAATGTATGTTGTATTTAAAATTATATTTAGAGTCCTAAACCTTGCTGGAAATTGGGAGACTCTGATTTTACTATTGAATAGTCATCATGTGATTATCATAAATTTTGTAGAGCATTTGCATGTCTGAAAGGGGTACTTCATGCCCAAACTTGGGTCTTGGATTACTTAGGAAAATTAATTAAACATCAAATAAATTAGGAAAATTATGAATTTCTGGATTTAGACTAATCATGGCATGGTAGACCCCCAATAATTATTATAGGGATATTGGATGATAATTTTGAGTACCTCCCATTGTATACATCATATAGCTTAGGATGGTTTGCATTTAGTAAAAACAACAGAAATCATAATAAGGTGTAGAATGAACATAGAGAATTTGGGATATTAGAATACTGATTTGGAAATGTGAATTAATGCATCTTTAATAGTCAAGATGAGGAGAGGTTAGTTGACTAATGTTAAGAGGTGCTCGGGGACGACGAAACATCGTCTTCCCCGTGGAGAGAGAGAAAGGTCAAAATACACTAGAATTAGATCCAAGGTAATAATAAGGGATCAGGATTCGGGTTTTAACTAATAACAATAAGTGCCTTGCGAAAGGGAGCTTTGGGCTTCAGCCCATCGTAGTTGTTGGGTATTGTCTCCACAATAACCCATATTTGAAAGAAGCCACCCTTTGCACTAAGATGAATTTAGGTGTATTTGACATGTGTATTCTAGTTGTGTGTTTGCAGATTTTCAGTTCTAAGTGTTGACCAATGTCAATCTATAGTGGGTCAGTAACACAGGACCACTCAGTGTAATCCCTCACTGGGTGATCCAAAGTGTTAACTCATGTGTAGCCTCTCAATTGGGATACACTTCATATTCAAAATTTGGAACACAAGATGGAGACAAGACCAGAAGGAGATCTTTCATGGAATTCTTAAGAAATTTTTCTAAGTCCATCTCTCGAGAAGTTCCTTCAAAATTCTCGAGAAGTAGTACATAGTTCTCGAGAGGCTCAGAATTTACTTCTCGAGAAGTCAGGATAGCTAGAATTCCTCTAAGTAGAAGTTTTCGAGAAGTTAACAAAGTTCTCGAGAACTACTACAGAAGTTCTCGAGAAGTACTCCTTAGCTCTCGAAAAGTTCTGCCCTTCTCTTCAGGAATTGGACTCTAGCTAAGTTCTCGAGAACTAGACTAGAAGTTCTCGAGAAGTCAATAGAGTTCTCGAGAACTGCTTAACTAAGTTCTCGAGAAGTTCTCAGTTCAGAATTTTTTCTTTGGCAATTGACTCTAAGTAAAGTTCTCGAAAAGTTCTGACTAAGTTCTCGAGAAGTGCTAACCAAGTTTTCGAGAAGTTTTCTTTAAGCTCTCGAAAAGTTCTGTTAAGTTCTCGAGAAGTTTTACATCAGTTTTCGAGTAAGTGTTTTAGTTCTCGAAAAGTCAGCATAGTTCTCGAGAACTATAATTCCAAGTTCTCAAGAAGTCCAAGGCCATTTCCAGAAGTTAAATGATCGAGATCCTGCCATAGTTTTTGAAAGGTCAGTACATAGTTCTTGAGAACTATTTCGACCTCTCGAGAACTAAGTACTTCCTTTTCCAGAAAATTCTCTAAGTCCAGTTTTTACAGAGATTTCGATATAATCTTTTCTGATTAATCCACGTGTCATCCTTAATTATGATTATGACCGTTGGAGATCGACTATATATAGGTCCTTTCAGATTTGACTAATTACACAAGTTATTATAGAGAAATTTCGTCCGTCCTTGTTAAGAAAGAATTCCTGAAAACCTAATCTCTCAATCGTCCGGCCGCCGCTGCCATTAGCGTTTTCTTGAAGAAAGCTTTGGATCGACATTCTCTCAAGCGCTGCTACCTAGATCGATCAAAGATCAAGAACAATCATCTGATCCAATCGTGCTTCAACGACTTGTGGATTTCTCGTTGATCGTGGTGATTTCAGATCTCAGTTTCTTGGAAAACAGTCAAGCCTTCTTCTACCTTTCCTGATCAAGCCTAAAGTTCTCAACGAAGAAGACAAAGACCAAGATCCAGATCTGAGATATTTTTGTTTGTAACTTTTATTCAAACAATTTTCTTTGTAGGAGATTTATCTCCGAGTTGTAGGAAGTTTTATCTTCCGAGTGTAGATCCCTTGTCGATCGAGTTTGTAGGAACGTTGTTCCGAGGCGTAGGATTGGTTTGCAATCCAAGATAGTGGAGTAGCCGGATCTAGTGATTTGTTAGAACGGTGAGGTAAAGTGGACGTACCCAAGGACGTGGAACCACTATAAATCTTTTGTGTCCTTCTGTGATTGCTTGATTGTGTGCGCTAGATCTCTAAATTTTTATTCCGCAAACAAACGAACGATTCACCTATTAACCCCCCTCTAGGTGATTTAGGTCAACAACTTTCCACTTTCAATTGGTATCTGAGCGAGGTTGATCGTTTAAAAGGTTAACACCTTGATCAAGTTCCTGTTTCTTAAAGTTGTTACTCAATCTAGCAATGGACAAAGTCAAAGATTTCGCCAAGCTTCCCCTGTGCACAAAGAATAATTTTCCCATGTGGAAAGAAAGAATTAAATTCTTCATGGAAGCTATGGACCCCCGGATCTTCATGATTGTCAAAGAAGATCCCCATGTTCCTATGACCGTCTCCACCATAGATCCAACCAAAAAGGTTCCCAAGAAATTGATAAATCTGGACAAGAACAAGATTGCACTTGTCTCTTTGGACAAAAAGGCTAAAAACATTATAGCAAGTGCAGTCGATGACTCAATATTGCAAAACCTGATTCACTGCCAATCGGCTAAAGAGATGTGGCAATCTATAGTTACTCTTATGGAAGGCACTGAAGAAGTGAGGGATGATAGAAGGTCCCTTCTGAACCAGAAATATGAAGCCTTCACACAAGGACTAAAGGAGACCATTACTGACACCTTTGAAAATTTCTTCAAGATAGTGAATGGCCTAAGAGTGTATGGCAGTCTTCTCAAATGGAGAGTTGAACGATAAATTTCTGAGATCTCTCACCAAGGAATGGGACAACAAAGTCTGTGCCATTCGAGAGTTTTGGAGACTAGCAGAGACAGATCCACAAAATCTGTTTGGGAAGCTGATGTCCTATGAACTGCAAATAAACTCCAGGAAAGCTGAAGAAGAGAAAAGTCGCTTCTCGTTGAAAGAGAAGCCTACTGCATTAAAGGATGACAGTTCAAGGAAGGACAACGCTACCCAACCAGCACCAGCTCAAGAAGTCAGTGAAGAAGAAAGCTCCGAGCCAAGCTTCTCAGGATCAGAACTATCTGATGGAGAGTTCTCACTACTTTCACGACAGTTCAAGAAATTCTTGAACAAGAAGAAGCAATGGAGAGGCAAGGATGCCTCATACTGAAGATCACAACATGACAATGATCAAAGAAAGAAAGGCTCGGGTAGCCATGACAGGTATAATTCTAAACAGAACAAACAGATTTCTACTGACATCGTTTGCTACTGTTGCAACAAGCCAGGTCACGTCATAGCTGACTGCCCCCACAAAAAGAAGTAAGGTGGAAGAAGAGAGGAAAAGAAATCCTCATACCATAAGAAGAGAACTGAGAAGAGCCTGGTGGCCAAGAAGGGCAAAACTCTCAGTGACTCCGACTCATCTGAGTCAGGTGAAGAAGAGGAAGCCTACTTTGGCCTCATGGCCCAATCAGATGATGAACAAGAGCCCCAGTTTACTGGGGAGGTAAATTATCATACTTCTCTCTCTGAATCTGAAAGTTCTAACCATGAACATGAGGACAGCTCTTCTGACGATGAGTCTGAACTTATGGCCCAGTACAAGGAGTTAATCATAACTTACGACAAGTGTCGTCGAGTTATGAAAACTCAGGCAAAGGGGATTAAGTCTCTAAAGGCTTCTGAGAGCAGCCTAAGAGAAGAAGTCACTAAGACTAACACTCTTCAGGAGAACTTCAATCTTGTTATTGAGGAATACAATCAGGCTCTCAAGCACCTTGAACTTAAAGATGAAATCATCAAGGAATTGGAAAAATAACTCGAGGCTGAGAAGAAACTTGTTGAAAGTTTCTCTAAGCCTAAGACAGTTCTTCCACTCGTTACTGAATTCTCAGCTAAGGCCAAAGGAGCTGGACTAGGCCATGTTGCCGCTCCTAATAAATCTTCTAGGAGAAACAAGGCCAGGAGAAAGAATAAGAATGCCAAGAAGGCCTTAGCCAAGGAAAAAGGGAAAGCTCCTTTGGAGCCAGTATCGTTCAAGAAAGTTATCTTTCCTACGAACGAATTCGACTATGAGTCCACCTATGGACACTTCTCTAGGCCAATCCCGGAGAAGCCCAATTCAATGTACCAAGGTTGGACTCGCCCCCGTAACTTCGACGAAAGTGTCTTTAAGGCACCCTATGAAGAAGTGATTCTTCAGGGCTATGGTCCCTATGTTCATGGTCACAACTTCCAGAAACCACCAAAAGTAAAACCTGTTATGGAAAAGCCTGTGAAGGAGAAGACTTCATGTAGCTGCCATCATCATGAAGATTCTTCCTCCAACAATGCTACCCCAGCTGGACCTCCACCCAAGAAGGTCAAGCAGGAGTTTAGAAGGCAATGATACAACAGATTTGACTGTTGGTGCTGTGGTAGAGTTAGTCACTTTGCCACAGATTGTTGGTTTAATCCTAGAAATGCTGCAACTCCTCAAGTTGGCAACAAGAGAATGACCGCTCATGAGGCTAATACTCGTAGGGGGAGCAATCTAACCCGAGACCAAGGACCCAAATATGTTTGGGTTCCTAAGGCTAAGTGAATATGATTGCAGGTATGTCCAAAGACAACTAAAATGCCAATCTGGTACTTGGATAGTGGATGCTCTCAGCATATGACCGGGACGAGGAGCCTACTCCAGAATTTTTCACCGGTGTTGAACGGACCAAAGGTCATCTTTGGAGGTTCAGACCGAGGAATTACCAAACGCTACGATATGATTTCTAACGGTAGCGTATACTTTTTGGATATAGCCTATATTGAAGGATTGGAACACAATCTAATCAGCATAAGCCAACTATGCGACAAAGGATACGTAGTTGAATTCCACGCTGACAAGTGCTTGATAAAATCTATTGAGAATATGGAAACAATTCTATCAGGCACTCGAAGCAGGAATGTGTTTTGCTTAAATTTTATTTGTATAGATTCTTCCACACCAGTGTGTCTTTTGGCTAAAGATAGTGCGTCTCTTGTTGACCAATGGCACAAGAGACTAGCATATATTAATTTTAAAACTATTAATAAATTATTCTCCCAGAACTTAGTGCATGATTCCCTGAATGTCAAGCATGTCAAAGAGATACCTTGTCATGCATGCGTAAAAGGCAAGCAAACAAGGGCTACCTTCAAAAGCACTATAGGCAAAAACTCTAACAGGTGTTTACACCTGCTACATATGGACTTGTTCGGTCCACTGCAAGTTAGAAGCTTAGGAGGTAAGGATTATACGTTTATTATTGTTAATGACTACTCGCGTTTTGCGTGGGTGTTCTTTCTGAAACATAAGTCAGATACCTTCGATATTTTTACTAATTTTGTCAGGCAAATCCAGAATGAATTCAACTGTTCCGTAGTCAAAATCAGAAGTGACAATGGAACGGAGTTCAAATCTGGAGCCATGACAGAATTCAGTGAAATCCTAGGTATCTTTCATGAGTTTTCCTCTCCCCGTACTCCACAGCAAAATGGAGTAGCCGATAGAAGGAACAGAACACTCAAAGAGGCCTGCAGGACCATGATAAGTGATGCCTCACTACTAGAGTACTTCTGGGCTGAAGCGGTCAATACTGCATGCCACGTGCAAAACCGAGCCCTCATAAACAAGAACCATGATAAGACGCCTTATAAACTTCTAAAAGGAAGGAAACCAACAGTTTCATATTTTAGAATTTTTGGTTGTAAATGCTTCGTGCTTAACAATGGCAAGTATCATACTACCAAGTTCGGTGAGAAGAGTTTTGAAGGTATTTTTGTAGGATATAGCAGCCATAGTAAGGCATATAGGATTTTTAATAGAAAAACCATGGCCATTGAAGAATCGATACATGTTGTATTTGACAAGACGAGCTTGCTGCAAAGCCAATCGTCTAGTGTGCGTGTTGAAGCTGTAGGTACAAGAATTAAGGAAATCAACTTGGATGAACCCACCAAAGATAGAAATGAACAGTTCATCGAGATCACCTCTCCAAACCCCATTGAAGAGGCAGCTGATCAAGATGTGGAGATTTTCCAAGATGATGAAGTCACACAAATGGCTGAAGAACTTCCAGATACCAAAGATCCTGAGCTCAGACACCTAAAGGATCATCCTATGGACCAAATCATAGGAGACCCCCGAGTCGGTGTCAGAACTCGGCGAGGTACAACTAATGAGAATCTTTATCTAAGCTTCCTTTCGCAGGTTCAACCAAAGAAGTTTGAAGAAGCAAACGTAGACGCATCATGGATCTTGGCCATGGAAGAAGAACTGAATCAATTCAAGCGCTGCAAGGTGTGGACACTTGTTCCCAGACCCAAAGATAAAAACATCATCGGAACAAAATGCGTCTATAGGAACAAGATGGACGAGGATGGGACGATCATAAAGAACAAGGTCAGACTCGTCGCTAAAGGGTATCATCAAGAAGAAGGGATCGATTTTGACCAGACCTACGCTCCAGTGGTAAGGCTGGAGGCCATCAGACTGTTTCTAGCATACGCTGTATTGAAGGGCTTCACCGTCTACCAAATGGACGTGAAGTCCACCTTCCTGAATGGTAACATAAAGGAAGAAGTGTATGTGGAATAGCCCCCAGGTTTCGTTTATCCTAACCATCCTGATTATGTTTATTTATTATCGAAGGCACTGTACGGTTTGAAACAAGCCCCTCGGGCTTGGTACGAAACGCTGTCTAGCTTTCTCCTCGAGAATAAATTCATGAGGGGAAAGATAGACAAGACATTGTTTCTCCGAGAAATTAAAGGCAAGATTTTGCTAGTGCAAATCTATGTCGATGACATCATATTTGGATCTACTGACGACAACCTCTGCAAAAAGTTTTCCAAACTTATGCAAGGGAAGTTCGAAATGAGCAGTATGGGAGAGCTGAAGTATTTCTTAGGACTTCAGGTGAAACAATCTGAAGATGGGATCTTCATCTCTCAGACCAAGTTCACAAAGGAGTTACTTAAGAAATTCGGAATGGAGAGTGCAACCTCTATGAGGACTCCATTAGCCTCAACTATGTCTCTGGACAAGGATGAGAAAGGGAAACCTTTCGATGAAACCAAGTATAGAAGTATAGTTGGATCCTTGCTCTACCTTACTGCTAGTAGACTAGATATAATGTTCTCCACATGTGTCTGTGCTAGATTCCAAGTGAACTGTAAGGAATCTCATTATGCTGCTGCAAAGCGGATCTTGAGATACCTTAAAGGTACACCAAATCTTGGCTTATGGTACCCGAGAAGCAAAGACAGTGAACTGATTGGATTTTTAGATGCTGACTTTGCAGGAAGCAAAGATGACAGGAAAAGCACATCAGGGACGTGTCAGTTCCTAGGAAGAAGACTCATTTCATGGAGCAGCAAGAAGCAAAACTGTGTCGCAATCTCAACGGCCGAGTCAGAATACATTTCTGCCGGTAGTTGTTGTGCACAGTTGCTTTGGCTGAAGCACCAACTGGAGGATTACAACATGAAGATCAAGGACATTCCTTTGTTCTGTGACTCCTCCAGCGCCATCGTAATCGCAAACATCCCAGTCTCACACAGCCGAACTAAACAAATCGAGCTGCGATACCACTTCATCCGGGAGCATGTGGAGCAAGGGGATGTAGATCTGAGGTATGTGCCTACAGACCAGCAGGTTGCAGATATCTTCACCGAGCCGCTGGACGAAACCAAGTTCAATTTCTTCAAAACCGAACTTGGGTTGCTGAACAAGGAGAACTTAGCCAAAATAGTCAGCTCAAAGGCTCAAGAATCAAGAATTCACCTTAAAGGTTAGATTTTACTAAGTAGATGGGAGTTCTCGAAAACTCACTTAAATTTCTCGAAAAGTTGAAGTTACTTCTCGAAAAACTAAGTCAACTTCTCGAGAGGCAGAAAATTGCTCTCGAAAAGTGACTTAAGTTCTCGAAAAGTCCTTTAACTTCTCGAAAAAATTCACTGTAAGTTCTCGAGAACTAGTTCTCGAGAAGTCCATCAGTCTTTCGAGAACTCTGGAGGCCAGTCTTCGAAAAGTCAATTTCTGTCTCGAAAACGCTGGACCCCATTTCTCGAAAACTTTCTAAACTTCTCGAAAACTTCTCGGCCACTTCTCGAAAAGTTAACCCTACTTCTCGAGAGGTGGACCGACTTTCCGCCGAAATTTTTAAACTCTGTAATTTCGTAAACTTCATGATTTCTGCCCTAATTTACGGCTAATTAGACTTATAATTAACTTAATTAGGATACTATATATATCTAAATCCCTTTAAAATCGGAAATCAACTGTCATTTAAAAAGTTCTCCCACACCTCTTCATCTTCCCCCGACCGAAACCTCCTTCTCTACCGCTGTCTCTCTACTAAGTTCGTCGTCGTCTTCATCACAAATGGCTTACAGTTCTAAGATAGGGATTGGGAGTGAACTCGTGGTTGTAAGCATGGCCGACTTCTCCGACGACTTCAAGAATTTGCTGCTACTTCTCGAGACAGCAGGTCTCATCTTCGTTCTAACAGAGCCAGTGAAGATGGTATTTCCAAAGGTAGAGGAGTTCTTCAAAAATGCCAAGATAAGGAGGAATGGGACGATCTTGAAGACTAAGGTCAAGGGAATTAAGATCAAGCTTGACAAGCATAAAGTTTCTCAACTTCTGAAATTACCTATTGTGGATGAGGAAGATGACCTCACTCTAGAAGATTATAACATAGCCTATTCCCTCTGTGGAATCTCAGAGGAATACCACTCCTTCAGGAGAAATTTGCTAAATGATGTGGGCAAACTACTCGTTGATATCATTGGGAAAATTCTATGGTGCATCACAGGTTCTGTAAGTTTCATCTCACACGATCTGTTTGGAGTTATGACAGCTATAATCTGTAGGAAGAGTTTTCAGTTTGGAATGATGATCTTTGAAATGATAAGGGA
Organism: Platanthera zijinensis; assembly: GCA_039513925.1. Taxonomy (NCBI): domain Eukaryota; kingdom Viridiplantae; phylum Streptophyta; class Magnoliopsida; order Asparagales; family Orchidaceae; genus Platanthera; species Platanthera zijinensis. Next base: position 205,061,479 of record CM077080.1, read on the forward strand.
TAGTATTCTTGAACCAAAGTTTGTAAGGATAATCTCATTGCTGTTGAGTGAGATATATCCAGTAACTTTAAAAATCTCCAAAGGTACACCAGTCCATCATCTGAAGAAAATCTCTGTTACCTCAATCCAAAGATGGGACCTCAAGTTGAAGAACCCTAGACAGCTAGCCAAGGAAGTTGATGTTACTGTCATAGAGGTCAGGACTCCATCTCCACCTCAACATCATGTTGCTGAACCATCTGGTGCAGCAATAGAGGGGGAGCCTGCACCTTCTACCTCAGTCCTAAGGATACCTACTCCACTAGAGAGCCCCAGGGAGGCTTCTCCAATGTCTACCCACTCAGAACTACCAGCTCAAGAGGTACTTAAAGATACAATTGAAGCAATAGACAGAATGATCGAGGAACTCTCAGCTGAAGACCCTCTTCCTCCTCATCCAAAGGTTGTCACTACTGATCTACCAAAAGATACTCCATCCCCCCACTCTTCGCCTAAAGGTACTCCTTCTCCTCCACAATCCCTTGTACAAGTATCCACTCCTCCAGAAACCATTCTGCTATCTGAAGAGAATGAGCAAGCGCCTGAGGAGGTAGAACCACCTCTCAAGAATCTAGACTTCAACCTTCCTAGGTTCATTGATGAGGAAGGTGATCCAGTCCTTCACACTATAAGAGCTAAGAGCTCTGTTGTTCTAGCAGAACTGCCCCCATGGCAAGCCCCTCCTCCTCCAGCTTCTCCTACCCATGCTTCTACCTCCACCACCTTATCAGTTGCCCCTCCAGCTCAAATCACTTCCATTCCTCAATCTACTACTACTACTACTGATGTTGCTGCTGTGATGGTGAATATAGATATTCTTTCAAAGATCAAAGAAATGCTCTCTGAATAAAGGAAACATTTTGATGAATCTCTTAAGGACATTCAGAAACAAGTCACTGCCTTAGCACAAGAGATGAGCAAGGCTTCGTAGAAATTCAGGTAAGCACTGATCAGCTTAAAGAACTATTCAGAATAGGAGGAAAGGCTCTAGATCATTCTATCACAAGTATTGGACAAGTTATGGATCAGTCAGTTACTTTGGTAAACAATCATATTCAACTGGACAAAAGAGCAGAGGAAAATGTTATGAAGGTATGCAATGAGGTTGGCACCTTCAAAGAGGATGCAATAGACAAACTAACTGTAGAAGTCAGAAAGGGGGAGGATATTGTCAAACAGCAAGTTTCAAAGCTAAATGATGAAGCAAAAACTCTGTGGACTGCCAAAATTTCTGAGATCAATAAAGGTGTTCTTGAACAGATTTAGTCTGTAAAATTCCACACTTATGATACAACAGTATGGGTGCATAATCAGATATTTCCAGACTTTCAAGCAGATCCAAATATGATTCCTCACAACCTCAATCCTCTTGCTGAAGGCACTTCTAGCCAAGTGGCTCAACCCTAAATGCCTCAACCTCAGTATCCAACCTTCTCTCCTAGACCTGAAGATCGGGAACCTCCTCCATCTTCATACTCTCATGTTTGGGATGATGTAATACCTGAAGATCTTCTAGAAATTCATATCCCAAAGAAAAGGAAGTATGGGGAGGGACCTTCTGCCAGTAAATCAGTTCCTCAACCTGGAGCAGAGAAGAGGAGAGCCCAAGAGTTTGTAGAAGTACGGAGCCCTACATCAAAATCTCTAATTCTTGATACTTTGAAGATAGTAATGGATCTAAATGAGGAAAGAAGCCTGCATTATAGCTATACATAATGGGAATTATATGAGAAGTCATTGACTAAGAGGAGACTATATGATAGAGAATATGGTAAAAACAATCCCAAAGCTCCTTCAAAGCCTCCAAGATACTATCCCAAACCATTCAGCTACTATAGAAGACAACAGTCTAAGCTGGACAAGCAACACGAGACCAAAAATGAATCTTGATGATTATGGTATTAAGAACTATGAAATGAATGTTGATTAAAACTCTAAAAGATTTTTGATATATATATAATTTCTTAGTTTTGCCTAATTATAAGTTCTAATTTTCTTTCTGTGTTTTACTGCTTTTATTTTCCATTATTCTTGCTCTATTTTTGTTATAATAATTCACCTTAGTATAAAGGGTTCTGACTTCTATAAATAGGGGGAGATTGTTGGGTATTGTCTCCACAATAGCCCAGATTTGCATGAAGACACCCTTTGCACTAAGATTAATTAAGGTGTATTTGACATGTGTATTCTAGTTGTGTGTTTGCAGATTTTAAGTTCTAAGTGTAGACCAATGTCAGTCTACAGTGGGTCAGGAACACAGGACCACTCAGTGTAATCCCTCACTGGGTGATCCAAAGTGTTGACTCATGTGTAGCCTCTCAATTGGGAAACACTTCATATTCAAACTTTGGAACACAAGATGGAGACAAGACCAGAAGGAGATCTTTCATGGAATTCTTAAGAAATTTTTCTAAGTCCATCTCTCGAGAAGTTCCTTAAAAGTTCTCGAGAAGTAGTACATAGTTCTCGAAAGGCTTAGACTTTACTTTTCGAGAAGTCAGGACAACTAGAATTCCTCTAAGTAGAAGTTTTCAAGAAGTTAACAAAGTTCTCGAGAACTACTACAGAAGTTCTCAAGAAGTACTCCTTAGCTCTCGAAAAGTTCTGCCCTTCTCTTTAGGAATTAGACTCTAGCTAAGTTCTCGAGAACTAGACTAGAAGTTCTCGAGAAGTCAATAGAGTTCTCGAGAATTGCTTAACTAAGTTCTCGAGAAGTTCTCAGTTCAGAATTTTTCTTTGGCAATTGACTCTAAGTAAAGTTCTCGAAAAGTTCTGACTATGTTTTCGAGAAATGCTAACCAAGTTTTCGAGAAGTTTTCTTTAATCTCTCGAAAAGTTCTGTTAAGTTCTCGAGAAGTTCTACATCAGTTTTCGATTAAGTGTTTTAGTTCTCGAAAAGTCAGCATAGTTCTCGAGAACTATATAATTCCAAGTTCTCGAGAAGTCCAAGGCCATTTCCAGAAGTTCAGTGATCGAGATCCTGCCATAGTTTTCGAAAGGTCAGTACATAGTTCTCGAGAACTATTTCGACCTCTCGATAACTAAGTACTTCCTTTTCCAGAAAATTCTCTAAGTCTAGTTTTAACGGAGATTTCGATATAATCTTTTCTGATTAATCCACGTGTCATCCTTAATTATAATTATGACCATTGGAGATCGACTATATATAGGTCCTTTCAGATTTGACTAATTACACAAGTTATTACAGAGAAATTTCGTTCGTCCTTGTTAAGAAAGAATTCCTGAAAACCTAATCTCTCAATCGTCCGGCCGCCGCCGCCATTAGAGTTTTCTGGAAGAAAGCTTTGGATCGACATTCTCTCAAGCTCTGCTACCTAGATCGATCCAAGATCAAGAACAATCATCCGATCCGATCGTGCTTCAACGACTTGTGGATTTCTTGTTGATCGTGGTGATTTCAGATCTCAGTTTCTTGGAAAACAGTCCAACCTTCTTCTACCTTTCCTGATCAAGCCTAAAGTTCTCAACGAAGAAGACGAAGACCAAGATCCAGATCTGAGATATTTTTGTTTGTAACTTTTATTCAAACAATTTTCTTTGTAGGAGATTTATCTCCGAGTTGTAGGACGTTTTATCTTCCGAGTGTAGATCCCTTGTGGATCGAGTTTGTAGGAACGTTGTTCCGAGGCGTAGGATTGGTTTGCAATCCGAGATAGTGGAGTAGCCGGATCTAGTGATTTCTAGAACGGTGAGGTAAGTGGATGTACCCAAGGACGGGGAACCACTATAAATCTTTTGTGTCCTTCTATGATTGCTTGATTGTGTGCGCTAGATCTCTAAATTTTTATTCCACAAACAAATGCACGATTCACCTATTCACCCCCCTCTAAGTGATTTAGGTCAACAACTTTCCACTTTCAGTAGTTCCTAGTGCCCTTTGAGTACCCTTCACGGGGTATGCCAGGGGCAGTCCTGGGCTAACCTAAACTGTAGGTAAAACTGAATTGCAAGAGTAACTAGAATAATTAGGGGTTCACTTTCACTCACCTCGATGTCTTGGGATGTTAGGTTGGTTCACACGGGCTGTAGGCCCGAGGGATTTTGGTGATGGGCAGGTTTGCCCGGAGAACTTTAGCTCGGTTTTTGGTTGTGACGGACGGGAAAGTCTGGGGAGCTTTTGCTCGGTGGATGATACATTAAGATTGTATGTTCATAAAGTATAAGTTGGTGGGTCTTTGGTATTGGAGGGTCGATGCACCGACGCCAATACGTTGACTCGAAAAGTATGGTTTAGCACTTCGCCATAAAAGTCCGGTGCGCCAGCCGGCAAGAGTATGCAGGCGCTTCGCTTAGTGCACTAGCGTTTAGGCGTACGATAAGTCTTACTGGTAGATCAATTACTGGTTTAGAGGTGGGCGAGGCCCAACCAACTGCTTCTGTTTGCCACTATGGAGGTATCCTGGGAGGTTCTGCTCCAGAAAGGGGGAATTAAAGGTCTATGTACATAGAGATGAGTAGCTGTGTTACACTTGCATGTTCACATCATGGCATAATTTCATGTCATAGCATAACCATTGCATAAAACCCTGACACCTATTATATAAAGTGGTATGGGATGCTTTACATAATAGGCTCTGCAAAACGACCCCTTGGTTTATAAGTTCGCGTGAGCATGCTTATAAGTTTAGGTTTTTATTCAGTAAATATATATGTATGATTTCTAGAAAACTGACACCCTATCGTATAAATAGGTATGGGACTTTTTATACGATAGGAGCCTTGAAGAAGACCCCTTAGCTTATGTGCTTTCAAATAAGCTAAGGTTACTTATTTCTTGAGTAGCTTTTCTTACCTTTGTTATTGTTATATTTATACGTGTTATTCAAACTTATAGTCTAGTTCTGCCGTCACCTGCTTTTTTTATTCTCCACTATCATGTCCTATCCTTTCTTCCTCCTCGCTCGGTGCCTAAGAGCCATGGGGGAAGGGGCGGGGGATGATAGGGCTTAGTCTTTTAGACTAACGATTTTTGAATCACATCATTTTAGGGGACCATGGAGCTCAGCATGGAGGAGCAGCCCTGGAGGTCGGCACGATTGGAGATGGGGCAGTCTAGTACCGGAGTTCAGATTACTAGGACTGTGAGTCTAGATCACTAGTAGTTTATTAGTTTTGCTTCTGTTATGAGTGATATATGTAGTGAGGATTTGGATGTACTGGGCATGAGCCCTTATTGTAGTACTTTTATTATATCTTTGGACTTGCTATTACTATTTTGCTACTATTGTGATCGAGTTTGGCCGGCAGAATTGGCGTTTTGCAGTGACGACCTTCCCGGACGTGAAGGTGTCACCATAAAGCGGCGGTTCTGGGCCTAAGACCCCGGTGTGTAAAAAGAAAAAAAGGGAGGTCTTATAGAAACAGTCACTTCCCAACCTGATGGACAGGCTCTAGTCCCTCCTCCTCCCTCTTCTAAACCACCATCTCCTCATGAAATTCAATCCACAAAATCTGTTTCCACCCAGATATCACCTTCTTTCACTCACATCACAACACCTACACCATATCCATCTCCAACCCACACTCCACCACCATCTCCACATCATGTTGACATTCTAATTGACATCCCTTAAACTATCACCCCTCCAGTCATCACCACACTTTTATTACCACCATCTATACCTCCAAGTCCATCTTCCACCTTCAATATATGCACTTCTTGTGGTCACACAACCACCTCTTTTCCATACCCATCATCTGATCCCACATCCACCATCATTTCTCTACTAACTTCCACCATCAAATCTCTCATAGAGGCTGCCATTGCACCTCTAATCTCTTCCATCAAAGCTCTCTCTTCTCAACTTGCTACCTCTACAGGTCCCTCCTTATTTAGAGGCATGGCCTCAGGAATTCCTGATACTAGATAGGGGGAGATATTCTATGATGAGGTCTCCTTTCAAGCAGCAGCAGCAGTTTGTGAAGCTGCAGCAGCAGTAGTAAATTTGGATATAGCAGATGCAGAGCTTGTAAATACAAATACAGAGTTGTCAGCTTTTCTTGAAACAGATTTTTCAGTGTTTGATTTTTGAGATTATAGAGCCTCAGGCTGCACCATACTTTTTCCTAGTCCCTTCTGTGGACTTAGCTAAGTTGTTAAGAGATTTTGATATTCTTTATCATTCTCTGCCTATTCCTAAGAAAATTTATTCTAGGGCCCCTATCAGCTCAGAGATTTTAGATCAAATCAGATGCAGTTTTGCAGAACCTTCAGTTTCCCCTTAAGGACTAGAGGATGAGCCAAAGGCTTTCTCTCCTCCAACTTTTGGTTGGGCAGAATCTCCTCTTCCAAACATGGATCATCTTTTTGACGAAAATATGATTATAGAGGCAGAGGATATTCAAATTCCAGAAGCTGAAATTCAAGTGCCAGAAGCTGAAGTTTCAGAGAAAGTTCCAGTTCAGGGTGTATCTTTTAGAGAAATCTTATCTGCAGATCAGCTGAAGAGGATTGATGCTTTGTATGACAATCCTGCAAGTGAATCCATTGAAGATGAATCTGATGATTCATAGGATTCAGAGGATACTAAGTCTAAGAACAGAAAGTTTCAAAAAAAGAAGGCAGTTTCTCAGGCAACAAAAGTGCAACCACCTAATCCCAAGAATGACATCCCATATTATATCTTGTATAATATTCCTCTATCTCCAACTACTCCCTACTGGATGAAGCTTTCAAAGAATGAGATGAAAGCACAAAAGAAGAAGTTTGGATCTACACCCACTAAGAAATTAAAAGGATCCACCTCCTCCTCCTCCACTAGCTGCAGGTGCTTCAAGCAATCTAGCCTCAAGAATTGCATCTTCTCAGCACTCAAGGCAATCTTCTTATCAGAAATATGACAAATCTGCCAAGAGTGACTACAGAAGCAGCCACAGCAGCAGTAGAAGGCACCTCTCTTCTAAATCTGAAGATAAGGAAAGACCTTACTCTCCTCCAGTTCCATTTATTGATCTAGAATAGGAAAACATTTCTAAAATGGCTATATTTCAACAGCTGGTTGGACTTTCTCAGATAAATAAAGCTAAAGAAGAAGGCAAAGATGCTTCTCAATATACTACAATGTCTTCTTACAGAAGAGAAGAATTTAAAAGGTATGATAAAGCTAAACACATTTTCAATGTTGATACTTATATGAGTTTACATCTAGAGGTAGTTGTTCCAAAAGAAACTTCAAGAAATGTCATTTGAGCAGCTGATATGACAATGTCTAAAAGAGAAGCAGCAAATCCCAACAGGGATATCATTTTCAGGAAGCCATCAGAGAAAGACAATTCTAAGAAATCTAAATAGCTTTTTGATTAGCTTATTTTCTCTCTGAACTATTTGTTTTGGTTAATTTGTCACAAAGCACTTGATGTATATATCTTCTAGACTTTTACTTTCTTCCAAATTTGTTGTTATGCTTTGTGATTGTATTTTTTATTGTTAATGCATTGTACATAGTGACCTCACCCAAAAAGGGGGAGATTGTTGGAACCCCACCTGTTTTAGGGTTGATTTGGGCTAGGTTCATGTTGGGTACATTGGAAAATGTGTACCTGATTTGAAGAAGCCCAACTTAACTCAATGATATACATCAAGGTGTATTTGATGTTGTTTTGAGTTGACATGTGCAGGTGAAGAAGTATTAAAAATGCAGAAAAATATTCTAAGTCCACGTGTCGACACCTGAAGAAATTGTGTCGACACTTCAGAATATTTGTGTCGACACTTCAGAATATCGGTGTCGACACAGAGAAAGATAGTCGACCACATTTATGTCGACACAGTGAAAGATAGTCGACAACCAGAGAAAGTTAGTCGACCAGTGAAAGATAGTCGACTAGTGAAAGGTAGTCGACCAGAGAAAGATAGTCGACTAGTGGAAGATAGTCGACTAGTAAAATATAGTCGACCAGAGAAAGATAGTCGACTCACAGAAGAAGATAGTCGACCTCAACTGTGTCGACACAGGGAGGATGTGTCGACACCTTGAGATTGAGTCGACACATATTGGCAGAAGTCGACTATGCTTGTGTCGACTCCAGAAGACTGAGTCGACACATTTTGGCAGAATTGAAGATTGCTGTGTCGACACCTGAAGGCTGAGTCGACACATACTGAGCTCTGAATCTACAACAACTGTGTCGACACACAGGACTTTTGTCGACACACTGCAGAGTCAAGACCAAGTTATTTTCTGAAGAAGCTGTGTCTACTTAAAGGCAACTTAGTCGACATCATCAAAGACTGTGTCGACACCAAAGTCACTTGTGTCGACACAGATAGATAGATTGGTCTCGACACTTTCTGACAGACTGTCTCGACATTTTGCTGTCCAAGGCTAAGGTACAGGAACTGTTTGAAGACTTGACAGCTGTGGGTTGCCACCGTTTAACTAAAGCTGTCAGACCTGTCAGAAAACAGTTAGAAACCGGATCAGCCGGTTACCATAAAGAAAGTCTATAAATAGACATATTCAGAAGAAAATCGATAGAGAAGAAGATCTAAGAAGAAAAAAAAGGATTACGATCCTATTGAAGTTTCAATTCAAGAAAGAGCTAAGCTCTAAAGAAGATCTTCATTAGAAGATCTAAGAAGAGGAAGTCTGAAGTATCAGAAAAGGTGTTGGATAGAGAGGGATCCAGTCATCTTGAAGAAGAAGAAGGAAGCCATCAGTGGTTTCTCAAGAAGCTGTTTGGAAATCAACTCAGCTAAGTTCAGATTCAAGAAGCTTTGAAGAAAGCTCAGTTTCAGTTGATTTCATCAGCTGATCAAGAAGTGTCTTGTCCTTTTCTCTCTCAACAAAGGCAAGACATTAAAATATCTTTTTTAAATTTCTGTAGGATCTGTTTACACAGATCTGAGTTGTAAGCCTGTGTTATAAAGGCTGAGTGTAGGAGAGGTGATCTCTGAGTGGTAGGGCTATTTGCCTGAGTGTAGGAGAAGGTTCTTCTCTGAGTGGTAGGCCTTGAGGCAAGGCTGAGGTAGGGCTGTTGAGCCTTAGTTGTAGGAACCTATCCAGGTTCTGAGCTGTAGGATCTGCGGATCTGAGAATAGTGGAAGTTTGGCCGAATCTAGCATACTGCTAGATAGGTGGAGGGGGAAAGTGGATGTACCCAAACCTTGGGGAACCACTATAAAACATTGTGCAATCTGTGATGTTTCAATTTCTGTGATTGCTGTGCTGGATGTTTTATTTCTGCAATTGAATTCTGCCTAGAAGTATAAACAAGCAATAAGAACCTATTCACCCCCCCCCCCTCTAGGTGTTTAGGTTGTCTTGAAAGTAAAACTATCAGTTCACTATTAGGATTGCATAGATTGACCCACAATGTATAGTCTAAGGTCATAGGTCTTTATTATATCTTAGGGTAGGTCAATAAGTTAGTTTGATTGGACCAATCCGTCAAAAGACTTAGAAGACTGAAGATTTCAGAACAAGACAAATTTTTCTATGTTGAAGAAGTCGTTTGACGAAATCTGAATGGAGTTCGACGATCTTCGTTCTCAGTTCAACGATCTCAAAGTTTCTTCTCTGAAGTTGAGATCGACAAAAGTTTAACTGAGTTCGGCGAACTCTGATCTCCTATCAGTTGTTGAGTTCGACGAACAACTATCTCATTCGACGAACTTGGAGCCCAGAATGGATAGTATTTATTCAGTTCAAAGTTCTTGGGGCTTAGCTCGACGAAAGAGAGGATTGAGTTCGACGATCTTGGATCTTTGATTGACGAAATCTGTCAGTTCATTATTTCTATTCTCTGCAGTTAATTTCTGGATTGACCAAGGCTTATATAATATATTATTGCATATATTGCTCTGAGTAATTAAATGCATATATTCTTGTGAATATAGTCGTTCATTGGCAGCATTAATTATTGGATTTCACAGAGTCAATATTTGGCTTAATAACTGGGATAGTTAAGGAATCAATGTATTGCCCTTTTAGCCATTTGTCCAAGTTCCAAGATTTCATCAATCAATTAAGGAGTAGAATTCAAATTTAGAGACAGAATTTCTGCATGAAACATAAAAGATTTTTTAAGAAGATTGAAGACAATAAGTTGTAGAATTGAAAAAAGAATCATAGGCAGGCGGATAAAAAGATTCAGTCTGCATATTCATACAGTCTTCATCATTTGCAAATCTTCTCCAAGCTTTCAAGAGACATCAAAACACAAATAGTCTAAAAGCTTATGGAGATCATCAAAGAAGACCTACACCTTGCAAAGCTTCCAGCAATTTCCTGAACTATAATCATCTCAGGGGGAGCTTTTACAACATCAAGCAATCCACTAAAGTCTTCTCAACTATTTGAGAAAGAGAAGATAATATCACATCTTTCACCCACACTATACACTGGGTTTTAAATCCCTTCAAAAGTTAACCACCTGGTTCTTAATTCTCCTTATCAAAAGACTTAGCTTGGTTTTTGGGCGCCTGATCAAAAGCCTAAAGGGTTGTGAGATCTCCCTTCAAATAGATCTTGTGGTGACCGGGCACCTGAGCAAAAGCCTGTTGGTGGTAGGGCACCTGATCAAAAACCTGTTAGTGGATTCCTACCAGGGTGGTAGAAGAGTGGATGTACCCAAGTTTAGGGGTACCACTATAAATTTCTTGTGTCTTCTTGTTGTTTGCCATTTTCTTATTGATATGTCCTGTGTGCTGTGTTAGCTAGCTTTTTATTCCTGCACTTTCTTAAGATATATTCACTATTTTAATTCTGCTATAAAAACCAATTAAGTTTTCAAAATACTCTATTCACCCTCCCCCCCTTTAGAGTAAAATAGATATATCCCCTCAGGTGGTAAAGCTTTTACCATCCTTCAGCATCCCATCCGGTGGACCTATCCCCGCCTCGGTGGGCTCCTATCTCCTATAAAACATACCTTCACTCGCAAAGCGCTGCCATTTGCCTTCTCTGCCCCCTATTCACCATCATCATCATTGACATCTATTGAATCCTTCTTAAAAGGGGAAGAAATCTCCGCTCTTCTTATAAAATGGTTTCTAACACCGAGGATTTTGGGGGAAATTGAATGGGTCAAGTGCCTTTTGTAATATATTTGGGGTGCGATTAGCGCACTTCTCATGATCTCACTATCCAAATAGCAATCATGGGGGAACCTCCGCGCGCGTGATCGATGTGCTCAATCGCGCGCGATCCGCACATGCGATATCATCTTCCCCAAACCTTCAGGGGGCCAACCGTTGGGTTCGATCCCTCTCTCCCCCCATCGGTGGGTCCACTGATGTCATCCCGATATCCGACCGTCCGGAAGCTATGTCATGCGGCCGCGTGCCCGTGGCCGTAAGGCACGCTGCTCCCATCGGCCACCATGGGCAGTGGAGGACATTCCCTCCCGCGGATGCCGCGGGAGGGGCCAGGCGTGATCGGCAATGCCTTGCCCCTTCATATGGAAGGCTCGGCCGACCGCCCCTAGCTCAGGCTGGCTCTAGCCGGCCACACCTTTTGGTCGGCCAGTACCGAGCCATGCGGATGATGTCGCGCCTCTATGTTGGTTGGGGCCATGCTCGTTGACCGGTGCTGGAGCCGCGCTCGGTGGTTACCACCATGGCAGCGTCCGATGCGCCTCCTGGGTGCAGCTCGTAGGTGGTTGCACCCTCTGCCGGTGCCGCACTTACGGCCTACCAGCTCTACCAGGGCCGGCCACCCGTTGGGAAGTGGCTGACCGCCTCTCTTACCCTCCTTGGGCATCGTCCCTGTTGTTCAAACAACCTACCACGATCGCGACCATCTGATGTGCAAGTAACAACCCGCGTAACCACCTCTAGTAATGGGGGGACACGTTTTTTTGGTGGCCTGCATTTAGTAAAATTAAATATATGATTAATGTTCCTGCAAAACCATACTCATAATTAATATATCAGTTGTTACGGTGTGCGAATAGCCGCATAACCCCCTTCTGGACGCTATAAAAAGGCCCCCTGACCTCCTTATTTCTCATCTTTTGGCTTCTCATCTTTCTTCCACCTCATGCCAGAGCTCTATCAGATTCCTCCTACGAGCCAACTTCAAGCCAACTTAAGGCCATCTTCGAGCCATCTGCAAGCCACCTTAAAGCCTTCTTCGAGCACTGGAAAGCCATCGCCTCTCCACCAAAATCTGTCTAAGTACACTAATGAGCGATGAAGAGGAAATTCCTGCTACCGCAAGTGCCCGTTCAACCATAATCCCCTAACAAATAGTCTCGCACAGAGCAGCTTATTTCTTGATGTGAGCCTATATAATTCTCTCTCACCTCCAAAGTGTAACGAGGAGAGGCTTATCACCCTCAATTCTTCAAGAAAGTTGTAATCGTAAGCAGATAGTAGATTTCGGCTGGCACAGACAATATCACTTGGTTTTTTACCCAGTTGAGGGGGTTTTCTGCATCAAAACATTATGTGTACATTTTCTATCTCATTGACTATATTTTGACCTGACTGCTCCGTGAACTATGATGGTCCAAGTTACTTGGCATCGAGTTTGGCCGCAACAAGACTTTACCATCCACCTTACCTTATTTATTTATATTGTTGGCAAAAATAAGAAAAATGTGAAGAGAAGAGGATAGAATTCATTATCTTCTATATTTAGAAAGGAAAAAAATCTTAGGAATGTGAGGATAACATTTGTCATATTAGTTTGAGAATAAGAGGATAAAATTCATCATTTTATATCCAATTTTATTTTTAAATTAGAAGAGTGAGAGGATAAAATTCACCACCTCCTCCTAAATACCTTTCTATGCCAATCCTTGAAACATAAGCAAATGCTAATTTCAAGTTCTAATAATCATAGATTTATTTTTGATATTTAGTTTGTTGAGAGAGTATACATAATATTTTGTAGTTTTTTTAATAATCTTCTAATGCCATTGTAAGTTTATATAATTTTAATCTTAAGATGTTTTTTTTAATTCAATACAATTTTGATTATGAAGATTTAATTAGATAATTATAAACTAAAATTTATTCTTCCTACATATGATTAAACCAAAAAACTCCATCTTTGTGGAGTTCACCCTTGGAGAAGGGATGATTGCACACATACTTCTCTCTCGCGGGCCAAACAACTAAGGAAAAAGAATAGGAAATGGACCCAAGTGCTTGGCATGGAGGACCCACAACACACCCGGAAGATCTTAGAGCGTTTCCCCTCCCTAGCCAAATGACAGGCTAAGGATACCTCAAAAAGCGCAAAAGTACCGGGGCACAAGTAAGCATGCCTTCTGAGGTACCTCCTTGGGTCTATTTATAGATTTCTAAAAACGGCCTGCAAATAGCAAACCTCTGCTATTCCAAATAGCTATATGCAGCCAAAAGTGGTCTGCCAACAGCGTAACTTTACTGTTCGGGAAAGCTATACGCACCCCCAGCGAGGGCGTACAGGTAATTTTACCTCTGGACCCCACAGGGCGAGTTTCTTGGACACGGGGTCAAATCACCAACCTACTCGGCAGACGCGGCCTCGCTACTGCGGCTCGCATTCTATCTCTAGGCGAGCGCGAGCCGGGCTGCCATGGCTTGCCTACCTTATATGGAGGCGGGCCGACGACAAGGTCACCTAGGAAGGCGCGGGCTAGATGGGCTGGCTCGCGCAACTCGCTTGCCCGGCCTTGGCGAGAATGAGCCGGCCATCTGAATTTGCCCACCTACTGTTCTAATGCGGGTCGACCCCCCTGGCTCGCTCTCTTAGCTAGATGGGCCCACTCGGCGGACACGAGGTTTTACACAATCCCCGCTCTTTTTGAGTATGGCAAAGCTCGGAAAAAATCATCCAACCCTACGTGTTCGATGAGTGCTTTGATTAGCTGGAGGGAATCTTTTGGTGGATCCCACCCATATGCTATAAATATGTTATCGAGCCTATGGGAAAAATTCCGTCTTATTTCTCTAACCTTCCTTGCAAGCAGTAGCTTAACGATGCCTGTGTTCGAAGAGATGCGAGCCCGCCTAGCGGTCGCGAGGGAGGGGATGCTGGAGCAGGTCCTTGATGTTGCCTTGTGGCTAGTGCGCGGATCCCCCGGCCCTTTCTTCAAGCCAAAGAAAGGGAAAATTGTTAGGCGGTCTCCTACGAACAACTCTCCTGCGTCTAGTTCGGCGGTCGTTGCCGAGGTCGCCCATGAGATATGCAGACCACCTGTCTGATTCGTCACTCTGCTTTTGATTTCTTTCTCAACAGGAGACACCTCATGAAAATGGAGTCGATAGAAGGGGACTGGGGCATACCTGCCCACTGATAACTGAGCGAGTTGTCTGCCCTTCGTCCCAGGGGCATGTCCCTCCTGTGATTCCTTTGCTGCCAATTTGTATTGGGCTAGGGAAATCTTATGCAGCCCTTAAAAGAGAGCTCTTCTAGGGCATGCTGGGTTCCTCCCGGCTACCTGCCAGTGCGGGGGACGTGCCAACCCCCGATGAGTTTGTATACTTGCTTGCTTATGACCGCTTGCTTTTTCTGATCTTTCCTACTTTCTGTAGGCTTTAATATGATCTCCTCCTCCGTCGTCGACATCAGCGAGGGGTATTCACCTCCCCCTCATATGGATCTCATCTCAGAATATCTGGGTGATACGCAGGATGCTGAGGGGATGAAGAAGTGGGTGACACGGTTATTTCAAAAACATTCCCTACTGCTATAGGAGGTTTGCAATAGGGTGGATGAGGATAAGGCCGAGGCGGAGGAGCAGTTCGCAGTACTAGAGGGCATGAGGCGCCCAGTTGGCGGGGATGGGACTACTTCTCTAGGGGTGCACATCACGCGAGTGGAGGAGCGGCTCAGGCATGCCACGGAGCAGGTCAACCTGGCCCAGCGGGAATTATCAACAGTTTGCGAGTACTACTACCCTCGCGTGCCACCCCGACCTGGGATGCGGGGGCGGGGCAGGTGAAAATGGATCCATTACTGAGCCACCCACCCCTTCCTTGCTATCGACCGATAAGCATGGGTCGCACCTGTATCATGGGCCAGCTCGCGTGATAGAGCCACGAAGTTCTCTCTTTTTCTCATGACATTGAACTCTTTTGTAATTATTTAAGATTTCTTGCCCGCTGATGGGCTAATGTTCGCTGCATATTATTTCCATAACCTCACTGCTTAGTCTTCTTTTAGGTGAGTGTAGACGAGATGCTCTTGCTCACCTACCCCTTCCTCAGGCGGGAATGAGATGGTTGAACATACTCGCCAGCTCGCCTGCCTTGTCTTGGAGGGAGCGAGCCGGGCATTCTCCGAATGCGAGTCGAAGCGACTCGCTTACCTCTTTTGGCAGGCGCGAGTCGCGGCTAGCCCTCCTCTTGTGCGGACGCAAGTGAGCGCAACTCGCTATCGAATCACTTTTGTAGCGTAGTAGCGAGCTGGTAGGAACCTGCGGCGGGCCCGAAAGTCAAAACGTCAGGGGATGTTTTTTCTATTCGCACATTTCCAGCTGATGGGACGTTTTACCGCCTCTTTTCTTCCTATAAATAGGCCCTACAATCCTTTCTTACCTACCGCATTTAAGACTTTCATTCCTTCCCCACTTTCTGCGACTTTCGGCTCGCCCGCTCCTTACAAGAACTATTGCGTCCTGCTCGGCGATCTGACTGCGAGATGGGTGGTGGCGGCGGTGACGCTGACGGGTGAAGCAAATGCTCTTGGACCTTCTCCAAACACTCATTCTCCTATGCCGCCATTATCGAATACGAGTTTCTTGACGCGATCGGCGACTTCATTCTGCCGGGCTTTGTGGCGAGGCGACCCGTGGAGGGGGATAAAATCAATGACCTCTCGGGAGAGGAACTCGCCATCCCCATAGAGTACTTCGATGCGGGCCTTCGGCTTCCCCTATGGCCCGAGGTCTGCCAAATACTGAAGTACTTTAGGGTCATCCTTTGCCAGATGACCCCCAACTCTATTGCTCTTGTGGTCAGGTTCACCTGCTTCCTGCGGGAAGAGCGGATCGAGTTCAGCCTTGCGGTCTTCCGCAAGCTGTTCTCCTTCCAGGCAAACAAGGATGGAATCGCCTACTTCTCTAGCAATCACGTCAAAGTGCGGGAGACAGTGAATAAGGGACAGAACTAGCTGAAGAAATTTTTCTTTGTCAAGGGAGACTTCGGCAATGTCCCCTTCTTGCTGATCAAGCTCGACGAGGCGAGCTACCGCTTCCTAGCCTAAGGGGGCCATGAAACTGAGCTATGCAGGTTATTCCAAGGGAAGAACTTTGAAGTCGTGTTCCTCTGCAGGAACTTGGACAGCTTCGCTTCCATCCCGGTCGGGGGAGGTAAGCTACTCACACTTCTTTCTTTTTACTTAGTCTGTTATTTTACTGTTATAACCCTCTCAGCAGGCAAGCGAGACATTCCCTTGCACCCTCCTTATGAGAGTGCGTGAGTCACTTCTGGCATGCTCGCTCATGATGAGGCGGCGGCTGTCGTGCAATGCGAGACCCCATCCCCTACTACCAAGAAGTAGTCCACCTGCAAATAACCACTACCACCTCCGCCGCCCAAGAAGCTAAAGACCGTGGGCGGCGCACCTCCCGCAATTAGGGAGAAAGGCAAGGCTCCGGTGGACCAGCCAATCGAAGATCCTGCCCCTCCAAGAGCCTTGACTGGAGGCTCCCCTGATAAGGCAACCGACACCTCCAGGTCTCGATAAGGTGGGATGTCGTTAGGTCAGTGTCGAGATGGCACCACAACTTCGGCCTCAGCGAGCGGCCTTTGGACGAGCTCAACGTTCCCCTCCTTCAGTAGGATAAGGAGGCAAATCGGGCTTCTATCTCCACCTGCTACCATGTAATATCCCTCAAATAACTAGACCCCTAGGAGTGGTTTTGTCTTGACTAGGTAATGTCAAAACCCTAAGAAGCCCAAAAGACCAAGTGGGCAAAGATACAAGGTGAAAATCACCTTGGTCTGCCTATAGCACAACCTCACCACCAGACCTAGGGTTTGACCTTAGGGCTACAACTTGACTCCATGACCCCACCACAACACCCCTAACCACTTGGGTGGTCCATAGGGTCACTAAGAACCCATTGGGGGGCAATCAAAGTGATCAAGTTGACTTAAGTTCACCCTAACCCTAAATTGTTCAAACTGACCTACATAGGGCCAATTGACCTTCCCTTAGCTAAATGGACCCTGTAACACCCCTATCCGTCACATAGCATATAGCAGTAGGTCCGGCCGGGGCCCGACGCCATATACTACGGACAGACCGGTTGGTTACGCGTTGAAACCATTCAACCAATCACCACGTCCTACACAACACCTAGCGGAAGCAATTTTATACAGTTGCAAAGAGAACAAGAACCCTGCTACAAAGCATGAATGTCCACTACAAACTCAGGAATGTAATCATACACAAAAGAGAACTGGCCTTAAGGCCTTATATTGTTCACTTAACAAAATAGTGTTTTCATACTTCGGCTCGCAGGCCGGCCATACATGAAAAATGGGAAAGAAACATAAGCAATAAGGCCTTCGAGGGCCGGCACAGCAACAAGGGCTTTAGCCCTCTATTTCCCGCTCTGCTCCGCAGCACCTGCAAGCCACAAACCACCGCCCGGTGGCAAACAATAGCAACGGTCAGCAATGCTGACCAAATTATAACGATCCCGCCCCCACACTCGGGGCGGCAATGCTCTTTCCCTACACTTTATTAGCATAGGCAATTATATAAAGTATTTGCACTTCACCACATGCGTAGGCTCGCACGGCCACACACCCCGTGCACTCAGGGCACATTCTCGGCGAACCGGCCAACGTCACGTCAATTCAAGCCATAGACGTTCCCAATCCACCACCGCCTCTTGGACGGTCAACCATATGAGCATTTTGCCTTCCTGGCCTTGGTCACGGCAATTTAAGCCATAGACCTCCGAAGACCCTCATCCATGCCAACGGTCCTACCGAACGACATAGACCGGGTACGGTTCCGCCTGACCCGTGCTCATATCGCAACGGCAATTTAAGCCATATGCGCAGGTCAAGACTCACCGAGTCCCGTTTCCGCCACAACAATCACATAACCCGGTTATGTTCATGTTGGATCCCCGGCCACCGTGTTGGCAAAACTCGCTTTTGCCCAGTTTTCCGGGTGCACCTTGGAGTTAATCCCCAAGGCTCCCTGTTGCAATCTACCACGTAGAAAACCCGAAAAACGCCCAAACACCCGGAGTCTTCCCCGGTTCATATGCAATGCAACATCACCAATCCGGCTCTACTTGTCCGGATAGGCTTCACACACAATTCCTATGTCCGTTTTCGTATACGGACTCTACACAAGGGGGACTTCACATATCTACCCCAAGGAACGCTCCAACTCTTCGCTCACTCGCGAGAGCGGGCTTCCTATGCAAAGGAAAAGAGGGCTTCACATGCCCAAGGATGAGAAATCATTACCCTTGCATTCTTCCGCGGCGCCATCGAAAACTATACGGTTGGAAAGCACCGCAACGGCGTCACCTCCGCGGATCTGGACTCGGATCGCGATTCGGAGCTCCGAAGCTCCTCCGGTGGCCGGATCTTGGACTCCTCCTTCCTCCTTGCTCTCCCTTCTCTCTAAACTCTTAGAGAGAGAATGGCTAAGGGAAATGAGGATTCCCAACCCTAAATCCCGGCTAAAACCACCCAGGAGCAGCCCCCCACCGTCGGATCCAAAGTCAAGGAAACGAACGGCCAAGATTAGATATGAAATCATAAAATCTGGGCCGAACACGGGTTGGCACACGGCCGTGTGCCTGGCCGTATAGCTCACTCGCCATCTCGACCCAAATTGAAAACCAGCACACGGCATGTGACACGGCCTCCGACACGCCCGTGTCGCCTGCGACATGCCCGTGTCGGGACCTGTGTCACGCCCCCCGTGTGCAATAAATCACTAGTTTGGAGTCGGAGGGGTACACGGCTTGGTGACACGACATCGGACACGCCCGTGTCAAACCAGACACGCCCGTGTTCGTCCCCGTGTCACTACCCGTGCACCCAACCGCACAGCACAGGTGTGACACGGCCTGGGACACGCCCGTGTCCTAGGCCGTGTTCCACCACACAACCATCGTCGACCTGAACTGGTCGACGACACGGCTCGAGCTCGACACGCCCGACACGGCCTCCAACACGCCCGTGTCAGGGCCCGTGTCACCTGCACCAAAAACCCGACTTGGCCCAAAAACGATCCCCGTCGCTCCTACAACAATTTGGGGTGTTACAATTCTACCCCCCTTAAAGAATTTCGTCCACGAAATTAATAAAGGAAAAACAGGACTTAACGTAAAACAGTACCTGAGCGGAATAATTCCGGGTACTCCTCGAGCATAGTCTGCTCCCATTCCCAAGAGAGCTCCTCACGCCCGCAGTTATCCCACCGGACCTTAACCATCCGGATCTCCTTGTTACGAAGCCTCTTGACCTCAACATCTTCAATACGAACGGGCTTGACCCTTGTCGTCAACCCTTCGTCCACCGGCACTTGGTCAACCGTGATCACCTGCGAAGGCTCTTGCACCGCCTTCCGCAACACAGAAATGTGGAACACATCATGTAATCCACTCAACACCACCGATAGCTTCAAACGGTATGCAGCTTCGCCGACTCGCTCCAGAACCTCAAAAGGTCCAAGGTATCTTGGGCTCAGCTTCTTCAAGCGTCTCACCCGCGAAACCCCCTTGAACGGCTTCACTTTCAAGTATACCCAATCGCCTACCGCGAACTCCACGTTCCGGTGCTTGGCATTGTAATACTTCGCCTGCCGGTCCTGAGCGATCAACAAGCGCTCCCGAATGATCCGTACTAACGAGGTAGCACTCTCCACCTCCTGTTTCTTGTACAACCTTGCCTCACCCACTTCAAGCCACGATAACGGAGTGCGACACTTCCTACCATACAGGGCCTCGAAGGGCGCCATTTGTATACTCGCTTGGTAGCTGTTGTTGTACGCGAACTCCACCAAATAAAGGTGGTCTTCCCAATGCTTCCCGAAGTCTAGAACACACATGCGGAGCATGTCCTCCATCGTTCTATTGACCCTCTCGGTCTGCCCATCCGTCTGCGGATGGAAAGCTGTGCTGAACTTTAACTTTGTTCCCAGCATCTGCTGCACCAACCTCCAATTATTTGACGTGAACCGCCCATCGCGATCACTCACAATGCTACGGGGCACACCATGCAGCCTAACAATATTATCAACATACAACTTTGCCAATTTCTCCACTGGATCATCCTTCCTATGCGGAATGAAATGCGACACCTTGGTTAGCCGATCTACGATCACCCAGATGGCGTCGTTCCCCTTCTGCGACCTTGGCAACCCGTGCACAAAGTCCATAGATATATCGTCGAATTTCCACTCCGGTATAGGCAAGGACTTCAGAAATCCTCCCGGCTTTTGGCACTCCGCCTTCACCAAGGCGCACGTTTGGCATTTAGCCACGTACAACGCCACATCCTTCTTAAGCCCCGGCCACCAAAACAGCTTCTTAAGATCACGATACATCTTCGTGCTCCCTGGGTGGATTGAGTACTTGGTATGATGAGCCTCGTACATCAACTCCGCCCGGAGGTTACCCCCACTCGGGACGCACAACCGATGATCCTTCCTTAACAAACCATCATCCACCGAGAACTGGGAATTTGACCCATCCAGAGCGGCCTCCATAAGCTCTTTCATGGAGTCATCTAACTCCAATGCCTGCCGAACCCGGTCAGCCAGGTCATACTGCACCTCTGTCCAGTTTAACATTGCTTTGGCGCTCGTCTGCTTGTCAACGCAACAGATCTCAAGCTCCTCTAACTCCCGCACTAGCCGCTCATTATGCACCGAAAACCAGTTGGCTCAGGCGGGAGCCCTGCGGCTCAGCGCATCCGCAACTGCGTTGCCCTTCCCGAGTACATAATGTATCTTGAAGGTGTAGTCCCCCAGGAACTCCATCCACCTCCTCTGCCTCATATTAAGGTCCTTTTGATCCAACAAGTATTTTAAGCTCTTGTGATCGGTGTATATATCGACCCTTACGCCATATAGGGAGTGCCTCCACAACTTGAGTGCAAAAATCACGGCCGCCAACTCCAAGTCGTGCACCGGATAATTTCTCTCATGCACTTTCAGCTGACGCGATCCATACGCAATCACACTTCCATGCTGCAATAACACGCAGCCCAAGCCACTACCCGAAGCGTCGTTATACACCTCAAAGCCCTCGGTCCCACTCAGCGAACTAAGCACTGGCGCCGTGGTCAACCGCCTCTTCAGCTCCTCAAAAGCTTGCACACACTCTTGTGTCCACAAGAATTTCTGATCCTTCCTTGTCAACTTCGTGAGAGGTAATGCTACCCGCGAGAAGTTCTCTACGAAGCGCCTGTAATATCCGGCAAGCCCGAGAAAACTACGGACTTCCGTGATAGAAGATAACGCAGGCCACTCCCGTATCGCAACAATCTTCGCCGGATCCACCGCTATACCTTCCCCACTCACTATATGACCAAGGAACCCTACCGAGGGTAGCCAGAACTCGCACTTGGAGAACTTTGCGTAAAGCTCATTTCTCCTCAAAGTCTCCAACACCAAATGCAAATGCTTGAAGTGGTCTTCTTCTCACTGCGAGTACACCAAAATATCGTCAATAAAGACGATCACAAAGCGATCCAGGAAATCTCTGAACGTCCTATTCATCAGATCCATAAACACCGATTGCGCATTCGTCAGTCCAAACGGCATGTCCGTGAACTCGAAATGCCCATACCTCGTACTGAACGCCGTCTTCGGGATATCACACTCCCTGATCCTCAGCTGATAGTACCCCGACTTCAAGTCCAACTTGGAGTATACCGACGATCCGACTAACTGATCAAAGAGATCATCAATCCTCGGGATCGGGTACTTATTCTTCTCCGTCAGCTTGTTCAACTCTCTGTAGTCGATACACAGCCGCATACTCCCGTCCTTCTTCTTAACGAAGAGAACCGGTGCGCTCCAAGGCGACGAGCTTGGACGCACATATCCTTGCTCCATCAGCTCCTCTAGCTGAACTTTCAACTCTGCCATCTCCTTAGGCGCCAACCTATACGGAGCACGTGACACCGGTTTGGCCCCCGATACGAGCTCGATGGTGAAATCAATCTCCCGCTGCGGTGGGGCTCCGGGAAGACTATCCGGGAACACATCAGGGTATTCGCAAACCACGGGGATGCTATCCAACGGAGACTTTGGCTCCACAGTCCCCACTATTGCGAAGAACAGCTCTGCACCAGCATGAACTGCCTTCACCACCTGAAGAGCAGACATCAGTGTCCTGCTCGACCCCTTTAACCCCTCGAATGTAGTCTCCCGGCCTACACCCAGCTTGACCTCCTTCCGGTCACAGTCAATCCAAGCTTTCTGCTCTGACAGCCAATCCATTCCAAAGATCACGTCGAACTCTACTAGCGGCAGCAATGATGCTAGCAAGTCGAACTCTTGGCTCCCAATGTGAACCTTTACGGTGCACACCCTGTCCGCACGCATCGAGCACCCATTCGGTAGCAGCACATCCAACTTGTCCTTCGCCATCGAAGAAGGGACTCCGATGCACGATATAAAGCTTTCGGACAAGAAGGAGTGTGAAGCTCCCGTATCGAACAGTGCCCGTGCCGGACTATCACTAATCATAACAAAGCCTATACACACAATATTAGGCTAACAAGCAATAGATAACGGTATTAAAGCTAACTTGCTATAAATTAACTCATACCTGTCACCACATCCGCTTGCTTGATGGCCTCCTGCTGGCCCAAGTTATAGACTCTAGGCTGAGTCGGAGCATAGTAGGACGCGGTCGACTCCACCGCTTTGCCCCTCTCCTCGTAGGTAGCTCCTTGTTTCCTTTCGGACTTTGAGCGTCCACTCCAGCAATCACGGGCAAAGTGCCCCGGCTTCCCACACGTGAAACAAGCGCCCGGGGTTCGATTGGTAGTTGTCCCCGAGGCACCTGAAGCAGCTGGACCCGACGTCTTAGCTTTCTTATAGAATTTGCGGTAGCCCGACTTCGACGTAGTCGGTGCCTTGAACTCCGCTTTCTTGCTACCGGATTCCTTCTTTGCTTGGACATTCTTCATGTCCTTCTCCAAGGACCGGGCCGAACTGACCAGGGTCATGAAACCCTGCGCCTTGGGCCCTGACAGTAGAAATCTTAGATCATCTCTTAGCCCTTCGTAGAAGCGACTCATCTTGCGCTCCTCGTCTGTGAAGGTAGCGCCGGCATATCTCCCCAACCGAGTAAACTCGTGGAGGTACTCATCAACGGTACAATCCCCTTGCACCAACTTCTGAAATTCGCTTTCTAGCGCAATCCTTTGCGCCGAGGGGAGGTATCGAGCCATGAACAGTCTCGCAAACTCCTCCATCGAAACTTCGGCCAACAGCCTTCCCCGCAACTGATGTAGCTCTAGGCCTTCCCACCATAACCTTGCATCCCCATCCAAAAGGAACGTCGCTATAGTGGTCTTCTGCCACTCTTCCGTTTCCGTCGCGGTCATCACCCTGTTGACCCTTGAGAGCCAATCCTCTGCTTGGGTCGGGGTTTCTGCGCCCGTGAATACAGGTGGGTGAAAGCCCATCACGTGCTTCAGTTGTCTTTCCGTTGCTCTCCGAGGCAACTCTGGCTCCAACACTACTTGCTCAACCCTCCTTTGCTCTGCCGTCTGAAGCGGTACTTGCTCCATAGTAGGAGCGGGCTGCTGCACCTGCCTTGCAGGCTGCGCATTGATCATTGCCATGACCGCTTCTGCCACCAACCTAATGGTCTCGGCAGACGGAGGTGTTGCAGGTGCATCGCTTGGCGCACTGCTCGCCTCAGAACCTGGCCGTTCAGACGGCCCAGCACCACTTCTGGTCACCTATAATCGTGCAAAACACCGATAAGCGACCCAAAAATTACTGCAAACAGTAATTATAGGAACACGCAGGTTCCTCAAACATGTATATTTTCATTCCTAAGTGGACATTCATGGGTTCTTTTCATGTTATAACGATGACACACGCATGTGCTCACCACCCCTTAAAGTGAATTCGTCCACGAATTCATTTAAGCTTGACCGAAACCAGTAGTCTGATACCAATTTGTAACACCCCTATCCGTCACATAGCATATAGCAGTAGGTCCGGCCGGGGCCCGACGCCATATACTACGGACAGACCGGTTGGTTACGCGTTGAAACCATTCAACCAATCACCACGTCCTACACAACACCTAGCGGAAGCAATTTTATACAGTTGCAAAGAGAACAAGAACCCTGCTACAAAGCATGAATGTCCACTACAAACTCAGGAATGTAATCATACACAAAAGAGAACTGGCCTTAAGGCCTTACATTGTTCACTTAACAAAATAGTGTTTTCATACTTCGGCTCGCAGGCCGGCCATACATGAAAAACGGGAAAGAAACATAAGCAATAAGGCCTTCAAGGGCCGGCACAGTAACAAGGGCTTTAGCCCGCTATTTCCCGCTCTGCTCCGCAGCACCTGCAAGCCACAAACCACCGCTCGATGGCAAACAATAGCAACGGTCAGCAATGCTGACCAAATTATAACGATCCCGCCCCCACACTCGGGGCGGCAATGCTCTTTCCCTGCACTTTATTAGCATAGGCAATTATATAAAGTATTTGCACTTCACCACAGGCATAGGCTCGCACGACCACACACCTCGTGCACTCAGGGCACATTCTCGGCGAACCGGCCAACGTCACGTCAATTCAAGCCATAGACGTTCCCAATCCACCACCGCCTCTTGGACGGTCAACCATATGAGCATTTTGCCTTCCTGGCCTTGGTCACGGCAATTTAAGCCATAGACCGCCGAAGACCCTCATCCATGCCAACGGTCCTACCGAACGACATAGACCGGGTACGGTTCCGCCTGACCCGTGCTCATATCGCAACGGTAATTTAAGCCATATGCGCAGGTCAAGACTCATCGAGTCCCGTTTCCGCCACAACAATCACATAACCCGGTTATGTTCACGTTGGCTCCCCAGCCACCGTGTTGGCAAAACTCGCTTTTGCCCAGTTTTCCGGGTGCACCTTGGAGTTAATCCCCAAGGCTCCCTGTTGCAATCTACCACGTAGAAAACCCGAAAAATGCCCAAACACCCGGAGTCTTCCCCGGTTCATATGCAATGCAACATCACCGATCCGGCTCTACTTGTCCGGATAGGCTTCACACACAATGCATATGTCCGTTTTCGTATACGGACTCTACACAAGGGGGACTTCACATATCTACCCCAAGGAACGCTCCAACTCTTCGCTCACTCGCGAGAGCGGGCTTCCTATGCAAAGGAAAAGAGGGCTTCACATGCCCAAGGATGAGAAATCGTTACCCTTGCATTCTTTCGCGGTGCCATCAAAAACTATGTGGTTGGAAAGCACCGCAACGGCGTAACCTCCGCGGATCTGGACTCGGATCGCGATTCGGAGCTCCGAAGCTCCTCCGGCGGCCGGATCTTGGACTCCTCCTTCCTCCTTGCTCTCCCTTCTCTCTAAACTCTTAGAGAGAGAATGGCTAAGGGAAATGAGGATTCCCAACCCTAAATCCCGGCTAAAACCACCCAGGAGCAGCCCCCCACCGTCGGATCCAAAGTCAAGGAAACAAACGGCCAAGATTAGATCTGAAATCATAAAATCTGGGCCGAACACGGGTTGGCACACGGCCGTGTGCCTGGCCGTGTAGCTCACTCGTCGTCTCGACCCAAATTGAAAACCAGCACACGGCATGTGACACGGCCTCCGACACGCCCGTGTCGCCTGCGACACGCCCGTGTCGGGACCCGTGTCACGCCCCCCGTGTGCAATAAATCACCAGTTTGGAGTCAGAGGGGTACACGGCTTGGTGACACGGCATCGGACACGCCCGTGTCAATCCGTACACGCCCGTGTTCGTGCCCGTGTCACTACCCGTGCACCCAACCGCACAGCACAGGTGTGATACGGCCTGGGACACTCCCGTGTCCTAGACCGTGTTCCACCACACGACCATCGTCGACCTGAACTGGTCGACGACACGGCTCGAGCTCGACACGGCCTCCGACACGCCCGTATCGGGGCCCGTGTCACCTGCACCAAAAACCCGACTTGGCCCAAAAACGATCCCCGTCGCTCCTACAACAATTTGGGGTGTTACATACCCCACCTAAACCTTCTTAACCCTTAAGTGAGGTTAATTGGTTGGACCTATTGGGGTCAACCCAAAGGGTATATTTGACCAGGGTCAACTCTACCCTAGTATTAGGTCAAACTAGCTAAAATAGGCTAACACAAGCTCAAGCCCAATCCACTTGGGCTAACCATATTTCAATTAATAATATGTGTTAGTGGGGTGCCCTTAGGCTGAATTAGTCATCAAATTCAGCCTTGATGACTAGGAGAGAGAGAAGCTCCATTTTCCCTTTAATGGAAGAGAGAGAAAGTGGGGAGTAAAGGCCATTCATGGCTTGGAAGGCCAAGGGCCCCTCTCTTCTTGCTGGAATCATCTCTCCTGGTCAGTTAGGAGAAGGCCAAGGGTTTTCCCGGCCTTGGCAGTGACTAGGGGAGGAGAATTGCAATGGCCGAAATTTCACCTTAATGACCATTAATGGTCATTGGTGATATACCCCCCTCTTCCCCATTTAGCAATTTTAAAAGCTTCCCTAGGCTAAGAGAAATCATTTCCACCCTTCCCCTGAAGAATTCGAAGCAGTTGGTTGTGTTGTCGCAGAGCACTCGAAGCTCCAAAATTCAGCAATGGCGTCCCATCGATCGGTAAGGCTTCACGCCTCCCAGAAGGTCCTATCCCTCTCCTCTCTTCTAGTGGGTAGATCTACTCTTGACGATTCCCGGAATTGGGGACAATTGGCCCAAGATCGGCATGGCTGAGAGCTTGTTTTCAAGATTTTAAATTCCATGCACAAAACACTGTTCCAGCCACCACCCTCCGGCCAACCACCGTGATTCGCCAGCCACCACCTCAACGAAGGTGGTGGCGATGGCCGGCTGGGAAGAGGCGCGGGTGGCCGGGAAATCGCCAGCTAAAATAGCCCAGGACGGGCTAATCTGGGCCATTTGCGCGTTGGGGAAGATGGACAGATTCCGTCGGTTAGGCTTCAAGATTCGTGCAGGCTTATTTTATATATTTCATTTAATTCATTGATTTTGTCACAGTTTTAGCAGTAGATATAATTAAATATTAAAAATACTTAGAGTCCCCTACAGTGAAAGTAGTCTACATGCAAGTTGTATCCCTTCATGTCTAGTTTATTTTAAAATTGGTTTCAACCAATTTCGGTTAGTGGTCTGACCACAGCACACCAAATGGTGCAGCCTATATATAGGGCTAGTCAGAAATTAAATTGAGTGCCCCCATCAAACAATTCATCCAAATGACCTAAGATTTTGGATGGAGGTCACTCCTATCTATTCCTATAACATATCCAAAAATGGTAATTTTTTGAAAACATTTTCCTAAAGTTTTTGTATAAATTTAATAAACCATGTATGAATTACTTAAGGGGTCTAATGACCTCTAATGTAACATCCCATTTTTTGCTAGACATCTTGAACACGTTTTGAGTCAAAAAAATTGACTCATGCTCGAAAATCGTCGAGTGGGTCGAGTGAACATGACGCCACTCGACAAATTTAACTTAAAATACTCGGAAAACTTTAGGCGTCGAGTGATCTCGATGCCATTTAAAAAGGCATCGAGTGAGCTAGACGAAAAATACTCGGGAAACTTTAGGCTTCGAGTGATCTGGACGCCATTCGACGAAACATTTAGTGAACTCGACGCCACTTAATGCGGCGTTGATTAGTCTCATAGTACTCGACGCCGTATTACTTAGATGTTGTGGGATGGTGTTGGCATTGAGTGGTCTCAGCGCCACTCAATGTGGCGTTGAGTGGTCTCAACGCAACTCAACGCCTTAACATAGAAAAGTCTGAAATGCTGACGACGTTGAGTGGTGTCAACACCACTCAATGCTTTGACTTAGGAT
Organism: Platanthera zijinensis; assembly: GCA_039513925.1. Taxonomy (NCBI): domain Eukaryota; kingdom Viridiplantae; phylum Streptophyta; class Magnoliopsida; order Asparagales; family Orchidaceae; genus Platanthera; species Platanthera zijinensis. Next base: position 205,089,513 of record CM077080.1, read on the forward strand.
TGCTGGCGACATTGAATGGTGTCAACAACACACAACGCGGCATTGAGTGGTGTCGACACCACTCAACGCCTTGACTTAGGATTGATGGAGGCGTTGAGTTGTGTCAACACCACTCAATGCGGCATTGAGTGGTGTCAACACTACTCAACGCTTTTGTCTGGAGTGCTGAAGTCATTGAGTGGTTTCGACGCCACTCAATGCGGCGTTGAGTGATGTCGACACCACTCAACGCTTTTGGACTTATAGAATTCTTCAGTCGAAAAAGCTGTGTTGGCCGGTTCATTTCTTTTTACCGGCTGAACCGGGTTCAGGATAAAATTTTGATGGGACATTTGGGAACTACCTCTACTGCAAATCTATTCCTCATTTCAAGAAAACATATTTATGGCAATAATTAACGGTCCATTACATGGCTGACACGTGGCGGCATGGGGGAGAATCATTCTCAATGACATCCGACCATGCCCAACCACTCCTCTTAAGTAAAATCCATTAAACCAGCAAGCCTCACCTCCATTCCACCCAACTATCACCTTCAGTGAACCCTAAGGAGTAGAGGATTAGCCAGAGGAATCAGCAAATGAGCTAGCTCACCGGAGCAAGAGTCGACCATGACGCATCACCACCAAACCCGTCGTCAGGGTCGTCTTAGGGTCCGTTTCTCCTCCCCTCCTTTTGTGCTAGCTGTCTAGCCCTTTTAGGAGAGATATTGGGCTCAAATGAACCTGATACTATGTGAGAGGGAGCTTACCAAGCATTTCTCCTTGCTAGGGTTCGACGGAGGAGCCACCTCCGGCAGCCATGCCACCGGGAAACGCAAGCCACCACCTCAATAGAGGTGGTGGTGACAATTGCCGACGATGGTGGCGGCCAGAAGGCTTGGAAATACAAGATCTAGCTTGTCCAGGTTGGGACAATCTGGACCGTAGGCTCATTGGAGAAGATGAACCGATGTCCTTGAATTTTTATGGAATAATAAAAAGTCTATTTTCTATCCCAGTTTATACAGTCACCTTGTATAGATTATATAGGCCTCTTAGAGGCATTTTCAGAAATAATGCCAACCATGAAAAGGGTATATATAAGTATTACTTTTAATTTGACACCTTAAACTTGAAATTTTGAGCAATATTGCTCCCTGTAGAGCCATCCTACTAAGGCTGATCCTAGGCTAGGGCAAATGTTTAAATGAGTGTCCAAGCCAAACCCTAAATCCACATGTCATGAAATTTTGGACATGCATGTGTTGCTGCTAGACTTTGGTCAAGTCCAAAAAATCAGAATTTTTGGGATGTATTTTTCTATAGTTTTTATAGAAATATCATTTATTAAATAAATGGAATATAGGAAGATTCCCTCTTCCAAATGCCTCCAAATTTGAATGGCATGGCCATTGGGTGATTATATGACTATGATAAAAGTTGTAGGTCATTTGGACCTCTGTATGTCGGTGAAATCCAACATGCATGGTGGAGGTAGATTTGTAAATATTATGCCAAAATATAAAAATGGGAAGTCACCCCATTTGGTCCAATAAATGTCCATGGGATTTTTGAGAGAGGCTTATAGGGATGAATTACACCTCCCATGGAAGGTGTGGGATTTTTGGGAACAAAAATCCAATTATTTTTAATTAATGGAAAATAAGATCTTTTAGAAATAAAAATGAGATATAGGTCTACTGACCTTGTAAAATTTAAAATTTTGATACATGCCATAATTAGACATTTTACATCTCTGGAAAAAGTTATAAGTCTATTTGAGGATTATATCTTGTGTATATAGTAGATTTATAATTTTACTCTTTTGGGAAATTAAATTAAAATTAAGGAAAAATATTGTTGAAAATTATGGAAAAATTTATAGCATCCTTTTTCTGCGATTAAAACCCAATATAATTGTTTTAGAATTTTTGGATGATTACATATGCTGAAAACCTTAGTTGTGGAATTTTGGTAATGATGTCCATATGAAATTATGTTAGGCCAAATCACTGACTAAGATCATGAATTTCTATCCTGAGTATTATTATATCAATTTTTATCATGAGTAATTTTCTAGGAATTTTTGGTTGTATATTTTAAATACTTTATTTGGAAAATAGATTATTTATGGATTTAATCATAAATAGAAAATATAAGGAAATTCAAATTGTAAAATCATGATTTTTGATGAACAGACATTTTTAACCTAGATGAACCTCAGATAATTTATTTAGATATAATAGACTACTGGTTAGAGTAGTTCATGTTCAAAGTGGCATATGTCACTTAATTAATTAATTTAAATTATGGTCCAAAATAATTAGAAAGATGATGTAATTCTGAATGATCAATATTACATACATGACAAACCCATGATAAATAATTAGGGGCATTTGGCTCAACGAATTAGAAGTCATTTCGTTTGGGCTGGAATTAGGTCATGGGTTGCGCTTAGATAAAGTAACACATAACACAAGGACCCACAAGGGATATGATAGGAGGTTGGATTGAGAAGCGTATTGGGAAGTTGGAACCCTAGTTGGTGTCAAGTAGTAATGAGTGTTAGAGTGCAAAGCCCAAGGAAAGTAATTAGAATAGAGACATGTGGAAGACCGTGGTTCTCCTAATAATACCTTAAGTCATCAGGTTCACTCCAGAGCAACATTGAGAGTTGAGTATTAATAATGGGTAAACACTAATAAAAGTAAGTGTCCATGAGAAAGGGAGCTTTGGGCTTCAACCCATCATAGTTCTTAGTGCCCCCGAGAGCCCTTCACTAGGTATGCCCTGGGCAGTCCAAGGACTAACCATAATTTATTATGCCTAATAAGCATTAGACAAGAATAGTCTAATAGGTTAAGGGAACGATATGAAAATCTCACCCATATAGGGTTGGAGGATACAGGACGGGTTTTTGTCCTGCGAGCTGGAGGCTCAGATGTTTGGATACAGGACGGGTTTTGTAATGTTAGCTAGAGGCTCGGGTTGGAAACAAATTGCATGTGCATAAAACATATTAGTTGAGGGTCATGTGGTACTGGGTCAATCGTCACACCGATGGAAGTACAGTGAATCAGGTGAGGTGTGAGGGTTTGAGGGGCCAGTAGGTTGTTTATACTGCGGTCTAAAGGACAATCCCCAAAAATGCACACCTGACCTAAATGTCTGGTGGACTAGCCAGCAGTTTAGTACGTGGTGACTCTGATGTGTTCTTCAGAGGCGTACGGAAGGTCTAGGCCTAGTAGTGTGTATACCCTCCTAGGAGTGGAGTTGCCTGCTCCACTACTTTTATAGCCACAACGGTAGTACCTGATAGTTAAGCTAACTCCAAAAAGTGGGAACTAAAGGTTTGTACGTATAGAGTCGTGCGGGTGAGTTGTATTTGTATGAATCATAACCCGCATACCATATCATACATACATACTTAGGATATACACACTATAGATCCTTATCATATAAATTTGTATGGGCTCTTTTATATGATAAGTTAAATTTGTGAAAACTTAACTTATAAGTTTGTATGGGCATTCATATAAGTTAAGGTACTCCTATGATGATAGCTAAGTAGTAGATAGTTTATTTTCTGCTCTGTTCTCTACTTTGCTTACAACATTTCCTTTAAGTACAGTTCTTTCTTACTTTACTTGTACCATATAGAACTGTTAGAGTACAGATATACTTGTTATTACATAATCTTGATAGATTAGATTCACTGTCACCTGCTTTCCTTTTATACCCCTTATTGTTCTCCTCTTCGTCCTCCTGTTCGGTACCTAGGAGTTGCGGGGGTGAGGCGAGGACAAAATGGCTTAGTCTTTATGACTAACGGTCGGTTGTGACCATATCATTTTAGGAGCTCGAGGAGCTGGAGCACTAGCAGGACTAGGTGGCAGGACATGAGGAGCTGACACCACCTACTACTACTTCTACTACAACCCAGTGTTAGGTGATGACCCATGTACTGTAGATAGATTATCTTCCGTTGGTTAGATTTTGTGAGAGATAGATTGATTACTATGTACTGGGCATAAGCCCTTTTCTCTTTCTTTCTGTACAGCTTGTGGACTATTGGATCTCACATTTTACTTTTATTATGATGATGATGTGATGTGGACTTGATGTATAATTACTTATAATGCTTCTCTTCTCGATTGGCCGAAAGATTGAATGATCGTACTAGCTGGCAGGATCGATGTCTTGCGGTGTCGACTAGCCCTTGTGCGCTGAGTGTCACCTTAAGGTGGCGGTTCTGGGCATAAGACTGTATTCCCTCCTTGGTAAGGGGGGCAGTCTTACAAACTGGTATCACTTAATGAACAATCATTGCGAGAGTAGTCCATAATACTGGAACACCCCACTCGGGCATTTTTTTGCGAACAAACTCAACATCGGAAGCGATGGTGTGCCCATGTGTAAAAGTCACAGAAAATAGTCCAGTTAAGCAATGAGTTAGGCCAATCTGAATATAAACCTTACATTTATGCAGCCTCCATAGGTCGCTGTACCGCACGATTTGATCCCTCCCCCTCTAGCTGCCACAGCTTTCCAACAGACGGAGATGGGGCAGACTCTGACGACCATCCTCGATGCCTTCAGAGATGAGAAGGCCCCGGCCTAGCAGCCAAATCCGGGATCAAATTTGTTGAGTGCCTTCAAGAATCTATCCCCGCTGATGCTGCACCGGATAGAGAATGCGGTAAAGACTAAGGAGTGGCTCGAGTCCATTTAAGAGATGCTTGCAAGCATCAGCTGCCTTGTCAGGCAGGTAGTTCCTTTGGCGATTTCTATACTGGATGCTCACATGAAGAGATGGTGGAAGTCCATGTGGGACTCCACATATGTAGATAGAGAGATGTCATATATCCCTTGGGATGAGTTCAGCGAGGCCTTCTTGGATCACTTCGTGTTTATTACAAGTAGAGATGAGTTAGAGGAGAGGTTTTTGAACCTTAAGAATGGGACTTGATCAGTGATATAGTACCAGAGGGAATTTTCCCATCTTACCAGGTTCTCAGGGATACACGATCTGAATGACAGGAGGTATGCAAAGAGGTTCTACTAGGGGCTTAAGGACTCTACCATGCAATCTCTATTATTTATTTCTCATGGCACATCAACGTAGATCATAGAGATGGTTAAGAAGATGGAGGCAGACCAGTTGATGGTACAGAGATGGGGAAAGAGACCATTGGATGGGTCATCCCATGGGGAGAGCAGTAGGGTCTCCCATAGTTACAGAGTGATGAGCTACAAGAAGGGTCGGTGACATTATCGTCTCAACTATAGGAAGGAGTAGGGGCCTCCTACAGTACAAGCTCCCTAGCCACTACATGTACACAACCCTAGGAGGCAGGATGACCGTGGCCACCGATCAGTGATTTGCTTTAGATGCCAACAGCTGGGGCATATGAGAGTTGAATGTACTCAGCAGTTCCATCCACCACCTCCTCCTCCTCCACCTCTGGTAGCCCCTCCGGCATAGCAGGGCCAAGGCCGAGGACAAGGTCGAGGCCATTATGGTAGAGGATGTGGATAGAAGCAGATGTATGCTTTGTACCTCGCCAAGCCAAGGAACCCCGATGAGGTTATTACAGGTACTTAAAATTAATTGCATTCTATCTTTCATTTTATAGTACTTTGTCAACCTTAGTAGAACTTCAAACATGTTATAATTCAAACAAAAACCCCAGGAATAGTTTTTATCAGCGGCAAGCCCGCTCATATATTGTTCGATATGGGTGCTTCACACTTATTTGTATCAGAAGCCTTCCTTGAAGGACTAGCGGGCATAGACCGATACACAGGCATAACCAGGAGGGTGCATCTGCTAGACGGATCAGAGCTATTATTATCAGCCAAGTGTAACATGGAGGCAGAAATTGGAGGAAAGACCTTCGAAGCGTCGGCGACGATTTTGAGAATGCCTGACTTCGATCTGATCTTGGGCATGACTTGGTTGCACTAGAACTACGTCCGGATCGATTGTCCGTCAAGGAGGATCAGCTTATGGCATGGGGACACTGACATCTTCATTGAAGGTATTAGACCAATCTCCCATCTTCTATTATCATCTATACAACACTACTATAAAAATGAGTTATAGCTACACTTTTTATTGCTAGGGTCAAAAAATTATGGTTAATACACAGTTATTAGCCACGATTACAATAAGTGTGGCTAATGGGTATATTTTAGCCAGGGTTTCAAAAAGCGTGGTTAACACTTATGTATTAGCCATGAAAAATTATAATCGTGGCAAAAAATTAGAATATTTACTTTTATTAATTTATTTTTTGACAAATAAATTACATGCCACGAAATTTTTTATTTATTTCAGCTCCCTCTTCATTTCTTCCGGAAAACCTTTCTCATTCTCCTCTTGCAGCGCAGCCATCGATGCCCTCAAAACCTAAGTCCACCCGCAACCCTGAGGAAGAAATCGATGCCCAAGAGCGTGCCAAGAGAAGAGGGAGACGTGGGGACGGAAAATCTGGAAGCACTCGCTGGCAATGCCACGAGGTTAGCTACCATGGTGCCGAAAAGCAAACCACGGATCCCTAGACATCACCAAGAAGAAGGTGGGAATCGGGAGGGGGAGGGCGGTAATAGGAAGAACTCACCGGCGATTCCCCGGGTTGGGTGATGGCGAGACGGAAAGGGCAAGTGCGGCTTCCCTAGAATGCTCCATTAGCAGGGACCAGGGGGATTCAGATCCTCTGGAGGTTTCGATGCATTCTGAAACCTAACCACCATCAAAGTATTCCCCCTCTCTACTGTCGAAGAATATTGAAGCCAACAAAGTCCAGAAAGAGCATCAGCAGAACAAGTCTAACATAGAAGAATGTCGCCTCCATGTTATTATTTTTGAATTTTCTCTCTTTTTTATTCACTTGCCCTCTTTGTCCTGTTGCTTGGATTGAGTAGCTTTCTGCCATTCTGATCGAACAGCTTGAAAGTCGGATCTCGGTTTCAACGGAAACCAACAAATTTTGCCATCATTCCTTGAAATACACTGAAACTTGGCTCATTCATAATCCTTTCTTGTTGATTATTTTTTTAAATGCCAGTCATGTTTTAGCTATCTTCCGTATTTTGAAGAAATTTTTAATAATCCTTTCTACCTTACATTTAACAAAATTATGGATCTTGAAGGCTCCTTTTAGCACTTTCCCCAAGCTTATACGTGACATAATAACTTCTGTTAAACTTGTAAGTGGTCATCTAAGTCACCATGTTTTTTTTTGCTTTGGCATGAAAAGATTTAATTTGTCAGAATGCTTTGGTTGGAATAGAGTTGAGTCTAACGTAACAATAGTGATCTCCTTTAGTTTTTGGGTGTACATTAAGGATGATGATTTGGGAGAAGCCATCATACTTGAAGAACGTTCTTTCATTCTCACGACAGTGTGGATTTTCATATGCTTTATTTGTGATATATGTTCTATTGTTAGGTTTACACTAAAGTCAAAGTTAAATTGTTAGGAATGGCTCAAAGTAGACATTATGTAATACTTGTTTAAAATAATAATTTGACAAGTTATAAACTTGGATAGAAGACTCTGAACCATTTCTCATCTTGGGGTTTGTTATCCAAGACCATGTTTATGTTTCATATATTCTCAGCAAACAAGATCCACTGCAGCTTGTGCCCTCATAACAACAAGTTCTTATTTGATAAAAACTATTCTATAGCCATTTTATCATCTTTGAGCAGAAAACATTTGAATTAATATAGCCTAAGGTAAGTGGATTGAGAGCTATTTTTGATACTTATCAATCCTGGCAGGAATTTCAAAATGATTGCAGCTTCTCACCATAAATTTAGTGAATGGGCTAGGATTAGTTGTGCTAATCTCTACATGATCTTTTTGTTGGTTGGACATGTTGAGTTTTCTCCAATGGATATATACTGAACATGCAGCTGAAGGAGCTCGGATTGCTGGGGCATCAAGGATTATTGGCATTGATTTAAACCCTCAGAAGTTTGATATAAGTAATACCATCTGTTTTTTTTATATGTGCATAACGTCACAAAAGGCAAGTGGTTATTGTCTTACATCTAAAATTGAGATCAATTTACAAAATATTACATTCTTCAAGGATCACCATAACTCAATAGAAAATTACAGCTACTTTAGTTGCTATAAGCTATTAACAAAATTATGAGTGCCATTACTGATGATAGTAATGTCATCAGAAAGGTCTTATTGTAAAATCATAACTTTTTTTTGTACGCGCAGATTATGCATATGTTATATAAAGTGGGTTTATCCATTAAGTTAGACATAGTATCTCCTTTCTTTTCCCAACACATGCTAACAATTAGGAATCACCTAGATATGTGTAGTTTTTTTCCCAACACATGCTAACTTTTAAAAAGAGAGAGAAAATGCGAAAATAATTTTTGGTATAGGATGATGTGTTGATAATTCATTACCTGATAGGTATGCATCTATATTTTGACATATAAGTTTGTCTAAGTGGTGATAAGATATACATTGATGTTTTTTGCAATTAGATCCCATAGTTTTCAGAGCTCCCTTTGGGTAGTTGACAGCTGGCAGAGTCTTTAAGGAATATTATTGAGGACATGCTTTAGAATAATGTGTCTTCCAACAAGAGAAAAAAGCTTGCTAAACCAACCAACTAGCCTTACTTATATCTAAACAAAATCTAATCTTATCCAATGAATCTGATCCAAATAAGTCTAATCTTGTCAAATTAGCCCTAATCCTATCATGTATATGAAATTGAAGCCTATACTCATCCAACTTCTAATAATATCTAAAATAATACATGTTCATTTAAATTTAAACAATTCTGAAAATGGAATAATGTAGTAATAAAATAATGATGAGATCTTATCTAGGTGGTGCATCAGAAAATTCACCAGCTGAAGTTGACAAGAACTTATCATACCATACCGCTCGCTAATCTTGACATTTTTGTAGTGACCGGGTAGCAGCCAAGCATGCTCCTTACCTTCCTATATATTTTGGAGATGCAGAAAGTCGAGAGATTAGTCGACAATTTAATGCCTGAAATTCTAGGAACATAGGAAATTAATCCTGAGATGAACCCAACTCATTCATGTTATTGATTATCAGGTACTACACAAAGTTGGGGCCGAAAGAGCTTGTGTTGCTGCAATAACTTTGGACACACCTGGTGCAAACTATAGAACCGTGTGGGTCCTGAGCAAGTATTTTCCAAATGTGAAGACATTTGTTCGAGCTCACGATGTCGATCATGGTATTAATCTCGAGAAGGCTAGAGCAACTGCTGTAAGTCTCTCCTAAGATCTGCTAAGGTGAATGCAGTGGAATATTGCTGCAATCTAATTTCTTCCACTATTTTGTATCTCCCTTTCAGTATTTGTATTTTTTTCTCCTTACAGGCCAAGCTACCTATGGCCGAGATTGCAACAACTATAAATGAGTTCAGAACACGCCATCTGTCTGAGCTAGCTGAGGTATGTGAGGATGGTTTTCATGCCCTTAGTAGCATGTTATGTATTTTCTTGATAGATCGTCCCGTTAAAGATCTTGTGAATGTGACAAACAGGACTCATTATTGTTACTTTTTTGGGGTCAAATATTTTAGTTTAGTGTATAGCCCATACACACTATTGAAATTAAGAGGATGCAAGAGAAAATTTACCTAACTGAATGTAAATTAAGTTTACAAAATGTTTTTTTATGTGTAATGTAAATAACATACCTAGTTTTAAGAGAGTTTTTTCAAATATTTTCTTGTCAAGTCTTAGAAAGATGACCTGCAATTAGTGCCCCTCTCTCCTCATCTTGCTTTTTTCCTCTCATTGGATTGTTTTTATTTGAAGGTTTATGGTGCTTTCAGAATGTATGTCAAGATGTTGCTCATGTGGGATTCTAAGATTCAGATTGATGGTGGAGATAGTCACGATGTTGGTGCATCCATGCTTGAAGCTAGAAACCTTGTTGTTCTAACAGTATGCATTTTAGAGTTAGTTTTTTTTGTTTATTTGCTTTAATTATTGTGGTTTTAAAGTTCTAATTTTTTGACTAGACTAGTATTTTTTTCTCTGCTCCAGCAAAATTCTATCAGTTCTTCAAATGGAGACTTGGGGGTTTATGGTCAAGGTCTTCTCAAATTATCTGGCTCGGGTGATGCAATTAAAGCTAAGAGGCTATTTTTGTCACTATTTTGTAATATAGAGGTGCGGACCTTTGTGTATGAGTTATTTTTTTTCTCATACTAACTCGGTTACTAAGATCCGCATTTTTTCATCTTGACACTGAATATTTGTTTAGACAATGTTATAACCCAATTATGCTATTATATGAATTTTATGGCTGGTGTAATTAAGATAATTTCTTTACGAACATCTGATATTTCAAAGTACTTCGTCTTAAGTGGGTTCACTGTCTAGCTTTCAATACTGAGTACGATGATTATATATTTGTCTAACTTTTATGGTTAGCATTCGAATAACTGTTATTTAAAAATATAGTTACTTTTCTGTAGGATGATCCAATAACAAATGCAGGTCAAGGTTCAAACTTGACAGAGCTGGGTCATGTAGAATGTGATGCCAGTATCATGGATGGGTCATCGGGTTCCTATGGTGCTGTAGCAGCTGTTCCCCGTACCTTTTATCAAATTGAAAGTGCTTTAAGTTCAGATTACATTTGGGTATAATGTCACTATCAGATTCTGTAACATGGTGAAAGCTTTCTGACTTGTCTTTCATTGTAGATCAGGTGTTCAGAATGCCATCCAGATTGCTGCTTGCTTGGTTCGAGAGCAGATAATGGGATCCTCACTACTTGGTCGCATACCTCCAATGTAATTCTTGTAATTACCATAATATGGTGTTTTTGCTATTTTGGGGGATACTCAACTGACACTGGCTCCTTCCATGCTAACTTGAGTAGCAAAAATCCCTCAATCCTTTTTCTCTAGAATTTTATATGTGTGTTTATTGTAAAAATAAGGCATTATAAAATCAGTCCCTAAATTGTACCTACCTTTTGAAACCAGTTTATATACTTGGTCGCATACCTCCAATTGCAGGAAATGGAAGTAAAAAACCATTTTAAACTTGATATTACCAGTAATAGCTCAAGTTCCTGCAGAATGCTGCCTGGAGCTAGCTTATGTTACTATTTTCTTATAGCTATATTTAAGAGTCAATCTAACTGATTTATAAGAGGTTTGTAGATAATTATACTCTATCCTTTCATATATTTGGTTATGATTTCAAGTAATTATACTTAATCCTGATATATGAATATTTTAGTAGATGGTAATATTAGTAGATGGTAGTATTTTGAAAGTGTTTTTTTTAAAAAAAAACATAAATTAGTATTAGCCACGACTTGAATCCGTGGCAAATAGTTTTTAAAAAATGACGAGTGCACTTTTAGCCAGGGTTTCATACCGTGGCTAATAGTTGCCTTATTTGCCACGATAGTTTTTTTTCATGGCTAATACTATTTGCTACGGCCAATCCGTAGCTTAAAATTTTTAGCCACGCTGACTTTAGCCACGACATTTTCCCGTGGCTAGACCGTGGCTAAAGATTTTTAGCCACGATTTTGGACTTTTTGCCAGGGCAATTTTCCCTGGCCAAAAATCTGTTTTTTAGTAGTGACAGGCTGTCAAGGCCTATGAGCAAGGGGAGGAGGTATATATTATCTACTTCGAGATGGCGGGAGTAGAAGATTCTATTATTGATATCCCGGTGGTTAGAGATTTCTCAGATTTATTTCCGGAGAAATTGCATGAATTGCCACCGACTAGGGATATGGACTTCCAGATCTAGTTGGTGCAGAGAGCGAAGCCCGTATCTCGGACACTATATAGGATGGCCCCCAAGGAGCTAGCAGAGTTCAGGACCCAGTTATAGGAGCTAGTGGGGTCAGGATTTGTCAAACCTAGCTCATCACCATGTGGAGCACCAGTGCTATTCATTAAGAAGAAGGATGGATCGTTGCGGCTCTACATCAACTACCGGAAGCTGAACCGATTGGCAGTCCAGAATACGTATCCGTTGCCCCGGATCGACGAGCTTTTTGATCAGCTATAGGGAGCCTTTTGGTTCTTCAAGTTGGATTTAAGGTCTGGGTACTATCAGCTTCCCATTCAGGAGGAGGATATCCCAAAGACAGCCTTTAGTTCTCGATACGGCCTATATGTGTTCCTCGTGATGCCCTTCAGACTCACGACTGCACCTTCCACATTCATAAGTCTGATGAACCGTGTCTTCGAGCCCTTCATAGATAGATTTGTTATAGTTTTCATCGACGACATTCTAATCTACTCCCGGACAATGGAGGATCATTCCCACCATTTGGTACTGGTGTTGGGCAAGCTGAGAGAGCATCAAATGTACGCAAAGTTCTCCAAGTGCCAGTTCTGGCTGTAGGAGGTAGCATTCTTGGGGCATACCATCAGTGGAGCTGGATTGGTTGTTGACCCGGCCAAGGTACAGGCAGTTCAAGATTGGTCGCGACCAAAGTCAGCTTAAGATATACGTAGTTTCTTGGGAATGGCGGGATATTATCGCAAGTTCGTTGAGGGGTTCTCAATGGTAGCACTCCCCCTCACTTCCTTGACAAAGGAGGATGCGGCATTTACTTAGACCGAGAAGTGTGAAGCAACATTCCAGGAGTTGAAGGACAGGATCACCTCTTCCCCCATCCTTGCACTTTCATCTCGGAAGGAAGGATTTCACATTTATACTAACACATAATATTAGGGGATGGATGCAGTCAAGATGCAGCATGGACATGTTATTGTGTATGCTTCGAGACAGCTGAAAAAGCACAAACAGAACTACCCTGTACATGATTTGGAGCTCGGCGCTATGATATTAGCATTAGAGACTTGGAGGCATTACTTGTATGGGGTTCATTTTGATATCTTATCAGATCACATGAACCTCAAATATATTGACACGTAGAAGGATCTAAATCTTCGCCAGCGAAGATGGCTTGAGTTCTTGTGCGCTTATGACTACAAGATGCATTATCACCCGGGGAAGGCGAACACTGTGGGGATGCCTTGAGCAGGATAGCTGACACTACTAAACAGGATCCCCGGGTGACAGCTATGGAGCTGGTACGGATGCTGGTGGATATGCACATTACCATGGTTTCCAGAGCCGAGCCGGATGTTTATCAGGGGTACTTGAACTCCTTGGTCATCGAGTGTGATATACGGGAGCGCATCAGGACATAGCAGAGGCTGGATGCGGATTTGGAGCCAATATTTATGGCCTTGTAAGGGGGCAAGTAAGAGGACTATTCTTTGCGTGGTGACCTCGTTCATTTTGGTGGTCGTGTCTATATACCCATATGAGGCAGTGCCCGGGAGGATATACTCAGGGAGGCATACTATTCTGAGTACTCAATGCACCGTGGTATCACCAAGATGATAGCAGATCTGCGGTGGAGCATATACTGGCCAGGGATGAAGAGGGAAATCATATATTATGTGACGCATTGCGAGACCTACCAGCGAGTAAAGGCAGAGTGCAAGATCCCAGGAGGGTTACTACAGTCATTATCGATGCCAGAGTGGAAGTTTGAGGATATAGTTATAGACTTCGTGCATGGATTGCCTCGCTCCCACTCTAGGCATGACTCTATATGGGTCATTGTCGATAGACTGACCAAGGTTTCCTAGTTTATACCAATCAGGAAGGACAACCCAGTTGCTATTTTGGTGAGGTTGTTTGTGGAACAGTTCGTCAGGTACCACAGTGTCCCCAGGGCGATTGTCTCGGATCGTGATGGTCGGTTCACTTCTAGGGAGTGGAGAGCGGTGCAAGCATACTTGGGTTCTCATCTTGCCTTTAGTAGCGCTTTATATCCGTAGAACGACGGCCAGATAGAGCAGACTAACTAGCTTATGGAGGATCTGCTGCGTCTATGTATACTGGACACGGGGAAACCCTGAGAGAGACTATTTCCCCTGATTGAATTCTCCTACAACAATAGTCACTAGGAGAGCATTGGGATGGCACTATATGAGGCTTATACGACAGGAAGTTCCGGACACCACTATCTTGAGTCCAGGATGAGGATCCTAGGGCACTTGGCTCGGTCTATATTGAGGATATGGATGCTCAGATATGGATGATCAGGGATCAGATGCTGGAGGAACAAAGTAGGCAGTCCAAGTACTATGATGTGAGGCATCGGAAGGTGGAGTTTCAGGTGAGGGACATGGTTTTCTTGGAGATACGTTTGATGCATGGTGTATCGCGGGTGCGGAGGCACAAAAAGCTCAACCCTTGATTTATGGGACCATACTTGATCCTGGAGCGGATCGGTCCTTTGGCTTATAGGTTGGAGTTGTCGCTTGAGTTAGGGGCTTTGCACAATGTATTCCATTTCTCTTCACTTCAGAGTGCTCTCCTTTGGCCAGAGCAGCATATTATTACTACAGCAGGCCCGGTAGCACCTGATAGATAAGTTTGTTTAGAGCCAGTTTGGATAGATGATACATCAACTCGAGTACTACGGAAGAAGAAGGTTCCCTTGGTCAAGGTGTTGTGGTTACACCACGAACGGGAGGAGCACACCTGGGAGATGATTGATTTGATGTGTGAACGGTACCCGGAGCTTTTCGTCTCAGGTACCTTTTAATTATGTTTAAAGTCCTTAAAATTCTTGTGCATAGAAACCCCGTAGCCCCGTACTTGAATTTCGGGGACGAAATTATATTTTTTGTTTATTGAGATTTGTAACATCCCATTTCACGCTAAACCTCTTGAACACATTTTGAGTCAAAAAATTAACTCTTGCTCGGAAAGCGTCGAGTGGGTCGAGTGAACACGACGCCACTCGATTAATTTAACTTAGAAAATACTTGGAAAGTTGTAGGCATCCAGTGATCTCGATGTCATTTGAAAAGGCGTCGAGTGAACTCGACGAAAAATACTCTGGAAAATTTAGGCGTCGAGTGATCTCGATTCACTTCGATGAAGCATCGAGTGAACTCGATGCCACTCAACGCGGCGTTGAGTGGTCTCAATTCCCTCGACGCCATGTTACTTAGACGTTGTGGGATGGTGTTGGCATTGAGTGGTCTCAACGCCGCTCAATGCCCTAACTTGGAAAAGTCTGGAATGCTGACGGCGTTGCGTGGTGTTAACAACACTTAACCTAGCATTGAGTGGTGTCAACACCACTCAACTCTTTGACTTAGGATTGTTGGCGGCATTGAGTGGTGTAAACACCACACAATATGGCGGTTAGTGGTGTCGAAACCACTCAATACCATGACTTAGGATTGCTGGAGGCATTGAGTGGTGTCACCACCACTCAACGTGGCTTTAAGTGGTTTCGACACCACTCAACGCTTTTGTCTAGAGTGCTGAAGGAATTGAGTGGTGTCGACACCACTCAATGCGGCGTTGAGTGGTGTCGACACCACTCAACGCTTTTGGACTTGGAGAATTCTTGAGTCTAAAAAGATGTGTTGGCCGGTTCATTTCTTTATACCGTTTGAACTGGGTTCAGGATAAAATAGTGATGGGACATTTTGGATCTATCTCTACAGCAAATCTATTCCTCAATTCAAGAAAACATATTTATGGTAATAATTGGCAGTCCAAAACATAGTATGTGTCGACGCTGCCTTCAGATGTCGACACAGCTTTTGTCAACTCTGCCTATATGTGTCGACTCAGTCTTCTGGTGTCGACACAAATATTGTCGACTCTGCCTCTGTGTGTCGACACAGCCTCCTGGTGTCGACACAGTTGATGTCAACTATAATCTTGTGTGTGTCGACACTGCCTCCTGGTGTCGACACAGTTGATGTCGACTCATTTTCTCTGTGTCGACACAGCCTTCTTCAAGTGTCGACACAATCTTCCTGAAGTATCGACACATCTTCTTCTGATGTCGACACATGGACTTAGAAATTTTTCCATACTTTTAACCTGCACATATTCAACTTAAACAACATCAAATACACCTTGATGTATATCATTATGCTAAGTTAGGCTTCTTCAAATCAGGTACACATTTCCAATGTACCCAACAAATAGTTTAAGGGAACGATATGACAATCTCACCCATATAGGGTTGGAAGATACAGGACGGGTTTTGTCCTGCGAGCTAGAGGCTCGGATGTTTGGATACAGGACGAGTTTTATCCTACGACCTGGAGGCTCGGGTTGGAAACAAATTGCATGTGCATAAAACATATTAGTGGTGGGTCATGCGGTATTGGGTCAATCATCACACCGATGGAAGTATGGTGATTCAGGTGAGGTGTGAGGGTTTGAGGGGCTAGTAGGTTATTTATACTGCGGTCTGAAGGACAAGCCCCAGAAACGCACACCTGACCTAAATGTATGGTGGACTAGCCAGCGATTTAGTACGTGGTGACTCTGGTGTGTTCTTCAGAGATGTACGAAAGGTCTAGGCCTGGTAGTGTGTATAACCGCCTAGGAGTGGAGATGCCCACTCCACTACTACCATAGCCACAACGGTAATACCTGAGAGTTAAGCTAACTCCAAAAAGTGAGAACTAAAGGTGTGTGCATATAGTTGTGTGGGTAAGTTGTATTTATATGAATCATAACCCGCATACCATATCATACATACATACTTAGGACATACGTACCATAGATCCTTATCATATAAATTAGTATGGGATCTTTCATATTATAAGTTAAATTTGTGAGACCTTAACTTATAAGTTTATATGATCATTCAAATAAGTTATGGTACTCCTGTGATGATAGCTTAGCAGTAGATAGTTTTTTTCCTGCTCTGTTCTCTACTTTACTTACAATATTTTCTTTTAGTACAGTTATTTCTTACTTTACTTATACCATATAGAACAGTTAAAGTAGATATATACTTGTTATTATATAATCTTGATATATTAGATTCTCTGTCACCTAATTTCCTTTTATACCCCTTGTTGTTCTCCGCATCGTCCTCCCGCTCGGTACCTTGGAGTCACGGGGGTGAGGCGATGACAAAATAGCTTAGTCTTTATGACTAACGGTCGGTTGTGACAGTATCATTTTAGGAGCTCGAGGAGCTAGAGCACCAGCAGGACGAGGTGGCAGTACATGAGAAGCTGACACCATCTACTACTACTTCTACTACAACCCAACATCAGATGATGACGCGTGTATTGATGATAGATTAGCTTCCGCTTGGTTAGATTTTGTGAGAGAGAGATTGATTACTATGTCTGGGCATAAGCCCATTTCTCTTTCATTCTGTACTCGTTGTGGACTATTGGATCTCTCATTTTACTTATATTATGACGATGCTGTCATATGGACTTGATGTATAATTGCTTATATTGCTTCTCTTCTAGATTGGCCGAAAGGTTGAATGATCGTACTAGTCAGCAGGAACGACATCTTGTTGTGTTGACTAGCCAATTTGCGCTAAGTGTCACCATAAGGCGACGGTTCTAGGCAAAATACTGAGTTCCCTCCTTAGTAAGGGGGGGGGGGGCTTTCATCTAAACCCACCAAAATTTCATGACATGACTCTTAAAAAAATATCAGCCCAATTGGGTTATATTTGAAAAAGTTTTAGTGAGAACAAGGTGTGGCCCTTTAAGGGCAAATTTGGGCAAAAGTGTGCTAGGGGCATGGAGGGGCCAATACTCACCAAAGGGGTTGGAACCTTGGTCAGAGCCCCAAGGTTTGTTTAAACACCCCCTCATGGAGTTTGAGATGGATAGTGGTGGATTTGCCCTAGGACCCTTGTTCAAAACCTAAGGTTGAACTTTTAGGGTTTGTGAAGGACATGGTGTGATATGTCCTTGTATGGACTTGGGATTTTGTCCATGAGGTCATAGGGTGGTGAATAGCCTTAGGAAGGAATTTGGTGACTTTTAGACTTAGGCACATAACTTAATTCAATTAGGAATTGTTTAGGCCTATAATGTTATGGAAAAATTGAAGGTCATATGACCATGGATCTTTATGAAAAACTAGTAGAAGAGTTTTTTATATCATTATGAGTCTCAGAAATTTATTGTAGGGTGTTTGGTAGATAGTAGCTCATACTTATAGTTATAATATTTTTGTTGCCCCTATTGATGATTTTGACAAATTCATGGTTAAAATAACTTGGAATTGTATGAAACCCAGTCAGTATAGTTTTATGAATATGTTTAAGCTCTGGTAATTTTTGTGTAATTTTTGGATTATGATTGGTGGTACTTCCTTCTTTACCTTTAATTATTGCAAATATCTTGAATTAATTAATTAGGGGCTAATATAATTATAAAAGTTTGTAAAACTTGGTACTCTCTAATATTTTGGTATCATATAGTGACCATAATTTTTGAAAGGCCATAACCTAAGAAAATCTAGTACTTCATGTTCAAAAACATCCATGGTCTAATTTTGGGTAAAATTTAATAAATGTTAAATTAATTAGAAAAAATGCAAATTTCTGGATTTAGTATAAATATGACATGATAGACCCCCAGTAAAAATTATAGGACATTTGGAGGAATATTTGAAGGGGTCACCTTCCATACCCATCATGTAGCTTAGGTTGGTGTGCACATAGTAAATCAGCAGATTTGTGATAATATGTGGGATGGGCATAGGAAGTTGGGATTAGTGGTATGCTAATTTGGTAAGATGAAGAGATGAGATTTATTAAGAGTCATGATGAGGAGAATGTGGGTTGTCTAACGATAAGAGGTGCTCGAGATCGACGAAGGATCATCTTTCCTATGGAGAGAAAGAGTCAAAATACACTAGGGTTAGAATTTAGTATAACATTAAGTGGGATCGGGACCTGTGTAGATACCAATAACAATAAGTGCCTTTAGAAAGGGAACGATGGACTTCAGCTACCATCAATGTTCCTAGTGCCCCATGAGAGCCCTTCACCGGGTATACCCTGGGCAGTCCAAGGTTAACCTAAACCGTAAGAATAATTATTAAAGAATAACTAGTATAGCTAGGGATTCACATTCACACACCTCGGTAACTCAGAAGTTTAGTTTGGTTGGGTTATCCGAGCGGTAGGCTCGATGGTTGTGGAAATGGGCGGGTTAGCCCGGCGAGCCGAAAGCTCGGATGGTAGTTGTAATAGACAGGATTGTCTGGGGAGCCGATGGCTCTGGAAATTCATGATTGCATGTTCATAAAGTGGTGAGTCTTCGGTATTTGATGGTCATTCACACCGATGTCGATACACTGACTCGGCGGGTGTGATGGATTCTTAGCAAAGGAAAAGTCTGGCGGTGGGTCAGCATAGTACGTGGTGACTCTGGTGTGTCCTTCAGAGGCGTACGTAGGGCTAGGCCTGGTAGTGTGGATACCCGCCTAGGAGTGTGGGGCCTGACCCACTGTCTCCATTTGCCACGACGGAGGCTCCTGGGAGTGATGCTAGCTTCCAAATAGTGGAAACTAATGGTCTGCTCGCATAGAGTTGAGTGCATGTGTTGCATTTGCATGAATCATGGCATAACATTTCACTTCACTCATACTTGCATACAACCTGACACCCCATCGTATAAATTGGTATGAGACTTTTTATACGATGGGAGCCTTGAAAAAGACCGCGTAACTTATATCTTTGTATGAGCATTCATATAAGTTAAGGTTACTTATTTCTTAATTTACTTTTCATATTCTGCTGCTCTATTTTACTTGTATACTCTACCGTTTTCTTATTATAGAACTGTTATCTTGCCTTACTTTTACAGCTCTATAGATTTAATATATGTCTACTAGAATAGGTCCACCATCATCTGCTTTGACCACTCTCCACCTTCATAGCTTTCCTATCACTCCTCCCGCACGGTGCCTAGGAGCCATTGGTGGAGGTGTGGGGGAAATCAGGCTTAGTCATTTTGACTAGCGGTCGGTGGACCAAACATTTCAGGGGCTCCGGATGGGGGACAAGGAGCAGTAGTAGGAGATATAGTACAAGTGGAGTACAGTGCACATTGAGGTGGGCCAGTCTAGTACAGGGGCACAGGACTCTAGCCTCGTGAGTGTTTGTTTTATTAGCTTCCACGAGAGTCTTGTAGTGAGGATCTGATGTACCGGGCTTAAGCCCATTTATATTACTATGTTCTGTTCTATTTCTATACTTCTTTTATCTTGTGGACTTGCTGTGATTTCCTTACATATATCTTATATGTGATGTGTGGACTTAGATATGTCTGGTTTTTGTATATTCTTCTCTTTCCTTGGTGATTGTAAAGAGAGACAGGATCGATATTTTGTAGTGACGACCTTCCCGAGTGTCGGTGTCACAGCAAAACGACGATCCTGGGCATAAGACCCAGTAGTTTAAAAAGAAAAAAATGGGGTCTTACAAACTGGTATCAGAGGAAACAACGATCCAAATAGAAGAAGTCCACAAAACCATGGGCCACCCCGCGTGAGCTTAGTTTGAGGACAAACTAGCAGCGGAAGCAATGGTGTGCCCATAAGGGAAAAGCACATACAAAAGTCCACTTTTTGTTAGTTCCACTTGTACATTAACTAACAATTGGAATTTTCCTTGTAGCCTGCGATGAACCCTACTCCTTAGCAGGGTACACCCCAGGCACAAAATATGGTTCCACCCCCACCGGCTCTGACTCCATTCCAGTAGACGGAGATTGGGCAGACACTGATGGTCATTCTGGAGACTTTCAGGGCTCAGCTGGCTCCAGCCCCACAACCAAATCTCGGGGATAACTAGCTAAGTGCCTTCTGGGGGCTTTCTACTCCATCCTACCTTGGCACGGAGTCAACAGTTCGTACCGAGGAGTTGTTGGACATTATCTACGAGATGCTGGTCAGGATTCGATGCCCGACAGAGGAGGTAGTGTCTTTGAAAGTTTCCTGCTTGGAATAACATGCGAAGAGATGGTGGAAGTCACTGCTAGACACAACCTTTGCTGGCATGGATTGCGCAGACATCGCCTGGGAGGAGTTCAGAACAGCTCTGTTGGAGAATTTTATACCTCAATCTGTGAGGGATGAGCTGGAAGACAGATTCCTGCAGTTGAGGTAGGGCAGCAGGGCGGTGTTGGAGTACTACCAAGATTTCATACACCTATCCCTCTTTGCAGACTCATATCAGCTAGATGATGTGGGCTATGCAAAGAGGTTCTATAAGGGCCTTCACGATGACATGAGGCAGTCCCTCCTCTTTATCTTTGATGGGAGCTTGGCCAGGATCTTAGAGATGGCCAAGAAGCGGGAGGCAGACAAGCTTACAGTTCGGGGCTTGAAGAGACCGACCAATGACTCAGTGATTGGTGGCAGGAGAGACCAGCCTAGATGTCGTGTCATTGGGGAATGGAGGATTGGGGATCAACCCCTCAAGGAGGATAGGCAGGAGTATAGGAACATGGTGGTGTTGGCTCCTCAGACATTACAGATACGGGAAATGCCCAGGGCAGTGGAGGAGGCACAAACATTCTTTCGGTGCAACCAACCGGGGCACTTCAAGAGGAACTGCCCAATGAGAGATGCACCCCCGCCAGTACTTCAGGATGTTCCACCTGTATGACAATTTTGTGGTCGAGGACGCGGCCGAGGACGTGGATTTCGGGCTGAGACAGCCGGTAGGATAGAGGGAAAGTTTATGTTGTAGACCTGGCCAAGCTCTGGAACCCAGAGAGAGTGATATCAGGTATGCTAGTAAATTTTAAGTTTCTTTTCCTCCTAGAAGCTAGACTTCATGAATAAAAACTGTAGAATTAGGGAAAGACTCTGAAACTAGATATCTAAGAGGAAAAACTTAACTAACTCGGGGATAGTGATTGTGTGTGGCAAGCCTGTCCACACCCTATTTGATACTGGAGCATCTCACAATTTTGTCTCGGAGGAGTTTGTTAGAGACCTGGACCAAATCGAGAACTTTGAGGGAGTCGTTAGGAGGGTTCGCCTCCCCAACGGGACGGAGATCTAGTCTACGTCCAAGTGCATTCTAAGAGTGACCACTGATGGTGTAATCTTCAAGGCCCCGACAATGATCCTGAGGATGCCAGATTTTGATCTCATCCTGGGCATGGAATGGCTCGCCTGGAACCATGTGCAGATTTATTACCCAGTAAGGAGGGTCATGTTGAGACACGGCGACACTTACCCGACTTACCGGAGCTATTCCTTCTGGTACCGAAGCCGGACGACAATTCCTACCAACCCCTTTAGGAGGGCCTGCCGCCCGAGAGCTCGCCTTGCTGAACCCCCGTGTCGAGCTTCTTTTGTATTTTTAGTTATGTTTCAATGTAAATGTGGGTTGAGTCCCCAACTTGTCAGCACTGGGTGGTTCTATTGGGAACATCTAATTCTGTTCCTTTTGTCAGCCGCTAGGAGCCTAACGATGTGAGATGATCGCAAATCGGTCTTTCTCTTCGGCCGAGAATTGAGTCCTGAGAGCTCGCCTCCCTAAATCATATTCTCGGCTCGCCGACCTGCCAGGGTCTCGGCTCACCCTTCCTGGCCCACTTGGGGATTGTCGGGCTTAACTCCTTATTATCCTTACGACCTTTCTCCGAAGTTTGAATGCCTGGGTCCGGGCTTTATATATCGCCACATCCACCGAGAATCCCAACTATCAGCCAGGTGAAATACTGACGGAGTAAGCATCTCGGGACTCAGCCCCAGGGTCATAGCGATTTCTAATAGGGATCCCGGCCTTGCCAGCTAGGTGGGAGCCTGACCGCGGGAGCATCCCAGGACCTAACCCTAAAGTGAGAGTACCTGCCTTTGGCCAACCTCCGGGCGCTACCACCGGTCCAATCAGCTAGGTGAGAGCCTGACGATGGGTGTTGAGCATCAATCGGACTCATCCCCAGGGTCATAACGACGTCCAACAGGGATCCCGACCCTGCCAGCTAGGTGGAAGCCTGACAGCGAGAGCATCCCGGGACCTAACCCTAGAGCGAGAATACTTTCCTTTGGCCAACCTTCGGGAGCTACCAACGGCCAAATCAGCTAGGTGAGAGCCTGGCGGTGGGTGTTGAGCATCAAATGGGCTTAGCCCCAGGGTCATAATGATGTCCAACGAGGATCTCGACCCTACTAGCTAGGTGGGAGCCTGACAGCGGGAGAATCCCGGGACCTAACCCCAGAGCGAGAATACTTTCCTTTAGCCAACATCCAGGCGCTGTCATCGGCCCAATCAGCTAGGTGAGAGCCTGACGATGATTTTAAGCATCAACCAGACTCATCCCCAGGGTCATAATGACATCCAATGGAGATACCGGCCCTGCCAGCTTAGTGGAAGACTAACAGTAGGAGCAACCGGGGACCTAACCCCAGAGAGAGAATACTTTACTTTGGCCAACCTCCGTGCTCTACCACCGACCTAATCAGCTTGGTGAGAGCCTGATGGCGGGTGTTGAGAATCAACCGAACTCAGCTCCAGGGTCATAATGATGTCTAATGGGGATCCCAGCCCTGTCAGCTAGGTGGAAGCCTGATAGCAGGAGCATCACAGGACCTAACCCCCGAGCGAGAATACTTTCCATTGGCCAACCTCCGGGCGCTACCACGGGCCCAATCAGCTAGGTGAGAGCCTGATGGAGGGTGTTGAGCATCAACTAAACTTAGCCCTAGGGTCATAACGACGTCTAATGGGGATCCCGACCCTGTCAGCTAGGTGGAAGCCTAACAGCGGGAGCATCCCGGGACCTAACCCCAAAGCGAGAATACTTTCCTTTGGCCAACCTCCGGGCGCTACCACCAGCCCAATCAGTTAGGTGAGAGCCTGACAGCGGGTGTTGATCATCAACCGGACTAAGCCCCAGGGTCATAACAATATCCAAAGGGGATCCCGACCCTGCCAGCTAGGTGGAAGCCTAACAGTGGGAGCATCTTGGGACCTAACCCCTGATCGAGATTAATTTCCTTTGCTCTCTAGCCCTGCCAACTGAGCGGAAGCCTGGAAGTGGGAGCATTTCGAGACCAAGCTTCAAAAATATTTGTGATAAACTTGATCTACAAAAGGGTTAAAGCATCAAATGATTTGATATTTATTGAAGGAACGGACGCACATATTTTTACGGATAGAAACGCTTCAAGTCATCACCACTCCAGATGTGACTCAGGGTCTTGCCCTCCATATTTCGGAGACGGTACCCCCCTGACCTTAGATCTTCATGGACAATATACGGGCCCTACCAGTTAGGATTGAGCTTCCCCACTACCGCTGATCTCCCTGCTGCATCCACCTTCTTTAGGACCAAGTCCCCTTCCGCGAACTGCTTGACCCTAATGTACTTGTCAAAGTACTTTTCCATTCTTCGCTTTACCTATTCTTGGCAGATGGCGGAGAGATAACGGAACTCTTCCACCATGTAAAGGGAGAGTCGTAGCTCCTCCTCGTTTTCAGCCTGCCATTCTTCCCTTCCTGCCTTTGCCTCAAACACCCATGGAATCCGGACCTCGAACTCTATTGGGAGAACTGCCTTGCACCCATGAGAGAGCTTGATGGGGGCCTCCCCCGTGGTCATGTTGGGAGTGGACCTAAGGGCCCAAAGAACTAAAGGAAGCTGCTCCACCCAGCTACCCTTCAGATTCTCCACCTTCTTTTGAGGAGGTCGACGATGATCTTGTTTGCCACCTCCACCTGCCCATTGCTCCTAGGATGGTGGAACGATGTGAACCTGCGGTCGATCCAGAGCAGTCTACAAAAATTGATGAACTCGGTGCTAGAAAACTGAGGCCCATGGTCCGTGATAATGGCCTAGGAAAGGCCGTGGTTGCAGATGATCTCCCCCCAAACAAAGTTCCTGATTACCTGGGAGGTTACCATGGCTAGCGCCTTCACCTCCAACCACTTAGAAAAATAATCTATCATCATAAATATAAACCTCCTCTACCCGCTAGCATGGGGAAAAGGCCCTACCAAATCCATTCCCCAAATTGAGAAGGTCTAGGGGCTGTGATACTCCTGAGCCATTGAGCTGGTTGGAGCAGGAGGGGGGAAATAGCTGGCACTTATGGCAATTCTTTGCGAACTCCATAGCGTCCTGTCTTATGGTTGGCCAAAAGTACCCCTATCAAACTATCCTCCCTTCCAAGGTTCTTCTCCCTGAGTGGCCTCCACACTCCCCTGAATGCACCTCCTCTAGGATCCTCTGGACCTCCCCCTCGGCTACGCAATGCACCAATATCCCCGAGAGAGTCTTCCAATACAATTGCCCGTCGAGCATATGATAATATGTTGACTTGTGTTTGAACTTCTTCTTTTCTATCCCTTCCGGGAATTCCCCTGTGGACAGGAATGTTGTGAATGGATCTATCCATGAGGGGTGTTGGTCCACTTCCATCAGCTCTCCATCTTGGATGGATGGACGGAACCGGTCAGTGATGGTGCCCCCACCTGGGGACCATGCTTGGCTAGCTGATCCACCTGGTCATTCTCTTCCTACGAAACATATAGGATGGAGAAGGTTTGGAACGTGCTGATCACCTCCTTCACCTTCGCCAAGTACAACTGGAGAGTAGGTTCCCTTACCTCAAACTCTGTATTGATCTGGGAGGCCACCACCATGGAGTCAGTGAGGACCTCCACATCATGCACCCCCAACTCCTTGGCTAGGTGCAACCCTGCTATCATGGCCTCGTACTCAGCCTGATTATTAGTGATTGGAAAATGCACAACCACCATAAGCTCGATCCTCATTACCTGGGGGCTCTCTAAGATCACCCCCACCCCCAGGGAATGCCTTCCCAAAGTACCGTCCACCATCACCCTCTAGGGAACCGGGCGAGTGAGTTCCGCCTCCACTACCTCGACCACATAATCAGCCAGAAAGTCGGCCATTACTTGGGCTTTGATCGAGAGGCGGGGACAAAGGAGATGTCGAATTCACTCAAGTCTACCGCCCACTTCTCTATCCTTCTTGAATGTTCCACCCCCTCGAAGATGTTGCAGAGGGGATGGTCGTGTTGGAGTTACCATGGTGATCTAGAAGTGGTCAAACATGTAATCTCACTGCCAACGCGATATGAGCTGCAGGGTGGCACATAAGAGATGTGGAGAAGTTGGATGATTGACTGTGTTGGTAAAGGTTACCAATCACCGACCTTGAATGGGGTTATGGGCAAAGTGTTGCCTTAGACGATCGTCGGGTTGGGCAAAATGTTGCCTTGAAAAGGTTTGGTCAGAATAGTCGACCGAGGGTCGACGATAGTCGACCAAAGGTCGACGATCGTCGAACGCGGGTCGACGAGTATCGTCGACCGAAGGTCGACGATCGTCGAACGCGGGTCGACGAGTATCGTCGACCGCGGGTCGACGAGTATCGTCGACCGCGGGTCGACGAGTATCGTCGACCGCGGGTCGACGAGTATCGTCGACCGCGGGTCGACGAGTATCGTCGACCGCGGGTCGACGAGTATCGTCGACCGCGGGTCGACGAGTATCGTCGACCGCGGGTCGACTATCATCGACCGAAAGGTCTACGATCGTGGACCGCAGGTCGATGATTATCGTCAACCCACGTTCGACGTGAATCGTCGAGTATTGTACTCTGATTCTCACCGACTAATACTCGCCGACTGATTCTCGCCGACTGATTCTCGCCGATCCTATGTGATTCTCGCCGATTGATTCTCACCGAATCTGCTAGGTGATTCTCGCCGATTCTGGAACCCTAATTTTCTGGGTGGTCTGCGGATAGCGATATTCCTAAGTCTGTTTATGCCTTTGGTATAAATAGATACTTAGGGTTTTCGGGAATACTCTCTGATCGAATCGAAGCGATCGTTGGCCCTTTGACTGAGACGAATCCGACGGAAGTGTTACGCCGTTCTTCGTTCGCTCTGCCGATTCCCGAATCCCGCCGGACGGAAATGTTCCACCGCCGGCTGTTCGCTCCGCCGACCACCTCCTCTCTGGCGACCGTCGCTGGTCTTGCTTTCCCTGACGCGGACCTAGCAGTCCGTGGGAAGTGCATAGGTACGGCCGATCTTCTTTCCGACCATCCGTGTGACGGAAGTTTGGAGTTCTCCCGCTCGTGTGGATTTTTGCTGAGACGTAGATATTATTCTACGTGGAACTCGCCACCGACAAGGAATCACACTTGGAGCATCTTTGTTGAGTTGTGACTCAACACCCAAGAGGTAATTTTTGTCTTATTGTATTAACTTCTTGATTCAACATGCATGGCCCGATCCAATCTCTTTGGGTTGCTCTAGATTTTATTACTTCCACTGCGTGCACAAGTGTTGTGCCAACCTCTTAGAGAAACCAAAAAGTGGTATTAGAGCCAGGTTTCGGCCATGTTTGTTGTATTGGAAGTTAGGTTATTCCAGTACGTGTAAACCTAGGGATTTAGAAGTGTTCTAAATGTCTAGATTTAATCTTGGCAGCCCGCCGGGAACGTCTGGAATCTTGTAGTAATTTCTAATCGTTAGGAATTACTGTCTCCTTAGCAGTAACCATCCCTCGATTTTGTTTTGGATTTTGAATCCAACAAGGAGAGATAAGCTTGTCTACTGCTTGAAGTTGAGTTGCCTTTGTCTCTTGTCCAATGCATGTAAACTTGAAGATTTGGAAGTGTCCAGATGTTCAGATTTATCCCTTTTCCTCTATCAAATGTTGATAGTGTTCTGTTGTGCACATAAGGGATGCATGGGGATTTTAGTGAAGTGTTTTTCTTTGGATGTGCACATTGATCAAATGTTGATCATGGTTAATTGTTAACCTATTATCAATAAAATCCCTTCATCAAATATTAAGTGTTCGGATGCCTTCCGATGGATGACACTCTTCCTGCCTCGATCGATGAAGTGTGGGCTTGCCAAAGCAAGGTGCATTAATCTATCTTGGTAAGGGTGCGAGCGGATAATTGTGATATCCCACTGTCGACATCGGGTCAAGCTGAACTAGGTGACCTCAAAGGTTGAGTGCCTAGAGGCATAGGGTTGGCATGCACCATATGATGGATGGGAATAAGGAGTTATTCACCAACCATACAAGAATTGCATGAGGATGCAATTGGCAAGCGTTGCCTACCTAAATAACCACATCGTGAGAGGAAAGCCAAAGCTGACTCATTGTGTTGGTGAAATACGGATCTTGTCCACTAAGAGAGTAGCTCGCATGAACTCTCCGAATTGATAGTGAGGGCTATTATTTCGAAGAAAATAGTGGGAGTTTTAGTTGAAGTCCAAATTAAGAAAACTAATTGTATTTTGAAATTTTGGTACTGATTTATTCTGCATGAATTCTTATAGAATTCCATGGCAAGTGGTTCGCACTCCACTTTGTCTCTGAGAGCCATCCTTGAGAAGGATAAGCTCAGTGGGACTAATTATATGGACTGGTATAGGAACCTGAGAATTGTTCTCAGGCAAGAGCGAAAGCTCTACGTCTTGGAAGAAGAAGCCCCCGAGGTGCCGACCGGGAATTCTTCCCGTGCTGATAAGGATGCTTACAAGAAGTATACTGATGACGCCTTAGACGTCGAATTCCTTATGCTTGCCACCATGAACTCTGATCTTCAGAAGCAACATGAGAACATGGGGTGCAAGGAGATTGACGAGCATCTCAAGAAAATGTTTCAAGGGCAAGCTCGTCAAGAGAGGTTTGATGTCACAAAAGCGTTATTTCAGTGCAAGATGGGAGCTCGAGACTCAGTAGGGACTCACGTACTCAAGATGATTTGGTATATAGAAAACCTTGAAAGGCTGGGTTTTCCTCTGGGTCAAGAGTTGGCCACAGATCTGATCCTGCAATCGTTGCCGGACAATTACGAGCAGTTTGTCTTGAACTACAACATGAATGAGATAGATAAGACACTGCCCGAGCTCCTAGGCATGTTGAGAACTGCCGAGATCAATATAAAGAAGGCCAAGCCTGCCAGCCCCATACTGATGGTGCATAAGGGCAAGGGCAAGGACAAGGGCTTCAAGAAGATGAAGGTGGGACCTAAGTCACATCTTGAGCCCAAGTCTTCTGCACTGATGAAGAAGAAGAGCACGGTGAAGGAGGGGAAATGCCACCACTGTGGCAAGGCTGGTCATTGGAGGAGGAATTGTCCTTCGTACATTGAGGGTCTGTAGAAGATGAAGGGAGGTATGACCTCTGCTTCAAGTATTTACGTTATAGAGATAAACCTTTCTGCTCCATCTTGGGTATTGGATACTGGATGTGGTTCTCACATTTGTACAAATGTGCAGGAACTGGGAAGGAGAAGATTGCTGAGTAAAGGGGAGGTGGACCTTCGTGTCGGCAATGGAGCAAGAGTTGCTGCTGTAGCCGTAGGGGTTTACCGTCTTTCTTTGCCCAGTGGGCTTGTAATAGAACTTGATAATTGTTATTTTGTTCCGGCCATAACTAGAAACATTATATCCATTTCATGTTTGGACATGATTGGTTTTTCTTTTATAATTAAGAATAACTGTTGTTCGATATTTAAGAATGATGTTTGTTATGTTGTAGCCCATTTGTTTAATGGTCTTTATGTTTTGAACTTGGACCATCTGATCTATAATGTAGAGAATAATAAAAGACTAAGAACAAATGACTCAAACCCTACATATCTCTGGCATTGTCGTTTGGGCCATATAAACGAGAAGCGCATATCCAAGCTCCATAAAGATGGACTTTTGGACTCATTTGATTATGAATCATTTGAGCGATGCGAATCTTGTTTGTTGGGCAAGATGACTAAGGCCCCTTTCACTGGTTATACTGAGAGGGCTGAGGATCTCTTGGGTGTTGTATATAGTGATGTATGCGGACCCATGAGTTCCATTGCTAGAGGTGGGTTTTTCTACTTCGTTACATTTACTGATGATTTCAGTAAATACGGATATGTGTATCTTATGAAGTGCAAATCCGAGACCTTTGAAAAGTTCAAAGAGTTCAAGAATGAGGTAGAAAACCAGTTGGGTAAAATGGTTAAAGCACTCTGATCTGATCGAGGTGGCGAATACCTGAGTCATGAGTTCCGTGATCATCTGAAAGAGTGTGGTATTGTATCACAGCTCACTCCACCTAGAACACCACAACATAATGGCGTGTCTAAGAGGAGAAATCATACTCTGTTAGACATGGTACGTTCGATGATGAGTCATGCAAATTTGCCTGTTTCCTTTTGGGGTTTTGCTTTAGAGACTGCTGCAATGACACTGAATCGCGCTCCAACGAAAACGATTCTGAAGACACCATATGAGATATGGACTGGGAAGCGTCCTAATATGTCGTTCATTAAAATTTGGGGTTGTGAGGCATACGTGCGACGTCAAATGCCTGACAAGCTGGAACCCAAATCAGATAAATGTTATCTGGTGGGATATCCTAAGGAAACGAAAGGATATTACTTTTACCTACCGTCCGAGGGCAAAGTGTTTGTCGTAAGGACTGACGTCTTCTTGGAGAAAGAGTTCTTATCAAGAAAGACTGAAAAGGTAGAACTTGAAGAAGTTCAAGAACCACAGTTAGTGAATGAACCGGAATTGGATTCTGAGATAGGACTACAAGATGTTGTAGCTAGAGAACCTACTCAAGAAGCACAAGTCCTACGTAGATCTGGTAGACCAAGATTTGAGCCTGAGAGATATGGATTTCTCGTGTCTCAAATAGGTAATGTGTTGCTTATGGATCATGATGATAAGCCAGTAACCTACCAAGAGGCTATAAATGGACCGGACTTCGACAAATGGCTTGAGGCTATGAAATCCGAAATGAACTCCATGTATACAAACCAAGTTTGGAACTTGGTAGAACCACCTGAAGGGGTACGACCCATAGGGTGCAAGTGGGTCTTCAAGAAGAAGACCGACATGGATGGGAATGTACAGACATTCAAAGGGCGACTGGTGGCTAAGGGTTTCAAGCAAATTCATGGTATTGACTATGATGAGACCTTTTCCCCTGTTGCTATGGTTAAGTCCATAAGGATATTGCTTGCTATTACTGCGTATTATGACTACGAGATCTGGCAGATGGATGTCAAAATGGCTTTCCTTAATGGAAACCTCCTTAAGGAAGTGTACATGACACAACCTGAGGGTTTTGTATCCCCAAATGAAGCCACTAAAATATGCAAGCTGAATAGGTCCATCTATGGACTCAAACAGGCCTCTCGAAGTTGGAATCTTCGTTTTGATGAGAAAATCAAAGAGTTTGGTTTCATCAAGAATGAAGATGAGCCTTGTGTTTACAAGCGAATCTGTGGGAGCATTATTGTCTTCCTGATATTGTATGTAGATGACATACTATTGATTGGGAATGACATTCCTACCCTGAAAGTTGTTAAGAACAACCTAGGGAAATGCTTTTCTATGAAGGACTTGGGTGAAGCGACTTACATACTCGGTATTAAGATCTATAGAGATAGATCAAAGAAGTTGCTGGGTTTGACCCAGAGTACATACATTGAAAAGGTGTTGTAGCGGTTCAACATGCTTGAGTCCAAGAAAGGATTTTTACCCATGTCTCATGGTGTGAATCTCTCTAAGGACCAGTGTCCAAAATCTTGTGAAGATAAGGACCGTATGATGTTGATTCCATATGCTTCGGCAATTGGATCAATCATGTATGCAATGTTATGTACTCGACCCGATGTCTCCTTTGCTTTGAGCATGACTAGCAGGTATCAGTCAGACCCCGGTGAGTGTCACTGGATTGCAGTCAAGAATATCCTGAAGTACTTAAGAAGGACAAAGGATGTGTTCTTGGTGTATGGTGGAGAGGAAGAGCTCGTTGTAAGCAGTTATACGGATGCTAGCTTCCAAACTGATAGGGACGACTCAAAGTCTCAGTCAGGTTTTGTGTTTTTCCTTAATGGAGGAGCTGTGAGCTGGAAGAGTTCCAAGCAAGAGACAGTTGCTGATTCTACAACAGAGGCCGAGTATATCGCTGCGGCTAACGCAGCAAAGGAGGCTGTATGGATTAGGAAATTCATCGGCGAGCTTGATGTAGTTCTTAGCATTGTTGGTCTCGTAGTTCTCTACTATGATAACAATGGTGCAATTGCACAATCTAAGGAACCTACATCCCATCAGCTCTCCAAGCACATACTTCGGCGGTTTCATCTTATTCGTGAGATTGTCGAACGAGGAGATGTGAACATTTGCAGAGTGCCGACTGAGGAGAATATTACGGATCCACTGACAAAGCCTCTCGCGCAGAGAAAGCATGATGGTCATACTAGATCCATGGGTATACGATACCTAAATGATCAACTCTAATGAGAGTCTTGTGGGTTGCATGTAAACATATATTCTGTTGGCTATTTGTTCATATGATGAACAGTGTACCTAGTTTTTCTTTTTACAATTAATGGCAAGTTCTTTTATTGTGATTTTTCTATGTGATAGTTAAATTGTAACATAATAAATACCCTTAGAGTGTTCGCTTCCATAGGACATCAAGTACGTGACTTGAATGTGAGAGCCTATGATTTATTTGAAGCTTCATTCTTAAAAGGTCCCTGGTCGTTGTATCATCATAAAAACTAAGGGTGATGATGATACCTTAAGAGTAGCACGTGTGTTGACTGATGACCAGTTCTCACAGGTCATGATATTGTGATATCAAGTCATCACGTGGGTACTTGTTAATGAACAAGTTGTACTGGACAGACCCAACCTGAGACTACTCTGTGGATTGTCATTCAATCGTGTCACGAGTAGGTCTCAATTGATAATGGTTTTGTGGTCCTTTGACCTAAAGTCACAGCATTCATCAAGTGAGGAAGAGCGTGCTTTGATGCCATCTAAAGTCTTTCTTGAGAAACGTTGATGATACGGGTGGTTGTTGGGCATGATACGAATCATTTGGGTGTTTGTGTGTGAGCAGATATGGAATTTGAGCTCCTGTATGACAGGAGTTGCATCCATGGGCCCCTTGCTGGAATTGGACTGAGAAATGCATGGCCATGCTTGGTTGAGTCAATATGTGATATTGGACTCACCATTCTCTGGAAGTCCATCCTGAATCAAGAAACTTGGATTGAGCAATTACGAGGGTGACACGGTCCATGCCTCTAGTTCTTTCCGGATGTAAGGGACAAAGGGACAAAGACAACGCTGATACATTGGTCATGAAGGCTTATGAGTTATGAACTCTTATTGCTTGGGGAGCAATGATGTATTGCTAGATGCCGCTCATTGTTTGTGAAGTTCTTGGTTTGATACTTTCAAGATCAAGTGGGAGACTGTTGGAGTTACCATGGTGATCTAGAAGTGGTCAAACATGTAATCTCACTGCCAACGCGATATGAGCCTGCAGGGTCGCACATAAGATATATGGAGAAGTTGGATGATTGACTGTGTTGGTAAAGGTTACCAATCACCGACCTTGAATGGGGTTATGGGCAAAGTGTTGCCTTAGACGATCGTCGGGTTGGGCAAAATGTTGCCTTGAAAAGGTTCGGTCAGAATAGTCGACCGAGGGTCGACGATCGTCGAATGCGGGTCGATGAGTATCGTCGACCGCGGGTCGACGAGTATCGTCGACCGCGGGTCGACGAGTATCGTCGACCGCGGGTCGACGAGTATCGTCGACCGCGGGTCGACGAGTATCGTCGACCGCGGGTCGACGAGTATCGTCGACCGCGGGTCGACGAGTATCGTCGACCGCGGGTCGACGAGTATTGTCGACCGCGGGTCGACGAGTATCGTCGACCGAAAGGTCGACGATCATCGATCGCAGGTCGATGATTATCGTCAACCCACGTTCGACGTGAATCGTCGAGTATTGTACTCTGATTCTCACCGACTGATACTCGCCGACTGATTCTCTCCGATCCTATGTGATTCTCGTCGATTGATTCTCACCGAATCTGCTAGGTGATTCTCGCCGATTCTGGAACCCTAATTTTCTGGGTGGTCTGCGGATAGCGATATTCCTAAGTCTGTTTATGCCTTTGGTATAAATAGATACTTAGTGTTTTCGGGAATACTCTCTGATTGAATCGAAGCGATCGTTGGCCCTTTGACCGAGACGAATCCGACGGAAGTGTTCCGCCGTTCTTCGTTCGCTCCGTCGATTCCCGAATCCCGCCGGACGGAAACGTTCCGCCGCCGACTGTTCGCTCCGCCGACCACCTCCTCTCCGGCGACCGTCGCTGGTCTTTTTTTCCCTGACGCGGACCTAGCAGTCCGTGGGAAGTGCATAGGTGCGGCCGATCTTCTTTCCGACCATCCGTGTGATGGAAGTTTGGAGTTCTCCCGCTCGTTTGGATTTCTGCAGAGACGTAGATATTATTCTACGTGGAACTCGCCACCGACAAGGAATCACACTTGGAGCATCTTTGTTGAGTTGTGACTCAACACCCAAGAGGTAATTTTTACCTTATTGTATTAACTTCTTGATTCAACATGCATTGCCCGATCCAATCTCTTTGGGTTGTTCTAGATTTTATTACTTCCGCTGCGTGCACAAGTGTTGTGCCAACCTCTCAGAGAAACCCAACAAGTCGGTCACCACTCGGATGGAGTGCGCTTGGAAGTAAGGCCATACTCTCCGGGTCGAGATTACTAGAGCGAACGCCAGCCTATATAGGATGGGATAACGGAGCTCTGCCTTCCTCAAGACCTGGCTTACGTAGTATATGGGCAGATGCTTCTTCCCCTCTTCCTGAACCAGGACGGAGCTCATGGCCTCTGCTCCGACCCAAATATTCAAAGACATGTCCTCCCCCTCCTTTGTCCCTTGGATCAGGGGGCCTGATTTAACTGCCTCTTCAAGGCCTAGAACCCTCCTCACATTCCCCAGTCCACTCAAACTTCTTGCCTCCCCTCAAATCCTTGAACAGGGGGGGCAATTCTCCCTAGCCCGGGAAAGGAACCTACTTAACCCAGTCAACTTCCTCGTCAGTCATTGCACCTCCTTAGCATTCTGAGGCGACCCCAACTCCATGATCGCCTTGACCTTTTCAGGATTCGGCTCCACCCCTACGGGGGTGAGAAGATGGCCCAAGAACTGACCCCTGCTGGCCCCGAAGATACACTTCAAGGGGTTCAGCCTCATTTTGTACCTCCGGAGGGTGCTGTTGGATACATTGGAAACTGTGTACCTGATTTGGAAAAATCCTTTTCAATTCAATGATATCCACATAGTTTTATTTGATGAATGTTTAGTTCTTGTGTGCAGGCAAATAAAGCTAAGTACGAAAGCGTCGAGACACTAAACCACGTCGGCACTTTTGTCAAAGATGCACTGATTTAAATAGAAAGTTGTGTCGAAACTCAGGACTAGTGTAGACACTCTTAAACAAGAAGTATTGAGTCAAAGTGAAAGTTGTGTCGACACCAAGAACTTGTGTCGACACTATGATAAGGAAGCAACTATGTTGACACTAAGGACTTGTGTCGACACATTCTACATCAGCAGTGTCAAGACACAGTGAAGGACATGTCGACATATTCATAAGTATGTCGACATCACTATAAGAGTAGTGTCGGCACCCAGGACTGGTGTCAACACATCCAATAGTCATGTTTCAACACTTCAAGTAGAATTGTTTCTTGAGTAAAGAAATCTAGCCAGAGGTACTGACAACTGTCAGAACTGTCAGAACTGTCAGAACTGTCAGATGGCAGTTATTAACCGGATCAGCCGGTTACCTTTGATATAACCTATTTAAAGGGATAAACTCTTCAGAAAAGGTAGTTAGAAAAATTTGGTGAAGCCAGATCAAAGAAGTAATCTGCTAGAATTCAGAAGGTGGAGAGAATCCTAATCAAGATTCATCTTCAACATTATCCAGCCTAGATCTACCCTAATTTCAACATCAAGAAGCTTTAAAAAGCTAAGAAGGGTCAGATCGAATCAACTATAACAAGGATCAAGGGAAGCTAACTTATTAAGTTTAGTTCAAGAAGCAGTCACCCGTTTCTCTCTTGCTGGGTGACTAATTCTTAATCTTTCTTTTCTACATCATTAATCTTGTAAGATCTACTTGTAGATCTGATTATAGTGGAATTAATTTCTCTGAGTTGTAAGCCTGCGTTATAAAGGCTGAGGTAGGGCAGGAGTTACCTGAGGTAGGAGAAGTGCATATTTCTTTAAGGTGTAGGATCTTGGTGATCTGAGTGGTAAGACTGGTATAGTCTGAGTTGTAGGAGCCAGATAGGCTCTGAGCTATAAGATCTAAGTATTTGAGTAAAAAAAGGAGTTTGGCTGAATCTAGTTCATTGTTAGATAGGCGAAGGGGGAAAGTGGATGTATCTATTAATTGGGGAACCACTATAAATCTTGTGTATTGTGTTGTGATTGATGTACTGTGTTTGATGTGCTATGATGATATTTAATTGCAGTTTAGTTTTCCTAATTCATCAGACTGGGGTAATAAAGATAGAAAGGTAATTTTCATTATCTAAAAGTACCCTAAAATTAAATTGGACCTATTCACCCCCACCCCCACCCCCTCTAGGTCACTCTATCCTAAAACAAACATTTATAATTGGTATCAGAGGGAGGTTCACTGAGTAGGCATAACAGCCTAGTGAGAATCCAAAGGATTATTGAGAAAGATATATCATGGCCCGGAGGGAAAATAATTCCATCAAGCTCCCAGACTGCTCTAAAGAGAATTTTGGAATTTGGAAGGAAAGAGTCAGATTATTCATGGAGGCAGCAGATCCAAGAATTTACATCACACTAGTTGAAGGACCTTTCATTCCCATGAAAGTGTCAGTTCATGATTCCAACATCAAGACACCAAAGACCTACATAGAGATGGATAAGGATGTGATAATTCTGTCCTCTATAGATAAGAGGGCACAGAATATAATAGTCAGTGCAATAGATGATTCCACTTTTCAGAATCTGATTAATTGCGAGACAGCTAAAGAAATGTGGCAGTCACTAATTGAATACATGGAAGGAACTGATGAGGTTAGAGTTGATAAGAAATCTCTGCTAAACCAACAGTATGAAGCCTTCTGACAGGATAAGAAAGACTCAGT
This sequence comes from Platanthera zijinensis, assembly GCA_039513925.1. NCBI lineage: Eukaryota > Viridiplantae > Streptophyta > Magnoliopsida > Asparagales > Orchidaceae > Platanthera > Platanthera zijinensis. The sequence continues at coordinate 205,126,374 of CM077080.1, forward strand.
GGTTGTTTGTTTTGAAAAGATCTTCAGAATTGTAAACAATCTGAGAACTTATGGCAGCAAATTTACTAACTATGAACTTAATGAAAAGATCTTGAGGTCCCTGAACAAGGAATGGGACATCAAGATTTGTGACATAAGAGAAATGGGGAACATAGCCAATATAGACCCCCAGGCTCTATTTGGCAAGTTATTGTCCCATGAGTTATAGCTTAATCTTAGGAAGTCTGAAGAAGATTCAGCTAGAGCACCAGCAGAGAAAAGACCTTAGCCCTAAAGGCTGAGTCATCCAGGAAAGTTAGAGAGAAGTCAACACTCTCAGAAAGACTGGAAACAGAATCTGAGTGTTCAGAATCATCCTCATCAGAAGGAGACCTGACTGAGGAGGAGCTGTCTCTCTTCTCTAGACAGTTCAAAAAGATTTTGAGGAGAAGAAAGCAAGGTAGCTGGAAGGGACCAGCTTGAGACTCTTCTCTCAAGAATATCAATCATCCAGATAAGCCCAGGAAAAAGAAATCTGGGGACAGGTATGGTTCTTCAAAGAACAAACATATTAAGACTAATATTGTGTGTTATTGTTGCAATAGGAAAGGGCATATCATAACTGATTGCCCAGCAAAAAGAAATGAGAAAAAGTCAAAGAACTGGAAGGATGGACAGCACAAGAAGGCTGACAAAAGACTTTTAGCAAAGCGATAGTCTACACTATCTGACAGTGAATCTGATTTATCAGAATCAGAAGAGGAGGAGGCTCTCATTGTCCTGATGGGTATTGAGGAGACCCAATCAGGAGATCAGGATTGTTCAGATCCTACTAAGGTAAAATCAATCTCTCATAGTTTTGCCTCAGATTCTTTTTCTGCATCAGAAAATGAATCATGTTCACACTCCTCTAATAATAGAGAACATGATTCAGGCATTGAAGCTGATTTTAACTCCCTTATCAACAGGTATGGGAAGTTAATAAAGGTCTTGATTGCAAGCAAATAGCTTTCTAAGGATCAAGTTAGAGAATTAGAATCTCTGAGGGAAGTATCATTTCAGTTGTAAAGGGCCAACATAAAGTTGGACCTGAAAAAACTAAAGCTTATAGAACTAACCAATAAGATATATAGCCAGGTAGAGGTAATAGTAGAACAAGTCAAGACTGTCAAGGACCTAGAAGCAAAGCTTACCCAGGAAAGACAGCTCCTGACTCAATTCTCAAAACCCAAGTCAGTGCTACCTATAATAGACACCTTCTCTGCGCCATTTAGAAGTGGTGTAGGGTATGCCAAGAATAAAAAGTTCAAAAAGAAATCTGTACCTAAGGTTAAAGCCCCAATGAGTCTATTTAAGCAACCCTCCAAGTATCTGCCTTCTAATAGATGCTTGAGATCATGTGTTCCTGGACACATGATGTATGAGTGCACTACCAGCAAGGTCAATAAAGAGCCTTGCTGGAAGGGACAGACATCTAATGGCAATAAAGTCCAAACACCTCGACAAAGGGTGATCAATCCAAGAAGCCAAGGAATTCATGGAGCTAGTCCTAGTGCACTACACTTAAATCAGAAAGGTAAGGGTGTGAATTTTGCACCACTACCTTGGAAGTTGGATGACAATTCTATGTTGCACAAAAGGACAACTTTAAATATGCAACCAAATAAAAGATACAACCGATTTGAGTGTTGGTGTTGTAGGAAGGTTGGACATTTTTACCTAGATTGTTGGTATAATCAGACATAACCTTCATATAAGACTCAACCAGTTTTGTTTAGAAAGTCTGTTGTGTTTCACATAGCAAAGCCTAATAGGAACCAAGGCCCCAAAACTATTTGGGTGCCTAAGGTTAACTAATTCTTTGTTTGTAGGTGGAACCAAGTACCATAGGAAGGCCAGACTTATACTTGGATAGTGGCTATTCCAGGAACATGACTGGAACAAGGAGTTTGCTAAGAGATTACACTCCAGTTAGGAATGGACCAAAAGTCATCTTTAGAGGGTCAGAGAAAGGACTCACTAAGGGATATGGTAACATTTCTTATGGCCTAGTTACCATCACAAAAGTGGCTTATGTGGAAGGATTGAACCACAATCTGATAAGCATAAGTCAGCTTTGTGATATAAGTTATGAAATTGTTTTCCATAATGACAAGTGTCTGATAAGGAATTCAGTGATCAAGAGATCATCTTGTCAGGCACTAGGAGTGGGAATATTTATTTTCTAAATTTCTTAAGTGTAAATGAAAAATCACCTGTATGCCTAGTAGTAAGTTGATGAGTCCGATATTTATAGTATTTTTCGGACTCATCTGGGTTAGTTTTCACGCGTTTGCATTTAAATTTTAGTTCTATATCGTTCATATTTCTTCTAGCTTTATTTCCTCATAAGTGCACTATTTTGACCCAAGGGTGTGCAATTGTGCATTCTTTTGTTGGGGGTAAGCACATGGTGCTCCCCATGATTCTTTTTGTTTATTTTATGCTTTGCTTTGTTACAGGGAGCTTGTGTTTCTGTTGGATTTATTGCTGTGTGGGTAGTCAGGATGTCCCGGTTTCGATGGCAGTTTCTGTGTAAAATGCATGGTAATGCGAATTTCTTCTCGCACGGTTTCAGTGTAATCGTGCGTTTTATACAACATTTCTGGGGACTTCTATTTCTACCCGTGCGTTTTGTTCCTGCACGGTTTAGGCCAAACCGTGCGAGAAGGAATCGCATGGTCTGCACATTTTATCTTTTTTCCTGCATTCTGGGGTAAATCGTGTGTTTCCTTCACGCACATGCAAACGCGCACGTGCGCGATTAAAATACACGAGTCCCCTTTTTACCCAATTTTCTGCGCTTTGTGTTTACCCGTGCGATTTCCTTCATGCACGGGCGAAATCGCTCATGCGCGAGTAAAACACACGGGTTAATGCTTCTTCTCCCTCGATCATTATATACGCGTAAATATCGCACGGTTAACGCACGGTCATGCGTCCGATCGTGCGTGACTATTTTTCTGATATTTTCCTATTTAAGAGTAGATTCTCAGCCATTAAGAAAGAACTTCGTTTCTAGCCATCCCTCCCACGATTTTAGGGTGAAACTTAGCCATTCCACCAAGGAGAGGAGATTCGGGCAAGCATTCAACCCCAAATCTAAGCCGGAGCTTCCTCTCGGCCATCTCATTCAACCCATAAGCTTTATTGAAATCTTTGGTGTCATATCCAACCAGCGAAGGGAAGCTTGCAACCTTCTTTCGGCATCGTGACACGAAGAAGACGGGTCCATTGGAAGGTATTGACAGCCTTCTCTACCTTGGACGCAGTTGATGACCGAGCTTGGATGCGGATTGACAACCCAGCGTTTCCTTTCGTGAACCCTCAGCAAGACTTCGAATTCGGTCGAACTCTTGCCTTGTACTTCCTTTGTTGTTGTTTATGTGTACTTAGGACTTTATTTTAGATTTTGATGTGCTCTTTAGTGTAAACTTTATTAGGTTTATGTCTATGTAAATCTTACCTTGTTTTACCGCTTTAGTTGCTTAAGTTGCGCCTTTATTTCCAACCGCAACCGCATCTGTTCTTGCTGCACTAGCAATTATTAGTTGCGCACGCAGCGAAGAGGTTCTTACGACCCTCATATTCCTTGGTTCTTACGCTTGCCTACTCGCCCATCCGCCTAGCGATTCGGTGCATAGCGTCCCGTGTAGTCTTCCATCCTGCCTGGCGAAGCATTGCATAACAACATTGCATTGGAGTAATTGTTAGCTTTTTACTTTATTTTTCTGCAAATATCAAAACCCCCGTTAGTTTACTTCGACCTAAGGACTTCAATCTCAAGTACTCCTCGAAATTAACTCCACCTTACTGTGTTTCTTGAGAGATCAATACTTGGGGAAATTCTCCCATTTTATATTACTTGTGCGACCAAGTACACTTGTCGTCACATTTACATCAAGTTTTGGCGTCGTTGCCGGAACATAGTCGTGTGAGTTTTTGGAGAGGGAGATAGGAGATAGAAGCCCTTTTCCATTTGTATATTTCATGTTTCTTCATTGCTTTAGTTTTTAGAATATGTTTCTTGTTTTTATTTGTTCCTCTTCTAGTTTTAATGTTTTTGTAGCAGGTTTTCCTATTCTTTTATTTGCTAGCGTGAAATTAATTTTTTTGTTGAAAATTCTGTTGGTGAATTATTTGTGGTTGCACCATGTATTCTTATATGAATATCCATTGCTGATGGTGTGGGGATTATAGGCATGGTAGTGATGAGTTCCCCACTGAAGAATGGGAGCATAATTCTAATGGTTAAGTGTATGGAACACAGTCCTCTTATGGTACTTCATACACTATACCCAGGTCTTATGGTCACTTCTCTTCTACGCCTTCACCTTTTTCTTATTCCTCTCCGGTCCAACCTGGACCGAGGAGTAATGGAAAACGGTGTTTGTGTTGTCGTAGCACCGATTACGTGTTGAAATATTGTGAAGAATTTCAACGCCAGTTGGAGGAGGATGATGATTTGGGTATCCGATTCACTCTATCTCCCTCGCAAATGGCTGCCCCTTCTAATTTTGATGTTGTATTTGCGATACCACCTTGTCTATGGGGGACTGCCGTGGATATACCCATCCGACTTTTTGTTGATCGGTATGACGATATTATGGTGCCGTCTCTCCCTATGCATTCTTCCCCTCTTGTTGATTCACCCCTGGAGGAACCCACACATATTGTCTCAGATGTTTTTGTTCCTTCGCTTTCTTTGCAAGAATTATCTATCCCTATTTTTAGTGATTCGGTTGATGATGTTAGGCCGGATTATGATTCTGAGCCTGAGGATGTGCCCATGTGTGATGAGGATATTATTCTCATTAATGGAGAGTATTACGTCTTGGAACATGAGGATGCACCGAGGTGTGTTGATGAGGAGATCCTCTTTGTTGAGGAAGTTTCTACTTCCTTTATGTATGAGGAGGTCCAAACCACCACAGAGGACCTCGAGCTCTCGGATTCCCCTCGCTATGACTCATATGACATTGACCCTCATCTATGTTTGGATCCTACTGAGAGTGAAACAGGAGTCACTCTCCCATTTTCTGATTATTTTAGTTCTTCTTCTCTTTTATTACTTGATCCCCCTTCTCTATCTGAGCCTTTGCAGGTTGAGTCTCCACGAGTTCGTTGGGATGATAACAAGCCTGGTGTTCATGTCATTGCCATCACTTCCTACAAACCTGTGGTGGACGATACCTTGTTAGGCAAGGATATATTTTGTGGTGAGATGAGCGAGGACTAGTGCTCCTCCTCTTCTTACTTCCTATTCCCACTACCTGTGTTGGGAAGGTATTACTATTTAGGTAGAGGGGTAACTTCTCTATCTCCGTATCGGCACCCGTTATCGCAACGGATAATGGATCAGTTACCTGTGAATTTTTATTTTCATATACCCATTAGCTAGAACTGTATAGAATTTAATAAGTCGTGCTGGGATGACAATAACCCCAGTAGTTATCTTATATTTTTTGTACTTTTATTTTCATGTCTATTTAGTTTTAGTATTTCTTTGTAGTTTCTATATTTTTCTTTGGTTTTTGCGGAGCTCACCCCTGCAGGTATTCATGGCAACTTCGTATTGTTAAACTCATTTCTTTGTATGATTTGAGAAAATTATGGTGCTGGCTCAGGATTATGAGACGGAGTAAAATGTTGACTTTGCTGTGCTCTTAGTCAATTGCTCTCATTTCGGGTAAGAATTAGAGTAGATTTAATTTTTTGTATGCTTATAGTTTTATAATTTTCTATTTGTGTAAATACTTTTTATTCTACTCAAAAATTGGTGAATCCGGTGAATCAAACGGTAGTGTAGGGATGTGTGTAGCCGTCACTAGACAGATTTTGCTCGAGTCAGGAGGAAGGATCATCTTTCTCAGTGGCTAAGAACTTGCCCCAAGCTACTCTCGAAGCATTGGTGCATTGTTAGTCTAGGGTGAGTGTGATGTAGGCCATCATTTTGGCCCGGTTGAGCTTTGTACCATTCCTAACGCCCTATCCTCGCTAAGCCCTGTTGTGCCTACCCTTCTTTTGATTCAGCTCCACCATTATTTCACCAAAGCCTCATAGTCGATCCTAGTCACACACCCAATTCTAGCTTAAGAGTTTTTCTATTCTCATGTTGGGGTATTGATGTGGTGATATCTTTGTGAATAGGTGGATGTGCTCCAAAGTTTATATTTGTTGAGCTTGTGAAAAGAAAAAGAAAATAAAAAGGACATTTTTTGTAAAAAAAAAGAGGGTGAAAAGAAAAAGAATGATTGAAAATCCCCTTGTTTAGGTGATTATATTGGGAGTAGGCAGTGCACACACTCATATGTTAAAAGTTAAGTCTGGGGGTGTGGTGCACTCACATGTATTTGGATTAGCGGATGGATTCTCTTTTTATGTTAGCTCATTTGGGTTAGGTGTGTAGCCCTCTTATTTATCTTTATTTACCTCATCGAAACCCAAGCCCCATGACTCTCCTAAAGTCCTACAGATTCGCGCTTGAGTCGAACTAGTGCCGTGTAGAGAGTATGAACGGGTAAGCGTATGGTCTCTGACATTGGTGGATTCCTTTGGAGGTGATCTTGAGCCTTGGTCTTTGGCAAAGCTCACCTTAGTGGTCTGCCTACTTTATTCCTATGCTTGACCGGATGATTCACCGTGATTCCATTTTTGAGTAATAATAAAATTTTGATACGCACTGTGAAAAGTGTAAACTATTTTGCATACTTAGAAATTTCCTCTATTATATTTGTACGCGTACGAGAATGCGACTTCGCATGGTACTCCATGTCACAATTTCTATGTTAGCTAAGTCTTTTTTCCTATCTGCATAGATTAAGTTTGCTCAGGAGGCGCAAATAGTTAAGTCTGGGGGTGTGATGAGTTCGATATTTATAGTGTTTTTCGGACACATCTGGGTTAGTTTTCACTCGTTTGCACTTCACTTTTAGTTCTATATTGTTCATATTTCTTCTAGCTTTATTTCCTCATAAGTGCACTATTTTGGCCCAAGGGTGTGCAATTGCGCATTCTTTTGTTTGGTGTAAGCACATGGTGCTCCCCATGATTCTTTTTGTTTATTTTATGCTTTGCTTTGTTGCTGGGAGCTTGTGTTTCTATTGGATTTATTGCTGTGCGGGTAGTCAGGACGTCTCGATTACGATTGCAGTTTTCGTGTAAAACGCACGGTCGTGCGAATTTCTCCGCGCACGGTTTTAGTGTAATCGTGTGTTTTATACAACATTTTTGGGGACTTCTTTTTCTACCCATGCATTTTGTTCCCGCACGGTTTAGGCCAAACCGTGCGAGAAGGAATCACAAAGTCTGCACATTTCCTCTTTATCTTGCATTCTGGGGTAAATCGTGTGTTTCCTTCACGCACGGGCAAACGCGCCCGTGCGCGAGTAAAACACACGGTTCCCCTATTTTACACTATTTTCTGCGCTCTGTGTTTACCCGTGCGATTTCCTTCACGCACGAGCGGAAACGCCCATGCGCGACTAAAACGTACGGGTCAACGCTTCTTCTCACTCGATCATTATATACGCACAAATATTGCACGGTTCACGCACGGTCGTGTGTCCGACTGTGCGTGACAAACTTTCTGATATTTTCCTATTTAAGAGCAGATTTTCAGCCATTAAGAAAGACCTTTGTTTCCAGCCATCCCTCCCGCGATTTTAGGGCGAAACTTCGTCGTTCCACCAAGGAGAGGAGATCCGAGCAAGCATTCAACGCCAAATCCAAGTCGGAGCTTCCTCTCGGCCATCTCCTTCAACCCATAAGCTCTATTGAAAGCTTTTGTGCCATAGCTAAACAGCGAAGGGAAGCTTGCAACCTTCTTCCGGCATCGTGACACGAAGAAGACGGGTCCATTGGAAGGTAGTGACAGCCTTATCTACCCTAGATGCAGTTGAGGACCGAGCTTGGACGCGGATTGACAACCCGGCATTTCCTTCCGCAAACCCTCAGCAAGACTTCGGATTCGGTCGAACTCTTGCCTTGTACTTCCTTTGTTGTTGTTTATGTGTACTTAGGACAATATTTTAGATGTTGATGTGCTCTTTAGTGCAAACTTTGTCAGGTTTATGTCTTTGTAAATCTTACCTTGTTTTACCGCTTTAGTTGATTGTGTTGCGCCTTTATTTCAAACTGCCACCGGATCTGTTCTTGCCGCACTAGCGATTATTAGTGGTATGCGCAGCGAAGAGGTGCTTACGACCCTCATATTCCTTGGTTCTTATGCTTTCCTACTCGCCCATCCGCCTAACGATTCGGTACATAGCGGCCCGTGTAGTCTTCCATCCCTGCCTGGCGAAGCATTGCATAGGGGAATTGCATAGGAGTAGTCGTTAGCTTTTTACTTTATTTTTCCGCAAATATCAAACCCCCCCCCCCTTAGTTAACTCCGACCTAAGGACTTCAATCTCAAGTCCTCCTCGAAATTAACTCCACCTTACTGTGTTCCTTGAGAGATCGATACTTGGGGAAATTTGCCCATTTTATATTACTTGTGCGACCGGTACACTTGCCGTCACATTCGCATCATAAGTAAGAAAGACTCATTATGTGTGCAATAATATAAGAGACTGGATCACTTAAACTATAAAGCTATGAGCAAGCTATTCTCTATGGACTTAGTTAGAAATAGTCCCCAGCTCAAATGCTCCAAAGAAGGCTTATGTCCAGCATGTCAAAAATACAAACAGATAAAAGTCTCCTTTAAGAGCATTCAGTCCAAAGACACTGAGAGATTTCTCTACTTACTTCATATGGATCTATTTGGTCCTATGTAAGTTCTTATTTTGGGTAAGAAGTCCTATACCTATGTGATTATGGATGATCACTCTAGGTTTGCTTGGGTATTCTTCCTAAGGAGAAAGTCTGGAACACTAGACATCCTTGCTGATTTTTTCAGACAAGTTCAGAATGAGATGGGATGTTCTGTGGTCAAGCTTAGAAGTGACCATGGTACAGAATTTCTATCTGAAAAGATGAGAAAATTCTGTAAGGAACTAGAGATCTTTCAAGAGTTCTCCTCTCCAAGAACACCACAGCAAAATGGAGTTGCTGAGAGAAAGAATAGAACTCTCATTGAGGCAGCTAGAATAATGCTGAGTGATACATCTCTCCCAGAATATTTCTGGGCTGAGGCAGTGAACGCAACATGCTATGTTCAAAATAGGGCCATGATCAACAAGAATCACCTAAAAACTCCCTATGAACTAATGAATGACAGAAAACCAAATCTGTCCTACTTCAAAATTTTTGGTTGTAAGTGCTTTGTATTGGACAATGGGAAAACTTATCTAACTAAGTGTTTTGAGAAATCCTATGAAGGAATCTTTGTAGGGTATAGTGCACATAGCAAAGCATACAGGATCTACAACTTGAAACATCAAGTTGTAGAAGAATCTATTAATGTAGTTTTTGATGAAACTTCTGTTTTATATGATGAGATTTCTAACAACTCTAGTCTAGGTGATGTAGACTCTAGAATGGAAAAGTTAAAAATAGGTGACTCACCTGATCTAGAGTTATATACTAGAGACAATGTAGAAATTCCTATATAAGATACAGTAACTGCCTAGGGGGAGGATGAGAATCATCCTAATCCTCCTGTAAAACTAGGTGATGGTAGGAACCTGCCAATAGCTGTTAGACACCTTAGAGATCATCCTATTGATCAGATAATAGGTGATGTCAGGTTAGCGGTAACTACTAGAAGTAAACATCTCAATGAGGTTCTATACTCTAGCTTTCTCTCTCAGGTAGAACCTATAAAGTTTGAAGAAGCTAATTCAGACCCCAACTGGATTATTGATATGCAAGAAGAGCTCAATCAATTTGAGAGATACAAGTCTGGAATCTAGTTCCTAGACATAGTGATCACAATATCATAGGCACTAAGTGGATTTATAGAAATAAACAAGATGAACATGGGGTTATAGCTAAGAACAAAGCTAGATTAGTGGCTAAAGGATATAGTCAAGAGGAAGGTATAGACTTTGACCAAACCTTTGCTCTTGTAGCTAGGCTAGAGGTCATAAGGTTTCTTTTAGCTCATACAGCATATAAAGGATACAAGGTCTACCCGATGGATGTAAAGTCAGAATTCCTCAATGGTACACTAAAGGAGGAAGTCTATATAGGGCAGCCACCAAATTTTATAAACTCTAAACTCAACTCTCATGTCTTCAAATTGCACAAGGCTTTGTATGGGTTAAAATAAGCACCAAGAGCCTGGTATGAGACCTTGTCTACCTTTCTTATAGAGAACAAGTTCTCTAGAGGAAAGATAGACAAGACACTATTTATAAGAGGCATCAAAGGATAAAGCATCCTATTCCAGATATATATAGATGATATAATTTTTGGGTCTACTAATGATAAGCTGTGTAGAAAATTTTCCAGGCTTATGCAAGACAAGTTTGAAATGAGCAGCATGGGTGAGCTAAAATTCTTCTTGGGATTCCAAGTTAGACAATCTAAAGATGGTATATCCATCTCTCAGTCTAAGTTCACTAAGGAGTTAATTAAGAAGTATGGTATGGAGAATTCTTCTACCATGAGAACTCCAATGGGTTCTTCTGTGTCACTACACAAGGATGAATTTGGGAAACCAGTAGATATAACCTTATATAGAGGCATAATTAGATCACTCCTTTACTTAACTACTAGTAGGCCAGATATTATATTCTCAACATGTGTCTATGCTAGGATACCAAGCATGCCCCAAATAGTCTCATTACACTGCTGTAAAGAGAATACTAAGATATCTTAAGGGCACACCCAATCTTGGGCTTTGGTATCCTAGGGATAGTGATTTAGAACTCACAGGATACACAAATGATGATTTTATAGGGTGAAAAGAAGACAAAAAGAGTACTTCAAGAACTTGTCAGTTTCTAGGGAAAAGACTCATAAGTTGGAGTAGCAAGAAGCAAACTAGTGTTGCAATTTAAACAACAGAATCTGAGTACATATCTGCTGGAAGTTGTTGTGCACATTTATTTGGATTCAGCATCAACTATTGGACTATATTCAGCTAAATAAATCTATTATGTTTTGTGATCAACAATTTATTGCTAATAATCATGTTTCACACATAGAACTAAACATATGAAATTAGATTCACTTTCTCAGAGAGAATGTTGAAAAAGAAAATATCAGCTTACAGTATACTCCAATAGAAAGACAAGTTGCTGACATTTTTACAAAACCCCTAGATGAAAGCAAATTCAATTACTTTAAATTTGAACTAGGTATGTTGAATATTGAGTAAACATTTTCAATTAGTAATAACAAAAGACTGTACAACTGATAAAAGATAACTAACCATGTCAACAAATCTAAACAAATAAGAAAGACTTGATATAAGTCAAGAAATTATAGTCAGAACACAATTTTTTTCTAAGTCCAAGAATTGTGTCGAGACACCGTAGTGTGTGTCGACACTATAGGAAGTATTGTGTCAAGACACCAGAATGAGTGTCGACATAATAGATAGTCATATGTCGAGACATTAAAAATTAGTGTCAAGATATAAGGCTGTCGAGATCCTGTGGGCTGTGTCGAGAGACATGAACCTTCTGTTGACTTTGGTTGACACATCTCGACTGTGTAGGTTTTCAGTGTCGACATTAGACATTTCCCGAATTTTCAGATAAGTCTAAATACAGCGCGCCTTCTCTCTTACCGCATAAAGTTACTATAAATAGCAGGTGCAAGGAGTTGTCCACTATGCTTACCAAAAAACTTGCGAGACTGTTCCCAGAGTGTCGAGACCTAGAAATCCTTAGTCTACTCCTCTCAATCTCAAATTCTCTCAACTCCAATGGCACCAAAGATGGACGATTACATCAACGAGGGTTATGAGCTAGTGTGAAACGCATTCAATTCTACACAGGAACAAATTCAAGAAGGTGATAGACCTAGTCAATGAAGCAAGTCTTGAGTATCTACTTTCAGAACCAACCAAGATATGGAAGAGAGAGGTATCTGAATTCTTTTCCAATGCTTCTCTCAACACTAAGTCAGCCAAGATCAAATAAAATTTAATGGAGCAAGAGTAATGGTCACAATAAAAAGGCTGGCCAAAGTTTTTCAGATTCCAAGAAAAACATAGGAAGATGAACTTGATTCCAGAATGACTGCGGAGGCATTAGTGTGGTGTGGACTGGCTCCAACCACCAGGACTGGTACTTCACCACACAGGAAGGGAATGAATTCCCAAGGGAAATTCTTGTCTGAAGTAATAGGAAAAGTGCTCCTCTGTAATACTGGAGCACATGACAGGATTTAATCTATCATGTTCAACCTGATGACAAGGATTATGTTCAGGATAAAGAATGATTGGAACAAGGTTGTGTTTAATAGGATAGTAGAAGGAATTCAGGAGCCCAATATGGGAAGAATAGTTAGTCTGTATATGGTTAAGACTATCCCAGATAACATAAACCAGAAAGTCTGAACAAAGATAATTCACATGAGAAGAATGGACCTAAGAATTTTGTCTTGATAGGACAGGGTCTTGTCTAAAGAGAATCCTAAACCCAAGACGTCTAAGAAGGTATAGGGCAAGAAATCTATGGTAGAGGAAGTTGAATCCACTAGTGATTCTAAAGAAGAGGTGAACTTTAGTTTAGATAAGGATGCTGAGGAAGAACAAAGAAGATCTCCAAGGTTCTCACCTGGAATTAGTGTTCAGGTGCAGAGGGGAGAATTTGCAAGAGGTGCATCAAGTTGAGGGGGAGAACCTCACTGAATTACCAATGGATACAGCTACTACCATTATAATGGAAGTAGTTCAAGATCGAGAAACTATTTAGGAACCTGTTGTTGCTCTAGACCAAGACTTAACTAAAGCTCAAGAGGATGTTATTCCTCTTACTGAAGAGGTGCAAGGACAAATAAACCAAGATACCACCAATATTAGTGATGGAGTTGTTGCTGTTCAGGGGGAGTTACCAGAACATGCCCTAGGCACTGGAGGAGATATACAAGAGAAGTCTGTTGACCTGGATAAGACTATGGAGATGGTAAGCTCTTCAGATTCAGAGGAAGAGCAAGCTGCTCAGATCAAAAAGAGAAAAATATCTGAAATTAGAAAAAGAATCAGAAGCTACAAAGAGCATTTACAATCTGGAATACCAGCAGCTTCTATAGTAGACACTAGCTCTCTGCTAGTGCAAATTTACATAATACTGGATAATCTTTGGACAGCTCTTGAGAAATATGTTGATGAAAGTCATAAAAAGTTAAAATTCCAACTAGCTCAAGATATAAAATATATTAGGTTTGAGGAAAATTTATTAAAGATAGACATGACCAATTTATTTGAGAAAGGAGCAAATGTTATTGTCTACCTGGCCAAGCAACAACTGGAAGCCAAACAACTAGAAGATGATGTGGCAATCAAGCAAGGCTATGTCCTTGAGAATCAGAACAGAATGAATGAAAATCTGATCATAATGCATAATACTACATTATAAGAAATAAAGAATCAGACAACTGGTTTGGGAACAAAGATTGATACCACTACAAAAGAAATGGAAACAGGACTGGCAACTCATAAAGCATCACTATTACAAGATATCAAAGCATCTGATAAGGAGCTAGATGATCATCTACTTAAAGTAAAATCAACTCTAACTTATAGAATCAATCACTTGGAAGGCCAATTAAGATTCATAAGAATGATTTAAGAGATCATATTGAAAGAGAAATCTTAAAGGGGGAGAGAGCAATGATAAATACATGCGCTGAGCATGCTATCTAGACCTCTAATAGCATAAGAGAGACTTTGGGCTACTCTCCCATCAGGTATGATAATGACCAAGTTGCTGAGTCTGGTTTCCAACTAGCTCAGTTTGAGGATATTCAATAGGCTATACAGACTATGTATAGTCCTCCTCAAGGTTTAGATAAAAATATAATTTGTGAGAAAGTGGACAAGTCTTCTACTACTAAGGAAATAGTGGCTCAACTATCAAAGAAGAGATTTAGAGAACAAGTTGAGGCCAGGCTAGATTTTGAGCACTAGAGCCCAAACTCCATATCTATTATTCTCATTGCATGGAAAGCAGTTAAAGATAATGTAACTGAAAGGGGTAAGTGGTATTCAGAGCAGGAATGGGCTAAACATCTAAAGCAGCAGGATCTTATTCTAAAATTCAAACATGATCTAAAGACAGGGAGGATTCCTGCTAATTCTTTTGTGCCTAGTAAATACTTTCCAAAGCCCTACCACTATTTTGAAAGACAAAGGCTGAAAGAGGAAGAAATTGCAAAGACTAAGGATTACAAGGGAAAGAAGGTTGCTGATGACAAGGAACCAAAAGTTAATGCCAAAGTCCAGTCTGGAAAGGTGATTGTTATCAGAGAACCAGTATTACCTTAGGATATTTTAGTTTTGTATTTGTTCTAAGAACATTGTATAACCAAAGCTCGTAATTGTAAATCTTTTGACAAACTATTAATTAAAATTTTGGTTTGCACAAACATTCTGTGTGTTAATTAATTAGTATTACAATTCTTTGCTTATCTTCTGATTAGCATTATTCTTGTTGATTTATGTACAATGTAATATGTGATCTTGTCGGTGTTATAGAACATCACTGTTATCTTTATGTTTAATTCATAATTTTTTGTGAAAATGTGTTTATTAATGAGTAGGGTTATGATTTCTCCAAATAGGGGGAGATTGTTGGGTACATTGGAAACTGTGTACCTAATTTGGAAAAATTATTTTCAGCTCAATGATATAAACATAGTTGTATTTGATGAATGATTAGTTCTTGTGTGCACGCAAATAAAGCTAAGTACAAAAGCATCGAGACACTAGACCAGTGTCAACACTTTTGTCAAAGATGCGATGAGTCAAAGAGAAAGCTATGTCGACACTCATGACTAGTGTCGACTCTCTTAAACTTAAAGTGATGAGCCAAAGAGAAAGTTGTGTCGACACCCAGAACTTGTGTCGACACTATGATATAAGGAAGCAACTGTGTTGACACTCAGGACTTGTGTCGACACATTCTACATCAGCAGTGCCGAGACAAGGTGAAGGACATATCGACACATTCAGAAGTATGTCGACATCACTACAAGAGTAGTTTCGATACCCAGGACTGGTGTTGACGCATCCAATAGTCAAGTTTCAACACTTAAAGCAGAATTGTTTCCTGAGTACAAAAATCTAGCCATAGGTACTGACAACTGTCAGAACTGTCAGATGGCAGTTATTAACTTGATCAGCCGGTTACCCTTGACAGAGCCAATTTAAAGGGATCAACTCATCATAAAAGGTAGTTATAAAAATTTGGTGAAGCCAGATCTAACAAGTAATTTGCTAGAATTCAGAAGGTGGAGAGAAGCCTGATCAAGAATCATCTTCAACATTCTCCAGCCTAGAACTACCCTAATTTCAACTTTAAGAAGCTTTGAAAAGCTAAGAAGGGTCAGATCGAATCAACTACAACAAGGATCAAGGGAAGCTGACTTATCAAGTTCAGTACAAGAAGCAGTCGCTCGTTTCTCTGTTTTTGGGTGACTAATTCTGAATCTTTCTTTTCACCATCATTAATCTTGTAAGATCAACTTGTAGATCTAAGTGTAGGGGAATTAATTTCTCTGAGTTATAAGCCTGTGTTATAAAGGCTTTGATAGGTCAGGAGTTGCCTGAGGTAGGAGAGGTGGGTATTTCTCTGAGGTGTAGGATCTTGGTGATTAGAGTGGTAAGACTGGTATAGTCTGAGTTGTAGGAGCCAGCTGGGATCTGAGCTATAAGATCTAAGGATTGAGTAATGAAAGAAGAAGGAGTTTGGCCGAATCTAGTTCATTGCTAGATAGGCGAAGGGGGAAAGTTGATGTACCCATAATTGGAGAACCACTATAAATCTTGTGTATTGTGTTGTGATTGCTGTGCTGTGTTTGATGTGTTGTGATGATCTTTAATTGCTGTTTAGTTTTCATGTTTCATCAGACTCGGGTAATAAAGATAGAAAGGTAATTTTCATTATCTAAAAGTAGCCTAGAATTAAATTAGACCTATTCACCCCCACCCCCCACCCCCCTCTAGGTCACTCTATCCTAAAACAAATATTTACAGGTGTCGAAGGTCTCCTCTAGATCTTGGAGGTGAGAGTCCACCCCTTAGCTTTTGTTCTTTAGATCATCCACATACACCTCCAGATTCTTCCCATTTTGCTCCTAGAAGACTCAATCCATCATCTTTTGATATGTCGCCCTTACATTTTTCAACCCAAAGGGCATCATCTTGTAGCAATAGCACCCATCCCCAGTTATGAAAGAGACATCTTTTACATCGGAGGGGGTGTGCATCCTGATCTGATGATAACATGAAAAGGCATCTAAGAAACTCATTTCAGGAAAACTGACGGCTGAGTCAACCAGCATGTCTATTCGAGGCAAAGGGTGACAATCTTTAGGACATAATTTATTAAGCAAAGAAAAATCAACACACATTCTCCACCGGCCATCTCCTTTTTCTACCATTACTATATTGGAGACCCAGCCGGGATATTGGATTTCAGATACAAAGCAAGTCTTCAGGAGCTTGGCCACCTCTTCCCTGATTGGCTCGACCAGCTTATCCGCGATGGACCTCTTCTTATGCTGGACGGGGCGGGCTTCTGGGTCCAGGTTGAGGCGGTGGCAGGCAACATCTGCCTCAATCCCCGGTATCTCTACCGCGCTCCAAGCAAAGATATCCACGTTCTTCTTGATGCATGTCAGCATCCTCTCCTGCTCCCCCGGGGTCAGCCCCCTGCTGATGCGCACCTTATCCACCTTTTCTCCCAGGGTGAGGACTTCTATCTCCACAACCTCCTCCGCAACCTCCAAGCGGGACTGCTCCGCCCATTCTCTAACTTCCCCCTCTCCTGGGACAAGGACCTTCTCCTCGGCCGGCTCCTCGACTCCCTCCACCACCTCCACTTGTGTGTGGCTCTCCACCTCCATCTCCACTCCACCTGCCTCCTATTCTACCTCCTCCATCCTCCACTCCATCTCCTCGGCCCCCTCCTGCCAAGAAATGGAGTTCACTGCAGTGACGTAGCACTACCTCGCCACCTTAGGGTCTCCTCAAACTTGGACCTGGACCTAGATCCCCTCAGCATTAAACTTCAAGCACTAGGGAAAGGATGAGGTGATGCAGCGAAAGGAGCTAATGAGAGGCTGGTTGAAGAAAGCGTTATAACTGCTGGGGCATCCATGATAACGAACCTGCATTTTCAGTACTGCCCCCCCCCCCCCCTCCAGAGTGATATAGAGCCCTACTCCTCCTTCCACCTCCTTTCTCTCCCCAAAAAACTCAAACAGAGGTCCGTCCGAGGCTAGTACCCTCTTAGCCTCCACCTTCATCGTGTTGAATGCCTTCTTGAAGATGACGTTGACCGAACTCCCATTGTCGATGAGGATTCGGGAGACGGTGAAGTTCTCAACCGCTATTTGGATGACCAATGCGTCTCAGAAGGGGTCCTCGTGATCCCGCATGTCCTTCCTTGAGAAGGTGATCTTCTCCTCCGAGGGTGGGGTCTGGGATGTAAAGCCAATGCTTAGGCGGTACATGGTGTGGAGACTTGCCTTTCGGGAAGCCTCGACCCCCCCCCCCATGGATCACTCGGATCCCTCCTTGGGCCCTAACATCGGCCCAGTCCTCACACTTGTCCTCCTTTGCCCGAGGCATGACTTCTTCAATCCGCACTTCCCAACGGTCTTGCTGCTATTGCTGCTCCCTGTTTCCTCTCATGTCATGTACTTTCTTTCTCTCTTAAGCTTTAATTAACTCTAGCTTAGTGCTCTCCTTCTAAACTAGTTCTTGTAATTTGTTTTAGTAGTTCAATGTTAATGCTAGCCTAGTTTTATTTTCCATGCACTTGTAATTTTCATTTCCAAGTTGTAAGCCTTCTTTATCATTAATAAAAAAAAGTGTTGTTTTCACTCATCTTTCTACCTTGTATTCATTATGTTCTTCTTCTCATCTCCTTTCCTACACTTCACCATGAGTAACTAATTCTCCTTGTACTCGATCTTGATGATCCGAGGTTCGAGTTGATTAAGTTATGATGCGTTAATTTTACTTCTTATTTTTAGGGTTTATAACTTGGATTACTCTTGATTAAATATTGATTGGAGATATATCATCGATATATATTTTCCATCTTTGCTTTCATTCTTGGCTAGCCGAGAGGCCGATAGTTTGAAGTGAGCACTCAAGAGTAAAGAGAGTGGCACACACCCCTCAAGAGAGGCAGACGTTAAATCTCCCGGATTGGAGTGAAATCCAATAGCGGGGTTCACAGCGTAAGGCGAGTTTTAGGCCTCCGATTTAGATGAGAGTCGGTCGGACCTTCCTAAGCTCAGTTGGGCACGTCTTCGAGAGAAGCGTGTTCATGCTTTAGGAACCTCCATGGTCAAGCTGCTTTACATTATTAAGCTAGAGTGTTTTATCGCATTTGTTTATTCAATTTTTGCCGAGGTGATTCTCGATCGAGTACTTCTTTTTCTCATCGTTCAACCCCTTGTTTTAATCGATAGTTGTGGTCTTTCTAGTTTAGTGCCAGTTGTGCTTTCATTTTATGCAAGTGTTTTCCTTTATGCTAGTAGTCTTTCCTTTTTAGTTAGTAAACAACCCTAGTTTTCCTTCGATAAAATAATAACGTTCGTGTGAGTAAAATTACTCAACAGTTCCAGGATTTAAATACGACACTTGTGTCCCCTAGCTACAATTCGATAGGTATACTTACCTAGATGGATTGCTAGTTCGGTTGCTTTTCTTTTCTTAACGAAAAGCACGCCACCAAGTTTTTGGCGCCGTTGTCGGGGACAACTTTTGTTGATAATTTGAAATCACGAACCTATAACTTTTATCACTTCGCTTTCTCACCCTCTTTCTTAAAACTTAAAAATCCAAAAAAAATTAATGCTCTTAATAGAAACCCACATCACAATTTTTCTAAGCCACCTAACTCTCTCGAAAAGGGTAAGGCAGCTTTAAGTATCGCTATCTTGTCGAGTACCTTGCGAACCCTTTGTGGGGTAGTCCTTGGGAAGTTCGGGAGTTAAGCTATTACAAAAATCTATTTCAAAAAAGCGAAAGAAGGTTTGCTCTTTTTCTTTCTCTTTGGTCTTTCTAGTTCTTCTTTTGTTTCTTCTTCTCTATCTTACTTTCTTCATCTAGTGCATGACTTGAGGAAATCCGTCGGTTATTTTGGACTTAGACCACGAAATTTAGCGTACTCTTCGGAGAAGATCGTGATTTCAAGGCCCTACTCTCCAAATACCGGTTGAGGATTCCGGGTCATTTTCTACCTTAAGAATGGATGAACTCAATGCGGAGGGAATCCAGCCCCAAGAAGATGAAGCCTTGCAAAGAAATATGTCATATTATGCAGGGCCGAATCTTGAGGATACATAATCAAGCATAGTTCGCCCTGCGATAGCTAATAACAATTTTGAACTTAAGCCTAGCATAATTCAAATTGTGCAGCAGTATGTGCAATATGACGGACTTCAAGATGAAGATCCGAACGCACATATAGCAAGCTTTCTCTAGATTTGAGACACCTTCAAGATAAATGGTGTTACAAATGATGCAATTAAGCTAAGACACTTTAATTTTTCTCTTAGAACTAAGGCTAAGCAGTGGCTGAACACTCTACCTAAAAACAACATCACAACCTGGAATCAATTAACTGAAAAAATTTTGGCGAAGTATTTTCCGCCAGCCAAAACCGCAAAACTTAGGAACGATATTTCTGCCTTTTTTCAAATTGATTCTGAAACTTTGTATGAAACCTGGGAAAGAATTAAAGAACTCTTAAGATGATGGCCCCATCACGCGCTGCCTGTATGGTTACAAGTGCAGACGTTTTATAACGGGCTAAATCAAAACACAAAGCAAATGATAGACACAGCTTCTGGCGGTACTTTAAACCGCAAAACCTCAGAATTAGCTCTTGATATTTTAAAGGACATGGCCATGAACACCAATCAGTGGAATGTGCTTAGTTCCCGCCAAAACAAACCTGTAGGTATCTTTGAAGTATACAATGTCTCCTAGCTAGCTCTGCAAGTGGAAGTATTAAGTAAAAAAATTACGGAGATGACTGCTGCCTCCGCCCCTCAGGTATGAGAATCTGCAACTCTTGCTCCCGAACAATTAGATTATGTTAATAATATGCCTAGAAATTCTTTTCATATTTTTTTTGCTGCGAATTTTCCTGCGCCCGGTTTTGCTTTTCCAAATAGTTATAATCCTGCTTTAAGAAATCACCCGAATTTTTCATGGAGTAATCCCTCGAACGCAATGCGCCCGCCACCATAAAATGATTTTTCTGCACCACCACCAGCTCCTCAAAATTTTCCAAAACCTCAAAGTTTGGAGGAAATGTTTTCAAAATATATGAATGTTAATGACGTTACTATAAGAACCCTAGCGAGAACCGTTAAAAGTTTAGAAAATCAAGTAGGACAACTCGCAAAACTTATTTCTGAGCGGCCGACGGGGTCTCTTCCTGCCAACACCGAGCCCAACCCAAGAGAGCAAGAGAAAGTTATAACCCTTCGTAGTGGGAAGCAAGTTTTCGGTAGGGTAAGCGAAGAGCCCAAGGCAAGCTCCGCCACCGTTTTAAAAACTCCACCCTCTGTTGAAAAAGAAGTTAACACCCCTCTCCCTGTTTTATAAAAAGATCTCACTCCACCACCAATATTTAAAAATAATCTAACACCGCCATATCCTTCTGAACTTAATAAGCAATGTCAGGACGATCAATACTCCCTCTTCCTAGAAATGTTCAAGCAAATCCACATTAATCTCCCCTTCCATGAAGCAATCTCCCAAATACCAAAATATGCTAAGTACCTTAAGTACCTCCTGACCAATAAAAGGAAGTTAGAAAACCTTTCGCATGTCACGTTAAATGTTGAGTGCTTTGCGGTCTTGACAAACGGTTTGTCGAAGAAGATCAGTGATCTGGGTAGTTTTTCTATTTCGTGTGTCTTCGGTGATCTTTTTGTCAAGCACGTATTAGCCGACTTAGGTGTGAGTATAAACCTGATGCCCTTCTCATTGTTTAAGAAGTTAGGAATTGGTAGCCTCAACCCCACAAGCTTGAGTATCCAGCTCGCCGACAAATCAGTCAAATACCCATTAGGAATCGTGGAGGATGTCTTAGTTAAAGTCGATAAGTTCATCTTCCCGGTGGATTTCGTCATATTGGACATCGAAGAAGACGTCAGGGTTCCCTTGATCCTTGGCCAACCCTTCCTTGCCACTTCCCGAGCTATCATTGATGTAAGCAATGGTAAGCTCTTCCTTCGAGTAGGTGACGATGAAGTGACTTTCTCTATCACCCCCTCGATGAAGAACACCCTAGCAAATGATGACTTCTATATTTTTGTAGATGCCCTAAGTGAAGAATCCTCATATTGCCTCTCTAAATTTGAAAAAGAATTTTCTGATTTTTATTCCTCCTCTACTCTTCAAACTGAATCGCCGCACCTAAGTGAAGAATCCTCCTATCGCCTCTCTGAATTTGAAAAAGAATTTTCTGATTTTTGTTCCTCCTCTACTCTTCCAACTGAATCGCTGCAAGAAGCCACCATGTCCACTAACTCCACCCCTTTCAATTTTCCGTATAAAGAAAAAGTCTACGAAAACATTGTTTTTTAAAAAGAATGAATTTCTAAAACATTATATGAAGAACCCCTACCCTGGAATTAAAGGAACTACCTGAACATCTTAGATTTGCTTTCTTAGAAAAGGACAACAAGCTACCAGTAATAGTTTCAGCCAACCTCACAGATGCGCAAAATGATAAACTTATTTTAGTTTTACGTAAACATAGCTGAGCTATTGTCTGGCAAATTTCTGATATCAAGGGCATAAGCCCATCTTTCTGCACTGACAAAATCCTAATGGAAGATAATTCGCGTAGTTCAATCCAACCTCAGAGCCACATAATTCCCAACATGAAAGACATAGTTAAGGGCGAGGTTATGAATTTGTTAGATGCAGGAATTATCTATCCTATATTTGATAGTAAGTGGGTTAGCCCAGTCCAGGTAGTGCCGAAGACGGGAGGGATAACGGTAGTTAGTAATGAGAATAATGAATTAATCCCGATACGAACAATGACCTGGTGGCGAATGTGTATAGATTATCGTAAGTTAAATGACGCCACCCGCAAGGATTACTTTCCCTTGCCATTCATCGATCAAATTTTAGAACGATTATCCGGCCATAGCTTTTATTATTTTCTCGATGGCCTCTCAGGGTACTTTCAAATCCCCATCTCTCTTGAGGACTAGGAGAAAACTACGTTTACTTATCCATTCGGCACCTTCGCTTACCGAAGAATGCCATTTGGATTGTGCAATGCGCTAGCTACATTCCAATGATGTATGCTCGCTATCTTTGACAAGTACATAGGAAGCATTATGGAGGTATTTATGGATGATTTCTCCATGTTCGGCGATGCTTTTGATAGTTGTTTAGAAAACCTCACAAAAATCTTAGAAAAATGCAAAGAAACAAACCTTGCCCTAAACTAGGAAAAATGTCAATTTATGGTAAGGGAAGGGTTAGTTTTGGGTCATAAAATTTTTGTGAAAGGAATTGAAGTAAACATAGCAAAGATAGAAGTTATCGAGAAGCTGCCGCCGCCTACTAACATCAAAGCTATAAGAAGTTTTCTAGGACACGCAGGCTTCTACCGCCGCTTCATAAAAGATTTCTCCAAAATCACCAAACCCCTTACTCATCTGATAGAAAAAGACGCCCCATTTGCTTTTGATGACCTTTGCCTAGCTGCTTTTAATTTAATTAAAAAAAATTAATTAATGCCCCAATTATGATAGCTCCGGTGTGGGACCTTCCCTTTGAAATCATGTGCGACGCGAGTAGTTATGTGGTGGGAGCCGTATTAGGTCAATGAATTTCTAAGAACCTCCACCCCATCTATTACGCAAGTAAAACACTCACATATGCAAAAGAAAACTATACCACAACCGAGAAAGAGCTTCTTGTTGTTATTTTCGTCTTTGATAAATTCCATTCATATATTACGCTTTCAAAAATCATCGTTTTTATGGACCACTCGGCCCTCAAATATCTTCTTGCTAAAACGGATGCCAAACCGCGCCTGATTTGATGGGTCTCACGATTAGATAACCCGCACATAAAAAAGTTAGACAAAAGATCTTTTAATGATTATTTTCCCGATGAGAAGCTGTTGTTAATTAACACAACGCCTTCTCCTTGGTTTTCATAAATAGTCAACTATTTAGTGGCCCGGGTGCTCCCAAAAGAGTTCTCCTCTCAGCAAAAGAAGAAATTTTTTTCCTGAGTTAAAGAACTACTTTTGGGAGGACCCGCTTCTTTTCCGAGTCTGTGCGGACCAAGTGATAAGGAGATGTGTCTCATTTGAAGAAGGATCAGATATTTTAAAGCATTTGCATGAATGACTGACAGGTGGGCACTATCAAGCTGCTCGTACCGCTCACAAAGTGTTAAGCGAGGTTTTTACTGGCCTAGCCTGTTTAAATATGCACAGGCCTAAATGAGTATGTTTGATAGTTTCCAATGGTCGGGTAATATTTCCAATAAAAATGAAATGCAGCAAAATTATTTCCTTGAGTTCGAACTTTTCGACCTCTAGGGAATTGATTTTGTTAGCCCTCTTCCTTCTAGCTTCGGGAACAAGTACATCTTAGTCGATGTCGATTTTGTTTCGCGATGGGCAGAAGCCCAAGCTCTTCCTATGAACGACGCCCGAGTAGTAGTTACATTTTTAAAAAAATTATTTTCTCAATTCGGTACGCCGCGAGCCAACATTAGTGACAGAGGTTCCCATTTCTATAACGCACGGTTTTCTAAAATCCTTACTAAATACGACATTATGCAAAAACATTCAACCGCCTACCACCCCCAAACTAACGGACAAGTCGAAGTAGTGAACAGAGAGATAAAAAGAATTTTAGAAAAGACTATTTCCACCTCTAGGAAAGCTGGTCAACCAAATTAGACGATGCTCTATAGGCCTACCGAACAACATACAAAACCGCCATCGGATGTATGCCGTATCGGTTGGTCTATGGAAAATCATGCCATTTACCCGTAGAACTAGAACACTGCACTTTTTGGGCCATAACGTTCTTAAATTTCGATCCCCACTCTGTCGACGATTTTAGAAAAATTCAACTCAACGAACTCGACGAGTGGCGCTCTTACGCATATGAAAATAACAAACTCTATAAATAGCGGATGAAACATTTGCATGATAAGCACCTTAGGCACCCAAAAAAATTTAAGTCGGGCGACCAAGTTCTTTTATACAACTCTCGTTTATGTTTATTTTCGGGCAAACTAAAATCACGTTGGTCTGGGCTGTTTACTATTTTAGAAGTTTTCCGTATGGAACTATTTTAATTTCACACCCTGATAAGGGTAATTTCAAAGTGAATGGTCAGCGTCTTAAACTGTATTTCTGTAGTGATGTCAGTCCTAACTGTATAAACTCTATCTTGCATGATTTGACTTTCGAATAATTTAAAACTTTGTCTTATTATTAAAACTTTGAATATTATTTTTGGACAATATTTTGGAAAATATTATTTTTTTTGCATTGAGCTCAATGACATTTTTAAACAAAGGGCGCTCTTGGGAGGCAACCCAAGTTATCTTTTTTATATTTTCTTTATTTTTCACTTTTTTCCCCGGACGGCCCTGACAAGTTGAAGCTTCTACGATCGCCTGCTCCAATGCTACTGAATCAATCACGAAGTCCAAAGAAGACGTCTTATGAAGATCCAAAGCGCAAGCATGGGGGAGCAGCATTGGGCAACTTCCACAACTCAAAAAAATCCGGGGAAGTATCTGTTTTTCAATTATGTACTTTTATTTATGTTTTCATTTCTCTCTCTCTTCTTGCCCTCCTTTCTCCATTGAGGACAATGTCCATTTTAAGCTTGGGGGAGGATTTCCTCCTTCTATTTTCCATTTTTTGTTTCCCTAAAAAAAGATAACATTTCAAAATCAAAATAAAAAAAATATTTTAGGGTTCAGAATATTAATAGTTTATACGAATTTTTGTTTTTCAATAGTGCCCCTTGCTTTTGTTTTGTTTTTCTCAAAATTCCATTTAAACAACTTACCTAATTCTAATTTTTATAATCAATCTTTTTAATTATATTTCACAAGTAAAATGTTGGTCTTGCTCTATTTTTAATTTACGGTAGCTTGTTAAGGTGAAATATTTTTCTAAAACTCGCATTTCTATTATGGTTTTTCATTTTTTTTATTTTCTTTACTTTCTTAAAAAATCACTCATCCACTATTTTTCTTTTTTGTTTTTGGATAATTTTTGTAAAGTCAGCTTTTGATTAGCGTAGTAGATGTGAACGAATCTAGACTCATATTATCCTATTTTATAAAATGAGTTCATTTGTATCTATTTAATTTCTAAGACCTAATTTTTGAAATTTTTCAAAACTAATGCTTTAGGCAAACTTTAGTAGCATGAAAATGATGTATGCCATTTTTGTTTTCATTTGAGCCTTCTCACCAACCCTAAAATTATCACCCTAGTTAGCCGTTTTTGAGCCTTTTTCCATTTTCAATTGATAGCTCTACATTTCATTTCATTCTCACCAAAGCCAAATTTTTCCAACCTTTCTTATCGCACTATACTTTTTGAGCTTCATAAATTTCATGTTGTGATATGATTGTTTTGTGATTTTTGGAAAACTTTTTGAAAAAGTATGCTCAAAAGAAATGTTTAATTTTGTGGCTAATTTCAAAATGAAAAGACAAATATTTTATGGCCTTTTGTTTAAAGAAAAAAATATGGAAAAGAAAACAAAAAAGAAAAAAAGAAGAAAATATTTTTGTTATTTATGAAAATTTTGAAGCTCTTTATTTTGGTTTAGCGTAATCTTAAGCCTTCATGTTTATCTTTGAATTCCATTCCTAATTATATGCCTAAATCAAATGTTTCAGTCCAATTAAGTCATGTTGATTGATGCCCCTAAATTTTCTTTTAAGCTAAGTAAAGAAAAATAGTAGACTAGTTAAGTCTTGGATTTAAATTTAGATTTTTGTTCTTTGTTTAATTTGGGTATAAAATGCCTCTTAGAATCTAGTAACATTTCAATGTGTTTTTTTCATTTTGTTGTTTTGCTTAAGTTTATTTAAAGAATTTTGTTAAAAATTTTGGATGAATTATTTTTGTTAGTAAAGATTATCAAATTTGAAACCATGTTTAAGTAATTGTTTTAGGTTTACATTTAACCTTCTCCCTACTTAGAATTTTGCATGGTACTTGTGTAGGCATAATAAGAACTTTTTGATTAGTCGTTTGTTATGTTAGCTAGTTTTTATATTTTTGCTTGAGAACAAGCAAAGTTTAAGCTTGGGAGAATTTGATAGTTTGTTTTGTATTTAAGCTATTAGGGTATTTTTAGGTCTTTATTGTGCAAGTCTTGTCTTATTACCTTATATGTCCCCCCCCCTCTTGTATTTATTTATGCCACTAATGTTTTTATGCTCTTTTGTAGGTTTTCTCAATTTTCAGCCAAAATGACCTGACACGGCCACCAACACGGCCATGTCATGGGGCGTGTCACTTGTTCCCAAGGAAGTCTTCCACCAGAGGAAATTCTAGAGTTCATCCCGAGTTGGACAAGGCTATAAAACACGGCCGTGTCGCTGACCGTGTCAAGCTGGCCTTGTCAACATGAGTCGTGTCATCGGAAGTCGATGACTTTCCAGAGAAGGACACAGCCTGTAACGGTCTGATTCGTGCTAGGCCCCTTGTGTGTGTTTTTTGTGTCGGGAGAGATGGTGTAGGCTCAAGGGGGTACAGGAGATCAGGTGCGCACTCGCAGAGAACAAGGAAATAAGTTGAAAACTGTGTTGAGTATGACACGGGTAGGGACACGGGCATGTCCCTACCTATGTTCAGTGGCGCTGAGTGTCCATGGGGTTGAGTGGTAATAAAATGGCGTTGAGTGGTGTGTCCCGAGAAGGACACGGGTAGGGACACGGGCGTATCCCTACCCGTATTCAGTAGCATTGAGTGACCATGACTTTGAGTGAAATGGCTTTGAGTGTTTTGTCCTGAGCAAGACATGGGTAGAGATACGGGCGTGTCCCTACCTGTGTTCCATGGCGTTGAGTGCCATGGCTTTGAGTGCCATTGATTTGAGTCTGGCCAGAGAAGGACGCGGGTAGAGATACAGGCGTGTCCCTACCCGTGTGCTCCAAGGCAAGCAAAACGAGAAGTATCCTGACCAGGACACGGGTATTGACACGGCCATAATCACGGTCGTGTCACTTGGACACGGAAACCGACACAGGCATGTCAGTACCCGTGTAAGGGCACGAAATGGCAGTCGAGCCACTCCGCTAGAGCAGGACAAAAGTAAGGACACGACCGTATCCCTACCCGTCTAACTTCTGAATAAAAAGGAAAAGCAAAACCCTAGCCATTTTCACTCTTAATTCCAGCCCTTTTTCCTGAGAGAACTTCCTGGAGGAGGAGATCTTGCTGGAGCAAACCTTGGAGGAGGAGAAACGTCACCGCCGTCAAGGAAAAAGCGATGCCACCGATGAGGATGACAAGATCCATGGCCGGAAATGGTGGTACCGCTGGAAATGAGGTTAGCTTCCTCCCCTCTCCCTTGGTGCTAGATCCTTAGATATTCTTAGGCGAGACATCGGCTCAAATGAGTCTTGATGTATGAGGAGAAGGTTTCTTAAGAAGTCCTATCTACAACTTTTGTTCTGACGTTTAGTCATCTTCAACCTCCCCTTCTTCAAAGTGATGATGGGAGTGGATTTGTGAAGAGGAATGGCCTTTAGAGGGAGAATAAGGGTTGAGGAACTTTTGGTTGCGATTTGGGGTATTCGGCTTGAGGAGTAAGATGAACCGATGTCGTTCATTCCACTTCACGATGCATGCAGAATCTGTGTTTTGCACGCAGTGACATTCTTGGCGGTTTTCAGGCAAGAAATGGTCCGATCTGGGCTTTCGACTAAACACAAAAGTTGAAGCCCTTGAAATTACCTTTCTAACAAGTGGTTACACACCTTCGGTTGAAGCCTGTAGCCAAGGGAATGTCTGATCTAAGTAAGGGCTGTAAGCTAGGCGCACAGAAATTATATTATGTACGCTGCAAGCTTTGGAGCCAATTTCATGTGGGTTATAGTTTGATCTGGGTTGCAGGCCGAACATGAAAGTTGTAGATAATGGAATGACCTTTCCATCGAGGGGTTACACGCACTCACCGGATTCCTGTAGCCACGGTAATCTTTGGTTAAATTTGCTTTCCAGATTATTACTGCACCTAAATTTCTGAGTAGTGTATAACATGGATTCAGATTTGGTGGAATTAATGTTGCAATCTAATACGAGGTTCGGGTGAACTCTTTAATGATAACCACAATAGTGTTATGAAGGTTGAAGTTTGTTAATTTGAATTCGTATAACGAGTTATGAAGCAAGCTTGAATCGAACGAAATGGTTTGATATAAATTGGTAGATTATCGTTTATGCGCATTTTGTTTTATGATGTTGAAATCATTCGGTATGACATATAGATGAATAAAATATGGCCACATGTATGTTGAATTGATAGAATGAAATTTGGTAGTCCAATGCTAAGAGAGTCGTCTCCATACAGGTAGCATTGTGGAAGGTAGTAAGTGCGGCGTTGGCCGTCACTAGTCGGGATGGTGTTGAGATGAGTAAAGTTGGACGGTTGGGCTTGTCCCTCGGTGTTCATGTCCTGGGGCTCCTTCAGTGACAAGTGGATGGTTGGGCTTGGTCCTCGTGCTTTCTCCGAGGCTCCTTCCATGCCACGGTGTTGTGGAATTGCATGCGGTGTGAGTCGACATGCGGTGTCGTAATCCTGGGTTAAGGATAATGTGGCAGGTCTACGGGCTCGCCAATCATCACCCTGATGGGAGTTGACAGATAGACTTTGGGTGGTTGGGCTTGTACCTCGGTGATCATGTCCCGGGGCGCCACCCGTACCATGTGAACGGTTGGGCTTGACCCTCGTGCTTATTTCCGAGGTTCCTTCCGTATCACGCATAGGCCAGTTCGGGGCTAGGATCTTGGTGCACATCTACCCAAGTGAACCCGCTGGGTCGTAGTATGCATGGGCTCCGCTATTGTGTTCTTAACGTTGAGGCGTACGGAGGCCTAAGTGAAGTAGTGTGGATACCCACTTAGTAGTAGAAGTGCCTGTTCTACTGTCACCATCTGGACATGACGGTTAGCGCCTGAGAGGTTAGTTACCTGCTCAAAAAGTGGGAACTACTAGTCTGTATCGACATAACAATTGCATGTGCGTGATCATGGGTGAGTCATTGCATCGCAAACATAACATTGCAACTCATTACATACACAAGACCCTCATTGTATAAGTTTGTATGGGCACTCCTATACGATGAGTTACTTACTGCTGAACGATCCTCAACTTATATGCTTGTATGGGCATCCATATAAGTTGAGTTACTTTCTGTTATAACTCTATATTCATATGTTATGATAGATGGTAGGAATGTTAGATTATCTTAATATATGTTATACCACTTGCTTGTTTATACTCCGTCCTATATACAGATATTGTACACTGTCTATTTCTCCGCCCGGTGCCGAGGAGTCACCGGGGGAGCGGATGTGAAGCCACATAGTCTTTATGACTAACGGTTGCTATGTCTTCCTTTTTAGGAGGAAATCTCGTAGATGGTACAGCAGGTCATGGAGCCGATCAGCCAGGCCAGGACGACCGGGCCTGAGTGGACGGTGCAATCACTACCGTCTATTGCAGATGTGAGTATTTGAGGGTTTTGTTGTAGCCCTTCGGGGCAATTTTATAGTTGTATTCTGATTTTGTAGAAGCATGTTTAGCTTCTCTATTACTGTGTTTGGACTTATATCTTGTGTGGATTTGATTTCTGATATTTTTTTGGTTGAGTTGGCATATATATATATTGATATTCGTTGTAGCCGGCAGAATAGGTGTCTTGTGGTACAGGCTTGATTGAGTGTTAGTGCTACCCCAAGACGACTGTTCCGGGCATAAGACCCATCTCATGCCGTGTCTTGTGTTCCGGGAGGGGGTCTTACAAATGGTATCAGTTTGCCACGATCCTCAACTAAAGAAGTCATTCAAAAATGGGCCACTCCCATTCGACTAGTCAGTTTGGGGACAAACTGACTTAGCGGAAGCAGTGGTGTGCCCATATGTAATTCACACTAAGTTTGTCCAACTTTGACCTTAGGATTATCCAACCCGACCGTAAGTTTGCATACTTCGTATAGATTCCAGTGCATGTTGAGTCGTTAGGGGGAATTCTTGCCCCTTCCATACCCACTCAGTTCCAACAGTCCGAGTTGGGGAAGACAATCACCGCCATCTTGGATGCTTTTAGGGCACATCAGCCTTCGGTGCTACAACAGGCCCCGGGCTCTAACTGGCTGAGCACCTTCCGGGCTCTCTCCCCTCCCACTTACCTTGGGACGGAGTCAGCCGTGCGCACGAAGGAATGGCTTGATATAGTATAGGAGTTATTTGTTGGTATCCGTTGTCCAGCCAACATGGCTGTATCACTGGCGATGTCTACCTTGGAGCTACATGCTAAGAGGTGGTGGAAGTCACTCATGGGCTCCACCTTCCAAGGCTGAGTATATACAGAGATAAGTTGGAGTGAATTCTCGAATGTTTTCTTAGAGCACTTCATTCCTTCATCCGCTCGAGATGAACTTGAGGAGAGGTTCCTTCTACTGAAACAAGGATCAAAGACGATTACGAAATATCAGCGAGAGTTCCAACATCTTGCAAGGTTCGCGGACTCATACGAGTTGGATGATAGAGGTTATGCCAAGCATTTCTACAAAGGGCTGTGAGATCCCCTAAGGCAGGCCCTTTTGTCTATAGCGGATGCTAGCTTGGCAGAGATCATCGATATGGAAAAAAGATTGGAGGCGGACCACTTGGGTAGTGGTAAGAGACCTGCAGAGGGCGTCATGGAAGCTGGCCCGAGTAATAGAAGGAGACAGGACTTTAGAAGAGGAAGAGGATATCAAGGAGGTGGAGGGCATGTCCACCGAAAATATAGGGTGGAGCATCCGGTTCCGCAACTGCCCGCGTTTCCCCCACCGCCACAGCCTCAGCAAAATCAGCAATTCGAGAGATGTCCTGGGATGGTGTGTTTTGAATGCAACCAACCGGGTCATATTCGATGCTTTTGCCCGCAATTGTTTGGGAACGCCCCTCCCGCACTCCCTCTGGCGGCCCCTCGAGGGCGAGGTTTCATGCGTGGTCGAGGACGAGGACCCCAAGGAGGTAACCCCAGCCCTTCCCAGGATCAAGTGTACGTGCTAGACATGGCGCAAGAATGGAATCCCCAGAATATTATTGCAGGTACGTGAAGTAAGCTTTCATGTTTTCTGTGTTAAACTTAAGTTGCTTACGACATACTAGCTATCTAGCAATAAGTTTTGATTATTGGTACTTAGGCACCGTGATAATTGGCGGAAAGACGGCCTATGCGGTGTTCGATACCGGTGCCTCACACTCCTTTGTGTCTGAGGATTTCATTAAGGACATGGGGGGTGTGAAATATTTTACTGGAATAGCCCGACTAGTGCGCCTTCCGGACGGCTCGGATATGATTGCAACCACTAAGTGCGATCTTGAGGTACTTATTGAGGGAAGGAATTTCATTACGTCTGCCACTGTCTTGAAAATGTCAGAATTTGACATCATTC
This sequence comes from Platanthera zijinensis, assembly GCA_039513925.1. Classification (NCBI taxonomy): domain Eukaryota; kingdom Viridiplantae; phylum Streptophyta; class Magnoliopsida; order Asparagales; family Orchidaceae; genus Platanthera; species Platanthera zijinensis. The sequence goes on from CM077080.1 coordinate 205,158,182, forward strand.
TGGGCGTGACGTGGTTGGACTGGCACTTTGCAAGGATCGACTGCGCGGAGAAGCGAATCTATTTGAGACATAGAGACTCCGACATCATCTTCCAAGGTATTAACTTCACACCCCGTCTGACGTTATCATCCATTCAGGTTGTAAAAGCGCACATGAAGGGGGATGAAGTTTTTATGATCTGGTTCGAGTTGAAAGAAGAAGCATTGCACGTAAAAGACGTACAGGTGGTGCGGGACTTCCCCGAGGTATTTCCTGAGAAACTGCCAGGATTACCCCCGAACAGAGAGGTTGACTTCCAAATTAATCTTGTACCGGGTTCCAAGCCTGTATCCAAGGCCCCTTACCGAATGGCCCCGAAAGAACTCACGGAGTTTAGAGTTCAACTACAATCACTGATGGAGTCAGGGTTCGTTCGCCCCAGCTCGTCATCCTGGGGAGCCCCTGTATTGTTGGTAAAGAAGAAGAACGGAACCCTGCGTCTGTGCATAGATTATCGGGAACTCAATCAGTTGACGGTGTAGAACACTTACCCGCTACCTAGGATCGACGAGTTGTTCGATCAACTAGTGGGAGCGCAGTGGTTTTCTAAGCCAAACTTGCGCTTGGGGTATTACAAATTGAGAATAAAAGAAGGGGACATCAAGAAAACAGCCTTCAGTTCAAGATATGGGTTGTACGAGTTCACTGTAATGTCGTTTGGGCACACTAATGCCCCTTCGGCTTTCATGAATCTGATGAACAAGGTATTTGATCCCTATTTGGACATCTTCATCATTATTTTCATCGATGATATCCTAGTCTACTCAAGGATGGAGGAGGAGCATGGTGAGCACCTAATCTATGTGTTGAAGAAATTGAAGGAGCACGCCTTGCATGCTAAATTTAGCAAATGTGAATTCTGTCTTAATGAGGTTGCCTTCTTGGGTCATGTGATCAGTGGGGCTGGGCTAGCTATGGATCTGGACAAAGTGTGTGCTGTAAGGGAGTGGTCACCCTTGAAGTCGGTGGCCGATGTGCGGAGTTTCCTTGGACTTTCCGGTTACTATCGCAAGTTTGTAAAGGGATTCTCAAAGATTGCTCTTCCTCTTACTTCCCTAACAAAGAAAGGTGTGTCGTATGAGTGGACACCCCAATGTGAAGCTGAGTTCCGAGAATTAAAGGATAGACTTACCTCCGCCCCCATCCTTGTCCTTCCATCTGGGAAGGAAGGATTTAAAGTTTACACGGATGGGTCATATCAAGGGATGGGAGCGGTATTGATGCAGCACGGGCATGTGATTGCTTATGCTTCAAGACAATTGAAGAAGCACGAAATCAATTACCCAGTTCATGATTTGGAGCTGGGAGCAATGGTGTTCGCCTTGAAGGTTTGGAGGCATTATTTATACGGCGTCCACTGCGAGATCTTTTCAGACCACAAAAACTTGAAGTACGCCCCTACTCAGAAGGACTTGAACTTAAGACAATGGAGGTGGTTAGAATTTCTATGCGACTATGAGTTCACCTTGAGCTACCACCCCGGAAAAGCAAACTCGGTAGCCGATGCATTGACTAGAAAAATACCGGACTCGAGCCCAGAGTCCTGGTTGATGAGTATGGAGTTGGCTCAGATGATTGAGGAGATTGAAATTACTTTGATATTTAAGGCTCCTTCGGCAGAATATACAAAGTACTATGCCAGCATGAGCATAGTTTGTGATATCCGGGACCAGATCCGGGTGGAGAAAGGAGTGGATGCGGCTATGGCCCCGGCAATCAATTCAATCGAAGATGGGACTACCAACGAATACACACTAAAAGATGGCCTTGTTTATTTTCGCGACCTGCTCTACATTCCCAAGGGAGGTAAAATCCGGGAGGATATCCTGAGAGAGGCGCATTGCTCTCAGTATTCAGTGTACCCGGGAATTGCAAAGATGTACGTCGGCTTATGAAAGACCATGTGTTGGCCGGGAATGAAGAAGGATGTCCGATATTTTGTTATATATTGTGAATCCTGTCAAAGGGTGAAGGCGGAGTGCAGGAGTCCCAGTGGCTTGTTACAGTCATTGCCCATCCCCGAGTAGAAGTTCGAGGATATTTCCATGGACTTCGTACATGGGCTACCTCGCTCATGCTCAGGGAATGATTCAGTATGGGTGATCGTTGATCGACTGATGAAAGTAGCCCGGTTAATCCCAATGAAGAAAGAGGATCATGTGGATGTCTTGGTACGCCTCTTTGTGGAACAGTTTGTACGGTATCATGGCGTGCCTAAGACGATAGTTTCTGACCATGATGGTCACTTTACCTCCAAGGAGTGGAAGGATGTACAGGCGTATTTGGGATCGCGCCTTACCTTCAACACCGCGTTCCATCCTCAGAAGGACGGGCAGTCTGAGCGGACCATCCGGACATTAGAGGATCTATTGAGATTATGTGTATTGGATAGGCGAGAGCCGTAGGAAAGGCTCTTACCCCTGGTGGAATTCTCCTGCAACAACAGCCATCAGGCGAGCATCAGCATGGAGCCCGGTGAAGCTCTTTATGGAAGGAGGTGTAGAACCCCCTTGTCTTGGGTGCAAGATGAAGACCCAAAGACTTTGGGAGTTGAGTATATAGATGACACTGATGCGGTGGTTAGGATGATATGGGACCGCATGCTAGAGGCTCAAAGTCGGTAGGTGAAGTATTATAATGTAAGGCACCGTCTGGTGGAATTTCATGTGGGTGATAAAGTATTTCTGAAAATCCGGCCGATGCATGGAGTGTCGCGGGTGCGTGGTGTGAAGAAGCTCAACTCGAGGTATGTGGGTCCTTATACTATACTAGAAAGGGTTGGCCCGTTAGCCTATTGGTTGGAGCTACCGCCCGAGCTAGAGAATCTCCATGACGTGTTCCATGTGTCGTTGCTTCGGATGGCGCTGTTACGGCCCAATCAATACATCCCTACAACTGATGGTCCTGTAGCGTCTGATAGTCTGTGCGACTGGAGCCGGTGCGGATTGTAGATAATGAGAAGAGAACCTTGCACCGTAAAAGTGTTCCCCTGGTGAAAGTACTATGGTCTAATATTGGGAAGGAGGAATTCACATGTGAGCTAATGGATTTGATGCAATGACGCTACCCGGAGTTGTTTGCTCAAAGTAATTTTATTTAAAAGCATATTTTATTTTCTGTATGCTTCACTCCCCATAGCCTTAGACTGAATTCGGGGATGAAATCTTTTATTTTGTTTATAGGATTTGTAACGTTACGATTAACGCTAGGCCCCTTGTTTGTGTTTTTGGTGTCGGGAGAGCTGGTGTAGGTTCAAAGGGGTGCAGGCGATCAGGTGCGCACTCGAGGAGAACAAGGAAATAAGGTGAAAACTGTGTTGAGAATGACACGGGTAGGAACACGGGCGTGTCCCTACCCGTGTACAATGGCGCTGAGTGTCCATGGGGTTGAGTGGTAATAAAATGTCATTGAGTGGTGTGTCCCGAGAAGGACACGGGTAGGGATACGGGAAGGTCCCTTCCCGTATTAAGTGGTGTTGAGTGGCCATGGCTTTGAGTGAAATGGCTTTGAGTGTTTTGTCCCGAGAAGGACACGGGTAGAGATACGGGCGTGTCCCTACCCGTGTTCCATGGCATTGAGTTCCATGGCTTTGAGTGTCATGGCTTTGAGTCTGGCCAGAGAAGGACATGGGTAGAGACACGGGTGTGTCCCTACCCGTGTGCTCCAAGGCAAGCAAAACGAGAAGTGTCCCGACCAGGACATGGGTATTGATACAGCCATAATCACGGCCGTGTCACCTGTATACGGGTACCAACACGGGCATGTCAGTACCCATGTAAGGGCACGAAACGACAGTCGAGCCGCTTCGCTAGAGCAGGACACGGGTAAGGACACGGCCGTGTCCCTACCAGTGTCACTTTTGTATAAAAAGGAAAAGTAAAACCCTAGCCAATTTAACTCTTCATTCCAACCCTTTTTCCTGAGAGAACTTCCTGGAGGAGGAGATCTTGCTGGAGCAAACCTTGGAGGAGGAGAAATGTCACCGCCGTCAAGGAAAAAGTGATGCCGCCGAGGAGGATGACAAGATCCATGACCGGAAATGGTGGTACCACTGGAAATGAGTTAAGCTTCCTCCCCTCTCCATTAGTGCTAGATCCTTAGATATTCTTAGGCGAGACATCGACTCAAATGAGTCTTGATTTGTGAGGAGAAGGTTTCTTAGGAAGGCATATCTAAAAATTTTGTTCTAACGTTTAGTCATCTTCAACCTCCCCTTCTTCAAAGTGATGATGGGGGTGGATTCATGAAGAGGAATGGCCTTAAGAGGGAGAATAAGGGTGGAGGAACTTCTGGTTGCGATTTGGGGTGATCGGCTTAAGGAGGAAGATGAACCGATGTTGTTCATTCCGCTTCAAGATGCATGCAGAACCTGTGTTCTACACACAGCGACTTTCTTGGCTGTTTTCAGGCAAGAAATGGTCCGATCTAGGCTTTCGACTAAACACGAAAGTTGAAGCCCTTGAAATTACCTTTCCAACGAGTTGTTACACGCTTTCGGGTGAAGCCTGTATCCACGGGAATATCTTATCGAAGTAAGGGCTGTAAGCTAGGCGCACAGAAATTATATTTTGTACGCTTCAGGCTTTGGATCCAATTTCATGTGGCTTATAGTCTGATCTGGGTTGTAGGATGAACATGAAAGTTGTAGCCAATGGAAAGACCTTTCCATCGATGGGTTACACGCACTCTCCGAATTTATATAACCACGGTAATCTTTGGTTGAAGTTGTTATCCAGATTATTGCTGCACCTAAATTTCTGGGTAGTGTATAACATGGATTCAGATTCGGTGGAATTAATGTTCCAATCTAATTCGAGGTTCGGGTGAACTCTTTTATGATAACCACCGTAGTGTTATGAAGGTTGAAGTTTGGTAATTTGAATTCATATAACAAGTTGTGAAGCAAGCTTGAATCGAATGAAATGGTTTGATATAAATTGGTAGATTATCGTTTATGCGCATTTTGTTTTATGATGTTGAAATCATTCGGTATGACATATTGATGAATAAACTATGGCTATATGTATGTTGAATTGATAGAATGAAATTTGGTAGTCCAATGCTTAGAGAGTCGTCTCCCTACGGGTAGCATTGTGGAAGGTAGTAAGTGTGGTGTTGGCCGTCACTAGTCGGGATGGTGTTGAGATGAGTAAAGTTGGACGGTTGGGCTTGTCCCTTGGTGTTCATGTCCCGGGGCTCATTCCATACCAAGTAGATGGTTGGGCTTTGTCCTCGTGCTTTCTCCGAGGCTCCTTCAATGCCACGGTGTTGTGGAATTGCATGCGGTGTGAGCCGACACGCGGTGTCATAATCCTGGGTTAAGGATAGTGTGGCGGGTCTACGGGCTCGCCAATCATCACACCGATGGGAGTTTACAGATAGACTTTGGGCGGTTGGGCCTGTACCTCAGTGTTCACGTCCTAGGGCGCCATTCGTACCAAGTGAACGGTTGGGCTTGACCCTCGTGCATATTTCTGAGGTTCCTTCCATATCATGCGTAGGCCAGTTCGGGGCTAGGATCTTGGTGCACATCTACCCAAGTGAACCCACTGGGTCGTAGTACACATGGGCTCTGCTGTTGTGTTCTTAGCATTGAGGCGTACAGAGGCCTAAGTGAAGTAGTGTGGATACCCACTTAGTAGTATAAGTGCCCGTTCTACTATCACCGTCTGGCCACGACGGTTGGCGCCTGAGAGGTTAGCTACCTGCTCGAAAAGTGGGAACTACTAGTCTGTGTCGACATAGCAATTGCATGTGTGTGATCATAGGTGAGTCATTACATCGCATACATAACATTTCACCTCATTAAATACACAAGACTCTCATCGTATAAGTTTGTATGGGCACTCCTATACGATGAGTTACTTACTGCTGAACGATCCTCAACTTATATGCTTGTATGGGCATCCATATAAGTTGAGTTACTTTCTGTTATAACTTTATATTCTTATGTTGTGATAGATGGTAGGAATGTTAGATTATCTTACTACATGTTATACCACTTGCTTGTTTATACTCCTGCCTATATACATATATTGTACACTATCTTTTTCTCCGCCCGGTGCCGAGGAGTTGCCGGGGGAGCGGATGTGAAGCCACTTAGTCTTTATGACTAACGGTTGTTACGTCTTCCTTTTTAGGAGGAAATCCCACAGATGGTATAGCAGGTCGTGGATCCGATCAGCCAGGACAGGACGACCGGGCCTGAAGGGACGGTGTCATTGCCACCGTCTGTTGTAGACGTGAGTATATGAGGGTTTTGTTGTAGCCCTTCGGGGCAATTTTATAGTTGTACTCTAATTTTGTAGAAGCATGTTTAGCTTCTCTATTACTGTGTTTTTGGACTTATAGCTTGTGTGGATTTGATTTCTGATATTATTTTTATTGGGTTTGCATAGATATATATTGATATTGGTTGTAGCCGGTAGAATAGGCGTCTTGTGGTACAGGATAGCCCGAGTGTTAGTGTTATCCCAAGAAGGCTGTTCTGGGAATAAGACCTCTCTCGTGCCGTGTCTTGTGTTCCAGGAGGGGGGTCTTACACGGCCACCAACACGGCCGTATCACCGGTCGTGTCGCCACCTCCTCACAGCATGCAGCCCTCCATTAATGCGCCACCGTCAAAGCCCATAAACTGGACAGGACACGGCCACCAACACGGCTGTGTCATTGGCCGTATCAGCATGGGCGTGCCCGCCGATTCGGCACTGCATTGATCATTGCCGCCAGAACTAGAGCCTAAGGTCAACCAGCATAGGACACGCCCACCAACACGGCCGTGTCACTGGCCGTGTTAGCCCCTAAAGATTTTCTATAAATTCAGCCCTTCCCCCTTGCTTCCGAGAGAGTTCTTGGATGGTGTAAGGAGGTGCTGCCCTTTTGTTTTCTAAAGTTTTTCATGCATTTTCTTAATTGTACTTTCTTTCTCTCTTAATATTTACTTAACTCTAGCTTAGTGCTCTCCTTCTAAACTAGTTCTTGTAATTTGTTTTAGTAGTTCAATGGTAATGGTAGCCTAGTTTTATTTCCATGCACTTGTAATTTTAATTTCCAAGTTGTAAGCCTTCTTTATCATTAATAAAACAAGTGTTGTTTTCTCTCCTCTTTCTACCTTGTCTTCATTATGTTCTTCTTCTCATCTCCTTTCCTCCATTTCATCATGAGTAACTAATCCTCCTTGTACTCGATCTTGATGATCCGAGGTTCGAGTTGATTAAATTATGATGCGTTAATTTTACTTCTTCTTTTTAGGGTTTAAACCTTGTATTACTCTTGATTAAATATTGATTGGAGATATATCATCGATATATATTTTCCATCTTTGCTTCCATTCTTGTCTAGCCGAGAGGACGGTAGTTTGAAGTGAGCACAAGAGAAAAGAGAGTTGCATGCACCCCTCAAGAGAGGCAGACGTTAAATCTCCCGGATTTGAGTGAAATCCAATAGTGGGGTTCACAGTGTAATGCGAGTTTTAGGCCTCCGATTTAGACGAGATTCAGTCGGACCTTCCTAAGCTCAGGTGGGCACGTCTTCGAGAGAAGCGTGTTCATGCTTTAGGAACCTCCACGGTCAAGGTGCTTTTCCTTATTAAGATAGAGTGTTTTTATCGCATTTGTTTATTCAATTTTTGCTGAGGTGATTCTCGATCGAGTACTTCTTTTTCTCATCATTCAACCCCTTGTTTTAATCGATAGTTATCGACTTTCTAGTTTAGTGCAAGTAGTGTTTTCATTTTATGCAAGTGTTTTCCTTTATGCTAGTAGTCTTTCCTTTTTAGTTAGTAAACAACCCTAGTTTTCCATTGATAAGATAATAGCGTTCATGTGAGTAAAATTACTCAACGGTTCCCGGATTTAAATATGACACTTGTGTCCCATAGCTACAATTCGATAGGTATACTTGCCTAGATGGATTACTAGTTCGGTTGCTTTTCTTTTCTTAACGAATAGCAGGCCACCACCTTCAGTCGAGCCAATTATTCGGGTCCTGACACCCCCACCTTAGCTGCTGCTGCTGTTCCCACTTCCGGGGTTCAGCTCTCCTAACCTCCTAACCTAGGCCACCTCATGGCCCCTTCTCCTCCTCCATGGCCCACCTGCCCAGCTTCCTCGCAAACTCAGGGTTTGATGCCTCCCCCTCAACTTCCCTTGCCTCCCTCTCCATCAGCTCCTCATAGGAGAGGGGTGGCACCCTCTTCAGCTCCATCCTAAAGAAGCCCTGTTGCAGCCCACGGTAAAGGTCATCATTAAGGTATGCCCTGGCATCTCCTGGACCTGGATGATCTCCTCCTGGAACCAGTCCACGTAGCTCCCCAAGGTCTCATTCACCCCCTGCTTGATGTGGAATAGGGACTCTGACTCCTTCTTCCTCTTCTTGTAAGCGGTGAACCTCAACATGAACCCCCAGCGCAGGTCCTTGAAGTAGTAGATTGAGTTGGCTGGCAGCTGGTGGAACCACTCCCACCCCTTCTCCTTGAGGATGATGGCAAAGAGACTGTATTTAAAAGCATCTGACATATGTCTTATCGACACCACATCCTCGAACCACTGGATGTGTTGGACCAGGTCATCCTTCCTAGTATAGTAGGACATCTTTGGCTCCCTGAACCCCTCCAGAACTGGGGCAGAAGAAACAAACTCGCGGAAGGGGTTGACCCCTGCTGGGCGAGCAGGACGGTCTCGCACCCCCATCCTGCCGAACCGACCTCCGCTCGCCGACCTGGGGAAGAGCACTTGCCCTGGGAGATCACGCTCCCTCCCCTTCTATGCAACCTCCTTCCCATCTCGCAAGACGAGGCATCCTCGCATAGAGCTGTGGCGGCGGTGATTGGTACAGCTGGTGTCGAGCACTCGGCACCCGCGCGGAGTGCGAATCTGACAAGGCCGAGCTCCTCCTACCTGAACTCCTCGAACATCCCCATCATGGCGAGAGGGGGAGGGGGTGGCGAGTCGGCTCTGTCTGAACCTTGCCCTTATCCTCTAGTCATCGGGCCTGCTGAAGATTTTGTATACTGACCACGATCCACGCTCACCGCACAAAAAATTTTGAAACCGAAAACTTGGTCTCTGTGGAGTTCACCCTTGGGGAAGGGGTGATCACACACTTACTTCTCTCTCATAGGCCAAACAACTTAGAAAAAAGAACAGGGAACAAACCCAAGGTCTCAGCGTGGAGGACCCACCACACACCCGGAAGATCTTAGAGCGCTTCCTCTCCCAAGCCAAATGTTGAGCTAAGGATACCTCAAAACGCGCAACAAGACCGGGGCACAATAAAAATGGCCCGTAAATAGCCAACCTCCGTTGTTCCAAACAGCTATATGTAACCAAAAGTGGTCTACCAACAGCATAACTCCGCTGTTCTGAAAAGCTATATGCACCCCCATCGAGGGCATCCAGGTAATTTTACCTTTGGACCCCATAGGGCGAGTTTCTTCGACACGGGGTAAACTCGCCAACCTACTAGGCAGACGCGCCCTAGCTACCGCTGTTCACCTTCTATATCTAGGCGAGTGCGAGCTGGGCCGCAATGGCTCGCTTACCTTTTATGGAGGTCGGCCGACGACAAGGTCGCCTAGGCAAGCACAGGCTGGATGGGTAGGCTCACGCAGCTCGCTTGCTCGGCCTTGGCGAGAGTGAACCAGCCATCTGGACTCCCCCGCCTACCGTTCTAACATGGCCCGGCCCCCTGGCTCGCTCGCCTAGCTGGATGGGCCCACTCAGCGAACACGGGGTTGTACAATATAAATTTGTGAATTATGAATTATCTCTTATATATCTAAATCATATTTCAAAATGTATTTTGACACAATTCATACATAGTTCAAGGAAGTCCATAATTAAGAGTAATTTTTAATAAAATATTATATAAATTTTCTTATACTTATGAATTAGTTTAGCTCTAAAATAACAAAAGCTTAAGTATAGCTTAATCTATATATTTATTTAACATAATTTAGATTTTTATTTTGGTAACTTTTATCATATTTTATCTTATTTACCGCTTAATTAACTTTCGTTTCTAATTTCAAGTCCTTAGAGATGAATTCTTCCAATTTAAATCAGATTGGCATGTTTAGAAGAAATTTTGGAGTAATTTTAGCATTTTGGTCTACGGATAGCAAAAATAGAAATGACCATAACTTTTAATCCAGAAATATTTACGGAACATGCCACCACTTTTCGGAATAAGAATAATGACATCTACAATCTGGACAATTTTTTGCAATGTCATGCCCCAAGGTCACAGGTGTGACCCAAGGGCGTGTACGCTCCAAAAATAACAAAAAGTTAATGTTGATTTCGTAATTTCAGATGTTCATAACTTTCAATCAGAAAGACTTATAAAACGTGATACCCGTTTTAGAATAAAAATGACATCATCTATAATCTAAAACAATTTCACAAAGCCATGCCCCAATGACATAGGCATGACCCGAGGGCATGGTTGCCACTTTTATGATGAAAATTGGTGGGTTTTCTCTAGAACATTTCCCTACTTAACTTTTGTAGTTTTATCTAGTGTCACACCCCAAGGTCATTAGCATTACCATTAAGTTATAACAAAAATTTATAGTTTTCTCCAGAATGCTTCCCAACATAATTTTGGTGATTTTTCTTTAAGTATACCCCTATAGTTTGGGAATGCCTCGAGGGTGGGAGTTGACATCCAGAATTTCTCACATATAAAAAGTTATTTGATTCAAGAAGTTCATCATTCAATTCTTGTTTTGATTGGATTAATTTGATTGGATTAGTTATAAGATCATGAAATTAAACTCTATGCTACGAAAATGAAAAGTCTTGTGTTTTCAATTTCTAACATAGAATCGTACTTTTCATTTCTTAGCATAGAGTATAATTTCATGATCTTATACAATTCAACTATGGCATTAAATTGCATTTCTTATTTTTAAGTACTCCTTACTCTTATTTTTTATCTCTCTCTTCTTTTAAATTATCTTTTCTTTCAAACTTGTTTAGCTAATTATTTTTTGCATTTGATTAAATGATCTCTTTAATAATTTAATTATATAGTTACTTTTTCCATAAGCTTTGAATGAAGAACTCGATTTAGCTTTGATTTAATTATGTTGATCAGATATTATCGATATATGTCTTTCAATCCATGATCTGTATTCTTGTTGGCCGAGAGATCTGCGAATACAAGGAGATCGCTTAAGGGTGAAAGGATTTGCAGGAACCTCTCAAGAGAGGATGACATAAGTCTTCTGGATTGGAGTCAAATCCATTAGTGGGGCTCACCTTGTAAAGAAAGCTTAGAGATTTTGACTGGTCGAGAGATCTTAATCGATCAACTTATGGTTAATTGGTAGTATTCTTCTAGTTAGGTGGTATCATAATATGGGAACCTCAACGATCAAGCTATATCTATAAAATGCTTATGAATTGTTAGTTACTGTTTATTTTGCTTTAGAAGGATTCTTTATCAAATGTTATTTCTTTGATTAATAATTTTAAAATTGAAAAAACCAACTTTATTTTGCCGATAAAATAATAGTAATTTTCATGAGTTGAAATATTTGACAGCCCCGTAGAATATGAAACTTGATATTTCCCTATAGTTCATAAAATTGGAGAAAAATGAAACTTAAATTTTACTTTCCAGTAAACTTTCTTTCATTAGTGTTACTTTTTGCACTTTTAGTACAGGAATTAAGCAGGTAGCAACAAGTTTCCTGAGGTACCTGATATTTCTCTTTTTATATCTCATGCACCTATTTTTGATATCTTCTACAAAGATAAATAGGTACACGTTAGTTCTAGTAACGTACTTGCATCTTATATTTCATATACTTATTTCTGATATCTTTTGTAGAGATAATGTGCAAAAAGAGCTAAATAACATAACTTTATTTCTCCAAAAGTTATATAATACATGGGTATTGTCACAACCCACATTTCTCAGCATTAAATAATATATCAGAGTTAAAGAAAATACGCGTCGTGATGCCAAGCCGTGCAGGGGACAACTGCAGATATTCAGGCAAGAACCTACACCTAAAACTTTTCATGAAATTTTCAAGTTTTTATGATGAAAAAATAGTTTGATTTTGATTTTTGATGGTCGTGTCCCTCGGCTCAGTGGATCAGCTAGTCCACAGGTAAAAGTATACATATACGCAGTGAAAAATACTTTGTTTAGTTCATTTATTATCCTATATGAGCATAAAAATCAACTAGAACAATTCATGATATCCGCACCACTAGATTTAATATAAGTACTAAAAGAGATTTTATGTTCGTTAAAATAGAGTAACATTTGATTTAAAGAGATGTTATGAGTATGAGGTAAGGATTTTTGGGTCCATTGCCCTCAATATCCTAGATTGTGAAGAAGTCAAATATGTCAATGAGCATACACAATGGTATATTTAATACATGTTCAAGTTCATACATGCTGGTTTGTCCTAGTAACAATGATTGGATAGATAGCCTAAGTGTCTAAGTCAGGTAAACTCTTACCTAAGGTGTGGATAGAAAGAATTCTGTCTAAGTCCACAGGCATTGAGAGAAGGCTACTCACTCATTGCTAGATGACTTATAGAGCTGAGTGGAGCCTATATATTCAAAGCTAAAGTAATGGCAGTCTGGAAAAGTGGCTAAGTCCACAAGTGTTGAGTGAGTTAACTCACTCAACACCATACAGCAAAAGACTATGAGGTAGGCTAATACAGTAATAACGTAAGTAAAAATGAGCAGAAATATGCCTAAGTCTACAGGCGTTGAGTGTAGCTCACTCACTCAATGCCATAACTTCATAATTGTGGAGTATAGCTCAGTCAGTCAACGCCACAGGAAAACTGTGAATTTTTACCAAGTCCACAGGCGTTGAGTGAGGCAAGCTCACTCAACGCCATGTGATAATGAGTTGACTAATTCTCAAAGGGAGTGTTCTCTTTTAGATACAGAAATTTTTCTAAGTCCATATGCATTGAGTGTAGCTCACTCACTTAATGCCAGATAACCGAAATGTCTGTTAAGTAGTTTGGCGTTGAGAGGAGCTTACACACTCAACGCCAAATAGCAGTAAATCTGGCCAAGCCAAAAATCATTGAGTGAGGCATGCTCACCAACGCTCTCAGCGCTTAAGATGCTGCAGACACAAAATATTGGCTAAGGCAAAAAAGCATTGAGTGATGCGTGCTCACTCAACGCTCTCAATGTCAAGCATATAGAAAAGGCAAAAGAATAAGCAAAGGCAAAAAACGTTGAGTGAGGCTTGTTCACTCAATGCTGTCAAAGCCTAGATAGACAGAATTCTATCTAAGTGTTTTGGCATTGAGTGAAGCTCATTCACTCAACTCCTATTCTATTGATGCTAGATTTTGCTAAGTCCATAGGTGCTGACGTCAGCAAAATCGACAGAGTCAATTTATTTCAAATCAAGTACAGAGAAGCTACACAACACGATAAACTCTGCCGAGAAGTTACTGTACGTCTTCTTCCATTAAAGTAAGGTATAGCTGGAAGCTATAGGTGGGGCCCACTTATCTCTAAGAGTCATTGATCGACGAACAACAAAAGAAGGAGATGAACTTGTTGGGTATATTGGAAAATGTGTACCTAATTTGGAGAAGCCTCACTTAGCTCAATGATATACATCAAGGTGTATTTGATATTATTTTGAGTTTATATGTGCAGGTTAAGAATGTGCTAGAATGCAGGAAAAAGATTCTAAGTCCATATGTCGACACCTGAGGAAGCTGTGTCGACACTTCAGAAAGATTGTGTCGACACTTGGAAATGGTTGTGTCGACACTTCAGTGAGTTTGTGTCGACACCGGGAGGCAGTGTCGACACACAGAAGCTTGTCAACAAACACTTGTGTCGACACCGGGAGGCTGTGTCGACACACAGAGGTAGAGTCGACAACAACTGTGTCGACACCTAGAAGCAGTATCGACACACGCTATGTTCTGAGTCTACATCAACTGTGTCGACACACAGGACTTATTTTGACACACAGCTGAGTCTAGACCAAGTGATTGCTGATGAATGGTGAAGTGTTTGTGTCAACACAAATAATCAGTGTCGACACATTCTCAAGATGCAGTGTCAAGAAGCTGTGTCGACATCAAGGCAGCTATGTCGACATCACCAAAGGCTGTGTTGACACTTAAGTCACTTATATCGACACATATTGACAGATGGTCTCGACACTTTATGACAGTCAGTCTCGACGCTTTGCTGACAGATACAAAGGCTCAAGAACTGTTTGAAGACTTGACAGCTGTGAGTTACAACAGGTTTACTGAAGCTGTCAGACTTGTCAGAAGTTAGTTAGAAACCGGATCAGCCAGTTACCATGGATGAAGTCTATAAATAAATGGATTCAAAAGAAGAAAGGAATTGATAATACACACAACTAACACACCTATTGTGAGATTGATCTCTAATCAAGAAAGTACAAGTCACAAAGAAGAATATCTTCGTGAGAAGATCTAAGAAGACATTCTGAAGTAGTTTTCTATTCAGATTCTGTCTAAGTTGAATTCAATCAAGAATTAAGAAGTATCTTCAAGAGGTTTGGATAGAGAGAGATCCAGCTATTTGAAGTCAAGAAGGAGACATTCACAGGTCTCTCAAGAAGCAGATACTGAACTAATCTGTCAAGAAGATTCAGATCTATTTCTGGAGTCTAAGAAGGAAGCTGCCAGTCAGTTATATTCACAGGAAATCAACCCAACTAAGTTCAGATTCAAGAAGCTTTGAATAAAGCTAAGATCAAGTTGATTTCAGCAATCAGCCTCTTCAAGAAGCTGATCAAGAAAGTTCTTATCCCTTCTCTCTCAACAGGGGTAAGAGATTATAAAATTCCTTATCAAATTCTGTAAGATCTATTCATAGATCTGAGTTGTAAGCCTATTTTATAAAGGCTGAGTGTAGGAGATTTATTCTCTGAGTGGTAGGGATGTTTATGCCTGAGTTGTAGGAGAAGGTATTCTCTGAGTTATAGGCCTTGTGGCAAGGCTGAGGTAGGGTTGTTTATGCCTGAGTTGTAGGAGAAGGTATTCTTTGAGTTGTAGGCCTTGTGGCAAGGCTGAGGTAGGGCTTGTTAGCCTGGGTTTTAGGAATGTGGAGACATTCTGAGTTGTAGGAATCCTTCTGGATTCTGAGTTGTAGGATCTGAGGATCTGAGATAAAAGAAGAAGTTAGGCCGAATCTATCATACTGCTAGATAGGTGAAGGGGAAAGTGGATGTACCCAGACCTTGGGGAACCACTATAAATCTGCGTGCAATCTGTGATGTGTGTATGATTGTGATTGTTGTGTTGTGTTAGCTGTAGAAATATCTGATTAACTCAAAGAACTGTAGTTATTTTCTGTCTTAAGTTAAATCAAGGAAAAGCACCTATTCACCCCCCCCCCTCTAGGTGTTTAGGTAGTCTTGAAAGTAAAACTATCAAGTGGTATCAGAGGGAGGTTGCTCAAAGAAGGACTTAATAGTCTGAGTTAGATCCCTAAGGCAGAATCAAGAATCAAGAAAATGGGTTCTAGAGAGAATCACAAGGAACTAGGGTCAATGAAATTACTCATCTGCAGGAAAGAGATTTTTGGAATCTGGAAAGAAAGGGTTAGGTTGTTTATGGAGGCCTCTGACCCAAGGATATATATCACAGTAAAAGAATGTCCATATATCCTAATGAATGTGTCTATTCTAGATGTAAATCAAAGAACTCCTAAAGATTTTTCTGAAATGACTAAGGATGAGATTATACTGGCAACTATGAATAAAATAGCTCAGAATATCATAGTGAGTGTCATAGATGATTCTACTTTCCAAAATCTGATTCACTGCAAAACCTCCAAGGAAATGTGGGACACCTTGATTGTCTACATGGAGGGTTCTGAAGAAGTTAGACAAGACAGAAAGTCTGCTCAATCAAGAATATGAGAGTTTCAGAAAGGGGAAGTCTTATAGCATATCTGAATGCTACAAGAAATTCTACAAGATAATGAATGAACTGATGTCCTATGGAAGGGTCTTCAGTACTTATGAGCTGAATGACAAATTCCTAAGATCCTTGACAAAGGAGTGGGATACCAAGATTTGTGCCATTAGAGAAGTGGCCAAACTAGCAGACATTTCTCCTCCAACCTTATTTGGAAAGTTGCTATCATATGAAATGCAACTAATGGCTAGGAAGGAGGAAGAAAGAAATACAAAAGGAGAGCATAGAGAAAAGTCAGTGGCTTTCAAGGTTGAAGCCACTAGAATGAGCAGGAGGATGTCTTCATCGCCTCCTAAGGAAGTTACTGAAGTTATCTCAGAGAATTCAGACAATCAGAACTCAGATAGCAGTGATTCAGATGCAGATTTTGCTGCCTTTACAATGCAGTTTCAGAGGTTCTTGAAGAAGAAGCAGTGGAAGTCAAGGCCCTCCACATCACAGCCAGTTGATGACTACTATAAAAGAGAAAATCATCAAGAAAGGAAAGGAGCAGGTCTAAGCCCAGCAAAGCTACAACATCAAAAATTGTTTGCTATTGCTGCAATAGGCCTGGACATGTGGTTGCTGAGTGCCCAGAAAAGAGGAAGGAGTCAGCAGACAAAAAGAAGACTCAACAAAAGGGCAATAAGGAGAAATCCTTTGTTGCTAGGAGAAGAGTCTTACAGATCAATCCTCCTCAGAGTTAGAATCTAAAGCTGAAGCATACATTGGATTGTATGCAGCTAATGAAGAAGATGAGTTTATGCAATTATTGGACTCCATCAATGAACAAGAAGACCATCAGTGCATGGGACTGATGGCTGAATCAGAAGACAACAAGTGCCAGGATTAGCCTGGTCCCAGTAAGGTACAAAGTAATTCTAGAATTTCTGATTATAGTACTGGTTCAGAGTCAGATTCATCTTCATCAAGTGATGAGGATGGATCAGAATCTGAAGGAGATATTCATCAGTTGATAGATGAATATGGGGAATTATTACAGGCACTTAAGAAAAGCAAAAACCTGGCCAAAACTCAGGCTAAGGAAATTGCAGATCTTAAGATAACTACATCTTGTTTAGAGAAAGAATCTGATCAAAAATTGAATGAGATTGCCAAGCTGAAAACTATATCTGTTATTCAGATGGGTACAATAACATATAAAAATGATCTAATTAAAAGTCTGGAAGTCAGACTTCAAAAGGAGAAAGATCTAGTGGCTTGTTACTCTAAACCAAAATCAGTCTTACCCTTAATAGATGAGTTTGTGGCTCAAAAGGGTAAGGCAGGATTAGGCTTTAAAGGTAACACCAGGACTGTCCAATTCAAGAGAAAAGGCAAAGCACCAGTCCAGCCAGTAAATTTTAAAGTGCCTGTAATGTTTAGAAAGGTACAAGTGCCTTCTAACAGATATGATCTTGAAAACATTCATGGTCATAATAAGACTAATGTTCTGAATAACAAGGGTGTTAATGCCAATAAGTCAACCCATATTCATAAACCCCATGGTTATAAGAAATAAGTGGGTGTAGCTGCAGCAGCACCAGCACAGAACAGAATTTTTCTGCCAAAAATATATCTAGACCTAGATACAATAAGTATGAATGCTGGTGTTGTGGCAAGACAGACCATTTTGCCTTAGACTGCTGGCATAACAGAAGTGTCAGGAAGAACAACAGTCTACTAGTTAGAAGAGTTATTGGTAGTTTTGATATGAATGGTGCTAACTTGAACCAAGGACCCAAGACTTACTTGGGTTCTAAGGGAAAGTAATTCTGTATTGCAGGAAAGTCCAAGTTGTCATGCCCCTATATGGTACTTGGACAGTGGATGTTCCAAGCACATGACTGGAACAAAGGGGCTGCTGAAGGAGTACTCACCTATCAAGGATGGGCCTAAAGTAATCTTTGGTGGATCTGAAAGAGGAATCATCAAAGGATTTGGTAACATTTCTTCAAACCAAATTACCATCACTCAAGTGGCTTATATAAAAGGTTTGAAACATAACCTGATAAGCATAAGTCAGCTGAATGATCTAGGATATGACATTTCATTTGTTAAGAATGGATGTCATATCAAAAGGTCAAATGATCAAAAGGTCATATTGACTGGGTATAGAAAAAGAAATGTGTATTGTCTTAACTTTGTGTGTGAGAACAAGGTTTCTCCTATTTGTCTTGTAGCTGATGAGAGAAAATCTCATTGTGTCAAATTGCACAAGAGGCTGGCTCATCTTAACTACAAAACAATTGGTCAACTCTTTAGCAAAGAGTTAGTTAGGAATGGTCCTCAGGTTAAGTGTATAAAGGATGAGATATGTTCAGCTTGTCAGAAGGGAAAGCAGACAAAATCCTCCATTCATAGCCTTGAAAACAAGGATTCAGTCAGATGTCTATACCTACTGCATATGGATTTATTTGGTCTTATGCCAGTTCATAGTCTAGGTAGGAAGGTCTACACTTTTGTGGTTGTAGATGACTATTCTAGATATTCCTAGGTGTTCTTTCTAAGACAGAAATCTGAAACCCCAAGTATTTTACATAGTTTTATCAAACAAATTCAGAATGAACTGAACAGTACAGTGGTCAAAATCAGAAGTGACCATGACACTTAATTTCAATCTGAAAGTATGACAAGATTATGTGAAGAATTTGGGATTTTCAAGAGTTCTCCTCACCTAGAACACCTCAGCAAAATGGTATTGCTGAAAAAAAGAATAGGACATTGATTGAGGCTGGTAGAACTCTATTGAGTGACACTTCTCTCTCAGAATATTTCTGGGCTAAGGCAGTTAGTACTGCATGTCATGTGATCAATAGGGCCTCTATTACCAAAAGCCACAAAAAGATACCCTATGAGATCATGAAAGGTAGAAAACCAAATTTATCCTATTTTAGAATCTTTGGTTGCAAGTGTTATATCCTTAACAATGGCAAGTCTTATCTAACTAAGTTTGCTGCCAAATCCCAAGATGAAATATTTGTTGGGTACAGCAACAATAGTAAGGCTTATAGAGTCTACAACTCGATTACTCAAATTGTAGAAGACTCTGTACATGTTGTATTTGATGAAACTAGATTAATAAACAGTGAGTTTCCTTGTAGTTCATGCAGTCCAACAGGTATAAGCAATAGAATGGACAAGCTTTCCATTATAGAAGGCTCAATTGTAGATGAAGTATTGGAAAATGATGGCTACTGTCCAGGGGGAGTACAAGACTCTCTAGAAGCTGATGACAACAAAGAGGTGCAGCATAATGAAGAAACTGGAGATGTTCAGCAAGAAGGAAGTTTATCTCCAGCTGTAAGACATCTAAAGGATCATCCAGCAAATCAAATAATTGGTGATCCAAGACAAGGAGTGCAAACCAGAAGCAGAAATCTAAATACAGTCCTGCACTCAAGTTTTCTATCTCAACTAGAGCCAAAGAAATTTGAAGAAGCTATCCAAGACCAACACTGGATTAATGTTATGCAAGATGAGCTTAATCAGTTTAGAAGATGCAAGGTCTGGGAGTTAGTTCCTAAACCAAAAGACCACAACATCATTGGTACAAAGTGTATATTTAGGAACAAGTTGGATGAGAATGGAGTTATTGTGAAGAACAAAGCAAGATTGGTTGCAAAAGGATACATGAAGGAAGAGGGAATAGACTTTGATCAAACATTTGCCCCAGTAGCAAGACTGGAAGCAATCAGGATGTACCTTGCCTATACAGCATATCAAGGCTTCAAGGTATGCCAAATGGATGTGAAATAAGCATTCCTGAATGGTGATCTAAAAGAAGAAGTCTATGTAGAGCAACAATTAGGTTTTGTAGATTCTCTTAAACCTGGTTATGTCTATAGACTTATGAAAGCATTATATGGGTTAAAGCAAGCCCCAAGGGCTTGGTATGAAACCCTGTCTACTTTCCTTATTGAGAACAAATTCTCAAGAGGTAAAATAGACAAACTCTATTCCTAAGGGAATCTAAAGGTAAGACAATCTTAGTTCAGATCTATGTAGATGACATAATTTTTGGGTCTATAGAGAACAACCTTTGCAAGAAGTTGCCAAACTTATGCAAGGGAAGTTTGAAATTAGCAGTATGGGGGAACTTAAGTTCTTCTTGGGACTCCAAGTAAGATAGACTGAAGATGGCTTGTCCATATCCCAGTCTAAGTTCACCAAGGAGTTAATTAAGAAGTATGGTATGGAATCATCCTCCACCATGAGAACTCCTATGGGAACAAGTATGCCTATGTGCAAAGATGATGCAGGTAAACCTGTAGATGAGTCTTTGTATAAAGGAATAATTGGCTCTCTATTATATCTCACTGCTAGTAGACCAAACATTATGTATGCTACATGTGTCTGTACTAGGTACCAAGCATGCCCTAAAGAATCACATTATACTGCAGTCAAGAGAATTCTGAGATATCTAAAGGGCACTCCGAATCTAGGCCTTTGGTACCCTAGGAATGTAGATTTTCTACTAACAGGTTATTCACATGCAGATTTTGCAGGCTGTAGAGAAGATAAAAAAAGTACTACAGGTACATGCCAATTCTTGGGAGGAAGGTTGATATCCTGGAGTAGTAAGAAGCAGACTAGTGTGGCAATATCTACATCTGAGTCTGAATATGTGGCAGCAGGAAGTTGCTGTGCACAGCTATTGTGGATTCAGCATCAGCTAAGGGACTATGGTATTCAAGTAAGTAGAACACCTTTATTGTGTGATTCTAAAAGTGATATTTCTATTGCAAACAATCCTGTTTCATATAGTAGGACTAAGAATATAGAGATAAGATACCATTTTCTAAGTGAACATGTAGAAAAAGAAGACATCTCATTAGAATTTGTTAAAACTGATTTTCAAATTGCAGATGTATTTACTAAGCCTCTGGATGAAACTAAATTCAATAGATTTAAAATTGAATTAGGAATGCTGACCATAGGTTAGTTTACCAAAAATTGGCTAAGTAAAATTGTGTCGACACATTCAGTGATAAAGTGTCGACACAGAGAAGTCATGTCGACAATTCAGGGAAATTGTGTCGACACAGAGAAAATGTGTCGACACCTAAGGGATAAAGAGTCGACACATCCAAAAATGTAGTGTCGACACAACCAGAGTAATGGTGTCGACACTTCCAGATTTTGTGTCGACACTTGTAATAAGAGTCGACACAGAATTTCTGATGAACTACTAAGTATTTCCTGTGTCGACATATCATAAATTGGTGTCGACACATAGCAGTCAGCGCCGTGGTCGAGACAATAGAAGTTTGTGTCGACACTTTTTAACAGTATCGACACTTTTAGACAGTTTTTGCCCGCCTTTTGACCTTCTTTGATTAGAAGGGTATAAATAGGTCAAGAACTTATTGTATCGACACACTCACCAGGATTTCGAGACAAAAACCTTGTGTCGACAAACTCTCTCCTCACCAATCAATCTTTCTCTTCATTCCAATGGCGCCCAAGGTTGAAGACAACATCAATGAAGGATATGAGTTGGTTATACATGCATTCGACAATGCCGCAACGGAGATCAAACAGGTCATTTCTCTTCTTGCAGACAATGGATTGGAATATCTTGTCTCTGAACCTACAAAGATATGGAAGAAAGAAGTATTCGAGTTCTATACTACTGCTTCAATAGACTTAACAGGATTGAAGATCAAATCCACTATACATGGAGAAAAGGTCAAGCTGTCTCAGAAGAGGTTGAGCAAGATTCTCCATCTACCTAGAATCCATGATGAGGAAGAGGTCCCAGCCTCAAGGACCAGGGAGGCGCTTCAATGGTGTGGATTGGATCCAACCTTAAAGATAGGAGCAGCCATCAACAGGAAAGGCATGAATCATCAAGGGAAATTCCTATCTGAAATAGTAGGAAAAGTGATCTTATGTAAACCAGGTGGCCATGATAGGATATCAGCCTATATGTTCAGCCTAATGACAAGGGTAATATTTAAGATTCACACCAATTGGTCTGCAATACTGTTTGATAAGATAAAAGAAGGAATCAAGAAGCCAAACTTGGCTAGGATCATGAGTCTGTACTTGGCTGAAATAATTCCAGAGGTGATGCAACAGATTCCTGGATAAAAGATAAATCACATGAGGAGAATGGATATAAGGTTATTCTCATGATGGGATAGAGTTCTTTCAAAGGAGATGCCTGATGTGGACAGGCAAGAGCTACCAGAAATATCACCAGCACATGACCTTTCTGAGCATGGTCATGAAGATGCACAAGAACAAGAAGCACAAGTTAGAGAACAAGTTCAGGATCAGACTGGGACTACCTAAGTCCAGGAAGAGACTATATCTGCACAGGTGCAGGGGGAGCCAATTACTGTACAGTTGCAGGGGGAGCCACATTCTGAATAGGTCCAAGAGGAAGAAAGAATAAATTTATCCGAAGACATAGTTTCTCAAACTGGTCTTGATAATTCTGGAGTTGCTGCTACTGCTGAGAAAGTATTATCTCCTGCTCTCACACAACAAGAATTCACTCTTGAAGAGTTGTTTCCTGATCTTGGAGGAGCAGCAGATAAAATGGAGACCCTAAGATTTGAGGGGGAGCAAGTAAGGGTTGAGGAGGAGCAGGTTAATATTGAGGAGGAGCAACATGGAGCTGAGAAAGAAATTTCTTCCACTCCTCAAGAGAGAGTTAATATTGAAAGTTCTTCAGAGTCTGAGCATGAAGAAGTCAGGGAGGCCAAGAAAAGAAAACTAATGGTCTTTAAGAGAAGAAGTCAAAGCTATAAGAAGGCTCTCCAAACAACTACTTCACATTCTACTCCTGATATTGATTACAGCAAGTACTTAGTTGACTTACAGGTAAAATTTGATGAGCAGAGATTGCTTCTAGAAAAATATATGGATGAAAGCCAAACGGGTCTTCAATTTGATCTAGACCAAGAGATAAAGTCTATCAGATTTGAGGTCAATCAGAATAAAAAAAGAGATGACAGATTGCTTCCACAAGGGTGGCAATGATGTGGTATTTCTTGCCAAGCAACAAGAAGAAATAAAGAAGCAAGTGGATGAGATTGCAGTCAAACAAGGCTATGTCCTTGAAAATCAAATAAGAATGAATGACAATCTGACTGAATCTCACAATGAGATAGTCACTGAGTTAAAAAAATTCTGTTACTGGAATGACTGCTGCAAGGGCTAAAGAAATGGAAGACTATGATAAGAAACTACAGGCTGCCCTAAATTCAGTTAAAACTGTCATCACTTCATCTAAGAAGTTAATTAGTTACAAGCTTCAAAAGTTAAAGCCATTCTTTAAAGATGGTATCAATTACCTGGATGGGCAAATAAGATTTCAAAAAGAGGACTTAAGAGATCATATGACCAGAGAAGTCATAAAGGGGGAGAGGGTGTTAGTCTATGCTGGCTCTGATCATGCCAAATGGGTAAACAACGGCATAAGAGCCACTCTGGGATATCCACCCTTGTGTGATGATGATAATATGGCTGAGCCAGGGGTACAAACAGCTCTACTTAAAGGTGATCAACCTGAGGGTTCCCAAGTCATTTATCCTCCTGCAGATATTGAAATGGTAGATTAATAAGTTAAGTCTATGTACAGCCCTCCTCTACCAGTTAAAAATGTTATTATTGAAAAGGTAGATATGCCAGAAGCTGGTCTGAAAGCTCAGCAAGATGCTCTATTATCAAAGAAAAGATTTAGAGAGCGAGCAGAACTAAAGCCAGACTTTGAGCAGTGGAGCCCCACTTCAAGGAATATCATTTTAACTGCCTGAAAAGCTGTAAAAGATCAAGTACGTGAAAGGGGAAAATGGTACAATGAGCAAGAATGGCAAAAGTATGAAGCCAGGCAGGAGACCATAGTTCAACACAGGAGAAAGGCTAAGATGGGGAAGCTACCTCCTGATGCTCAGGAACCTAGCAAGTATTTCCCCAAGCCCTTTCATTATTTTGAAAGGCAAAGGATCAAGGCTGAAGCACAAAAGAAAGCTGAGTTGAAAGGCAAGAAGCATATTGAAGATACAGAACCTATTGTGCAGGCTCAGATTAAATTTGGCAAAGGGATTGTCATCAAGGAGCCAATCCAGCCTTAGTCTAAGTTTTACTAGTTTTTGTCCAAGAACTATGTAATTGTTAGTTTGTTAAAGAAATCAATGTAAACAACTTGTAACAAACATTTTTGAGTTAATATACAAAACATTTTTCTGTGATCATTCTCTTTTACATCTTTATTCTGTGATGTAACAATGATATGTGTTTTGTTATAAAGTACCCTGTAATATAATGCTTATATACATCATCATGTTTATTTTCTAAGTGGAGTATATCATTGCCTAAAGGGTTATGACTTCTCCAAATAGGGCGAGATTGTTGGGTATATTGGAAAATATGTACCTGATTTGGAGAAGCCTCACTTAGCTCAATGATATACATCAAGGTGTATTTGATGTTATTTTGAGTTTATATGTGCAGGTTAAGAATGTGCTAGAATGCAGGAAAAAGATTCTAAGTCCATATATCGACACCTGAGGAAGCTGTGTCGACACTTCAGTAAGATTGTGTCGACATTTGGAAATGGCTGTGTCGACACTTCAGTGAGTTTGTGTCGACACTGGGAGGCAGTGTCGACACACAGAAACTTTGTCGACAAACACCTGTGTCGACACCGAGAGGCTGTGTCGACACACAGAGGTAGAGTCGACAACAACTGTGTCGACACCTGGAGGCAGTGTCGACACACGCTATGTTCTGAGTCTACATCAACTGTGTCGACACACAGGACTTGTGTCAACACACAGCTGAGTCTAGACTAAGTTGATTGCTGATGAATGGTGAAGTGTTTGTGTCGATACAAATAATCAGTGTCGACACATTCTCAAGATGCAGTGTCAAGAAGCTGTGTCGACATCAAGGCAGCTATGTCGACATCACCAAAGGCTATGTCGACACTTAAGTCACTTGTGTCGACACATATTGACAGATGGTCTCGACACTTTATGACAGTCAGTCTCGATGCTTTGCTGACAGAGACAAAGGCTCAAGAACTATTTGAAGACTTGACAGCTGTGAGTTACAATAGGTTTACTGAAGCTGTCAAACTTGTCAAAAGTTAGTTAGAAACCGGATCAGCCGGTTATCATGGATGAAGTCTATAAATAGATGGATTCAGAAGAAGAAAGGAATTGATAATACACACAACTAACACACCTATTGTGAGATTGATCTCTGATCAAGAAAGTACAAGTCACAAAGAAGAAGATCTTCATGAGAAGATCTAAGAAGACGTTCTGAAGTAGTTTTCTATTCAGATTCTATCTAAGTTGAATTCAATCAAAAATTCAGAAGTATCTTCAAGAGGTTTGGATAGAGAGAGATCCAGCTATTTGAAGTCAAGAAGGAGACATTCACAGGTCTCTCAAGAAGCAGATACTGAACTAATCTGTCAAGAAGATTCAGATCTATTTCTGGAGTCTAAGAAGGAAGCTGCCAGTCAGTTATATTCAAAGGAAATCAACCCAACTAAGTTCAGATTCAAGAAACTTTGAAGAAAGCTAAGATCAAGTTGATTTCATCCATCAGCCTCTTCAAGAAGCTGATCAAGAAAGTTCTTATCCCTTCTCTCTCAACAGGGGTAAGAGATTATAAAATTCCTTATCAAATTCTGTAAGATCTATTCATAGATCTGAGTTATAAGCCTATTTTATAAAGGCTGAGTGTAGAAGATTTATTCTCTGAGTGGTAGGGATGTTTATGCCTGAGTTGTAGGAGAAGGTATTCTCTGAGTTGTAGGCCTTGTGGCAAGGTTGAGGTAAGGCTGTTTGTGCCTGAGTTGTAGGAGAAGGTATTCTCTGAGTTGTAGGCCTTGTGGTAAGGCTGAGGTAGGGCTTGTTAGCCTGGGTTTTAGGAATGTGGAGACATTCTGAGTTGTAGGAATCCTTCTGGATTCTGAGCTGTAGGATCTGAGGATCTGATATAAAGGAAGAAGTTAGGCCGAATCTAGCATACTGCTAGATAGGTAATGGGGGAAAGTGGATGTACCCAGATCTTGGGGAACCACTATAAATCTGCGTGCAATCTGTGATGTGTGTATGATTGTGATTGTTGTGTTGTGTTAGCTGTAGAAATATCTGATTAACTCAAAGAACTGTAGTTATTTTCTGCCTTAAGTTAAATCAAGGAAAAGTACCTATTCACCCCCCCCCCCCGCCTCTAGGTGTTTAGGTAGTCTTGAAAGTAAAACTATCAGAACCAAGATGCAAGGTAACTTTTAGGTCATTATCAATTTCAAAATGTAGTATTCGAACTTCATCACTCTCGCCATTATCGCCAAGAAAGAGCTTGAAGTCTTCCTACAGGAATGAAAAGTTCAGTGAGTTGTTCCTTCTTCATCTGCTATAGCATAATCAGAAAGGTTTCTGATAGAGGAAGAAAGTAGAGCCATCATTATCCAGTGGGCTCAGTTGGCTGATTGAAGAACACAAGTTCTCCTTCTTCTTCATCAAGATTAGAATCTTCATTCTGAGGTTCTTCCAGTAGAGGGAGAACTTCTACCTACTGCTGAGAAGCAAGATAGAGCTGAGATAACTCAGCCCTAGCTTATGATACAGAGAATTTCCCCGTGTCAAAACATTCAAACTCGCCTCTTTCTGTAGGATCCAACTGGATTTAAGATTGTAGGGCCACTTTCCTGAGGTAGGGCAGATTGCCTAAGTAGTAAGAGAGTGAAGCTCTCTGAGTTGTAGGATCCAACTAGATCTGAGCTGTAGGGCCACTAGCCTGAGATAGGGCAACTTGCCTGAGCTATAGGAGAGTGTAACTCTCTAAGGTAGGATTCTTTAGATCTGAGGTAGGGCTATCCTCCCAGCCTGAGTGTAGGAACTTTGGCCTGAGGTAGGTGATCAGCTGATCACTAAGTTGTAGGCCCTTGTGGCTGAGCCATAGGTCTTGGAGGAGACTGAGAGATCCTGAGGGATTTGAGGTGTAAGCTCCTTGGAGTAGTGTTTTGGAGAAGTGCCTTGACTAATAGGAAGTTGGCAAGGTGGGAGGAGAGTCAATGTACCCACAAGATGGGGAACCACTATAAATCAGTGTATGCTTTTTCTGTATTATTTTCTTTATGCAGGTACTTGAAAGCAAAATACTGCCTACTCATTTAGTGCTAATGGAAAATCTAAAAAGAGAATAATAACACTGAAATAACCTATTCACCCCTAGGTTGCAAGCTACCTTGAAAACAAAGACTTTCAAGTGGTATTAGAGGGAGGTTGCTCAAAAAGGATCTAACAATCTGAGTGATTCTCCAAGGTATCTATAGTCAGTCCTTTTGGGTTCAAGAGTGAACTATAAGGATCTAGGTTCCATGAAGTTGCTAGCCCTAGAATCTTCATAATAGTTAAGGAAGGACCTTTCATCCCTATAAAAGTGTCTGTTCTGGATGCAAATGTCCAAACACCCAAGACATATGCTGAGATGACAAAGAATGAAGTCATTCTTGCCACCATGGACAAGAGGGCTCATAACACCATTGTTAGTACAATTGATGATTCTACCCTTCATAATCTGATTCACTTCACAAATGCAAAAGAAATGTGGGACACTTTGGTGATCTACATGGAAGGCACAGAGGAAGTCAGAGATGATAGAAAGTCCATGCTCAACCAGGAGTATGAAGCTTTCAGACAGTCTAAGGGAGAAGATATAGCCTCCTGCTATGAAAAATTCTATAGGATAGTGAATGAACTAAGGACCTACGGAAGGATCTTAAGTCATTATGAGCTAAATGATAAGTTCCTTAGGTCTCTCACCAGAGACTGGGACACAAAAATTTGTGCCATTAGAGAAGTGGCCAAGCTGGGTGACACTCCACCCCACACCCTATTTAGTAAACTGCTCTCATATGAGATGCAGTTAACTGTTAGGAAAGAGGAAGAGAATAACTGCAAGTCTTAGGCCAAAGAGAAGTTTGTGGCCTTCAAAGCTGAAGCCAGAAAGAAAAGTAGGAGGAAGACCCCTTCTCCTCCAAGAAGACCAGCAGATTCAGACTACTCTTAATCAGAAGCATCAGACAGCAGTATGTCTGATGAGGACTTTGCTGTCTTCTCCAGGCAGCTCCATTGGCTGAGGAAGAAGAAGCACTGGAAGAGCAGACCCTCCTCCTCAACACATCACTGGAAGAAATCCTCCAAGGAGGACAGGTATGGTTCTAAACTCAATAAACACAATTCCACTAATGTTATTTGTTATTGCTGCAGCAAGCCAGGGCATGTCATTGTTGATTGCCCAGTGAAGAGAAGGGAGTATAGTGAGAAGAAATCTCACCAAAAGCACAAGGGCAAGAAAGAAAAGTCCTTTGTGGATAAGAAAGAGAAAAGTTGGACATACTCATCATCATCTGAGTCTGAAGAAGAGGAAGCCTATATTGGGCTAGTTACTGCTACTGCTAAAGATAAAGCTATTACAGCAGGAGAAGTCTATCCTCCAGTGAGGATAGGAATCAGATCCCCTTTGACACTATCATATAGTGACTTAGAGGTGGATGAAGATGCCCACAGCTGTAGAGGGCTGATGGTAATGACTGATGAAGAGGGCATCCAGGATCAGCCTGGTCAAAGTAAGGTACATTCCTTATCCAGTTCTGTGTCTAGGTATGAGACTAGTCCTTGTATAAAAGCCTCTTCATCTAATGGTGAAGATGATTCTGGCTCAGAAGGTGATGTCAATCAACTGATTGACAGATATGTTGTACTTCTTCATGCGTTTAAAAAGTGCAAGAAGTTGACTAAGATACAGGGTAAGAAGATTCTATCTCTTCAGGCAGTTGCCTTCCAACTTGCTAAAACAACATCTGTGCTGAACCAGACCATTAGGGAACTCAGTCAACTGAAACTTTTTAAGGCATCTAGATGGAGGCTATCAAGAGTAAGAATAGTCTCATTAGAGATCTTGAGGAAAAGCTCCAGAGGGAGAAAGGTATTTGGCTAGTTTTTCTCATCCCAATACAGTGTTGACCTTGATAGACTCCTTCTCCTCATAGAAGGGTAAGAAGGGGTTGGGATTTAAGGGTAACACAAAACCAGCCCCTCCCAATAGGAAAGGGAAAGTTCCAGTTGTCCCAATGGCATCTAGGACACCTATCCCATTCAAGAGGATGATATTCCCTTCAAATAGTTATGACCAGGAAAGTATATATGGTCACTATTTGAATGGTGCTTCCACAAGTGGAACAAAAGATGTTCTCAGCCATTGTGGAAGGTATAGCAGGATGAGTGCCTTTAAGGATGCCCATGAAGAAATCCAAATGGCCAATCATGGACCATTTGTTTTTGGTGCTACAACCCCCTCTCTCAAAAATGTGGTTGTAGCCCATTCTCAAAAACAGTCGGCATAAAATTTGGCTAAGGGTCAGTCTGGCAGCTTGCCTAATATGGTTGTCTCTGATGTTATCAAGAGCACACTGTCTAAAAAGAAAGTTGTTGCTGATAGGATTCAGAACAAGCCAAACGAGCCAGTAAGCAGACTAACCTTTAGTCAAATCCATGTTGAAAGAATTCGGAAAATGGCTGCTGCACCTCTTCCTTCTGTCAAGACTGCAGTCAATCCAGCTGCAAGGCCTACACAAAAAAGAAGATATAATATACATGATTGTTAGTGTTATGGCAAGGTAAGTCATTATGCCATTGACTGCTGGCATAATCCTAATGTGGCCAGGACAAGAGTTAGTCCACCAGTCAGAAAACATGTTGGTGGACATATTTAGTTTCAGACTAATATGCACCTAAGACCCAATAAATATTATGGTCCTAAGGTAAAGTAAACTGTATATTGTAGGATAGTACAAATGGCCATACCCCTATATGGTACTTGGACAGTGGTTGTTCTAGGCGCATGCCTGGGACAAGGGGCAACTTGAAGAAGTACACACCATTAAAAGATCACTACAACAAATTGCACTTATAGTAAGGAACTAAATCATTACAATAAGTACCAAAAATCATTACAAAAACTCTTTGGTAACGAAACAAATTTTATGTAACGGTCGTTCTCTAAAGCTCGACGCTAAAACTTCTTGTAACCAATGTATGTGTGTCGTTGCAAATAAATTAATTGTAACGAACGATACTTTCTCACCCAAAAAAAATTATTCCTCACAATAAATATTATTTCATTATGAATGTTTTTTTCCTCGCAAAAAATCAGTTACGATAAATACTATTTTGTTACCCAAACCCGCTAAAACACGCTAGGAATACGTTCAATATCTTAAAGAAGCTCTTTAAATAAAAATGTTAATTTTATTAATAAAGCAAAAGAAGGTAGGAGATTGCCCAAACCATTCAATACAAGCAAATATTGCTTACATCTTTTAATTAAACTCACTACATAAAAAACTAATCAGCTATTATTCATCTTTTAATTCCTATAGATATATATATATCTATAATAAAGAATCCTACATATGTTGTTAAGAGATAAAATAAAACACTCTAGTGATCGTGAAACTGTCTTTGAAGCATGCTGAATTAAGGCCAACATTTTTATTTGAAAGTGAAAAACTTGCAAAGCACTGCGCTTCTTGGCAATATCAACTAGTTTCTGCTTGAACTTTTTCTCCAACTTTTGAACTTGGGTGAATGTATTCTACATGGGATTGCACGGACTTCAGCTTGCATCCAACTCGAAATCACAGAAGTTCTTCAACTTCTTTACATAGGAAAATTTGTAGAACACTGCAGTGGAGGCCATTGACGTGAATCCGGAGTTGGACATATCTCCGCCACCAAATGTGTCTTCCGTTCCCACACCTTCCTCGCTGCCGCCCTGTTTGACGTTGTATCCGCAGATCATCCATATAACCCATCAGCTTTTCAACGGACTAATCGTATCCACCTCCAATAACTTGTTGTTTTCTTCCTCAATCGAAGATTCAGCGACATCACCATCCCTCAGCGTAAAGCAGACCTCCGCTTTACACTTTCGTTCGCCATTATTGTCTTAGTGATCGTCTGACTATAGGATCGACGAAGACCGTACATAGGACGGAGAGCTGTGAAAAAAAAAATAGCAGACATCGGTTTAAAGTAGGAGTGTTCTGATTGGCAAATAAAGAATGCCTGGAATTGCCAGCGTGGAACATTAGTATCAGGCTCTTCGACTGATAAAGAGTATCTTGACCATTAAAAGAGATGGGAGAAGCGGCTGAGATGGAGGATAATTTATTTAGTGTTTTAAAAATAATATTGTAACATTAGTATAACAAATATAAAGTTATGAACATTTTTTCTTAAATAGGGGGGAATTTTTCACAAGGTTTAAACTTTTAATCTTATTTTACAAAAAAGTGATTTAAGTACTTATTTGATTAGTGTATAAAAACAATTAACTGAAATAAATTTATTTTGCAAGAAATCAATTTATTTACTAGTTATTTTTCATCCAATAATTATATAAAAATATTTTTGATGATTAATTATTTTCAAAAAAAATATTACGATTAATATGATTTATTGGCTAATATTTTTGGCCTATTAAAGTCTAGATGACCAAATCAGGTTCATAATGAGTGGGTTGTTGGTCGTCGAGAAACTAGGCGGTGAAAATACGTGCATGTGTCTGTGTCTGTCTCTGTGCATGTGTGTCTATGTTTGTGTGTCTATGTGTCTATGTGTGTCCGTGTTTGTGTGTGTGTGTCCGTGTTTGTGTGTGTGTCCGTGTTTGGGTATGTGTGTCAGTGATTGTGTGTGTACGTGTTTAAAAAAACTGAATGAAATAATTAATTACACTGGTATGAAAAAAGCGAGTCAAAAAAATTTAAATGTGCTTCGCAGGAAAATGCTTGCTCCTCCCGAGCAAAAAACGTGCACTTGCAAAATTTTGTAATCTCCCGAGCAAAAAAGAACTAGTGCAATATGCGCGACTAAGCAAAAAACGTTTGCTCGGGGAAAAAAACATGCATCCGAGTGAAAAGCACGTGCTCGGGAGAAAAATGCTCTCACGGGCCAAAAATGCTAGGTATCGCGCACTCGTTATACTAATAAAACATAGAACCGCTCGTTTCCCTAGCGACATTAATTACCCTCGCCTCGATAGTGTCCCAGCGTGATGACATTGCGCAGCTCGCAAACCACCCCCGCATGCGCAAAAATACACATGTCACAATAGTACCACATATCTATGACAGTCGCGTACGGATGTTTGCGAGCTGTAGGAGTGTCATCGCGTTAAAGCACTATAAAGGCGGGGTACTACTGTTGCAAGTATACAAAAAAAAATATTTCTAAGAAAAATTAATTGAAAACTTTGATAATAAAATAGTACAAAATTTGATAATAAAATATGATATATTTGTTGTAACAAAACTTTAATAATAAAATATTACTAATAGTAAGAAAATCTCTTTGTCACAAAAAATTTTCATGATGTGGTTACAATTGATACCTATTGTGAGAAAAAATACTATTTATAACGTAACATTAATATAATTACAAATACTTAAATTTATAGTAACAAATTAATTATTATTGTAACAAAATATAAAATAAACGTTATAAAAAAGTACTTTTTGGTAACAACGGAAAAAATTCGTTATTAAATATAGCTATTAGTAATAAACTGTATTTTAGTTATATTTCAGTCCTTATGACAGGTGCAGTTTGTTGTAGTGGATGGACCCAAAGTAATCTTTGGTGGTTTAGATATAGAGGTAACAAGAGGCTATGGTAAGAACACCAATGACATAGTCACCATCATTAAGGTTGCTTATGTTGAAGGGTTGCAATACAACCTTATAAGCATAAGACAGCTCTCTGATCTTGTCTATGTTATTGTCTTCCACAAGGATGAGTGCCTAATAAGGAGGTCAAGTGACTAAGTGGTCATATTGATAGCCACTAAAAGTTGAAATGTTTATTGCTTAAACTTTCTATGTTTAGATACAGACTCTCATATCTGTCTAGTGGCAAATGAGAAAGCCTCTTATTGTGTCCTATGGCACAAGAGGCTAGCCCATGTAAATTACAAGATTTTTGGTAAGCTCTTTAGTCAAGAGCTACTTAGAAATGATCCCAATGTAAAGTGCTCCAAGGAGGGCATATATTCTTCTTGTCAAAAGGGCAAGCAAAAAAAAGTTTCTTTCAAGGGCATTGGGACCAAAGATTCTGTGAGGTGCTTATACCTCCTGCATATGAACTTGTTTGGTCCTATGCCAGTTCATAGTCTTGGTAGGAAGGTCTACACCTTTGTGGTGGTTGATGACTTTTCTAGGTTTATTTGGGTGTTCTTCCTCAAGAGAAAGAATGAAACTCTTGATATCTTCAAAAAGTTTGTCAAGCAAATTCAAAATGAGTTCAACAGCTCTGGGTTCAAAATCAGAAGTGACCATGGGACTGAATTCTAGTCTGATAGCATGACAAGGTTCTGTAAAGAGCATGGGATTCATCAAGAATTCTCTTCACCTAAAACACCCTCGCAAAATGGGATTGTTAAGAGAAAAATAAAACTCTCATTGAGGTTGTAAGGACCATACTGAATGACACATCTCTCCCAGAATATTTCTGGGCTGAGGCAGTCAACACTGCATATCATGTACTCAACAGAGCCTCTATCACCAAGTGCCACAAGAAAACTCCCTATGAGATCTTGAAAGGCAGAAAACCAAACCCGAGCTATCTCAGAATCTTTAGTAGTAAGTGTTATATGCTTCATAATGGAAATTCCTATATAACTAAGTTTGTTGCCAAGTCTTGTATGGGATTTTTGTTGGATATAACAACCATAGCAAAGATTATAGGATCTATAACTTGAAATGCCAAGTTATAGAAGAGTCTGTACATGTAGTCTTTGATGAGTCTACCATGATTTACAGTGAGCTACCAAACTCCTCTTATAGTACTGCAGATACAGAAATGTTGGTGGAAAATGTTGGGTACATTGGAAAAAGTGTACCTGATTTGAAGAAGCCCAACTTAGCTCAATGATATACATCAAGGTGTATTTGATGTTGTTTTGAGTTGACATGTGCAGGTGAAGAAGTATTAAAGAATGCAGAAAAATATTCTAAGTCCACATGTCGACACCTGAAGAAATTGTGCCGACACTTCTGAATATTTGTGTCGACACTTCAGAAAATCAGTGTCGACACAGAGAAAGATGGTCGACCACATTTATGTCGACACTGGGAAGCAGTGTCGACACATAAAGAAAATCGTCGACCTCAGCACTGGGAAGCAGTGTCGACACAGAAGAAAATAGTCGACTAGTGAAAGATAGTCGACACAGAAGAAGATAGTCGACTAGTGAAAGATAGTTGACATAGAAGAAGATAATCGACTAGTGAAAGATAGTCGACACAGAAGAAGATAGTCGACCAGAGAAAGATAGTCGACCAGAGAAAGATAGTCGACTCACAGAAGAAGATAGTCGACCTCAACTGTGTCGACACTGGGTGGATGTGTCGACACCTTGAGATTGAGTCGACACATATTGGCAGAAGTCGACTATGCTTGTGTCGACACCAGAAGACTGAGTCGACACATTTTGGCAGAATTGAAGATTGATGTGTCGACACCTGAAAGCTGAGTCGACACATACTGAGTTCTGAATCTACAACAACTGTGTCGACACACAGGATTTGTGTCGACACACTACAGAGTCTAGACCAAGTTATTTTCTGAAGAAGCTGTGTCGACTTAAAGGCAACTTAGTCGACATCATCAAAGACTGTGTCGACACCAAAGTCACTTATGTCGACACAGATAGACAGATTGGTCTCGACACTTTCTAACAGACTGTCTCGACATTT
The DNA here is from genome assembly GCA_039513925.1 of Platanthera zijinensis. Taxonomy (NCBI): domain Eukaryota; kingdom Viridiplantae; phylum Streptophyta; class Magnoliopsida; order Asparagales; family Orchidaceae; genus Platanthera; species Platanthera zijinensis. The sequence goes on from CM077080.1 coordinate 205,192,966, forward strand.
TGCTGTCCAAGGCTAAGGTACAGGAACTGTTTGAAGACTTGACAGCTGTGGGTTGCCACCGTTTAACTGAAGCTGCCAGACCTGTCAGAAATCAGTTAGAAATCGGATCAGCCGGTTACCATGAAGAAAGTCTATAAATAGACATATTCAGAAGAAGAAAAATAACTGAAGAAGATCTAAGAAGAAGAAACAAAAGGATTACTATCCTATTGAAGTTTCAATTCAAGAAAGTGCTAAGCTCTAAAGAAGATCTTCATCAGAAAATCTAAGAAGAAGTCTGAAGTATCAGAAAAGGTGTTGGATAGAGAGGGATCCAGTCATCTTGAAGAAGAAGAAGGAAGCCATCAGTGGTTTCTCAAGAAGCTGTTTGGAAATCAACTCAGCTAAGTTCAGATTCAAGAAGCTTTGAAGAAAGCTCAGATTCAGTTGATTTCATCAGCTGATCAAGAAGTGTCTTGTCCTCTTCTCTCTCAACAAAGGCAAGACATCAAAATATCTTTTCTAAATTTTTGTAGGATCTGTTTACACAGATCTGAGTTGTAAGCCTGAGTTATAAAGGCTGAGTGTAGGAGAGGTAATCTCTGAGTGGTAGGGCTATTTGCCTGAGTGTAGGAGAAGGTTATTCTCTGAGTGGTAGGCCTTGAGGCAAGGCTGAGGTAGGGTTCTTGAGCCTGAGTTGTAGGAACCTATCCAGGTTCTGAGCAGTAGGATCTGAGGATCTGAGAATAGTGGAAGTTTGGCCGAATCTAGCACATTGCTAGATAGGGGAAGGGGGAAAGTGGATGTACCCAGATCTTGGGGAACCACTATAAAACATTGTGCAATCTGTGATGCTTAGTTGTCTGTGAATGCTGTGCTAGATAATTTAATTTGTAATTGAATTCTGCCTAGATTTATAAACAAGAAATTAGAACCTATTCACCCCCCCCCTCTAGGTGTTTAGGTTGTCTTGAAAGTAAAACTATCAAGTGGTATCAGAGGGAGGTTCCTCAAAAAGGACTTAACAGTCTGAGGTAGATCTGAAAGGCAGAATTTAGATTCAAAAAGATGGGTTCAGGTGAGAATCATAACGAGCTAGGGTCTATGAAATTACCCATATGCAAGAAAGAAATTTTTGGAATTTGGAAAGAAAGAGTCAGACTGTTCATGGAGGCATCTGACCCAAGGATTTACATCACAGTACAGGAAGGCCCCTTCATTCCAATGAAGGTATCAGTTCTTGATGCAAATATCCAAACTCCAAAGAGTTATTCAGAAATGACCAAGGATGAAATCATCTTGGCAACCATGGATAAAAGAGCTCAGAACATTATTGTTAGTGCCATAGATGATTCAACATTTCAGAATCTGATTCACTGCAAGACCTCCAAAGAGATGTGGGACACATTGATTGTCTACATGGAGGGATCTGAAGAAGTAAGGCAGGACAGGAAATCTATGCTCAATCAGGAGTATGAAAGTTTTAGACAAGGAAAATCTGATAGCATAACTGAGTGCTACAAGAAATTCTATAGAATTGTGAATGAGCTTATGTCCTATGGAAGAGTCTTCAGTACTTATGAACTGAATGACAAATTCTTGAGATCCTTAACAAAGGATTGGGACACAAAGATCTGTGTCATAAGAGAAGTGGCTAAATTGGCAGAGATATCTCCTCTCACATTGTTTGGAAAGTTGCTATCCTATGAAATGCAACTTATGGTGAGGAAGGAGGAGGAAAAGAATTCAAGAGGAGAGCATAGAGAAAAGACTATGGCATTCAATGCAGAAGCCACCAGAAAGAATAGGAGGAAATCACCATCTCCTCCTAAGGAAGTTGCAGAAGATAGTTCTGAAAATTCAGATAAGGGTTCAGAAAGCTGTGATTCAGATGCAGACTTTGCTGCATTCACAAGGCAATTCCAGAGGTTCTTGAAAAAGAAGCAATGGAAGTCTAGGCCTTCCACATCACAGCAAGATGATGACTATTATCAGAAGAAAAGGTCATCAAGGAAAGAGAAGAGCAGATTAAAGCCCAGCAAAGCCATTACTTCAAAGATTGTCTGCTATTGTTGCAATAGGCCTGGACATGTAGTGGCTGACTGTCCTGATAAGAGAAAGGAGTCTTCAGACAAGAAGAAGACTCATCAGAAAGGCAAGAAGGAGAAATTTTTTGTTGCAAAGAATGATAGGAGTCTAACAGACCAGTCAACTTCAGAGTCAGAATCTGAAGCTGAAGCATATATTGGACTATATGCTGTGTCTGAAGAAGAGGAGTTTCTGCAGTTGCTAGACTCCATCAATGAACAAAAGGATCATCAGTGTATGTGGCTAATGGCAGGATCAGAAGAGGACATATGCCAGAATCAGTCTGGTCCTAATAAGGTACAATGTCCTTCTATTACATCTGGTTGTTGTACAAGTGAAGAACCAGCTACATCTGCATCAAGTGATGTAGATGCATCTGAATCTAAAGGAGATGTATATCAATTGATAGACAAGTATGGGGATTTGTTGCAGGCCCTTAAGAAAAGCAAGAACCTGGTTAAATCTCAGGCTCAGGAAATTGCTGAACTAAGGGTTGCTACAACTGAGTTAGAGAAAGTTATTGATCAAAAATTAAATGAAATTGCCAAGCTGAAGAATATAACTATTATTCAGATGTGCACAATTAATTATACTAATGATCAAGTGAAGAGTCTGGAGGCCAGACTTAGAATTGAAAGGGATTTAGTGGCTAGTTACTCTAAGCCAAAATCTGTCTTACCCTTGATAGATGAATTTGTCACTCAAAAGGGTAAGGCTGGATTAGGATTTAAAGGTAATTCCAGGGCTGGCAGATTCAAGAGGAAAGGCAAAGCTCCTGTTCAGCCACTAAATCTTTCAGTCCCCATAAAGTTTAGTAAGGTGAAAGTGCCTTCTAACAAATGTGATCATGAAGATATTCAAGGTTATATTAAGACTAATGTTCTGAAGAACAAGGGTGTAAATGCAAGCAGGCCTACCTATGGTCATAAACCCAATGGTTTTAAGAAATCAGTAGGTGAAGTTGCTGCAGCACCAGCAATGAACAGAAATTCTTCTGACAAGGATGTATCTAGATCTAGATACAATAAGTTTGAATGTTGGTGCTGTGGCAAGAGAGGCCATTTTGCACTAGACTGTTGGTATAACCCAAGTGCTATAAAGAACAATAGTCTACCTGTTAGAAGAGGTTATGGTAGCTTTATTAATGCTAACCTGAACCAAGGACCCAAGACTTACTTGGGTTCTAAGGGTAAGTAATTCTGTGTTGCAGGTGAATCCAAGTAACCATGCCCCTATATGGTACTTGGATAGTGGTTGTTCCAGGCACATGACTGGAACAAAGGGGCTGCTGAAGGAGTATTCATCTGTCAAAGATGGACCTAAAGTGATCTTTGGTGGATCTGAAAAAGGAGTCATCAAAGGGTTTGGTAACATTTCTTCTAACCTTATCACTATCACTCAAGTGGCTTATGTAAACGGTTTGAAACATAATCTAATAAGCATAAGCCAGCTAAGTGATTTAGGATATGACATTTCATTTGTTAAAGATGGATGTCATATCAAAAGGTCAAGTGATCAAAAGATCATATTGACTGGGTATAGGAAGAGAAATGTATATTGTCTTAATTTTGAATGTGAGAATAAGGCTTCTCCCATCTGTCTTGTAGCTGATGACAATGCCTCTCATTGTGTCAAGTGGCACAAGAGATTGGCTCATCTAAACTACAAGACAATTGGCCAACTCTTTAGCAAAGAGTTAGTGAGGAATGGACCTCAAGTTAAGTGTATAAAGGAAGGGATATGCTCAGCTTGTCAAAAGGGCAAGCAGACAAAATCCTCCTTTCAAAGCCTTGAAAACAAGGATTCTGTGAGGTGTTTATACCTCTTGCATATGGATCTTTTTGTTCCTATGCCAGTTCATAGTTTAGGTAGGAAGGTCTACACTTTTGTGGTTGTAGATGACTATTCTAGATTTACATGGGTGTTCTTTCTGAGACAAAAATCTGAAACCCCTGGTGTATTACTTAATTTTGTAAAACAAATTCAGAATGAACTGAATAGTACAGTGGTCAAAATCAGAAGTGACCATGGTACTGAGTTTCAATCTGAAAGCATAACAAAATTGTGTAAAGACTTTGAGATTTTCCAAGAGTTCTCCTCACCTAGAACACCTCAGCAAAATGGAATTGCTGAAAGAAAGAATAGAACATTAATTGAAGCAGGTAGAACTCTGTTGAGTGACACCTCTCTCCCAGAATATTTTTGGGCTGAGGCAGTTAACACTGCTTGTCATGTGATCAATAGGGCTACTATCACCAAAAGCCACAAAATGACTCCCTATGAGATTGTGAAAGGCAGAAAACCAAATCTATCTTACTTTAGGATCTTTGGTTGCAAGTGTTATATACTTAACAATGGCAAGTCATATTTGACTAAGTTTGCTGCCAAATCCCAGGATGGGATATTTGTTGGCTACATCACTAATAGTAAGGCCTATAGAGTCTTCAACTTGACTACTCAAGTTGTTGAAGAATCTGTGCATGTAGTGTTTGATGAAACAAGATTAATCAACTGTGAGTTGTCTTGTAGATCAAATGACTCAACAGGTATAAGCAAAAGTATGGACAAGCTCTCCATTACTGAAGGATCTGTTGGTACCCTAGATGTGATTTGGCTTATGTAATCCCTTTCCAGCCCCTCTTGATCCATATAACTATATATGATCATGTTTAGATTTTGTTTAGTCTCCCTAGGGTAGTTTATATCTGATCTAAAGTTTAGATTAAAAGTTGTAGAATGAATTGTTGGTTAAGGCATTTTCCGTTCGACCATCGTCGAACGAGGCCTCGCGATCGTCGATCAATGGTCGACGATAGCAGGGCTATTGAATCGTTGAAGTCAAGACAATTATCGTCGACCGGTGGTCGACGATCTCAGAGCAAGTTTATTATGCTCTGAAGGTTGGCCGACGATCTGCCATCAGCAGTTCCACGATCGTATTCTTGCTTCACGATTTCTGTCTCGACAGATCTTTTGCCTTAGTCGTCGACGATCTGTTAGCTAGGTCGACGATCATCGAACCCCTGGTCGACGATTTCTGTCTGCCGTTATCATTTGCGCTCATTTTATTCCTTGGTCTATTTCCAAGTGTTTTAGCGTGTGGTTAGAAAGATTTTCTGAAGATTGTTTTTGCTAAATTATGGCTTAAATTCAAATGAATTAACTACCAAATATATTAAGCATAAATTACGGGATTTCGTATTTTGATAAAGCATTTTTGTCTTATTATGCAAACTATATTGCCAGGCTGTATTCTAGCCGTTGGCGGTGTATGCTATTTCCAAGAATGATAAGTCTCTATGCTGAGGTTATTTTTATTCATTTATTTCCTTATTGGGACTGACAGAGAGCTAATAGGTCATTCTATTCCTATTGCTATATTCTATTTTTGAGATAATCTGTTGCAGTGCTCGAGAATTCAAATCAATAGAGCCGTTCCAAAAGATAAATGAGAAGACATATTTAAGAGAGATTCTCTTCTCAGAAAAAGAAGAAGACTAAGATACAGAGAGATTTTTTTTGTGCTGCTTTCTCTCAAGCCTCTCTAAAGCAACTCTTCACCATCTCACAAAACGAAGAAGAAAAGCTTTCCTGAAGCAAAAGTCCAAAGCAATTTCTTTCATTCACAAGTCTCCTGAGCATTTGCTTAGAGATTTCAAGACTTCAGAAAGAGCTCCAAATCTACTTCACGTGCTCCAGAATCTGAAGACCTGATAAAAATCAGTCTACAGATCTCTGAGGATTTAGTTTCAGTATATCTGAAACTCCTTCATCCTGAAGCAAAGGCTTTCCCTGGACTTCCACTGAGCCAGGGGGAGACTTTGATTCTTTAGAGAATCCACAAGTCTTCTCTAATCTGTATTAACAACAGAGAAGACAATCTAACCCTCTCAACCCCTTTGTAAAAGAGTTTTCACACCTCTTCAAAAGTGAACATTGGTGACAGGGCACCTTATCAACAACCTGTGGTCGAGCATCCTTATCAAAAGCTCAAAGGGTCTGTTTGATCTACCTGAATCAGATCATTGGTGGCAGGGCACCTTAGCAAAAACCTGTAGTGGATTCCTACCAGGGTGGTAGAAGAGTGGAGTACCTATTAAGAGGGAACCACTATATATCCTGTGTCTCTCTGGTTGTTTTTGTTTAATTGTTTTTTCTGTGGCTGTGATAGAACTACCTAGGATTGCTAGTTGCTGTGATAGGTTTAGAGTTAAACTGAAATTTCGGTTAACTCTCTCACTTGTGCACGTCACTGTGTTAGGCTCTTAGGGTTCAAGTATCAGACTATTTTATTCCGCAAATCAACTCGAAGAGAGCTGACTAGTTATTCATAAAATTTGAATACTCTATTCACCCCCCCTCTAGAGTAGTTTACAACTTATCCCCTCACTTTCAATTGGTATCAGAGGGAGGTTTGCTGTTCATACAGGCTAACACCTGAGTTAAAAGATCCAGTGATAAGTTGTTTCCTGATACCATTCACAAACACTTTCACACATGGCCCAGTCTAAGGATTATTCAAGCACCAGACCTCCTGTATGCAACTTGTCCAAGTTTGGCATATGGAAGGCCAGGATAAGACTATACATGAATTCTATTGATGAAGATATCTTTTCTTCTATCTTGACAGGACCACCTACTAGGCCTGCTGCTGCCTCCACTTCTGCTGATCTCAGTGCTGTGCCACCACCTGACTACAATGAAACTTACAAGAAGGCAAAAGCAGCTGATGCAAAAGCAATGAACATCCTTGCTCAGACGATGTCTGATGAAATATTCCAGAAGCTTGCTGAATGTACCTCAGCTAAAGCTATGTGGGACTCCCTCAACCACATAGTTGCTGGCTCAGCTGATGAGAGGAAGGACAGGAGATCCAACCTCACTTCTCAGTATGAAAATTTCAAGAAGGATGATGCTGAAGACATTGACACAATGTACACAAGACTCAGTTCAATGGTAAGTGAACTGAGGTCTTTGGACAAGGAGATAACTTTGTCGGAAGTCAATGACAAGATCCTGATGTGCCTTCCCATCTCTTGGGACTCAAGGATATGGCCCATCAAGGATGGAAGAAACACTGTGGAACTTTCCACAGAAGCTCTGTTGGGAAAGCTCAAGTCATATGAGCAAACCTTAAAGAGCAGAGCTGCTGCAACCGAAGTAAAAAACTCCTACACCTACAAAGAAAGAGCACTCTCTAGCTCTTAAGGCTGCTGAGACTTCTGAAGGAAGTCAATCAAATGAGGAGTTACTGGCACTCATTGCCAAGAGGTTCTTCAACTTGGGAAGAAGAGACCTCAGAAAGAAGTTCTCCAAATATGAGGACAAACCAAGGTATGACAAGACTCCATCTAAAGAAATCATCTGCTATGTTTGCAGCAAGCCTGGACACATTGCTCCAGATTGTCCAGAGAAGAAACACAAGGAGAAGAAACATGAGAAAGAGTACAGGAAGCACTACTCCAAGTCCTCCTTACACAAATACAAGAAGAAGGACAAGGGATTTGTGGCTGCTACCTGGAGTGAAACAGAAGAGGATACCTGCTCCTCTAGCTCCAGTGATTCAGAAGAAGAAGAAGAGAAGAAGGCCAAAGAGGTTTGCCTCATGGCTATTGATGCCTGCAGCTCTTTGTCAGCTGTAGAGAATTCTGAAGAAGAAGGAGAAAATGAAGAAGATTCCTCTATAGATGACCAGGTAATCGACTCATTTGATTTCTCATCTCCTGAGTTCAAATTAAAATTTAAAACTCTATGTTTAGATTTACTATTGTCTAAAAAAGAAATTAAGTCACTTAGATTAAAGATAATGAAACTAGACATGGAAAGTACTGAAATAATTAGATTAGAAAAGGAATTAGAAAGCTCAAAAGAAGAAGTAACATTCCTAAAATTAGAACTAGCTAAATCTAAGAGATTGGAAGAACAATTAAATGGCAGAAGCCTTAAATTATCTGAAATAACTAGTATAGCAAACACTAGGGTTGGTGATGATAAACTAGGCTTAGGTGCTACATCCAGTGAACCCATCCTCCTCACAAAGGAGAGATTTAGCACTCCAGTAAAATTTATTTCTGAATCAGGAATAAAGAATACTGAGGAAATTGAAAATGTAAGAAAATCCAGAATAAGATTAAGAAAGAGAACAGGAAGAAAAAAATTTCTAGCTTTACAAAAATCGTCGACCATTAATCGACGATCGTTAAACCAATCGTCGAACGTCCATCGACGATCGCTGAACACCTTCACCAAGTATGATATCTTCGGTGCAGGAGATCGACGATCTCATCTTGAGTCATCGACCAGTGATCGACGATCGTTGAATCCAGAATATAGCACTACTACAAATGATCGACGATATGGCTTGCGATCGTCGACCGTGGATCGACGATCTGGACTCAAGCTGGAAAATAAATTTCAAACTTCCAGAATTGCAAATCCCAATCACTACCCTAGGTTGTTTAATCCTTCAACTGAATGGATTATCCCACCTAGGAGATCACACCCTTTAGGATATAAATCTAAGCCTGCAAGATCTTTTATATCTAGTTTTTCTTTTGTGAAGAATACTGGACCCAAGGTAACCTGGGTCCACAATGTATAACTATTCTTACTGCAGGTGAAGACCTATCCAGTCATACATAACAAATGGTATCTGGATAGTGGATGCTCAAAGCATATGACAGGAAAGAAGAAGAATCTGTCAGGGTTCAAAGCCAAGCTGGGACCAAAAGTTGTATTTGGGGATTCCAGCTGTGGACAGACTGAAGGATATGGCAGCTTCACCATAGGAGCTGTAACATTCAAGAAGGTTGCTTATGTCTCTGGACTAAAGCATAACCTAATCTCTGTAAGCCAAATGTGTGATGCTGGGTACAAGGTATGGTTTACTGACACTGCTTGTAATATTGCTTTAAATAATACTGTTGTGTTAGTAGGTATTAGAATTGGTAATGTTTATGTTGTAGATTTTAACTCATCCAAATCTGAAATATGCTTGTTTAATGAAGTAACCAGTAATAATACCCTTTGGCATAAGAGACTTAGTCATGTAAATTTGAAAAACATTTCTAGGCTGGCTAAATACAATCTTGTAAGAGGCTTACCTTCTTGCCCCTACAAGAAGGAAGGCCTTTGCAAAGCTTGTCAATTAGGTAAGCAAACAAGAAATAGCTTTAAATCAGTCAATAAAAGTGATTCTCCCAGGATCCTGTACTTGCTACATTTGGATTTATTTGGTCCTATTGCCGTACAGAGTCTTGGAGGAAAGTCTTACACTCTAGTAATTGTAGATGACTTCTCTAGGTTCACTTGGGTATTCTTCTTGAGAACTAAGGCTGATAACTTCAAGGTTCTTACAGATTTTCTAAAGTGTATACAGAGTGAGTATTCTACTCAGATTGCCTTGATCAGAAGTGATCATGGTACTGAGTTTGAGTCTCTTCTTATGCAAGAATTCTGTGAGAAGGAAGGTATCAAACATAGCTTCTCTGCTCCTAGAACTCCTCAACAAAATGGGGTAGTTGAAAGGAAAAACAGAACTCTAATTGAAGCTGCAAGTACATTGTTGGCAGATGCTAACATGCCTCTGTCCTTTTGGGCTGAAGCAGTTAGCACAGCTAACTATGTATTGAACAGAAGTCTGATACATAAACTTAAGGGTAAGACTCCCTATGAGTTACTTAAGCAAGTGAAACCTAAAATAGACTATTTTAGAGTATTTGGCTGTGTTGCTTTTGTTCATAACAATAACAAAGAATATCTTAGAAAATTTGAGGCAAAATCTTCAATGGGAGTTTTTCTAGGATACTCTCAAGTAAGCAAAGCCTATAGAGTCCTTAATAAATCCTCTCTTAAGATAGAAGAGTCTGCACACGTCTCTTTTGATGAGACAGTCATGTATTATAAGGAGAAGGATTCTTCCTCTAATAGTATAGTGCAAGTCCTAGGAGTAAGTAAGGATTTGGAAGGTTTGAGACTCACACAGGAGAATCATCCCCTACAAACTCCTCAGGTTGCTTCTTCAGATTCTGAATCTGATGTAGAACTTCTTGAAGTTAAAGCATCTGCTCCAACAGTTGATCAAATTCCACATGAGGAATTAAATCCTGAAACTGTTGAAGATCAGATCATTGTTGAACCTACTAATCTTGTCACACTTAGAGATCACCCTGTATCTCAAGTAATTGGAGACATTTTAGTAGGAGTCCAGACAAGACATCAACTCAACAAAGATGTGATGTTTGCTTGTTTCCTTTCTCAGGTTGAGCCCCTAACCATTAAAGATGCTGAGCTTGATCCACACTGGATTATAGCCATGCAAGAGGAACTTAACCAGTTTGAAAGATGTAGAGTTTGGACTTTGGTTCCAAGACCAAGAGGCCAACTGATCATAGGCACCAAGTGGGTGTTTAGAAACAAGCTTGATGCCCAAGGCATAGTAGTTAGAAATAAGGCTAGGCTAGTAGCTCAAGGCTATAGACAGGAGGAAGGCATAGATTATGATCAGACCTTTGCTCCTGTAGCTAGATTAGAAGCCATTAGGATTTTCCTAGCCTATGCTGCCTATAAGAAATTTAAGGTCTTCCAAATGGATGTGAAGAGTGCCTTCCTCAATGGAGATTTAAAGGAAGAAGTGTTTGTTGAACAACCACCAGGGTTTGTTTCATCAACCTTACCCACTCATGTGTTCAAACTCCAAAAGGCTCTATATGGACTTAAGCAAGCTCCTAGAGCTTGGTATGAGACCTTAGCAAATTTCCTTCTAGAACACAAGTTTGTGAGAGGTGTAGTAGATAGAACCCTATTTATTAGACATCATAAGGACTCACAACTGTTAGTTCAAATCTATGTAGATGACATTATATTTGGCTCTACTGATCCCAAACTGTGCAAGAGGTTCTCTGAACTAATGCACTCCAAGTTTGAGATGAGCAGCATGGGTGAGTTATCCTATTTCCTTGGTCTCCAAGTGAAACAGTGTGATGATGGTATCTTCATTTCTCAATCAAAATATGCCAGAGAGCTGGTTAAAAGATTTGGAATGTCTGATGCTTCATCAATGAGCACACCTATGGCCTCAAATGCAGTTATTGATTCTGATGTCAATGGCAAGTCTGTTGATCATAAGAACTATAGAGCCATTGTTGGTTCCCTGCTGTATTTGACTGCAAGTAGACCTGACATAATGTTTGCTACATGCCTATGTGCTAGGTTTCAGGTCAACCCAAAGGAATCTCACTTAACTCTTCTCAAGAGGATCTTGAGATACCTTAAAGGATGCCCTAACTTAGGACTGTGGTACCCAGCTGAGTCAGGATTTGAATTAATTGGATATTCAGATGCTGATTATGCTGGTTGTAGAGTTGACAGGAAAAGCACCTCAGGGACCTGTCAGTTCCTGGGAGAGAGACTTGTCTCTTGGTTTTGCAAGAAACAGGCATCTGTGTCTACTTCAACTGCTGAGGCTGAGTATATAGCAGCAGCTAGTTGTTGTTCACAGATCCTGTGGATTCAAAATCAGCTAGTGGATTATGGATACACACACTCAAAAAAAAAGATTCTGTGTGACAGTACCAGTGCAATATCAATTGCTCAAAATCCTGTGCACCATTCCAGGACCAAGCACATTGAGATTAGACATCATTTTCTGAGAGATAATGTGGAAAAGAACAAGATAGCAATGGAATTTATATCCACAGACCTGCAGAGAGGAGATATTTTCACTAAGCCCCTTGATGAACAAAGGCATTTGTTCTTCCTGAACCAGCTTGGTATGATTAATGGTTCAGAGTAGTGAAAATTTGGATAGTTTTGTTTTCTGTCTAAAATCGTCGAACGACTGCTCGACGATCTTCGACCAGGTCAGAACTATCGTCGACCAACGGTCGACGACAGATTTTCTGTGCTGTGTGGAGAATCGTCGACCAACATACATTGATCGACGATCGTGGTGACTGCTTGTAATCGGTCGATGTTTATCGATTAGTCAAACATTGACTATCGTCGACCATTGTTCGACGACCGATTTTATTCCGGGATCGACGATCGCAGATTTGTATCTAATAGTCGATTTAGGTCTGGAGATCGTCGTCCTTCCGCTCCGTCTTTTCATATTCCATCTTCTGGCTTAGAATTCGCTCTCGAACTCTAATCCCGCGCGATTCTCTTCTCCCCTGCCTTGCATCTCGATTCATCATTCTCTCTTCAATCTAATGGCGATTCCTTCTGCAGTTCTCTTCGGAATGAAGTTCGACACTGGCTTCTGTGTCGACTTCGATTCTTTCAGCCGATGTGATCAACCCATCCAAGACATTCTGCAACTGTGTGAAGATCAAGGGCTAAAGAAATTTATGTCATTCTCACCAAAGATTCACATACCAGAGATTCGAGAATGGGTATATACCTCGTCCTCCAGCGACGAAGCGATGACTGGAAAGATAAATGGAGAGGAGGTCGTTCTGACTCCTGAAGTTTTGACTGAGCTGTTTGGACTGCCAACCGGAACTGAGGACTATGAGCAAACTGCAGAAGAATATGGCCGCATGCTAACTGTGATGGGCCATGCTGATGGCATTCCAGCTAAGCTGCTAAAGATAAATCTGGCTCCAGAGTATAAGTTTCTGGCAGACCTGGTGGGCAAGGTCATTTTGGGAAAACATTCTGCTCACGACAACATCAACAGGCAACAATTTGCCCTGATGTCAGCTTTGGTGAATAAGGCGCAGATTGCCTGGGGAAAAATTCTGTTTGAACTAATAAGGAGAAAGAACAATCAGAAAGAAGTAAATCTTGCCAGGGTGTTGGGTGTGTTTCTATATGTGAAAGCACCCCTGCTGCTTGTTTCTGCACCCTCCGCAGTCAACGCCAGCAAGAGGTTGGACCCTTCTCTCTTCAAGAAATCTCAGAGAGTTATCAAGAAGTCAGCCAGGGTTGATCCCAACCCTCCATCAGACACAAGGGCTGATTCAGCCACTCTCCAGCTTGCTGGGGAAGGCTCAGCAATCCCTTCATCCTCTCTCTTTACCCCTGCATCCTCATCTCCTGCATTACCCTCCACACAATCTGCAGTGCCACCACAACATGCATCTTCCATCTTACATGCATCTCCACCTCAGTCACCAATACCACAACATCTGGCAACCGCAGCTAGTGTTGACATGGTGACTGCTACCATCCTCACGCACCTCTCTCAACATGAATCCCACACTCATGTTGATGTTCACCCATCTCCACATGATTCATTTGATCATGTGGTAGATCATACTGCTTCCATTCCATCCACCTCTACATCATCAGCATTTCAGATAACTCCTGAATTGCTTGCACAAATTGTAGAGCTCATCACTCCATCCATACAAAAAATGATTGAGGCTGCCAATGCCCCTCTCATTGCATCCATCAAAGCCCTTACTGAAGCCATCAAATCATTTCCACCCTCTGCTGAGCCCTCTTCAGTAAGATGCATGACTCCAGCTCCCACTGAAGTCATGCAGGGGGAGATGTCTGTTGAAGTGGTCTCAGGTGATGCCTTGGCCCTTCAGGACAACTCTTCTCTTCCCCTTACAGCAATTATAGAAGAATCTCAAGAGCTTCCAAAGCATCCAGAAGGTAAATCACTTCCTCTAAAGGTTATAATCAGGATTTTAAATTGATATCTTTATCTAACAAGGACATTCACTCCCTAGTGAATCAAGCGTCTGATGAAGAAATCCCTGAGAAAGATAATGAAGTAGTCCCCATGAACATTGGTGAAAACTCCCCATTGAACACTACTGATACAGAAGTAGTGGTTCAACAATTTGAGAATGTTGCTGCTCAATCTGATGGTACAATGTTATTTAAGATTCTAATTAATTCACTCCAACTTGGAGTTAATTTCTTATTCCTTCCTATCTCATCTCAGCTGCTGATGATCCTGCATCAGTATTGCAAGATGATACTGCAAATTCCATTGAAGATTTGGAATCCTATCTTAACCTAGACTGTGAGTCCTCACTCACATCTACTCCTCTTGTTCCTTCTTTTCAAGAGAAAATGGTCTCTTGTAGACCTGAGTACCTTGATGACCCCTTGGTCAAGGACTCTCTTTTCTTTTCCTGTATAGCACTCCTCGTGTGCCTTGCAGAGGTGTCTATCCCTGATGTCGCTAAACATCTAGAAGGAATTATAACCTCCTACCTAGATGCAAAGTGGTATCCTGTGTAGACCTTCAGGTAACTCTATCAATTACCTGATGCTGTTCACCTTGGGGGGAATATTTTATTCCCACTTGGTTGTTAACCTATCTTTCTTTGTATGCAGGCACAATCAACACTGCTGCTGCTGCTGCTGAAGAAGCTGAGGCCGTGCTAGATTTACCAGAAAAAGCCTCCAAGATGACTGAAAAGGAATCAAGCTCAGGTACTCTAAACCTAGAACAATTTATAGCCTTTGTGGCTGAGAATATTGCCTCTGAGTACATTGAAGGGTTGGCTAATTATCATCTGGATTCCCTAGCCATCTCTCTAGAAAAAGCATCTGCCCCTGCAGATATTGTCATCTTTTCTCCTCCTATCCTTACCTATCCTCTATCCATTCCTTCTACTGCAGAACTGGTCCCCAGGATAGTTCCTGACTTGTATCCAAAATCAGAACTCTGGAAGAGCACTCCAAATGTTGATCTTGATGCCCTCCTTGAGCAAGATGCCATTGAGGAAGCAAGAGAAAGAGAAGATAGAGAGAAGCAGAAGGCTGAACATACTATAACTGCCAAGGATATCCCAAACCTAGACTTTGATGATTATGCTGGCAGAACCTCATCTCACTCCTCCGATGATGATGACTCTGAGGATTCTGATAGCTCCCAAAAAAAGAAAAAGGCTGTATCCAAGAAAAGGAAAGCATCTGCTCCTCCTTCTGCCAATCCAGACAAGGATGTTCCCTATTTCATTCTGAAGGGAATTGATCCCAAGAGCAAAGAATTTCGACCCTGGATGAGGATCTCAAAGAATCAGACAAAAGAGAAGAAGAGATCAAAAAGATATGACACCCCTATTCAGAAATTCCCCCCCAGAGGTCCTCCTCCACCTCCTGGTGCTGGAGCCTCTGGAAGTCTCTCTTCTGCCCCATCTGCAAGATCAGCCAGCTCTAACATCTTTCAGTCCTACCAGAGAAGGAGTAACCAAAGCCAGGGAGGCCAAGATGTATCAGGACAAGGAAGAAAAAGAAATGAAAATGTTTCCATGGAACAAATAAAGGAGATGACATTTCAGCAATCTGCTTTCTTTCCTCCTCCTGCTCCTAAACAGATAGTTCCAGAATGGAAACCTCTTCCCCCCAGGAAAGGTCCATCCTCCTCTTCAAGGAAATCTGCTGATTCTGAGACAGCTGAAACAAAAGGAAAAAGAACGGTCTATTCAGAGAAATCCAACAAGAAGTTCATTGAACTTGCACCTCCCAGATCTCTTTATGCTGAAACTAATCCTAAGGAGGCTGCACAAATTCCTTCTGACTCAAGCAAAATAGCCACTGCTCTTCAAAGGAACATGGAGATTGCAGCTCAAGCTGATACTGACATACCATCCTCTCCATTAGATATGACTGAATCTGAAAGAATTGCCTCTATGGCAAGATTTAAGGAATCTATTGCACTGAGCATGATGGAGAGAGCCAAAGCTCAAGGACTAGACCCTACAACGTATACAACCATGTCTGAATTCAGAGAAAAGGAACTCAGCAAAATTCAAGTAAACTCTGAAATTTTCAATACTGAAGAATACATGAGGTTGCACCCTGCTGCAGTTCTACCAAGCTATGTTGAAAAGAAAATTATTGGTGAACACGATCTAACGCTATCCAAAAGACAAGCAGCAAATCCAAACAGAGAAATTATCTTCAAACCAGCTGTAATCCCTAAGAAATCATCTGACGCTAAAACCTCTGATAAATCTGCTTGATACTTTAGTTCTGCTGATTTATGCTTTTATGTTTTCCTGTGGATTGCCTGTGATTTAAATTTTTGGTTAATTTCTGCTCTTAATATTTTGTGCTTTAGTTTTAGATCGGATTGGATAACATAACCCAAATAGGGGGAGATTGTTGGTACCCTAGATGTGATTTGGCTTATGTAATCCCTTTCCAGCCCCTCTTGATCCATATAACTATATATGATCATGTTTAGATTTTGTTTAGTCTCCCTAGGGTAGTTTATATCTGATCTAAAGTTTAGATTAAAAGTTGTAGAATGAATTGTTGGTTAAGGCATTTTCCGTTCGACCATCGTCGAACGAGGCCTCGCGATCGTCGATCAATGGTCGACGATAGCAGGGCTATTGAATCGTTGAAGTCAAGACAATTATCGTCGACCGGTGGTCAACAATCTCAGAGCAAGTTTATTATGCTCTGAAGGTTGGTCGACGATCTGCCATCAGCAGTTCCACGATCGTATTCTTGCTTCACGATTTCTGTCTCGACAGATCTTTTGCCTTAGTCGTCGACGATCTGTTAGCTAGGTCGACGATCATCGAACCCCTGGTCGACGATTTCTGTCTGCCGTTATCATTTGCGCTCATTTTATTCCTTGGTCTATTTCCAAGTGTTTTAGCGTGTGGTTAGAAAGATTTTCTGAAGATTGTTTTTGCTAAATTATGGCTTAAATTCAAATGAATTAACTACCAAATATATTAAGCATAAATTACGGGATTTCGTATTTTGATAAAGCATTTTTGTCTTATTATGCAAACTATATTGCCAGGCTGTATTCTAGCCGTTGGCGGTGTATGCTATTTCCAAGAATGATAAGTCTCTATGCTGAGGTTATTTTTATTCATTTATTTCCTTATTGGGACTGACAGAGAGCTAATAGGTCATTCTATTCCTATTGCTATATTCTATTTTTGAGATAATCTGTTGCAGTGCTCGAGAATTCAAATCAATAGAGCCGTTCCAAAAGATAAATGAGAAGACATATTTAAGAGAGATTCTCTTCTCAGAAAAAGAAGAAGACTAAGATACAGAGAGATTTTTTTTGTGCTGCTTTCTCTCAAGCCTCTCTAAAGCAACTCTTCACCATCTCACAAAACGAAGAAGAAAAGCTTTCCTGAAGCAAAAGTCCAAAGCAATTTCTTTCATTCACAAGTCTCCTGAGCATTTGCTTAGAGATTTCAAGACTTCAGAAAGAGCTCCAAATCTACTTCACGTGCTCCAGAATCTGAAGACCTGATAAAAATCAGTCTACAGATCTCTGAGGATTTAGTTTCAGTATATCTGAAACTCCTTCATCCTGAAGCAAAGGCTTTCCCTGGACTTCCACTGAGCCAGGGGAAGACTTTGATTCTTTAGAGAATCCACAAGTCTTCTCTAATCTGTATTAACAACAGAGAAGACAATCTAACCCTCTCAACCCCTTTGTAAAAGAGTTTTCACACCTCTTCAAAAGTGAACATTGGTGACAGGGCACCTTATCAACAACCTGTGGTCGAGCATCCTTATCAAAAGCTCAAAGGGTCTGTTTGATCTACCTGAATCAGATCATTGGTGGCAGGGCACCTTAGCAAAAACCTGTAGTGGATTCCTACCAGGGTGGTAGAAGAGTGGAGTACCTATTAAGAGGGAACCACTATATATCCTGTGTCTCTCTGGTTGTTTTTGTTTAATTGTCTTTTCTGTGGCTGTGATAGAACTACCTAGGATTGCTAGTTGCTGTGATAGGTTTAGAGTTAAACTGAAATTTCGGTTAACTCTCTCACTTGTGCACGTCACTGTGTTAGGCTCTTAGGGTTCAAGTATCAAACTATTTTATTCCGCAAATCAACTCGAAGAGAGCTGACTAGTTATTCATAAAATTTTAATACTCTATTCACCCCCCCTCTAGAGTAGTTTACAACTTATCCCCTCACTTTCAGGATCAAAGGAAGATGGGGCATTGGAAAATGAAGGCTTCTGTCCAGGGGGAGAACAAGACACTATAGAAGCTGATGAAAACCAAGAGATTCAGCTAAATGAAGGAGCTGAAGATGTTCAACCAGAAGGGAATCTTCCACCAACTACAAGACATTTGAGAGATCATCCAGTTGATCAGATAATAGGTGATCCAAGACAGGGGGTGCAAACTAGAAGCAGAAATCAAAACACAGTTCTACATTCAAGTTTCCTGTCACAAATGGAGCCTAAGAAGTTTGAAGAAGCTATCTAAGACCAGCACTGGATTGATGCCATGCAAGAGGAGCTGAATCAATTCAGAAGGTGCAATGTCTGGGAGCTTATTCCTAAACCAAGAGGCCACAACATAATTGGCACAAAATGGATATATAAGAACAAGCTAGATGAAAGTGGAATAATATTAAAGAATAAAGCAAGATTGGTTGCAAAAGGATACATGCAGGAAGAAGGGATTGACTTTGATCAAACCTTTGCTCCTGTAGCAAGGCTGGAGGCAATCAGAATATTCCTTACCTATGCAGCCTATCAAGACTTCAAAGTATACCAGATGGATGTGAAGTCAGCATTTCTGAATGGTGATCTTAAAGAAGAAGTATATGTAGAGCAACCATCAGGTTTTGTAGATCCTCTTAAACCTGATTTTGTTTATAAGCTTAGGAAAGCTCTATATGGGTTAAAGCAAGCTCCAAGGGCTTGGTATGAAACCCTATCTACTTTCCTTATTGAGAATAAATTCTCAAGAGGAAAAATTGACAAAACTCTATTCCTTAGGAAATCCAAAGGCAAGATCATCTTAGTTCAGATCTATGTTGATGACATAATCTTTGGGTCTACTGAAAACAACCTTTGTAAAAAGTTTGCCAAACTTATGCAAGGGAAGTTTGAGATGAGCAGTATGGGGGAACTGAAGTTCTTCTTGGGACTCCAAGTAAGACAGACTGATGATGGCTTATCCATATCCCAGTCTAAGTTCACCAAAGAATTGATTAAGAAATATGGTATGGGGTTATCCTCCACCATGAGAACTCCTATGGGAACAAGTATGCCTATATGCAAAGATGATGCAGGTAAACCTGTTGATGAGACTTTGTATAGAGGAATAGTTGGCTCACTACTATATCTCACTGCTAGTAGACTAGATATTATGTATGCTACATGTGTCTGTGCTAGGTACCAAGCCTGCCCTAAAGAATCTCATTATACTGCAGTCAAAAGGATTCTGAGATATCTTAAGGGCACACCTAATCTAGGTCTTTGGTACCCTAGGAATAGAGATTTTCAACTAACAGGCTATTCAGATGCAGATTTTGCAGGATGTAGAGAGGATAGGAAGAGTACTACAGGTACATGTCAATTCCTGGGAGGAAGACTAATATCATGGAGTAGTAAGAAGCAGACCAGTGTGGCAATTTCCACAGCTGAGTTTGAGTATGTTGTTGCTGGAAGCTGCTGTGCACAGCTATTATGGATGCAGCATCAGCTTAAGGATTATGGTATTCAAGTAAGTAGAACACCTCTTTTATGTGATTCTAAGAGTGCAATTTCTATTGCTAATAATCCTGTTTCTCATAGTAGAACTAAGCATATAGAAATAAAATACCATTTTCTTAGAGAACATGTAGAAAAAGAAGACATTTCATTGGAATTTGTGAAAACAGATTATCAAATAGCAGATGTGTTTACTAAGCCCCTAGATGAAACCAAATTCAATAAATTCAAAATTGAATTAGGTATGTTAACCATTGATTAGTGTAATCACAATATCATCAACAATGAAGTTGAAGTGGTAACAAGACATTCAAGTGATAAAAAGACACATTGAAGTAGTATCAAGTACTCTGTAGTACTTATAAGTTGTGATGAAAAAACAGAAATTGGCTAAGTAAGATGGTGTCGACACATTCAGTAATATTGTGTCGACTCAGGATTGTAATACAAAACAGAGATATTGTGTCGACACAAAAAATATGTGTCGACACTTAAGAATCTTATTGTCGACTTATCCAGGAATGTAGTGTCGACTTCACCAGGATAGTGGTGTCGACACTTATAGATTTTGTGTCGACACTTATACTAAGAGTCGACACAGAATTTCTGATGCTCTTCTATTTATCTCTGGTGTCGACAAAACAACAAATTGGTGTCGACACATAATAGACGGACTTAATGTCGAGACTATAGAAACTTGTGTCGACACATTCCATCTGTGTTGACACTTATAGTCTGTTTTTGGCGTCTTTTGATCTTCTTTAAACAGAAGGTATAAATAGGTCAAGAACTCATTCTGTCGACACGCTTACAAGGTTTTCGAAACCCTGTGTCGGCATTCTCTCTCTCTCTCTCTCTTTCTCTCATCTTTCAAGCTTTCTCGACTGATCCATGGCGCCAAAGATTAAAGATAATGTGAATGAAGGATATGAATTGGTGCGCCAGGCCTTTGCTGCTGCCCCTCCAGATGTTCTCAGGGTTATCTCTCTCCTCTCCGCCTCAGGATTAAAATTTCTGGTCTCCGAACCATCTAAGATATAGAAGAAGGAGGTGCATGAGTTCTTTACTTCTGCATCTGTAGACTCTAAGAGTCATGAGATAAAATCCACTGTCCATGGGTCACCAATGGACATTACACCAAGTAAGTTAAGAACAATTCTACAATTACCTATAATTGAGAATGAAGAGGATGTCCCTGCTTCTAAATCAAGGGAGGCTCTTCAATGGTGTGGATTGGATTCCACCATGAAAATTGGAGCAGCATTCAACAGGAAAGGAATGAATCAACAGGGCAAGTTCCTGTCTGAGGTGGTTGGAAAAGTTATTCTGTGCAAGCCAGGTGGACATGATAGGATTTCTGCCTATATGTTCAGCCTAATGACCAGGATTATGTTTACAATTCCAATGGATTGGTCAACTGTAATCTTTGAAAAGATTAAGGAAGGAATCAAGAAGCCAAATCTGGCTAGAATAATGAGTATATACCTAAGTAAGGAGATTCCTGAAGTTATGCAACAACAAACTGGAACAAAGATTAATCACATGAGAAGGATGGACATGAGATTGTTCTCCAGATGGGATAGGGTGCTGACCAAAGAAATGCCTGAAGTGGAAAGGCAGGATTCACCTGAGAAATCCCCAGGTCATGCTACCAGTACTGAGCACCAACAAGAAGAGCAAGTAAGACAAGAGGTGGAAAATCAGCCTGCTTCTACACAAGTTCAGGATGCCACAATACCTGTAGTTTAAGAAGAAGAAGTAAGTATACCAGCTCAGCAAGGTTATTCACCTACACAGACTGTATCTACTCATGACCAGGTACAGGTGCAGGGGGAGCTGGTGTATTTTCCTAAAAAAGACAATTCTAATATTTCTATTTCTGCACAGGTCTAGGAAAAGCAAGTGTCCTCACCTGCCCAAGACATATCCAATACTGAACAAGTACAGGGGGAGAGACTGTCTGAGCAAGTGCAAGAGGATGCTCCAATTGATATATCTCAAAATTTGAATACTGCAGATGTTTCAGCCCAGAAGGAATATACTCTAGAAGAGTTATTTCCAGATAATGAAATAATTACTGATGAAATGGAATTGGAGCAAGAAATTGAGGGGGAGCCTGTGCATGTGGAGACTGTACACCATGGCACTGAAGCAGCTGTTCCTCCTCCTCCCAAAGAAAGAGTACAAATTGATAGTACTTCTGATTCTGAGAATGAAGAAGCCAGGGTGACTAAGAAGAGAAAACTTCTGGTCTTCCAGAGAAGGAGCAAGAGCTATAAGCAAGCTTTACAGTCTACAGCACATCACACTCCTTCTAACTTTGATTATAACAAGTTTTTGATCGATTTACAAGTGAAATTGGATGAACACAGAGTGGCTATTGAAAAATATGTTGATGAAAACAACAAGTCCCTGCAATTTGACTTAGCCCAAGATATAAAATCTATTAGATTTGAGGTCAATATGCATAAGAAGGAGATGACAGATTGCTTCCATAAGGGAGGCAATGCTGTGGTATATTTGGCAAAACAACAGTAGTCTATCATCCCTAAGGTGGATGATATTGCTTTAAAGCAAAACTATGTCTTGGAAAATCAGCTAAGGATGAATGAAAATTTAACTGAATCTCATCATGAGATCATTGAGGAATTGAAAAAGATTGTTCCAAGTCTGCCTGCAACTAGATCAAAGGAAATGGAAGAATTTGATAAGAACTTTCAAGCTGCTATTAATTCTGTTAAAACTGCTATCACAACCTCTCAAAAGGAAATATCTGACAAGCTTCAAAAGTTAAAACCATTTTTTAAAGAGGGTGTGAATTATCTAGATGGTCAAATCAGATTTCAGAAGGAGGATCTAAGAGATCATGTTACTAGAGAAGCCATAAAGGGGGAGAGGATGTTAGTTCATGCAGGCTCAGAGCACACCAAATGGGTGACCAATAGTATTCGAGCCACATTGGGATATCCACCATTGTGTGATGATGCTATGGTGGCTGAGTCAGGAATACAAACAAGTCTACTTGAAGGCAATCAACCTGAGGTTGCTCAAGTCATTTACCCTCCTCCAGATTATGATATGATTGATCAGCTAGTTCAAGGAATGTATAGTCCTCCAAAGGAGGTTACTAATGTTGTGATTGGGAAGGTTGATAAGCCTGAGGCTACTTTAAAAGACCAGCAAGATGCTCTACTATCTAAGAAAAGATTTAGAGAGCAGGCTGAACTTAAGCCAGACTTTGAGCAGTGGAGTCCTACTTCCAGAAATATTATACTCACTGCATGGAAGGCTGTCAAAGACCAAGTGCAGGAAAGAGGCAAGTGGTACAATGAGATGGAATGGTAGAAGTATGAAGCCAGGCAAGAGGCCATAGTACAGTTTAGAAGAAAAGCCAAGATGGGTAGGCTGCCTCCAGATGCTCAGGAGCCAAGCAAGTACTTCCCAAAGCCCTTTCATTATTTTGAAAGGCAAAGGCTCAAGGAAGAAGCAAAGAAGAAGGCTGATCTAAAAGGCAAGAAGCCAGCTGAAGATTCTGAAGCTCCTATGAAGGCTCAAGTTCTATCTGGCAAAGGGATTGTCATAAAAGAGCCTGATCAGTCTTAATTCTTAGTTCTTTCAAAGTGTTTTGTAATGTTTTGATTAAATCATTAGATATAAATCTCTATATTCAAACATTATCAAGTTATAAATAAAATGTTGTGTGATATCATATAATGTTCATTCTGTGATGTATGGTTTTTATTTTGTTTATGTTAAGTATTCCTGTTATGTCTTATATCATCAGTTTATACTTTTTATAAATGGTGTATATCATTGGCTATAGGGTTATGACTTCTCCAAATAGGGGGAGATTGTTGGGTACATTGGAAAAAGTATACCTGATTTGAAGAAGCCCAACTTAGCTCAATGATATACATCAAGGTGTATTTGATATTGTTTTGAGTTGACATGTGCAGGTGAAGAAGTATTAAAGAATGCAGAAAAATATTCTAAGTCCACATGTCGACACCTGAAGAAATTGTGCCGACACTTCTGAATATTTGTGTCGACACTTCAGAAAATCAGTGTCGACACAGAGAAAGATGGTCGACCACATTTATGTCGACACTGGGAAGCAGTGTCGACACATAAAGAAAATCGTCGACCTCAGCACTGGGAAGCAGTGTCGACACAGAAGAAGATAGTCGACTAGTGAAAGATAGTCGACACAGAAGAAGATAGTCGACTAGTGAAAGATAGTCGACATAGAAGAAGATAATCGACTAGTGAAAGATAGTCGACACAGAAGAAGATAGTCGACCAGAGAAAGATAGTCGACCAGAGAAAGATAGTCGACTCACAGAAGAAGATAGTCGACCTCAACTGTGTCGACACTGGGTGGATGTGTCGACACCTTGAGATTGAGTCGACACATATTGGCAGAAGTCGACTATGCTTGTGTCGACACCAGAAGACTGAGTCGACACATTTTGGCAGAATTGAAGATTGATGTGTCGACACCTGAAGGCTGAGTCGACACATACTGAGTTCTGAATCTACAACAACTGTGTCGACACACAGGACTTGTGTCGACACACTACAGAGTCTAGACCAAGTTATTTTCTGAAGAAGCTGTGTCGACTTAAAGGCAACTTAGTCGACATAATCAAAGACTGTGTCGACACCAAAGTCACTTATGTCGACACAGATAGACAGATTGGTCTCGACACTTTCTAACAGACTGTCTCGACATTTTGCTGTCCAAGGCTAAGGTACAGGAACTGTTTGAAGACTTGACAGCTGTGGGTTGCCACCGTTTAACTGAAGCTGTCAGACCTGTCAGAAATCAGTTAGAAACCGGATCAGTTGGTTACCATGAAGAAAGTCTATAAATAGACATATTCAGAAGAAGAAAAATAACTGAAGAATATCTAAGAAGAAGAAACAAAAGGATTACGATCCTATTGAAGTTTCAATTCAAGAAAGTGCTAAGCTCTAAAGAAGATCTTCATCAGAAAATCTAAGAAGAAGTCTGAAGTATCAAAAAAGGTGTTGGATAGAGAGGGATCCAGTCATCTTGAAGAAGAAGAAGGAAGCCATCAGTGGTTTCTCAAGAAGCTGTTTGGAAATCAACTCAGCTAAGTTCAGATTCAAGAAGCTTTGAAGAAAGCTCAGATTCAGTTGATTTCATCAGCTGATCAAGAAGTGTCTTGTCCTCTTCTCTCTCAACAAAGGCAAGACATCAAAATATCTTTTCTAAATTTCTGTAGGATCTGTTTACACAGATCTGAGTTGTAAGCCTGAGTTATAAATGCTGAGTGTAGGAGAGGTAATCTCTGAGTGGTAGGGCTATTTGCCTGAGTGTAGGAGAAGGTTATTCTCTTAGTGGTAGGCCTTGAGGCAAGGCTGAGGTAGGGCTGTTAAGCCTGAGTTGTAGGAACCTATCCAGGTTCTGAGCTGTAGGATCTGAGGATCTGAGAATAGTGGAAGTTTGGCCGAATCTAGCACATTGCTAGATAGGTGAAGGGGGAAAGTGGATGTACCCAGATCTTGGGGAACCACTATAAAACATTATGCAATCTGTGATGCTTAGTTGTCTGTGAATGCTCTGCTAGATAATTTAATTTGTAATTGAATTCTGCCTAGATTTATAAACAAGAAATTAGAACCTATTCACCCCCCTCTAGGTGTTTAGGTTGTCTTGAAAGTAAAACTATCAGAAAAGCTAGCCATCAAAGATGCAGCTCCAGTGATGCAACCAGAAGTGGATATTCTAGAAGGTCCACCAGACACAGTTAGAGCAGATGAAGATCTGCAAGGAGTTATTCCTGAAGCAGTTGTAGAAAGAAGATTGCCTCCTGCAATCAGACATTTGAGAGACCATCCTGCACACCAAATCATTGGTGAAGCTAGCCAAGGTATAGTGACCAGAAGCAAGAATCTGAATACAGTTATGTACGCCAGTTTCTTGTCACAGGTGGAGCCAATGAAATTTGAAGAAGCCAATATAGATCAATGTTGGATATTAGCTATGCAAGAGGAACTAAACCAATTCAAAAGATGCAAGGTCTGGAAGCTGGTTCCCAGACCACAAGGACATAATATCATTAGAGTCAAGTGGATCTATAGGAATAAGCTTGATGAAAATGACATTATAATCAAAAACAAAGCAAGGTTAGTGGATAAGGGGTACATGCAAGAAGAAGGTTTCGATTTTGATCAAACATTTTGCCCCTATAATAAGATTGGAGGCCATCAGACTTTTCCTTACATATGCTGCACATAAGGGATTCAAAGTCTACCAGATGGATGTAAAGTCAGCCTTCCTAAATGGTGACTTAAGAGAAGAAGTCTATGTTGAGTAGCCTCCAGGTTTTGTTGTTCCTGACTCTGTTGATTCTATTTATAGACTTAGGAAAGCTCTATATGGGCTAAACAGGCCCATAGAGCCTTGTATAAAACTTTGTCTTGGTTTCTCATTGAGAACAAATTCTCAAGGGGGGAAGATAGACAAGACCCTATTCCTAAGGGAATCTAAGGGTAAGATCATCCTAGTCTTAATCTATGTAGATGATATCATATTTGGATCTACTGATGATAACCTCTGTAGGAAGTTTGCTAAACTTATGTAGGGGAAGTTTGAGATGAGGAGTATGGGTGAACTTATGTTCTTCTTGGGTCTCCAAGTAAGACAGACTGATGATGGCTTGTCCATATCCCAGTTTAAGTGCATTAGGGAGTCAATAAAGAAATTTGGCATGGAAAATTCCTCCACCATGAGAACTCCCATAGGGTCAAATATGCTTATAGGCAAGGATGAAGCAGGGAAGCCTATTGATGAGACCTTGTATAGAGGGATAAATGGTTGCCTTCTTTATCATACTCCAAGTAGGCCAGACATCATGTTTGCTACATGTGTTTGTGCAAGGTATTAGGCTTTCCCTAAAAAATCTCACTACTTTATTGTAAAAAGAACATTGAGGTATCTTAAGGGCACACCATGTAACACCCCAAAAATTCTCAGGCTAAGAGTCGTCCTGAGCTCGACGAAAATGTCGAGCAGAGCTCAACGAAAATCGTCGAGCAGAGCTCAGCGAAAATCATCGAGCAGAGCTCGACAAAAATCATCGAGTAGAGCTCCACAAAATCGTCGAGCAGCACTGAGTGGTTAGAGTAACCTTCCATCTCTCGATCGTGGCCGTCCGCTGGTTTTTGTGGATCCGATGGCTGGAGTAAACCCTTAAGGGTTTTTATGGCCGAGAGTTAGGTTTTCAAACACATTTCCTCTGTGAGTTTCTCTGTCTAAGTGGTAGATAGAAGGGAGAGTGAGGAAGTATAAGAAGAAGGAATAAATCTCGCCTTCACCGAGTTCTGAGGCTCCGATTCGCAAGCCGAGTCCAGATTTGTGAAGTCTAGATCATTGCGGACGTGTTCATCCATCTATATCTTTGGCATGGCTCCAAAGAGGATTCCAAGGGTAACGATTCTCTACTTGGACATGTGAAGTACTTTTCCTTTTGCATAGGAAATCCTCTCCTACGAGTGTGCAGTGAGCGTGTGGTATTCCTTCGAGTAAATATGGATTATCCTCGTAGTTTTGCATATAGAGTTCGGAATCGAAGTACGTACATAGGCATGGTGTGTGAAGCCTATCCGGACAGGTTGTTCTAGATCGGTGATGTTTTTATTATGCATGTATTGCCAGAGAAGAATCCATGCTGGTTATTTTTTGGGTTGCTACACGATAGATTGTAGCAGGGAGCCTTGGGGACTAACTCCAAAGAGCACCCGAAAAACTGGGTAGAAGCGCATTTCTTCCATCTTGGAGGCCTGGAAGCCAACCTTGTACATAACTGGGTTATGTAATATTGTGTGATCGATTATTCGGGAATCAGGGAGACTGACTCATGCCGATGACTTAAACTGACATGGCGATGTGAGCAACGGGTTGAGCTGAACCGTACCCGCTCTATGTTGTTCTATTAAAGAGACCTAATGTACATGGCACTTACCGGGGGCATAGGGGGGCGAGCCTTAGGCTTTGGACGAAAGGACTTAAATGCTCATGATGTTTGCCACCCTAGGGGTGGTGGTGAAGCCTCGAAATGGACTGAATTCACCAAGAATGTGCCCTGAGAGCAAGGGGTGTGTGGCCGTGCATGCCTATGCCTGTGGTGAAGTGTACATAAATTGTACTTTCTATACCATGATTGATTATACTAATAAAATGCAGGGAAGGGGCACCGCCGCCCCGAGTAAGGGGTGGAGTCGTTATATTTGGTCAGCTTTAGCTGACCATTCCCTTATTTTGCCACTGTGCGGTGGATTGTTCTTATGCAGGAACATGTGAGCCTAGTGACAAATATCGGGCTGAATCCCTTGTTGCTGTGTTGGCCCTTGAATGCCAAAGAGAAGTGTTTTCTTTTAATACTATCATGTATGGCCGGCCTGCGAGCCGAAGTATGTAAAACACTTTTATTAAGCAAACTATTGTAAGGCCATAAGGCTAAGAATTTTGTGTATGTTCTTTCATTCCTAATGTGGCTGTAGTGGACATTCACATGTTATTTATGGGTTCTTATAACTATTTTAAAAAGCTTCCGCTAGAATTCTCTGAGTTAGGATTCGAATTCCTTTGGTGGTAATTTGGTATTGATACGTAACTCCACTATCTATGGTATATTGCGTGGACCCCCTGCCGGACCTTCTGTTATATTCCATGTGACGGGTGGGGGTGTTACACACCAGATCTTGTCCTATAGTACCTCAGGAATGAGGAGTTTGAACTAACAGGCTACTCAGATGCAGATTTTGCAGGTTGCAAAGAGGACAGGAAGAGCACTTCTAGCACCTGTCAACTCTTGGGTGGAAGACTACTGTCTTGGAGAAGCAAGAAGCAAACCAGTGTTGCAATCACAACTGTAGAGTCAGAGTACATCTCAAGAGGTAGCTGTTGTGCTCAGTTGTTGTGGATCCAGCATCAGCTCCAAGACTACAACATCAAGATAAGTAGAAGCCCTCTATTTTGTGATTATACTAGTGTTATATCAATTACTAGGAATCATGTTTCTCACAGGAGGACTAAGGATATTGAGGTAAGATACAATTTCATTAGGGAACATGTGGAATGAGAAGACATCACCCTTGAGTTTGTCCCAATAGACAAGAAAGTTGCTGACATCTTCACTAAGCTACTAGATGAAGCAAAGTTTAACACCTTCAAGTTTGAGTTGGGTATGTTAAACCTAGTGTAGCTTTAGTTGCTCCTTAAATTATTGCATGTCATATTATTTCTTGTGGATGGAATTGCTCTTCAAGAGATTGAAGACATTTCAAGTGGTTTACCTTCAATGGTATAATGTTCAAGTGCTGTCTAGACTAGTGCATACTACACTGTCTACCAAGAAACATGTCAGATGCTGCTTCGGTTGAGGGGGAGCATGTCCAACATTACTCTAAGTACTCTCAAGATGCTCAAACTGCTGCCTATGAGAAATCAAAGAGGGGGAGCAAAATATCCTCCCTAGCTATTTGTAGTAGTCAAAAAGGGGAAGAAGGACTTGAATCAGCTTACTAATTCAAGGACTTTACAGAGGTATCAAATTCATAGGATAGGAGGAAAAGGATACAAGTAAGTGGTATCAAATTCATCAAAAGCAGGTAGCAGTTATTAAGGGGGAGCAGGTACAGGTATGCCCTGTAGACAAGGATGTTTTTTACAACTTATCTTCTTATCATATCTTTTCCTGCTATATTACTGCAACTTGTTAGTGTATGTCATTGACTCAGATATTTGGTGGAGAGTTTTGACTTCTTCAAATAGGGGGAGATTGTTGGGTCCATTGCCCTCAATATCCAAGATTTAAAGAAGTGAAATATGTATATGAGCATACACAATAGTATATTTAATACATGTTTAAGTTCATACATGCTGGTTTGTCCTAATAACAATTATTGGACAGATAGCCTAAGTGGCTAAGTTAGGTAAACTCTTACCTAAGGTGTGGATAGATAGAAATCTGTCTAAGTCCACAAGCATTGAGTGAAGGCAACTCACTCAACGCCAGATGACTTATAGCGCTGAGTGGAGCCTATATAGTCAAAGCCAAAGTAATTGCAGGCTGGAAAAGTGGCTAAGCCCACATGCATTGAGTGAAGTTAACTCACTCAACATCACACAACAAAAGGCTGTGAGACAGGCTAATGCAATAATAACCTAAGTAAAAATAAGCAGAGATGTGGCTAAGTCCACAGGCATTGAGTGTAGCTCACTCACTCAACGCCATAACTTTATAATCGTTGAGTATAGCCCAGTCAGTCAACGCCACAAGAAAACTATGAATATTTACCAAGTCCACAGGCATTGAGTGAGGCAAGCTCACTCAACGCCATGTGATAATGTGTTGACTAATTCTCAAAGGGAGTGTTCTTTTTTAGACACAAAAATTTGGCTAAGTCCATATGCGTTGAGTGTAGCTCACTCACTAAACGCTAGATAATAGAAAAGTTTTTAAAGTAGTTTGGCATTGAGTGGAGCTTACTCACTCAACGCCAAAAAATTGTAAATTTGGCCAATGAAAAAAGCATTGAGTGAGGCATACTCACTCAACGCTCTCAACGCTTAAGATATTGCAGGCGCAGAAAATTGTCTAAGGTAAAAAACGTTAAGCGAGGCGTGCTCACTCAATGTCAAGCATGCAGAAACGGCTAAAGAATGAGCTAAGGAAAAAAGCATTGAGTGAGGCTTGTTCACTCAACACTGTCAATGCCTAGATAGACAGAATTCTATCTAAGTGTTTAGGCATTGAGTGAAGCTCATTCACTCAACGCCTATTCTACTGATGCTCAATTTTGGCTAAGTCCACAGGTACTGACGTCAGCAAAATAAATAAAGTCAACTGATTTCAAATCAAGTATGGAGAAGCTATGGAACACGACAAACTTTGCTAAGAAGCTACTGTACGTCTTCTTCCGTTAAAGCAAGGTGTCGTTGGAAGCTACAAGTGGGGCCCACTAATCTCTAAGAGCCATTGATCGGTGAACTACAAAAGGTGGAGTTAAGCCAAGAAGCAAGATAACTTTTAGGGCATTATCAATTTCAAATGGTAGCAGCTGAACTTCATCTCTCTCGTCATTATCGCTGAGAAAGAGCTTGAAGTCATTCTGCTGGAACGAAAAGTTCTGTGAGCTGTTGCTTCTTCATCTACTACAACATAATCAGAAAGGTTTCTGATAGAGTAAGAAAGTAGAGCAATCATTATCCAGTGGTCTGAATTGGCTGATTGAAGAACACAAGTTCACCTTCTTCTTCAGCAAGATCAGAATCTTCATTTTGAGTTTCTTCCAGCAGAGGGAGAACTTCTACCTACTGCTAAGAAGCAAGATAGAGCTAAGATAACTCAGCCTTACCTTTTGACACAGAGAAATTTCACTGTGTCAAAACATTCAAACTCTCATCTTTCTGTAGGATCCAACTGGATCTGAGATTGTAGGGCCACTGGCCTGAGTTAGGGCAAGATTACCTGAGTAGTAGGAGAGTGAAGCTTTCTGAGTTATAGGATCCAATTGGATCTGAGATTTAGGGCTACTGGCCTGAGATAGGGCAACTTGTTTGAGCTATAGGAGAGCGTAATTCTCTGATGTAGGATCCTTTGGACATGAGGTAGGGTTGTCCTCCCAGCCTGAGTGTAGGGCCTTTGGCCTCAGGTAGGTGATCAGCTGATCACTGAGTTGTAGGCCCTTCTGGCTGAGCTGTAGGTCTTGGAGGAGACTGAGAGATCCTGAGGGATCTGAGATGTAAGCTTTTTGGAGCTGTGTTTTGGAGAAGTGCCTTGACCAATAGGAAGGTGGCAAGGTGGGAGGAGAGTAGATGTACCCACAAGTTGGGGACCCTCTATAAATCTGTGTGTGCTTTTATGTATTATTTTATTTGTGAAGGTTATTGAAAGCAAATTGCTGCTTACTCATTTAGTGTTGAAGGAAAAACTAAAAAGAGAATAATAATAGTAAAA
This sequence comes from Platanthera zijinensis, assembly GCA_039513925.1. Lineage (NCBI taxonomy): Eukaryota > Viridiplantae > Streptophyta > Magnoliopsida > Asparagales > Orchidaceae > Platanthera > Platanthera zijinensis. The sequence goes on from CM077080.1 coordinate 205,224,429, forward strand.
TAACCTATTTACCCCCTAGATTGTAAGCTACCTTGAAAACAAAGACTTTCAAGGATATTGATCTTTCTATACTTTGAAAATAAGTAACATGCAATCCTAGCATAAATGCATCCCAAAGAGCAAGTTGTACAATAAACCATCTAGAAAATAACATAGCCCCTAGAAAATAGTCTAACATCTACAATAATTCATTGTGGGCGTCAACAACCTGACACGAACCCACAGAACAAAGTGTATGTCTGAACTAAAATAAGAACAACAAACCTACTTCATGAAGGGGGGGGGGGGTAAGAACCACTGCTACTACTATAGAAAGCCTGGGGCCACAAACTCTAGATACTCAAACCACTACTGCTCTGAGCCTGAGGCATTCAAAAGAAAGAACACCTCAACAAGAATAAGCTAGTGGCAGAAACAAACAAAAGAAAATAAACAAGAGCAGTCAAAGGGTTACCAACCCAAGACAAAATAACTGTCAAACCACAGTATCTAGATAATAAAATAGTAAGCTTTTAAGAGTTCACGAGGTTAGATATGTAAAGTTGCACTAGGTGTAACTAAGAGCTATGCTTCATTAATATCTGTAATGGTATGCTTATGAACAAATGCATATATATATATATGAAAAGTCTGATCAGTTATAAAGCATGAATCATTAACACTGGTAAAAGAAACACAGTATTGAGGCGGTGGCCACATTGTCCAACACAAACCATCAGACCAAACAACTTGAAAAGGTACTTTGGGGGTGGCCACATTGTCCAACACAACACAACGGTCGAAAAAAATCCACCAAGTGTAAAGATTCACAAGTCGGCAATGAGGTGGTGGTCCTTTATCCACTGCCAACCCCAGTCAACAAATGAACTTCTAAAAGTACTGATAACGAAAGAAAAACCCAAGACTTAGTATCAAATTTCCATAACGACACAAAGTAAGAAATTCAAGAAAATCTATAAAGGTATACTCAACAAATTTGAGTTTATTCGACGAAAGAATTCTAAGTGCACTCCGATTCGTCGAGAATACTTGATGCGGTGATTTTATGCTCAACTCAATGCCTTTTGACTCCACTTAACACTTTTTTGACTCCACTCAACGCTTTTGACTCCAAGACTAATTCAATGGACGCCTAACTAGAATCACTCGACGCATTTGATGACAAAGGCAGCACTCGATGAATTTGACTCCAAGATTGATTCACTCGACGCCTAATTGGAATCACTCGACGCACTCGACGCCAAATGCAGCACTCGACGAATTTGACTCCAAGACTGGTTCACTCGATGCCTAACTAGAATCACTCGATGCACTCGATGCCAAGACAGATTCACTCAACAAACTCGATGCCAAGGTATAATCACTTGATGCCCAGGTATAATCACTTGATGCCCAGGTATATTCACTCGACGCACTCGATGCCCAGCTTTATTCACTCGATGCACTCAACGCCCAGGTCAAATCATGCCAAAAACTTTCCTATCTAACAAAAGATTATTAGACTTAGAAGTTTTGACAACAAGAGAACCCTGACTATGAGTAAGTCCCAAAAAAAAAATAAAAGAATAGTGGGATAGACAAGACAGGAGTCCAAATATAGATAAAAGAACCCCCACAACAACACAACAAGATGAAAGGGAATTTACTGCTATTTCACATAAGGTAAAGCTAGGAGTAAACAAGAGAAGTGAAATGAAAATATAAAAACTAACAGTAGGATTGACAAAAATTTAGAGAATGAAACATAAGGTGTTTGTAAGAGGCTAAGCAAGGGAGAAACCCACCACTTGCCTTAAACCTCCTTGTCTCAACCTTCTGAACACCCCACGACATAGATTGGCCGAAAAAGAAGGCGCGACAATGAATTCTGGAGAGATTTGGACAAAACGAAAGTTTAGGGCCACACACCACAATGCCAAAAGTCCAAGAAAAACAAAAATACCTACCACCCACGCATACATCTTAGCGAGATCTTTCCGCCAAAGATTTCGCCATCGGAGCTCCCGGAATGGCTTCCGGAAGGTTCACGATGAAAAGATCTTTTGTCATTATTACGCAACAACGCGCTAATGACGACGCACTGTTAATTATGCACCAACGTAACGCCCTTTTGTCATTATTACGCAACTAATGAGATTAAAATAATTATAGAAAATTCAAGGGCGTTGCAGCCACTCCCCCTAAATATAAGTTTCTTCCTGAAACTTCATACACAAATCGAATCCAAAACATAAAAGAAAAGAAAGCCAAAGGTTACCAGATAGAAATACTTACCGAAGGTAACTAGGAGAAAAGGTGAGGATGAAACTCTCTCATAGCTGATTTCAACTCCCAAGTCGTGCTCTCGACGTCTTGGTTTCACCAAAGAACCTTGACCATGAGAATCGTCTTCCTTTGCAACACTCGATCCTGAGTCTCCAGAATACAAACTGGCTCTTCGACATAATATAGATTAGGCTGCAACTGGGGAACTGAGTCAAGGACATGACGATCACTAAGAACACACTTTTTTAATTAGCTCAAATGAAAAACATTGTGAACACTAGGGAAAGTTGCGGGTAAATCTAGCCTATAAGTTGACACTACGATGCACTCCGAAAGAAATTTCTTAAGGCAATTGATAATTCTCTGATACCAATTGAAACTAATGACTTAAAGCAATTGATAATCCTCTGATACCAATTGAAAGAAATGATATAGATCTTACTTACTCTATTTAAATATATATGTTATATAAAAGAGCAAGCACAACACAAAAATAAAGAAAGAAGGTAAGCAGTCAAGATGACACAAGGATTACAGTGGTTACCCAACCTGGGTACATGCACTCTTCTACCACCCTGGTAGGAATCACTCTCAGGTTTTTGATCAGGTGACTTCCACCAAATAATATCTATTTGCAGGGAGATATTGCAACCCTTCTGGCTTTTGATCAGGTGCCTAAAAACCACTGAAGTCTTTTGATCAGGAGACCTCACAACCAAGAATTACTTTTGAAGGGAGTAAGAACCCTGTGTACAGTGGGGGAAAGTAAAAGTTGTTTTGTCTTCTTTATTCTCAAATAAATGAGGGAAGACTTGAGAGTGATCCTTATGATGTCAAGGTTTGTCTTGTGATCTTGAATGGTTCAGGAATCCAAAGCCTTACTCAGGGTGTAGGTCTTGATTGATGTAGCTCTCCAACAAGCTTTTTAGACTGATATGTATTTCTTGTCTCTTGAAAAGCCTAGAGTAGATGAAGAAGATCACTGTATGATAGAAAGCTATGTTGTGTTCTTCAGAATCTATATTTTGACTACTGCTTAGTCTTTTTGTTAGTCACTCCTTCTTCTTGTCTGCAAAACCTCCAATCTGTATATATTCCCCCTATCCGTATTCAAACATTTGAATTAATTCTATCTTGAAACGACTGAGGAATTCCTGAGAGAGAATAAGATGTCTGGGAATTAATCACATTAACTGCTATTGTTGAACGGCTATAAGCATTAAGTCTGAGAGATATTAAATGCTTTATTTAATTCTGCCAACTGTTAAAATCTCTATCTATAAGACTGCTCAGATTTTGTCGACCTCAGTCTGTTATTCATCGACCTCAGCTCAGAGATCGTCGACCTGAATAATATTTGCATCGTGCTGAGATTCTATCTTGATATCTGCGATCGTCGACCGGAACTCGAAGGCCGTCGAGCTCAACTCAGAGATATAACTATGAGTTTCATCGACCTGAGTTCGGCGTTCGTCGAGCTGAGTCTGACTATCATCGAACTGATTTTCTCCTCTTGACAAAACTGATTTCTGCATGATTTCTCTGGAGTTCTTGAAAAACTTTATTTCAAGAGCCTAAATACCTAGAGGGGGGGTGAATAGGTTCTAATCTTTTTGTGTCTTTTTAATTTTTAGGCAAACTGTTATATGACTTCTTTCAGCACATATTAATCAATCTATAGAAAATAAACACATCACAACAAACACCAGATTTATAGTGGTTCCCCAAGATATGGGTACATCCACTTTCCCCCCTTCGCCTATCCAACAGATAACTGGATTCATCCTAACTTCCTTCCACTGGCTCGGATCTGCAGATCTTACAAACTCAGAACCAAAGATTGTTCCTACACCTCAGACTTTACACAAGTCCTACCTCAGATTCTTCCCCAGAATCCTACCTCAAGCCTCAGCCCTACCACAACCTTTATAATCAGGCTTACAACTCAGACTTTCCACAAGTCCTACCTCAGGCAAACAGTCCTACCTCAACCTTTATAATTTTAGGCTTATAATCTCATATCTAACAATAGATCCTACAAGAATTTGTGAGTAAAGAGTAACAGAAAACTTCACCAGCTAGATTTCTCTGTTGATGTTGTCTTCTTGATCAGTTCTTGTATAGACTGATCCTTCAGATCCAACCAAACTTAGCTTTTCAAAGCTTCTTGATTAGAACAAAATAAGGTGGACCTATTTGTTGATGAAGATGATCTTCAATCAGCTTCTTCCTTAAATTCAAGTTGAACTTTGAATCTTTCTTGCAGACAACCCTTGATCTGTCAGAATTCTTCTTATTGATCATCGTCATTTCCGATCTATCTCTTATATAGAGCTTGATCCATGGTTACCGGATGATTCGGTTTATAATAGACTTCTGACAGTTCTGATAGTGGTGTCAGACCGGTTAGTTATGACAGCTGTAAAGTCACCAGTCACGTCACCAGGTTCTTCAATGTCTTTTCAACATGTGTCGACAGATATAGACTAAGTGTCGACACAAGTCTTCATGGTGTCGACACAATTACTCCAAGTGTCGACACAGTTATACTTCTGCTTCTCGACACTGCTTTTGTTGTATGTGTCGACACAAGTCCTGTGTGTCGACACAGCAGCTTCTTGTCTCGACATTTCTATTGCAGACAGTTGGCGTTGAGTGTTTGTCAAATGGCGTTTAGTCTGTGTCGACACAAGTCCTGTGTGTCGACACAATTACTTCTAAACTTGACACAGCCTTTTGAGAGTTGGTGTGTCGACACAATTGCTTCAGGTGTCGACATATCTCCTGAGTGTCGACACAACTTCAGTTTTAAGTGTCGACACAAATCCTTTTTCAGATGTCGACAAAATTCTGGATGTCGACACAACTGATTCTTTAGGTGTCGACATAGCTTTGAGTGTCGACACAACTTCTTTATAAGTGTCGACACAACTTCTAGGTGTCGGCACAAATTCTTCATAAGTGTCGACACATTTTTCTAGTGTATCGACACAGCTTGCTTGAGTGTCGACACAGTCTCCCTGAGTGTCGACACAGTTTCTTCACAAGTGTCGACACTTGTACTTAGAAAATTTTTCTTCAAATTCTTAAACCTGCACAATAAAACTCAAACTTCTATCAAATACAAATTGATGCATACCATTGACTAAGTTGTGGCTTCTCCAAATCTGGTACACATTTTCCAATGTACCCAACAATCTCCCCCTATTTGGAGAAGTCATAACCCTTAGTCAAAGATATACATCTCTTAAGATAAAACAAAATTGTAATAGATGTAAAAACATTTCAGAGCAAGTTATCACATAATCATTGTAAGCAACAAACAATTAATACTGAAACAGATTTCATTAATCAGTAAAATTTTGGTTTACAAGAATTTCTTATAGAACAAAAAAAATTTGTACATTGTTCTATTACATAAACCTAGCAATCCTATTACTAACTAGGCTCCTTAATAATTATTCTTTTGCCAGACTTGATTTTAGCCTGCACAGAAGGTTCAACATCCTCAGCTCGCTTTTTCCCTTTTAGAGCTTTCTTCTTTAATTCTTCAGCCTTGATCTTCTGTCTTTCAAAATAGTGGAAAGATTTGGGGAAGTACTTGCTTGGCTCTTGAGCATTAGCAGGTAGCTTCCCAGCCTTAGCACTTCTTCTATGTTAAAGGATTGCTTCTTGTCCTGCTTGATATTTATTCCACTCTTGTTCAGAATACCACTTTCCCCTGTCATGGGTTTTATCCTGTACAGCTTTCTAGGCAGTAAGTATGATGTTTCTAGAAGTTGGGCTTCACTGCTCAAAATTTGGCTTCAGCTCAGCCTGCTCTCTGAACCTCTTCTTGGAAATTTGAGCTTCCTTCTGAGATTCTAATACAGCTTCTGACATCTCAACCTTTTCCAAAATTTCATTTTGTGCCTCTGGTGGAGGACTATACATTTTCAGCACTTCTTCTTGAACCATCTCAAAATCAGCTGGGGGGTAGATCACCTGAGCAACTTCAGGCTGATCTCCTTCAAAATATGCAGGTTGTATCCCAGACTCTGCTACATTATCATCATCACAAAGAGGAGGATATCCAAGAGTGGCTCTGATGCTATTGGAAGTCCATTTAGCATGGTCAGAGCTGGCTTTGACTAGTAATCTCTCCCCCTTTAAGACTTCTCTTGTAACATGATCCCTCAAATCTTCTTTCTGGAATTTGACTTGATCAGCTATATATTCAGTTCCCTCTTTAAAATAAGCTCTGAATTTTGTCAGGAAAGCTTTAATCTTCTCCTGAGAGTCTTGAAATATGGCTTTGACAGCAGATATATCTTCCTGGATTTGCTTGGAGATTTCATCCTTCAGAGCACTGCTAGAATCAGTGATCTTTGTTAATATGGCATGATGTGAATCCTTAAGGTTTTCATTCATTCTGATCTGATTCTCCAGTACATAGCCTTGCTTCACTTCAATTTTATCCACTATAGCTTTGATATCTTGCTGTTGCTTTGCCAGGAACACCACAGCATTACCTCCTTTATGGAAGCAATCTGTCATCTCCTTCTTATTCTAATTTACTTCAAACCTAATAGATTTGATTTCCTGGGCCAAATGAAACTGTAACTCCTTATGAGTTTCATCCATATATTTCTCTATTTTCTGTCTTTGATTATCTAATTTTGTATGCATCTAGTCCCGTAAAGAACTGAAGTCCATGCTTGATGTAGATGGTGTAGTTCCCATTTGTAAAGCCTTCTTATATCCAGAACTCTTTTTCTTTAACACAGTCAGCTTCTTCATCTTTAGAAGATTCAGATGTACTTTTAATATCAACAGTGTCCTTTTCAGCTGGGGTATCCTTGGATAACTCCCCCCTCAGTCCTTGGAATTTCTTTTTCTTTTTCAGTATGCTCCCCCTCAGTCCTATCTGTAGGAAGATCTGAAAATAATTCTTCCAAGGTGAATTCCTGTTGTATCTGTACAAAAGGAATAAGATTAGTTATTAAAGTACTACTTAAAAGACTAATACCTCTTGAAAGATTTTTTTGTGTAAACAAAAGTGTCCCCTAGAATAATTTTTGAGGAGAATCCCATCGTATATCACTAGACTGTGGAGAAGATACTTTTTGGCTCATTTTAAGCATCTGTCTTATCAATTTCTTCAGCTGTAGTGTTGATTTCAGATACTACATCCATGATTATATCTGCAGCTAAGTCACTATCTAGGACAACATCATCAATACCTCCCCCTTGGGCAGGCAGCTCAATTTCTTGTTTTAAGTTTTCTCCCCCTAGAGTGGAGTCAACTTGTTGCTCCTAGGGCTCACTGTCCTTTACTTGATCATGAGCATCATGTTGGTGCTGGTCTTCATCAGAACTAAAGACCACTTCCTCCTCAGAATCACTGGAGGAGTCAGCTTGTACAACCACTTTCTTTTTCTTCTTGTCTTTCTTAGTTTTCTCCTTAGGAGCAGCGACTTCCTTAGTCAGAACTCTATCCCACCTTGACAGTATCCTCACATCCATTTTCCTCATATGATTTATCTTAGAGCCATTTGCTTGTTTCAGAACATCTGGAATTACTGATGTTAAGCATAGACTCAGAATCCATCCCAGGTTAGGTTTCTTTATTCCTTCTTGTATTTTATCAAACACTACTGCTGCCCAGTCAGTGTTTATCTTGAATATGATCTTGGGCAGAAATCCTATCATGTACACCAGTCTTGCAGATAATCACTTTGCCCACAACTTCTTAAAGAAATTTTCCTTGGGAATTCATCCCTTTTCTATTGATAGATGATCCAATCTTAATACTGGGACTCAGTCCACACCAGCTTAAAGCTTCAGTTATCTGGGAAGGAGTTATTTTGTCTGTATCCTTGATCAATGGTTGATGTAGTGCTTTCCTGATAGATTTCAATGTGAGCTTCACCCAGGTATCTTGAATAGATGCCTTGATTTTCTTTCCTTCTGTGTCCAGAGTAGCGGTTGTGTAGAACTCCATGACATCCTTTTTCCAAATTTTGGTCGGTTCAGAGACCAAAAATTCTAATCCATTTTCAAAAATTAGGGCAATAACTCTCTGAATTTCATCAGAAGCTGTCATGAAATTTTCATGAACCAGTTCATAACCTTCATTAACCTTATCTTTTTGGTGTGGCACCATTGACGTAAGTGCTAGAGGAGAAGAGAAGAGAAGGTCTATGTCGACAGAAGGTATAGAGTCAAAAATTCTGATAGTGTAGTCGTCCAGATTTTGGATTCACATATTTATAGTACTTGTGTCAAGGGCAAGTCAAACGATGGGCTTAAGTCGACAAGTCAGTTTTCGTGTCGACAAACAAATGGCCTAGGTCTTGACAGAACTTAAGTTGAATCGACACAATTATATGCCGACATACTAATGTCTAAGTCGACAAAACGTATTTTAATTCGACACATTTATGTGTCAACATACTTGAGTCTGTGTCGACATACTCACGTCTGTGTCGACACTGACCACTTTAGTCTCGACAGAGTTGTGTCGACACCAATTTTTTTGTGTCGACACAAATATCCTCTCGACAAATAGTCTCGACAAGGTTGTGTCGACGCAAACTTTGTACTTAGACAAATATCAAGAGAAATTTGGTGCTTACTTATGCTACTTATGGAAACTTATGTTAACCTATTCTAGGTTCAACATACCTAATTCAATTTTGAAATTATTGAATGTAGTTTCATCCAGTGGTTTTGTAAAAATATCAGCTATTTGATTATCAGTTTTCACAAACTCTAGGCTAATATTTTCCTTCTATACTTATTCTCTGATAAAATGAAACTTAATTTCTATATGCTTGGTCCTATTGTGTGATATAGGATTCTTAGCAATAGAAATAACACTTGTAGAATCACAAAATAGTGGAATTCTACTTACCTGGATGTCATAATCTTCTAGATGATGCTTTATCCACATCAATTGTGCACAGCTGCTACCTGCAGCTATATACTCTGATTCAGATGTTGATATAGCTACACTGGTTTGCTTCTTGCTGCTCCATGACACCAGCCTCCCACCAAGGAATTGACAGGTTCCTGTAGTACTTTTTCTGTCTTCTTTACATCCAGCAAAATCTGCATCTGAGAAACTGTTAATAGAAAATCTCTATTCTTAGGGTACCAAAGGCCTAGATTAGGTGTGCCCTTATGATATCTCAAAATTCTTTTAATTGCAGTATAATGAGATTTCTTAGGGAATGCTTGATACCTAGCACATACACATGTTGCATACATGATGTCAGGTCTACTAGCAGTCAAGTATAGTAGGAAGCCAATTATCCCTCTATACAAAGACTCATCAATAGGTTTCCCTGCTTCATCTTTGCATATAGGAATACTTGTTTCCATTGGAGTTTTCATAGTAGAAGCTGAGTCCAAAACATACTTCTTAATCAACTCCTTGGTGAACTTAGACTGGGATATGGACAGTCGACTCTGAGTCTGTCTAACTTGAAGTCCCAAGAAGAACTTCAACTCACCCATACTGCTCATCTCAAACTTCCCTTGCATAAGTTTGGCAAACTTCCTACAAAGGCTATTTTCAGTAAAACCAAAGATAATGTCATCAACATATATCTGGACTAGTATTATCTTGCCTTTTGATTCCCTATAGAATAGAGTTTTGTCTATCTTTCCTCTAGAGAATTTATTCTCAATAAGGAAGGCAGACAAGGTTTCATACCAAGCCCTTGGAGCTTGTTTCAAACCATATAGTGCTTTCTTAAGCCTATATACATAATAAGGAAAGTGAGAGTCTACAAAACCTGAGAGTTATTCTACATAGACTTTTTCTTTTAAATCACCATTCAAAAATACTGATTTCACATACATCTGATATATTTTGAACCCTTGAAAGGCATCATAGGCCAAGAACAACCTTATAGCCTCCAGCCTTGCCATTGGAGCAAAAGTTTGATCAAAATTAATACCTTCCTTTTGCTTGTAGCCTTTTGCTACTAGTCTAGCCTTGTTATTGACTATAGTGCCATTCTCATCAAGCTTGTTCCTGTAGATCCACTTAGTTCCTATTATATTATGATCCTTAGGTTTTGGCACCAGTTCCCAGACCTTACACCTTTTGAACTGACTAAGCTCTTCTTGCATTGCATCAATCCAGTTGGTGTCTTGCATTGCTTCTTAAATCTTCCTAGGTTCTATCTGAGATAGGAAGCTAGAATATATAACTGTGTTCATGCTCCTGCTCCTTGTTAGAACACCCTAAATTGCATCACCAATGATCTGGTGAGCTGGATGATCCTTCAGGTGTCTCCTTGCTGGAGGAATTCTGTCAGCATTATGGCTATCTCAAGTTTCCTCATCTTGATGCTCCACATTTTCTTCTTCACCTAGAGGGACTTGGTCTCCCTGGATATCTGACATCTTTATCCTCATCAAGTTTAACAGGAACATCTTCATTGATGGTCAGCTTGTCCAGCTTATCTGTTAGACCTGTAGAACTAACTGAAGAACTAGACAATTCACTGTTAATAAACATTGACTCATCAAATACAACATGCATAGATTCTTCTATAACTTGAGTAGTCAAGTTGTAGATTCTGTATGCTCTACTTTGGTTGCTGTACCCAACAAATATCCCTTCTAGGGAATTGGCAGCAAACTTAGTTTTGTAGTGTTTACCATTGACTAGTACAAAACACTTACTACAAAAGATTCTGAAATAAGATATGTTTGGTTTTCTACTTTTCAAAATCTGGTAGGGTGTCATCTTGTGTTTCTTGTTGATGGAAGCTCTATTGAGCACATGAAAAGCAGTATTTACTGCCTCAGCCTAGAAGTATTCAGGGAGAGTAGTGTCATTCAGTAGAGTTCGACTGGCCTCAATTAGAGTCTTATTCTTTCTTTCAGCAACACCATTTTGCTGGGGAGTTTTAGGTGAAGAGAATTCCTGATGAATCCCAAGTTCTTCACAGAATTTTGTCATACATTCAGACTGAAATTCAGTTCTATGGTCACTTCTGATTTTGACCACTGAACTGTTGTATTCATTCTGTATTTGTCTGACAAAAGTGTGGAAAATAGTTGGGGTTTCAGATTTCTGCCTCAAGAAGAAAACCCATGTAAATCTAGAATAGTCATCCACAATAACAAGTGTTTATGCTTTCCTACAAAGACTATGAACTGGCATAGGACCAAACAAATCCATATGCATGAGATACAAACATCTCTTTGAATCTTTGATGTCAAGTAATTGAAAATAGGACTTAGTCTGCTTGCCTTTTTGGCAAGCTGAACACACACCCTCTTTTATGCACTTTACTTGAGGACCATTCCTCACTAATCCCATGATGAAAAACAGTCCTATTGACTTATAGTTCAGATGAGCTAGCCTCTTGTACCATTTGACACATAGAGAAGCTTTCTCTCCAGCAACCAAACAAATAGGTGAGCTGTTAGACTCATAATCTAGGTTAAGGCAATACACATTTCCTTTCCTAGTGCTAGTCAAAATGATCTCTTGATCACTTGACCTTTTTTACGAGGCACTCCCCTTTGAGGAAAGAAATGTCATAACCTAGATCACTAAGTGACTTATGCTAATTAGGTTATGTTTTAAACCCTTTATATAAGCCACTCACCTTTTTACTAGTGATTGTAATTGAATCACAAGAGATGTTACCAAATCCTTTTATGATTCTCTTTTCTGATCCACCAAAGATTACTTTGGGTCCATTCTCTATGGGCACATAGTCCCTTAACATTCTCCTGGTTCCAGTCATATGTCTGGAACAGCCACTATCCAATTACCATATAGGGGTATGATCACTTTGATTCACGTGTAATAAATAAAGAATCACTTACCCTTAGAACCCAACTTGCTAGTGGGTCCTAGGTCCTTGTTAGTTTGAAATCCTGTAACTGATCTAACAAGAATCCTACTTTTTGTTTAAGACTTGAGTTAAACCAATAATCCATGACAAAGTGGCCCACCTTGCCACAACACCAACACTCAAACCTATTATACCTATTCTTAGGTACATGCCTTCTTACTTTGTTGCTAGTAGACTTATTAAGTGTTGGTGCTGGAACAACATTCTTCAAGAATTCTTCTTGAATATGATGGGCATGCCTATAGATTGGTCTATTGACTTTAACACCCTTGCTCATGAAATTTTCATGCTAATAGTGACCATGTGTAATGTCATGATCATACTGTTAGTAGGATTCACTACCTTCTTAAAGAAAATAGGGGGATTAATAGCTAGAGGCTGAACTGTGGCTTTACCTTTTCTATGAGAATTGGTAGCCCTAGTTCTTCCCTTAAAGCCTATACCAGTTTTCCCTTTTTGTGAAACAAAATTATCTATCGAAGGTAAGACTGATTTTGGCTTGGAGAATTTAGCCACTAGCTCTCTCTCTTGCTGAATTTTTACCTCCAGTTTCTTGATATGATTCTCTTTGAATGAGATTATGCCCATCTGAATAACTGTAATCTTTTTCAATTTGGCAACCTCATTCAGTTTTTGATCCAGCAGTTTTGCTGAATCTGCTGCAGCCAGCTTAAGAGACTCAATCTCTTTGGCTTGCTCTTTAACAAGAAACTTGCTCTTATTTAGAGCATGCAACAACCCACCATACTCATTAATGAGTTGGTGAACATCCCCCTCAGACTCAGATCAATCCACTTCTTTTGAAGCAGATGCTTCTGATTCTGATCCAGTAAAGTAATCTAAGACTAGGGGAGAATTGTTTACCTTACTTGGTCCAGGCTGATCCTAACACTTATCTTTATCAGATTGAGCCATCATCCCTTTACAACAATATTCTTCCACTCCATTTATGGAGTCCAGCATCTGTAGGAATTCTAGTTCCCTAGAATCCTCTTCTGTTGAGAAGAGTTCAACATATTCTTCTGCCTCTTCTTCTCCAGATTCTGAAGATGAATAGTCAGTCCAACTCTTCTCCTTCTGAGCCACTAGAGACTTCTCCTTCTTGCCTTTGACAAGCTGCTTCTTCTTGTCATTTGGCTCCTTTATTTTGTTAGGACAGTCAACTATGACATGCCCAGACCTATTACAGCAATAACACACAATCTTAGAATTAGATTGTTTACCAGGTTTAGAAGCATACCTATCCTCCTTAGGTGTTTTCTTCTTCCTGTAGTATTCATCCTTAGAATATGATGTTGATGAAGGCCTGGTTCTCCATTTCTTTTTCTTCATGAACCTTTGGAATTGTCTTGTGAAGATAGCAAAGTCTTCATCAGATGTGTGACTATCTGATGTACTTGTTTCAGGAACTCCTTCTTCTGCTTCAGTACTCCTTCTAGGTGGAGAAGGAGATTTTCTCCTACCCTTCCTTGAGCCCTCAGCCTTAAAGGCTACTGACTTTTCTTTATGTTCAGATCTGCTGTCCTTCTCTTCCTCTTTCCTAGCAGTAAGCTACATTTTATATGAAAGCAGTTTTCTAAAAAGTGTAAGTGGAGGTGTGTCAGCTTGTTTGGCCACTTCCCTGATGGCACATATCTTAGCGTCCCAATCCTTTGTTAGGGACCTAAGAAACTTGTCATTTAGTTCATAAGTACTAAAGACTCTTCCATATGTCATCAGTTCATTCACTATTCTGAAATTTTTTTTATAGCATTCAGCTATGCTGTCAGTTTTAGTCTGCCTAAAGCTCTCATACTCCTAATTCAGCATAGACTTTCTGTCCTCTCTGACTTCTTCTGTGCCTTCCATATAGACAATCAATGTATCCCACATTTCTTTGGAAGTTTTACAGTGCACAAGATTATGGAATGTTGCATCATCTATGACACTTACAATTATATTCTGAGCTCTTTTATCTAATGTAGCCAAGATGATTTCATCCTTAGTCATCTCTGAATAACTCTTTGGAGTTTGAATGCTTGCATCAAGAACTGATACCTTTATTGGGATGAAGGGGCCTTCCTGTACTGTGATATAAATTCTTGGATTAGATGCTTCCATAAACAGCCTGACCCTTTCTTTCCAAATGCCAAAAGATTCTTTCCTGCATATGGAAATTTCATAGATCCAAATTTCTTTTGATTTCCACTTGAACCCATTCTTGTTATCTGTTATTTGCCTTGGAGAAATCCTCTGACTGTTAGGTCAAATTTTGAGGAACCTCCCTCTGATACTACTTGAAATACTTTATTTCAAGAGCCTAAACACCTAGAGGGGGGATGAATAGGTTCTAATCTTTTAGTGTCTTTTTAATTTTTAGGACAATAGTTATATGACTTCTTTCAGCACAAATTAATCAATCTATAGAAAATAAACACATTACAACAAACACCAGATTTATAGTGGTTCCCCAAGATATGGGTACATCCACTTCCCCCCTTTGCCTATCCAGCAGATAACTGGATTCAGCCTAACTTCCTTCCACTAGCTTGGATCCACAGATCTTACAAACATAGAACCAAAGATGGCTCCTACACCTCAGACTTTACAAAAGTTGAAAGTATCTAGTGTCGACTAAATCCACCTATGGGGGGTGGGGGGAATAGGTGTCGTGCGGTCTTTTGCGGAATTAATTTAACCTGCACAAATTAACAAACACAACACAGAAAATACACAAAGAGTTATAGTGGTTCCCCGATTTGGGTACGTCCACTTTCCCCCTTCGACCTATCTCCCACCAAGGGACGATTCGGTCACTTCACCAAATAGATTGAAATCCAATCCTCACACTAAGGAAGGAACCCTTCCAACAAAGGAGTCACAACTCCACCACCATGGGTTGCACCTAACCCTTACAACTAGGAATAAAAATTCCTTTACAACAAATCAAAATTGAATATAAAAGAAAATACAAATAGAGCTTTTGGAGATTCCAATGTCCTTCTTTGTTCGTTGAAGCTTTCTTGAAAGTTACGAAGAGTCCACAACCGGATTTCTCTCCTGGAGAGGATCTTGACAAGATCGGCGGTGACAAGTAAATGCGGCGGCGATGCTTTGTAGATCCAAACTTCTTGACAAAGCAAGCTAGGTCTACCAACGATCTCAGTCAGATCAATCGTCTCCACCGATTCGGAATGGAGAATAAGTCTCGTTCTACGAATCGGAAGACAAGAGATCTCAAGAGAGATACGTGAGACGCTCTGCTTGCCTCGGTACTATCGTCGTAAAATCAACGATGATCGGAGATTATCGGCGATGACTTCCTGGCGAGCAGCGACAAGCGATCGGCGGTTTCTGCGATCTGCTAGGTCACGCTCGGCCTCCTTTTTGATTTCCGAGAATGGATGCCCGTAGAAGTTCAAAATACACGAGTATATATACCAGAGGCCAACCCTAAAGACTATTGTAGGACCCATAAGGAGAAGCCCTAGCCCCGGCCGAAACAGCGTAAGGCATCTTGGTTCGGTTCAGCGAATGAAGAAAATTGCCTAAGGCAAAATCGGCGGGAATCGTTGGTGATTCCCGTCGATGTTGGCGGGAATCACTCACGATTCCCGTCAATTCTGCCTTGGCTGAATTCCTGTTGGAAAACTGTCAGTCGGAGGAAGTCGGTGGGAATGCAGATTGATTCTCGTCGAATCGGCGGGAATCACTAACGATTCCCATCGAAGTCGGCGAGAATTACTTAGTGATTCCCGTCGATTTTGACTTAGACGAATTTCCTCTTCCTTCCTTTGATGACTTGGTCTTTGACCCATCTTTGCTCCTTCTTCTGCTCTTGATCTGCCTTAACCCTGTGCTTGAAAATAAGTACACTCCAATAGAGAGAGCACACATGAGTGAACACACTAATCTACTCAACGAGGGATTATGTTGCGCAGACCCGTGTATATTGACCCACTGCACCCTGACATTGGTGTGTACTTAGCATGGAATAGATGTAAGCACAACTTGATGGAAGAACGTCAAATAAATTGTGAATCCATCTTAGCTTGACTGGAGTCTTCTTCAAATCCAGGGAATTGTGGATACAATACCCAACAATCTCCCCCTATTTTAAGAAGCCAAAATCCTACTAGCTAAGATGAATTACACCAACCAAAAATATATACATAAAAGTATGCGAGACAAGAAGTCAGAATAATAAAATTTCACGCATTCAAGACAAAAATTGAATCAGCATATGATCATATATATATATATATATATATCCAATATATATATATATATATATATATATATATATATATATCCAAAGAGGTTTTCATTTATAATTACAAGACTAGACGTACACGCATATTAAAAAAAAAAAATGTTTAGATTTCAAGTCTATCCCTCATTTGCCTCAGCATCTCTTAGATGTTTAGCCAGGTACTTCTTGCTTTGCCTTTCAAAGAATTCTTTTGGCTTCGGGTAGTACTGGGGGGGGAGGAGCTTTGTTCTCCACTGTGTTTGACCTGAAGAAAATGTTTCTTTTAGCCTCATATTATTTGTCCTTTTCCCACTCATACTGACTATATACTTCATTTCTATTAAGCTCTCCCCACTATTGTAGCATGAATGTATCCAGTATGATGTTCCTAGACACATGACTCCATTGTTCATTCTTAATTTCACTTTCCATTCTTCTTAATTTCTTCTCTGCTGGAGTTTCTCTAGAAGTTCCTTCTTGAAGCTTTCTTTTCCCTTTCGCAATCGCTTCTTGATCAAACATTGCACTGTGAGCAGCTTTGGCAGTGGCTGTAGCAGCCTTTCTGGCCTCAGCTTCACTTACGGGAAATTCCTCAGCAATATCAACCTCATCAGCAGCATCAGTAACATCATCAATAGGATTAACAGGAATATGTATACCTGAAGCTTGCTGAGCTAGCCAATGACAACTTTCCAAAACATACTCATTTGATTGCTTGAAGTTGTCGACCATGATTTTCTCTAACCCTGCAATTTTAGCTGTATATTCCTTCTCCCCCTTTTTTGCTTCTAAGGCAATTGAGTTTGCATAAGAATGCAGTGACTCATCTATATGCTTTACATTTTGAGTAAAATCGGTCAGCAAGGTATTCTGATTCATGTTGAGTGTGACCATGTTGGCATCGAACAATTTGATGTTATTGGAAACAACATGAACATTTTGATTTACCACTGTTAGGTCAGCTGTATTTTTCTGTAGCCCTTGCATCAGAAGATTGACGGCAGTGCCGGTCTCAGCATACTTAGCTTCAAACTTTTGTTCCATCTTATCCAGCTTGTGATTTATCTCCACAATATTCTTTAGCATCAGATTCTCTGATTACTTAATTCGTTTAAGTACCCTGTTGTGAGATCGTTCAAAGGAGGTCTTCAGTTCATTTACTATACCTTGAATGATATTTATAGTGTGATTTGCCAAGCTAGGTCCTAACGGATGATCCTGATATATGGCCTGGTCGTGCTCTGGGGGGATAGGACTTT
Organism: Platanthera zijinensis; assembly: GCA_039513925.1. NCBI lineage: Eukaryota > Viridiplantae > Streptophyta > Magnoliopsida > Asparagales > Orchidaceae > Platanthera > Platanthera zijinensis. The sequence goes on from CM077080.1 coordinate 205,242,050, forward strand.
GTGAGTCAGGATTCTCTTCTTCAGATATACTTATGGAGCTTGATAAATTTACGGTCTCCAATGGAGGGATAGAGGCAGCATCTGCAAAGTTTCCATATATACTCATCATCCCCTTCAGCATAGTATCAGGTTGCTCGTGAGGCCGGGAGGTCTCCCCCTCAACTGATGCGCCAGATAAATCAGGAACTTTTACCTGAATCTGTTCCACAGAAGGGAGGCCAACATAAAACTCCCTCATGGCCATATCATTTCCAGCTTGCTCATCATCAAGTTCCTCATCAACCTGCTGTTTAAGGGAATCCACATCATCTCCACTAGCAGCAATATTCTCCACATCATCCTCTTCTTCCTCCTCATCAGTCTGATTAGTAGCGAGAGTCTCCACTGCCTCCTTAGTGATGAGGGTGATGTCAGTAACAGCGTTTACTTTTCCTGTAACTGAGGCTTCCATCCTGATAGCAGCAAACGGACTGGGTAATGACTCCCCCTCAGTTCCTTCACTCAGCAGATCAGGAACTTCTCTGGGCTGATCCGAAGGATTTGTAAACTCAGGTGCTCTATCTTCCTCATCAACACGTATTCCAGACGAACCCCCTTGAAAAATTCTTCTTTCCCACCTATCAAAGACGCTGGAGTCCATCTTCTTTAGGTAGTGAAGGGGAACTCCCTTAGTCATATCAAATCTATCTCTGTCCATCTGATTCAGGTAGAGACTGATGATTCTCCCGAAGTTAGGAGTACGTAGGGTATCTTTTATTTTCTCAAATAACATGGCCCACCAGTTCAATTTCTTTCTACACACTATGGCGATCAGGATCTTAAACATGTCCCCGGAGATGTGATCGTGTGAGCCAGGCTTGCAGATTAGAACCTTCCCTATGATATCTGAGAGAAGCTTTCCTTCTTCGTTCATGTCCTTGCGTTTGATAGCCCTGGTCCCTCTAACCAATCCATAGAAAAGAAGTGTCCTCGTACGATCATCTTCATCTAGATAGTCCTCTTGTTCAAAGCTGGAGAGCTGGAGATGATGTGACAGTTTGACAGCCGTCATTTTTATCCTTAGACCTGTTATCTTACTCTTTATCAGGGTGTCCTCGTGTCGCAGCTTGGAGTTTGTGTAAAACTCAAGAACTTCCTTGTCTATAACCTTGCACGGGTGCTCTAAAATGAAGGAGAGCCCGGCTTGTTCCAGCATCAAGATGATGTTTCTGAATTCATCTGAAGCATGGGCGAAGCCTGTCCTAACCAACTCACTTCCAGTGAGGAGCCTGACCGTTGTTCGAGGAGCCATTATGAACCTAAACGAGTTACGCTAAAGGAATTAACTCTATCTAGAGTTTGTTGGAACAGAACTAGAAGGAGGGATGATCCTTGAAAGTGGAGAATCTCAAGGAAGCAACTGAAGTTACCTTTCACACGGAGGGTGCAAGGAAGGAGATGCGTAGCAGGCGGTGAGAGGAGAGTAGCCCTAGGCCGATGAGAAGCTTGCTTCCAGACTGAAGGATGGCGGTGGATCGGCGTAACATGTGCGTCTAGCTGATGCCGATGACGGGAACGCAGAGTCAACGGGCTACGATCGACGGGAGATGACGGAAGATAGACCTGAAGGTTGCGGAAGTTGACGAACTACGGCTGGGGAGCGACGAGTGGCTCGTTTCCGCAAGATCGAAGGGATTCGACGAGGTTTCCGCAGGGTCGACGGGAAATAACGAGATTTCTGCTACTTCCTGCAGGGAGCTGAAGGGTCGGCGAGGTTTCCGCTACTTTTGACGGGAATGACAAGTTTTCGCTTGACAGTCTCTTTATCAATAAATTTAAATTGACTGTCCGGAGACTTTTCCGGTCTTACCGTTCGATCAAAACGCTCGATAGGAATTCCCTTTAATTCGAAACTTTGCCCTTTTAAATGATGGATAACAAATTTCCCGGTCAGAATAGCTAAGCCGAGTCGAAGGAGGTTAACACTAGAAATAAACACTAGCTATTTCTTGGTAAGTCAAAATGTAAAATTTTAGTTGCAACTACTGGTACAAGTCCCTTGAGATTCATCGGACCCGTTGACACCCATTCTCACACATTATCAAGATATAGAAAATTTATCAGATTCTAGGATAAGGATCATACGGTTATTGGCTTGCGTGTCCTTCCATTTCAGGTGTGTATATATATATCTTGAAAGAAAATCTACATATATGTCTATATATATATGTATATCTATGCAATGCGATTCAATTTTTCGAAACTGAATGCGCGTACCTGAGATTAGTAGGTTGATCATTCGGATCCACTACTCGAAGTACAACGTGTATCATGTACAAGTAGGACATTGTAGTTAGCATTATCTCTTATCCCATATTCTTATTCTAAAGCAAGCTTGGAACATCTCTTGTTTAGGTCCCATCATGTTCATGGGTACCTAGACTATCCTGCAAAAAGAATTACCTTACCTTAAGAACCCAATAGGTATTGGGTCCTAGGTTCTTGTCTGCATAAAATACAGCATGCCTTCCTACAGGATTTCTGTCAGGAAGGCTGTCTCTTGCTAAAGGATGTGGACATACCCTTGCCCTTGGCATAGAAGGATTGTGCCAACAATCTATGGCAAAGTGACCCACTCTGCCACAGCACCAACACTCATGAATATTGTACCTCCTTTTCTGACCAGGTCTATTAACGGAGTTAGTTATGACCCTAGGTCTGAAAGAGGCGAAGCTGGAACTGCTCTCAGATTTACCCTTTCCACCGAGACTCGAGGGGGTCTGATGGTGGACATGTGGTGAGTATCATGAGGCCTGGGGGATGGTGCTTTCTTTTCAGCCAACAAACATCCGGGGGTCCCAGTGATGCTTGCTACATGTTTGCCAACTCCCTTTTCCTTTGTCCTAGGGTGGGAAGAAGTTCTGCGAGAGCTGGTTCCAGCAATATCATGAAGTGAGGGGGCTGAGGCCGTAAATACAAACGGTTCATGATAAGCCATGTGTATTTTCTCATGGGTAGCCATAACAGCACTTGCACTATGGGTGTTTCCACTTGAGGGTCGATCATTCTTGCAGTGACCATAGTTGTTCTTATGGTCATACCTGAAGGAATGATGAATGCCCCTCCTACTCGGTGTGGGGGGTCTGTAAACAGTTTCCCCATTTCTCCACGATTGTATAATTCGCGAGATCCACCTGTTTTCTCCCTTTCTCTTAATACATCTATCTTAGAAAAGTTAGATACTATCCTCTTCTCGGTCTCTAGATGAAACTCTAGATCCGAGATCTTTGAGTCCTTCACCTTGATGGATTCCAATTAGAGGTCCATCATGGTCCTCAGCTGAGCAATTTCCTTAGCTTGTTCTTCAACAAGCAAGTTGCTCTTCTGAAGGGCTCTACGAAGGGAATAAAGAGTTTCTATCTTTTGATTGAAGCTGTCAATTTTCCTTGCATCAAAAGATGGACAAACCTCTGAACTTCTCCTGTCTTCAGGAGATACAAGAGGAAGGGAGCAAGAAGAGGAAGATACCTGATCATGATTGTGCTGATCAGGGTTAGAGTTAGGGTCTGCAGAGACTGAGGTTTCAGCTTCATAACAACTGCATTCCTCAATCTCTTCTTTAGTCTCAGATAGAGACACCGGAGGCCTGATATTGAGAAGTTGTTCTTGACTTTCATCATTAGAGACGAGGACCCCCACATATGCTTCATCCAATTGCCGGCATTCAGTCCCGGCAGTCTTCGTTCCCTCCATGAGGTCTGAGATAGTTTGCCACATGGACTTTGCAGTCTTACACTTATCCAATCTCGTAAGAGATGATCCAGACCAAATATCAGAAATGATCAGTCGAACCAGCTTGTCCAAGTTGAATAGTGAGAGCTCAGTTTCAAACATCTCTGCGGGACTCTTGGGGATTTGGAGATCTTTTCCAGAACCAGAAGCCTTCATGGGAATGAAAGGACCCTCTTCAACGATGAATAAAGCACGAGGGTCAATGGCTTCCAGATGAAACTGAACTCTCATTTTCCAGATGGGATAATATTCTTTGGTGCAGGCAGGCAGTCTCAGGGGAGAGACATCAGTGTATAGCTCCATGCTTGAATCTTGTTTTCTTCTTGACACTAGATGCAGGATCTTACTCAAGGTGTTAACCTTATTGATGAGTAACCTCCCTCTGATACCACTTGAAAGTTCTAGTGTCGACTAAATCCACCTATGGGGGTGGGGGGGGGGGGAATAGGTGTCGTGCGGTCTTTTGCGAAATTAATTTAACCTGCACAAATTAACAAACACAACACAGAAAATACACAAAGAGTTATAGTGGTTCTCCGATTTGGGTACGTCCACTTTCCCCCTTCGACCTATCTCCCACCAAGGGACGACTCGGTCACTTTACCAAACGAATTGAAATCCAATCCTCACACTAAGGAAGGAACCCTTCCAACAAAGAAGTCACAACTCCACCACCACGGGTTGCACCCAACCCTTACAACTAGGAATAAAAATTCCTTTACAACAAATCAAAATTGAATGTAAAAGAAAATACAAACAGAGCTTTTGGAGATTCAATGTCCTTCTTCGTTCGTTGAAGCTTTCTTGAAAGTTACAAAGAGTCGACAACCGGATTTCTCTCTTGGAGAGGATCTTGTCAAGATCGGTGGTGGCAAGTAAATGCGGCGGCAATGCTTTGTAGATTCAAACTTCTTGACGAAGCAAGCTAGGTCTACCAACGATCTCAGTCGGATCAATCGTCTCCACCGATTCGGAATGGAGAACAAGTCTCGTTCTATGAATCGGAAGATAAGAGATCTCAAGAGATATACGTGAGATGCTCTGCTTGCCTCGGTACTGTCATCGGAAGATCAACGATGATCGGAGAGTATCGGCGACGACTTCCTGGCGAGCGGCGATAAGCGATCGGCGGTTTCCGCGATCGGCTAGGTCACGCTCGGCCTCCTTTTTGATTTCCGAGAATGGATGCCCGTAGAAGTTCAAAATACATGAGTATATATACCAGAGACCAACCCTAAAGACCGTTGTGGGACCCACAAGGAGAAGCCCTAGCCCCGGCCGAAACAGCGCAAGGCATCTTGGTTCGGTTCAGCGAATGAAGAAAATTGCCTAAGGCAAAATCGGCAGGAATCGTTGGCGATTCCCGATTATGTCGGCGGGAATCACTCACGATTCCCATCGATTCTTCCTTGGCTGAATTCCTGTTGGAAAACTGTCAGCCGGAGGAAGTCGGCGGGAATGCAGACTGATTCTCGTCGAATCGGTGGGAATCACTAACGATTCTCGTCGAAGTCGGCGAGAATTACTTAGTGATTCCCGTCGATTTTGACTTAGACAAATTTCCTATTCCTTCCTTTGATGACTTGGTCTTTGACCCATCTTTACTCCTTCTTCTGCTCTTGATCTGCCTTAACCCTGTGCTTGAAAATAAGTACACTCCAATAGAGAGAGCATACATGAGTCAACACACTGATCTACTCAACGAGGGATTACGTTGCGCAGACCCGTGTATATTGACCCACTGCACCCTGACATTGGCGTGTACTTAGCATGGAATAGCTACAAGCACAACTTGATGGAAGAACGTCAAATACATTGTGAATCCATCTTAGCTTGACTGGATTCTTCTTCAAATCCAGGTAATTATGGATACAATACCCAACACAAGTCCTACCTCAGATTCTTCCCCAGAATCCTACCTCAGGACTTAGCCCTACCTTAGCCTTTATAATTAGGCTTACAACTCAGACTTTCCACAATTCTTACCTCAGGAACATAGCCCTACCTCAACCTTTATAATTTTTGGCTTACAATCTCAGATCTAACAATAGATCCTACAAGAATTTGTGAGTAAAGAGTAACAGAAAACTTCACCAGCTAGATTTCTCTGTTGATGTTGTCTTCTTGATCAGTTCTTGTATAGACTAATCCTTCAGATCCAACCTAACTTAGCTTGTCAAAGCTTCTTGATTAGAACAAAATAAGGTGGACCTCTTTTGAAAGTGATGGTAAGATCTATCTTCACTCTAGAGGGGGGGGGGTGGGTGAATAGAGTATTTTAAAATAATTTACAATTTAAAACTGTAAAGCAATGGAAGACTTGATTTATGTATATGTGAAAGGTACTTGCAAAAAGAAAAACTAAGAAGCAATAAACAAAATCACAGCACACAACAAAAACAAAACACAGCAAGCCAGATGACACAAGGAGCTATAGTGGTTCCCCAACAACCTGGGTACACCCACTCTTCTACCACCCTAGGTAGGAATCAACTGTAGGAATAGTTGATTAGGTGTCCTGGGAACCAATTTGCTTTTGATAAAGTGCTCAAAAACCAAATCAGATTTTTTGATCAGGTGTCTTGCCACCACTGAGTTTTGACAAGGTCTCAGAAACCAGCCACAAAACTTTTGAAGGGAGTTTTGAGAAACCCTTTTACAGAAGGAATAAAGAAAAACAAAAAGGTTGAGTTGTTCTTCTCTGTCAACAATCTGAGAGAAGATAAGTGGAAGATGTTGTCAAAGCTCCCCCTGAGATCTGTAAGGGTTCAGGAAGATGAGCTTTGCTTAGGGTGATAGGCCTTCAGTTGCTTCAGATCTCCAGCAATAGATGATTTCAGCAGATGCTGAAATATGTGATGTCTGGAGTCCTTGATGAAGAAGCTTTTGAACACTTGATGCTTGAAGGAGTAGAATAGCAGATGATCTTCTTCACAGTAATGTTCCTCATGTTCTTGAAGAATTCTGACTCAGTAAATCTGTAAAGCTTTTGTCTACTGAGTCTATTCCCAGAAGATGAATTCTTGATGAATACTTTTCTTGTTCTCTCTTTTGTATCCTTTTTCAAATCTTGTCTATTCTCTTGATATCTTTCAGAATGATTCTCTAGGGAGTATATCAGATTCTGACTTCTTGATAGCCATTGATCAGTCATAAATGACTACCTTAACTGATATCTGCCTTTGTAGGAAAGTCCTTGAGAAACATTCCAATTAGTCTTCCTTGAAACTTGCTCCAGATTGATTGAAACGGCTACAAAATCCTTTGCCATAAATTCTGAAAATAAGTCTGAATGAATTCCATAACTGTCCTGAATTTGAATCCTGAATCGTCGATCTCTTCAGAAAAGCGTCGATCTGAGCTCAACGATCGTCGACCTGAGCTCAGAGATCGAACTAGACTGAAAACAGAAAACGTGGACCTGAGCTCAAATATCATCGACCTGAGCTCAGAGACTTGGAAAACAACTAGAGATAGAGCGTCGATCTGAGCTCGAAGATCATCGAACGGAGTTCGATGCCTCATTGAACTGAGCTCATAGATAGTCAAACTGAGTTTGACGTTTCATCGACCTGAGCTCGACGAGAATTGTCCTAGTCTTCAGCACTTGAATCCTGATCTTTAGAAGGTCTTGAGGGCAGCTTTCAAACCTAAGTACTATCCCTAAGACTCATTCTAATTGACCTATCAGACTATACAACAAGGTCAAAACAAATTCCTAAGCACATAAGGATCCTTACCCAAATTAATAATAGGGTGTTCCAATAATCTCCCCCTATTTGGGTTAGGATTTCTATTTACAAGACAAATAGGAAATAATAAGCATACATTAGAAATAAAAAAATAAAACAGAAACAACAATGCAGATAACACATGTTGAGCATTGCAGAATCACAACAAGAATCACAGATTCAGTCAGAAATAGATATAAGTATCAGCTTACACAACTTACTCATTGCCCTTTTTGAAAAGAATTTCTCTGTTGGGATTGAGGGCTTCCTTTTTAGATCTTCTGTCATCATCTGCACCTAAGGAGGTTTGAGATTTTGGCCTTGGAACAACAGCCACAGGATGCAGTTTCATGTAGCACTCTGGATCAAATAATTTTCTGGAAGCATATCTTTCTAATTCTTTCTTTCTCTGCTCTGATAGGGTTGTGATATTAGAGGTATCTCTGCCTTGCTCTCTTCCTTTCTTGATCTGATCCAATGCAGCCAATTCTTTCATTCTAGAAGTCCAGGAGAGTGGATTGTTTTCAGGGTCTTCAAAAGGAACTGAAGGTTCATATCTGTTTATTGTCACTGAATCATCTAGAGGAATTCTTGTAGCAACAGTTTCTTTTAGCTTGTAAGGGAAAGGACCAGAGGTTGAGTCAATAGGACCTATTCCTTCCCTTTGGTATGGATGTTGCCTGGAGTAAACTCTGTAGTCTCTTTGACTTCCTCTATGCTATCCTCTTCTTGACTGATAACCTCTTTGATAATGTCCTCTTGGTTGATATCTTTGTGAAGATTGGGAGGAGCTATGTTTTCCAACAGATCCAGACTGAGAAGCAGATCCTCCACCAGTACCTGTATCTGGAGGAGGAGGAGGATAGAAGTGTGAAGATCCTTTATCATATTTGTCAAGCTTTCTCTTTTTCTTCATTGCTTTGAGCTGGTTCTTAGAATACTGCATCCATGGTTCAGAAAAAGGGCAGTCATGAAGAATATAGTAGGGGATATCATTGTCATCTTTAACTTTCTCAGGAGGTACCCTCATCATTGCCTTGCTTCTAGCTTTCCACTTCCTTGCAATAGTTGTAGAGGAGTCATCAGAATCAGTTTGGAATTGGTCACTATCTGAGCTCTGAGGATTATCATATAACTTATCAATCCTTTTGATTCAATCTTGTTGTTTCTTTGACTTTTCAGGAGAGATAATAGCAGCAGGAGCAGTGACAGAAGCAGTAGAAATTGAGGCAGAAGGAGCAGCAGATATAGAAATTTCAACAGCAGGTTCTTCAATATGAACAGCAGACCCATCAGCCTCTGTCATCAGTAAATCAGCAGCAGCACTATCAGAACAAACAATATCAACAGCAGCAGCAACATCCATAATATTAGCAAAAAGAACTTGTTCCATAGCCTTGATATATGCAGTAACTTGGCTGGGCTTACATCTAGCAACAGGCACAATGGCCTTAGTCAGATCTTCTACTTTCTTGAGATGGTAAACAGCTAAAGTGAAGAATGTAAAAATCTGATGACAGTGACCAGAGGTCCACTGTTAGTACAGGAGTTGAAGCTGGAACTGAAGCTGTCTCTGGTAAGAATTTCTCTGAAGCAGCAGGCACTATCTCTTCTTCATATGGCATCTCCCCTGCCTTGATTCAGTTAGAACTAGATCAAGGCACCCCATAAAAGGGATTGCTTGTGGAGGAGAAATAGAGGATAGCCTGGCAGACAGCTCCTGGATGGATTTCAGGAGTGGAGCAATGGAGGTCTCCAGCAGGGCTACTAGCCTGGGAGCCAGCATCCCATAAAGCTTGTCTGCTAGGGCAGGAATATCTACTTGCTCAAGTGAGACTTGAGTAGAGGTAGAGGTTAGAGAGACAGAGATAGATTGTGAAGGAGCTGCAGAAGTAGTGATAGAAGTGGTGGATGGTAGGATGGATGGTTAAGAGATTGGAATTGTGGAGATGGAAGATAGTGGTGTGGAGATGGATGGGGTTAAAGATGGTTGGGCAAGTATGTCATGGAGTAGTTGTTTGTATGAGGAGGATGATGGAGGCTCAAGATATGAGGAGGGGGAATCATCCATGTAGGAATCATCCATGAGGTTGAATGATGGAAGGGAAGAGGAAATGTCAATGGATGGATAATAGTGAAGGGAATGGAATTACTCTACTGTGGTGGCTGGAGGAGGTGAACGAGTTGAAAGAGAAGAGGAAATGATGATGGGGGAAGAGAATGAGGTATGATGGTGGTTGTGTAAGTGGAGGTATAAATAATAGGTGGAGAAGGAGGAGATGAGGAAGAAGGCAACTCTTCTAATGGGGCAATTGTCTGTGGGGGAGTGACTGTATCAGTTCTTGTGCCTGAAGTAGTAACAGCAGCAGAACCTCTGCTTGGCTTGGTAATCTGCCTGTTCCATTTGCCAAAAAGGGCACAGGACAGCCTCTTGGAGGCATTTATGTGCATCCCACTTGACACCAACAATTCAGGGCACCTGGAGGTCAGGAATAGCACTATGATCCTCCCAAAATTTACAAGACTTTTGTTCACCTTCTTTTTGATCATGTCAAAGAAAATCTCTCCCCAGTTTAAATGTTTCTTATCCACAATTGCTCCCATCAAGCAGAATTGATACCTAGAGATGGTATCATGTGCATAGTGCTTTGCCAATAGCACTTTCCCCACAACATCAGCAAGAAATCTATACTCAATTGATAAATTCTTTTTCAGTAATTTGTTAGGGTTAGTCGCAGAATGTCTCATTCTATCTAACATAGTTGCAAACTCCTCTCCAGATAGCTCAATATAATCATTTCCAGTACTTAATTGAAAGACATCAGTTAGGAGAGCAGGTGTTAGGGATACCTGAGTCCCGGCTATAGTACCAACAATTGTATTCTGATCCATATTGTGCGCCGTATATACCCATTCTTTGATCTCATCGCCAACAATTTTTATCCTTGTGGTCATTAACTGCACTAACTGCTGTTCTCTGAATAAATCTAGAATATCTTTGAAAACTTGGTCACTGCCCTCGAATGAGTCCATGTCTATATCAAAACCTGTGTCGAATTTCATTTTGGCAAGTGCGGTAATAGACACTGCCTTTGTATACCTGCAAGCATGAACAAACACGACAAAGTGCAGAACAGTTTGGAGGGAAGGAAAAAGTTTACAGAGAGTATGAAAGCACAAAAGGAGAACGACGACCGAAAAATGATATTTATATTAGGGTTCGACGCCGGAAAGAAAAGATCGTTGAAATCCGTTCGACGATCTGGGCTTCTAAAGGAATTTGAAGAGTATTCAACATCGTCGATCTCCATTCGACGATATTGGAGAGTGTCGATCTTCGATCGACGATCTCTGACCAGAAAAAGATAGCCTAGCGCTATCGGAAAGCGCTGAACTCCGGTCAACGTTTTCAAAAAACGTCGATCTCCGTTCGACGATCGTGGGGAAAAACATCGAGCGCAGTTCAGAGACTAAAAATAGCCTACAGACACTAAAAAAAATCAAGTTTTTAGCCTTGTCTTGGTCTGTTTTTAGGGTTTTAAAATCTTGGGTCTTATTTTAAACTTCCTCCATCTAATATTCCAAACTGATTTAGGAAGGTGTGTTTCATTTCATCCAATGGTTTGGTGAAAATATCTCCCCTTTGCAAATCAGTTGGGATATATTGAAGTTCAATTTTATTTTTCTCAACATTATCCCTTAAAAAGTGATGCCTAATCTCTATATGTTTTGTCCTAGTATGGAGGAATGGATTTTGTGCTATAGAAATAGCACTGGTATTATCACAAAAAATTTTAGACCTTTCTAAGTTGTATCCATAGTCAAGGAGCTGGTTTTGAATCCACAAAATCTGTGAGCAATAACTACCTACTTCCATATATTAAGCCTCAGCAGTTGAAGTGGACACAGATGTTTGTTTCTTATAGAACTAGAAGAAAAGTCTGTCACCAAGAAACTGGCAAGTTCCACTGGTGCTTTTCCTGTCTACTCTACATCCAACATAATCAGCATCTGAAAATCCAGTTAATTCAAATCTTGAGTCTTTTGGATACCAGAGACCTAAATTTGGACAACTTTTTACATACCTAAGAATCATCTTAACTAATGTTAGGTGTGACTCTCTAGGGCTTACTTGGAACCTAGAACATATACATGTAGCAAACATTATATCAGGTCTACTAGCTGTAAGGTATAATAGAGAGCCAATCATTTCTCTATATGTTGTCTAATCAACATGTTTTCCATGTTCATCAGCATCTAATACAGCATTAGTAGGCATAGGTGTTTTCATACAAGATGCTTCAGACATATAAAATTTTTTAACCAATTCTTTTGCATACTTGGTTTGAGAAATAAATATGTCTTCAGCATGTTGTTTGACTTGCAATCCTAGAAAGAAGGAAAGCTCACCCATGCTACTCATTTCAAATTTAGAATGCATTAGGTTAGAGAACCTTCTGCACAAATTTGAATCAATAGATCCAAATATAATATCATCTACATAGATTTGTACTAGTAGGATATTGGACTTATGGGTTCTAATAAAAAGAGTTTGGTCTACTCTACCCCTTATAAAATCATTTTTCATAAGAAAGCATGCTAAGGTCTCATACCATGCTCTAGGAGCTTGCTTGAGAACATATAATGCTTTATGCAATTTGAAAACATGGTCAGGATAAGTTGAAGAGATAAAACCTAGGGGTTGTCTAACATAGACTTCTTCTTTGATGTCTCCATTGAGAAATGCACTTTTTACATCCATCTTATAGACCTTGAATCCTTTGTGAGCTGCATAAGCTAGGAATATTCTTATGGCCACTAACCTTGCAATTGGTGCAAAGGTCTGGTCATAGTTTATTCATTCTTCTTGAGAGTATCCTTGAGCAACTAGCCTTGCCTTGTTCCTTACAATGATCCCTTGATCATCCAACTTGTTTCTGAACACCCACTTTGTTCCAACAATGGAGTGATCCTTAGGCCTTGGCACTAGCTCCCAAACTTTGTTCCTCTCAAATTGATGTAGTTCCTCTTGTATAATAATTATCCAGTGTGGATCTTGTTCTGCATCTTGAATGGATTGACGCTCAACTTGAGATAGAAAGCATGTGTGCATCAGGTTCTGGTTGACCTGATTTCTGGTTTGCACACCAGCTGAGATGTTTCCAATCACTTGGGAGATTGGATGATCTCCTGTTGTTACTAAATCAACAGGGGGTGTTGATTGTTCACCAACCTGTGTTGTTGTTTCCTCTTGTGGAACAACAACTGGCTCTTTAAGATGGTTCTCTCCAAGATGTTGAGTACCAAGATGTTGAGTATCCTCTTCATCTTCACTGATTTCACCTCTTTGTTGGGTAGGTGAATGTGTTGAATCCTTCTCTACAATATGCAACCTATCCAAATTTTCTGAAAGAGAGTTTACCTGTAAGAGTTCCATGGTAGAAGTATTCTTCTCCTTGTAAAACATGTTAGTCTCATCAAAAGATACATGAACAGATTCTTCAATTTTAAGAGAAGTTTTATTATAAACCCTATAAGATTTACTGATCATGGAGTATCCCAGAAACACTCCTTTATCAGCTTTAGCTTGGAATTTTGCTAAGTACTTCTTGTCATTATTGTGAATATAACAAATGCAACCAAAAATCTTGAAATAGTATACTTTAGGTTTCTTCCCTTTGAGCAATTCATAGGGAGTCTTGCCCTTCAGTTTATTTATCAAACTTCTGTTCAACACATGGTTGGAGGTATTAACTGCCTCTGCCAAAAAAGATAGAGGAAGGTGAGCATCTGTCAACAATGTGGTGGCAGATTCAATAAGGGTTCTATTTTTCCTTTCAGCTACCCCATTTTGTTGAGGAGTTCTAGGAGCTGAGAAAGTATTCCTGATCCCTTCACTCTGACAGAACTCTTGCATAAGAAGAGAATCAAACTCTTTCCCATGATCACTTCTGATCAGGGCAATGTGAGTATTGAACTCAATCTGTATGCATTTGAGAAAATCTGTCAAACACTTAAAGTTATCAAACTTTTTCCTCAGAAAGAATACCCAAGTGAATCTAGAGAAGTCATCTACAATCACTAAAGTGTAAGATTTACCTCCTAAGCTTTGTACTGTAATGGGTCCAAAAAGATCCATGTGTAAATGATACAAGATCCTAGGTTAATCACTCTTATTAAGTGACTTAAAACTATTTTTAGTTTGCTTGCCTAATTGACAAGCCCTGCAGAGTCCTTCCTTCTTGTAGGGGCCAGAAGGTAGTCCTCTAACAAGGTTTTCCTTGGATAGCCTAGAAATGGTTCTAAGGTTTAAGTGACCTAATCTCTTATTCCATAAATCATTTGGTTTGCAAACTGAATTAAATAAACAGATATCTATATTGGTTGAAAGGAAATCTACAAGATAAATGTTACCTTTCCTTTTACCTGTTAACACTGTTGTGTTATCCTCTAACTTGATCTTGCATAAGGATTTGTTGAATATCACTTGGTAGCCTTCATTACATATTTGACTGATGCTGATTAGATTGTACTTCAGTCCTTCTACATAAGCCACCTTCTTGAATGTGACTGAGCCAATCTGAACAGCACTATATCCTTTTGTTTGACCAAAGTTTGAATCACCAAATATCACTTTAGGTCCAAGTTTGGTTTTGAAGGATGTTAGATTCTCCTTGTTCCCTGTCAAGTGCTTTGAGCACCCACTATCCAGATACCATTGTTGGTTCATTGCTGGATAGGTCTTCCCCTGCACATAAACAATTTATATGTTTTTGACCCAATTTACCTTGGGTCTAGGTTGATAACCTTTAAACTCAGAAATAAAAGACATCCCTGACTGAATTTTATATCCTTCAGGATGGTATCTCCTAGGAGGTACTATCCATTCAGTATAAGGGTTGAAGCTTTGGGATGTAGGACCTCTAGGATTGATTTTAGATTTACCTCTAAAAGATTGTTCAAAGCTCTGAGCTCCGTTCGACGATCGTCGAGCTGAGTTCGATGATCTTGGGTCAGATCGTCGAGCTCCGTTCGAAGATCGACTATGCCAGAGTTCAGAGTTCAGAAGTCGTCGACCTGAGTTTGACGATTCAGCCTGAGATCGCCGAGCTATGTTTGACGATCGTCGAGCTCTGTTCGACGTTTTCTGTTGAACTTTGTTTTCCTTAGGTAAATCAGAATTCTTCCTAGCTACCTCTACAACACCCTTTCCTTTATCTGAGATAAATTTAATTAGGTTTGTTAATACTATAGGTTGGCTGGATGAAGCACCCAATCCCAGTGTACTATTGAGTCTAGAGTTCACTGTACTTGTGATGTCCATCAGTCTGATGCTTCTCCCATTAAGGGATTCTTCAAACTTCTTTGCCTGGGATAGTTCAGTTTTTAGTGAAGCTATCTCCTCCCTACAGCATTCTAACTCCTCAGAGAGTTTGAGGTTGTCTGATTTTAAAGTGCTATATTCAGACAATTGATTTCTGAGAGAGATAATCTCTTTCTCAGACTTTAACAGGTCTAAAAAAAGTGCCTTAAATTCAGATCTAAAGTCCTCTGAATCAAAATCAAAGGAGTCTATTACCTGGTCTTCTTCAGTTTGAGTTTCAGATTCAGACTCTTACTCTTGTTCTGCATCAGAATTTTGTTGGGAGGCATTGATAGCCATCATGCAGAATTCCTTCTCTTCAGCATCATCTTCATCATCACTTGAGCTTGATGAAGCCTCTGATTCTTCTTCAGTTTCACTCCAGGTTCCTGCTACAAATCCCTTCCTTGTATGTTTACTTTTGCTGGAGGAGGATTTGTTGTAGTTGTTTCCCCTTGAGTCCTTATCTCTTCTTCTTTCTTTTCTATCCTTTTTGTCCTTATTCTGGTTTTCTGGACAATCAGGCACAATGTGGCCTGGTTTCCTGCATCCAAAATAGATTATTTCTTTGTTATTTGACTTGTCATACCTTGGCTTCTCATGCCCTCTGGATGACCTCTTTCTGAAATCTTTCCTGGCCATCTTATAGAATCTTTTGGCCAGTAAGCTCATCAATTCTTCATTGTATGTGACCTTGTCTTCAAGCAGATCTTCTGTAGCTTTGAATGTTATTGTCTTCTCCTTCCTGATAGCTGGAGAAGCAACCTTTTGTTCTTCCTCTCTGTTCTTGATGAGCAGCTCATAAGACTTGAGCTTGCCCAACAAGGCTTCAGTTGTAATCTCAGTTAGGCTTCTAGCATCCTTGATTGGCCAGATCCTAGAATCCCAAGTGCTGGGGAAGCACATTAGGATTTTGTCATTTAGTTCAGTTAGAGAGATCTCCTTGTCCAGTGTTTTTAATTCACTGACTATTAGGCTGAGCCTGTTGTACATGTCAGCCACTGATTCAGTTTCTCCCTTTTTGAAATTCTCATATTGGCTTATGAGATGGGATCTCTTGTCCTTCCTTTCATCAGCAGATCCTGAGACAATTTCAGATAACATGTCCCATATCTCTTTTGCTGAAGTGCATTCAACCACCTTTTGAAATATCTCATCAGACATAGTCTGAGCAAGGATATTCATAGCCTTTGCATCTGCAACTTTCCATTTCTTTATTTCTGCATATGTTCCTGAGGGAGGTGGAACAACACTTATACTTGTAATTACTGGGGGTCTTGGACACACTGTCAAAATAGAATTAAAGATGTCCTCATCAATAGAATTCATGTAAAGCCTAATCCTTGCCTTCCAAAGTGCAAACTTGGAAAGATTGCACACTGGAGGTCTGGTGCTAGCATAATCTTTGTTTTGTGCCATGGTTTTGTATAAATATAAATATAATACAAAAAGTAATAACCCTCTATAGAAGATTTATCTTATCAAAGATCTTTTGGTTCAGGTGTTAGCCTGTTCAACCAATCTGTTGAAGATTCAATTGTTGAGGAACAAACCTCCCTCTGATACCAATTGAAAGTGAGGGTAAGATCTATCTTCACTCTAGAGGGGTGGGGGGTGAATAGAGTATTTTAAAATAATTTACAATTTAAAACTGTAAAGCAGTGGAAGACTTGATTTATGTATATGTGTAAGGTGCTTGCAAAAATAAAAACTAAGAAGCAATAAACAAAATCATAGCACACAACAAAAACAAAACACAGCAAGCCACATGACACAAGGAGCTATAGTGGTTCCCCAACAACCTGGGTACATCCACTCTTCTTACCCCTAGGTAGGAATCCACTGCAGGAATAGTTGATCAGGTGTGCTGGGCAACAATAAGCTTTTGATAAGGTGCTAAAAAACCAAATCAGATTTTTTGATCAGGTGTCTTGCCACCATTGAATTTTGACAAGGTCTCAGAAACCAGCCACAAAACTTTTGAAGGGAGTTTTGAGAAACCCTTTTACAGAAGGAATAAAGAAAAACAAAAAGGTTGAGTTGTTCTTCTCTGTCAATAATTTGAGAGAAGACAAGTGGAAGAAGTTGTCAAAGCTCCCCCTGAGATCTATAAGGGTTCAGGAAGATGAGCTTTGCTTAGGGCGATAGGACTTCAGTTGTTTCAAATCTCCAGCAATAGATGATTTCAGCAGATGCTGAAATGTGTGATGTTTGGAGTCCTTGATGAAGAAGCTTTTGAACACTTGATGCTTGAATGAGTAGAATAGCAGATGATCTCCTTAACAGTAATGTTCCTTGTGTTCTTGAAGAATTCATACTCAGTAAATCTGTAAAGCTTTTGTCTACTGAGTCTATTCCCAGAAGATGAATTCTTGATGAATACTTTTCTTGTTCTCTCTTCTGTATCCTTTTTCAAATCTTGTCTATTCTCTTGCTATCTTTCAGAATGATTCTCTAGGGAGTATATCAGATTCTGACTTCTTTATAGCCGTTAATCAGTCATAAATGACTACCTTCACTGATATCTGCCTCTGGAGGAAAGTCCTTAAGAAACATTCCAATTAGTCTTTCTTGAAACTTGCTCCAGATTGATTGAAACGGCTACAAAATCCTTTGCCATAAATGCTGAAAATAAGTCTGAATGAATTTCATAACTGTCCTGAATTTGAATCCTAAAATCGTCGATCTCTTAAGAAAAGCGTCGATCTGAGCTCAACGATCGTCGATCTGAGCTCAGAGATCGAACTAGACTGAAAACAGAAAACGTCGACCTGAGCTCAACTATCATCGACCTGAGCTCAGAGACTTGGAAAACAACTAGAGACAGAGTGTCGATCTGAGCTCGAAGATCGTCGAATGGAGTTCGACGCCTCATTGAACTGAGCTCAGAGATAGTCGAACTGAGTTCGACGTTTCGTCGACCTGAGCTCGACGAGAATTGTCCTAGTCTTCAGCACTTGAATCCTGATCTTTAAGAGGTCTTGAGGGCAGTTTTCAAACATAAGTACTAACCTAAAGACTCATTCTAATTGACCTATCAGACTATACAACAAGGTCAAAACAAATTCCTAAGCACATAGTGATCCTTACCCAAATTAGTAATAGGGTGTTCCAACATCTTTGTTGATGAAGATAATCTTCAATCAGCTTCTTCCTTAAATTCAGATTGAACTCTGAATCTTTCTTGCAGACAACCCTTAATCTGTCAGAATTCTTCTTATTGATCATTGTCGTTTCCGATCTGTCTCTTATATAGAGCTTGCTCCATGGTTACCGGCTGATCTGGTTTATAACAGACTTCTGACAGTGGTGTTAGACTGGTTAGTTATGACAGTTGTCAAGTCACCAATCACGTCACCAGGTTCTTCAATGTCTTTTCAACATGTGTCGACACATATAGACTAAGTGTTGACACAAGTCTTCATGGTGTCGACATAATTACTCCAAGTGTCGACACAGTTATACTTCTTCTTCTCGACACTGCTTTTGTTGTATGTGTCGACACAAGTCCTGTGTGTCGACACAGTAGCTTCTTGTCTCGACATTTCTATTGCAGATAGTTGGCGTTGAGTGTTTGTCAAATGGCATTGAGTGTGTGTCGACACAAGTCCTGTGTGTCGACACAATTACTTTTGAACTCGACACAGCCTTTTGAGAGTTGGTGTGTCGACACAAGTCCTGTGTGTCGACACAATTGCTTCAGGTGTCGACATATCTCCTGAGTGTCGACACAGCTTAAGTTTTAAGTGTCGACACAAATCCTTCTCCAGATGTCGACACAATTTTGGATGTCGACACAACTGCTTCTTTAGGTTTCGACATAGCTTTGAGTGTCGACACAACTTCTTTATAAGTGTCGACACAACTTATAGGTGTCGACACAAATTCTTCATAGTGTCGACACATTTTGCCAGTGTGTCGACATAGCTTGCTTGAGTGTCGACACAGTCTCCCTGAGTGTCGACACAGTTTCTTCACAAGTGTCGACACTTGTACTTAGAAAATTTTTCTTCAAATTCTTAAACCTGCACAATGGAACTCAAACTTCTATCAAATACAAATTGATGCATACCATTGACTAAGTTGTGGCTTCTCCAAATCTGGTACACATTTTCCAATGTACCCAACAGTTCTTTTGAGGTAGACCTAGAAATAATCCTATGACCCTGACTATACATTTCGGGTCAATCTAAAATCATCCTAATAGTATTCCTTTCCCAAATCCAAACTAGGGTTCCAACAATCTCCCCCTATTTGGGTGAGGATACTATTTATATAAAAGGAATACAAAGCAAATTTAAAATGGGTGCTTTGAAACATAAAATAAACAACAACAAAGTTTTTGAAATATAAATATGAAAAACTTCTGATAGGCTCTGTAGCTGTTCTTTGCTTATCTTTAACTGAGCATATTTCAGATATGTTGCTCCTGTTGTATTCAACAATTTCCTTGATATCATCCCCCTGATTTCTAACTAATTGAAACTGCTGTTGTATCCTTTAAAGCAGTCTCCCCCTATACAACTACCCCTGTACTTAAGGGTCTTTTCTTGAAATAAGGGGTTATGAGTTCTGGACCCAAATTATCTTGGGTCCTAGTTCTTTTTCATAATAATTAGATATAAAAGAACATACAGTTTGATCTTTATAACCTAGAGGGTGAAATTTCCTATAAGGTATAAACCACTGGGTAAAAAGATTTTCGAATATTTGAGTTTGATTATAATTTTCAAAAGGATAAAAATTTCTATTCTGAAATTTTGAGTTCGACGAAAAATAATTTCGTAGATCTGAGTTCGACGAAGAGTAGTGAGATCGTCAATCTCGGTTCGACGAAGTATATTGATTTCGTCGATCATAATTTACAGACCGGTTAAAATTAAAATATCTGTTCAGAGTTTGTAGATCTCTGTTCGATGAATAGTATTGTTTTCGTCGAGCTCCGTTCGACGAATTATGTTGAACATAAATTTTCTGAAATTATTTAATATTTTTTGGTAAAAATTCAGTTATATTGTGTAAATCTATTATCTTTTCTTTGTCTTTAACTGTTTCAAAAGAAGCTAATTATTCAGAAACATTTTTTAAATCTTCTTTAAGATTTTTATTTTCAGAAGATAGATTATACACTTTCTCTCTGAGAAGTTTTATTTCCTTCTCAGATTGAATTAAATCATTGCATAAAATTTAAAAATCTTCTTTAAAATTTTTTGAGGAAAAATCAAAAGAAGAGATAACCTGATCCCCTTCTGATTCACATTCTGATTCTTCAAAATCTGATTCATCATCAGATCTACTGCAGGATGCATTTATTGCCATCAGGCAAAACTCTCTAGCACTTATTTCTTCTTCATCCTCAATTGTACAGGGTGAAGCTTCAGAGTCACTCCAAGTGTCAGCATCATATTTTCTATTTTTAGCTGATCTAGCAACCATTGCTGTGAGAGAGTCCCAGATTTCTTTTACTGAAATACATTCTGCAACTCCTTCAAAAATATCATCAGACATTGATTGAGCAAGGATGTTCATTGCTCTTGCATCCGCCATCTTTAGCAATTTTTGGGCTTCTGAGTCTGCAGATAGAGTAGTGGGACCTGACAAAATAGAGTTGTAAATGACTTCATCTATAGAATTCATAAATAACCTAATCTTTGACTTCCATAGTGCAAGCTTATCCAGATTGCACTTAGGAGGTCCAGTGCTTGAACATTCTTCATTTTGTGTCATGAAAAACTCTTAAGAAATATAAGATCTATCAGATCGTTTTGGTTCAAGTGTTAGCCTGTACAACCAAATAACGACCCTCTTATACAAATTGAAGGAAATGACTTAAGGCAATTGATAATCCTCTGATACCAATTGAAAGTAATGACTTAAGGCAATTGATAATCCTTTGATATCAATTGAAAGAAATGAGATAGATCTTACTTACTCTAGTTAAATATATATGTTATATAAAAGAGCAAGCACAACACAAAAATAAAGAAAGAAGGTAAGCAATCCAGATGACACAAGGATTACAGTGGTTCCCTAACCTGGGTACATCCACTCTTCTACCACCCTGGTAGGAATCACTCTCAGGTTTTTGATCAGGTGAATGCCACCAAATAATATCTATTTGTAGGGAGATATTGCAACCCTTCCGGCTTTTGATCAGGTGCCTGAAAACCACTGAAGTCTTTTTATCAAGACACCTCACAACCAAGAATAACTTTTGAAGGGAGTAAGAACCCTATATACAGTGGGGGAAAGTAAAAGTTGAGTTGTCTTCTCTGTTAGCAAACAAATGAGAGAAGACTTGAGAGTGATCCTAATGATATCAAGGCTTGTCCTGTGATCTTGAATGGTTCAGGAATCCAAAGCCTTGCTCAGGATGTAAGTCTTGATTTATGTAGCTCTCCAGCAAGCTTTTTAGACTGATATATATTTCTTGTCTCTTGAAAAGCCTGGAGCAGATGAAGAAGATCACTGTATGATAGGAAGCTGTGTTGTGTTCTTCAGAATCTGTATTCTGACTACTACTTAGTCTATTTGTTAGTAACTCCTTCTTCTTGTATGCAAAACCTCCAATCTGTATATATTCCCCCTAGCAATATTCAAACATTTGAATTAATTCTATCTTGAAACGACTGAGGAATTCCCCAGAGAGAATAAGATGTCTGGGAATTAATCATATTAATTGCTGCCGTTGAATGGTTATAAGCATTAAGCCTGAGAAATATTTGTTGGGTACTGTATCCACAATTACCTGGATTTGAGGAAGCCACCTGTCAAGCTAAGATGAATCCACAATGTATTTGATGAATTATTTTCTAGTTGTACTTGCAGATATTCCATGCTAAGTACACACCAATGTCAGGGTGCAGTGGGTCAATATACACGGGTCTGTGCAACGTAATCCCTCGTTGAGCAGATCAGTGCGTTGGCCTACGTGTACTCTCTCTATTGGGGTGTACTTAATTTCAAGTACAGGGCTATGATAAAGCAAGAGCAGACAAGGAGCAAGGATGGGCCAAAGACCAGCTCAAGGAAAGAAAGAGGAGAAATAGCCCAAGTAAAAATCGACGAGAATCACTAAGTGATTCTCGCCGATTCGGCGAGAATCACTAATGATTCTCGCCGAGTCGTCGAGAATCACTAGCTGATTCTCGCCGGTTGAAGCCGGCAGCTTCGACACTGACAGGGAAATTTTCTAAGGCAGAATCGTCGAGAATCACTTATGATTCTCGCCGATTCGTCGAGAATGACCTTGCATTCTCGACGATCCGGTGAGAATCAAAAGTGATTCCCGCCGATTCTCCCCGGCTTCTGTATCAGTTCAGCCAGATTTCGGCTAAGTAGAAGTCAGCGAGAATCGTAAGTGATTCTCGCCGATTCGGCGAGAATCACCTACGATTCTCGCCGAATTTGACTTGGCAATTTTTCTGAAATTTCTGGACCGGTCCAAGTTACCTGCAGCTGTTTGAACCGGACTTTGGTCCTTACTTTGGTGGGACCCACAACGGTCATATACTTGACCTAATGTATATATACTCCGTATGTATGAACAGTAGAAAGACGAATACACGGGATTTCAAAAAGAACGAGCGGCCGACGACAAAACCCTAAACTCGCGATCTTGCTCCGCCGGTCATCTCCGCCGCTCGTACGCTTGTCGCCGCTGCTGATCTCAGGTTCTTCCAGATCTCCGGAGACCGAAGCTTAGGATAGCATAGCGTCTCACGCGTCTAACCAGAGATCCCTTGTCTCTTGATTCGTTGATCGGGAAAATCCTTCCCCTTCCGAATCGATCGAGACGATCGATCCTAGTGTGACCGTTGGAAGACCTTGCTTCCTTCGCTACGAAGTTTGAATCAAGTTGGCACTGCTGCTGCTCTCCGTCGCCGCCGCCGATTCCGAGAACCTTGCCGTCGCTTTAAGCCGCCGCCGGTTTCGGGAAGATTCTTTCCAAGAGAGATCTAGGGTTGTGGACTCTTCGTTGACTTCAAGAACACGTCGTCGAACGAAGAGGGACACCTTACTCTCCCAACGTCGTTTGTATTTCTTACAAGCATTTTCAATTTCTTTGTAACGGACCGATTGGTCTTTAGTTGTAAGGGTTGGGTACAACCCGGGTTGTGGGAGTGTTGACTCCTACGTGTGGAAGGGTTCCTTCCGTTAGTGCAAGGATTGGATTTCAATCCTGTTGGTGAAGTGACCGAGTCGTCCCGTGTTGGGAGATAGGTCGAAGGGGGAAAGTGGACGTACCCAAATCGGGGAACCACTATAATTTGCCTGTGTATTTTCTGTGCTTGGTTGTTTTGTTTTCTTGTGCAGGTAAAATCTTAATTCCGCAAATACGCTGCAGAGACACCTATTCCCCCCCATAGGTGAAGATAGTTGACACTAGGTGGACTTTCAAGTGGTATCAGAGGGAGGTTGCTCATCAAAAAGGTTCACACCTTGAGTAGAATCCTGCCACCTGTGTCAACAAGGATGGAGCTGGAATATGATATCTCTCCGCTTAGACTCCCTACGTGCACAAAGGAATATTACCCCATCTGGAAGATGAGGGTATCTTTTTACTTGGAGGCCATTGACCCGCGGACATCAATCATCCTGGAAGAGGGTCCATTCATTCCTATGAAGACCTCATGCTCTGGAAAGGATCTTCAAACACCTATGGATGTCTCTGAGATGTCAGAGCTTGAACTCTCCTTATTCAACCTGGATAAAGAGATCCGTAGAATCATCATGGAAGTCTGGTCTGGACCTTTTCGATCAAGACTGGAAAGGTGTAGGACAGCCCAGTCCCTATGGCAGACAATATCAGACCTCATGGAGGGATCAGTATCTGCTGAAACAAGTTGCCAGCGAGAGGATGAGGCTTATGTGGGGGTCAGCATTTCAGAAGATGACAGTGATGACCAATCTCTCTATATCAGGGCTCCAGTATCCTTATCAGAGACTGAGGAGGAAGTCGAGGAAGACTGTTCTATTGAAGATGACTCAGCTGTCCCTGTCAATCTGAACGTTACCTCAGAACAGCTAAATCAGGAGAAGGTAACTCCTTCATCTTGCCCCTCTCCCTCTGAAACTTCTGAAGACAGGAATGGTTCAGAGGATAGCCCCTCCGGTGTTGCCCCGGATAAGGAATGCCCTACTTCATGGCTTGAAACACCTGGCTCCCTTGAGTGTGCTCTTCAGAAAAGCAACCAACTTGTTGGGGAGCAAGCTCTGGAGATTGCTAGATTGAAGATCTTGATGGATCACCAATTGGAATCTATCAAGATAAAGGACGCTCAAATCTCAGATCTAGAGAGTCGTCTAGAAAATGAGAAAAGGATAGTATCGAACTTCTCCAAGGTTGATGCTATCAAAAGAAAGGAAGAAAATGGGTGGATCTCCCTTATTATTAAGTCTTGGAGAAATGGGGAAACGGTATTCCGTCCCCCCATCTCAGGAAGGGAGAGTACTCATCATGCCTTCAGGTATGACAACAGGAATAATCGTGGTCACTGCAAGGTTGATTTGCCCTCATGTGGAGGCACCCATAATGCAAGGGCTGTCATGGCCACCCAAAAGAGAATACCTCAGGCTTCCACCAAGCCCTTTGTATTCTCGGCCACAGCCCCAACTCGTCATGAATCTGCCAGCATCAGCTCACAATGCGCCTCTCACCTCCCTAGGACTCAGGTAAGGGGGGTTAGAAATCATGTTGTTGGGACTCATGGGGTTCTTGGAAGGGGGCTGACTGAAAGGAAGGCACCACCTCCCAGGCCTCATGACGCCTGCCATATGCATTCTTTCCACCCTTCCAATAGTCACGGTGGAAGAGACAACTCTGTTAGCATATCCAGCTCTATCCTGTTTAGACCTAGAACTATGACTACCTCAGTCACCCGTTCAGGTCACAAACGGCGATACAACATTCATGAATGTTAGTGTTGTGGCAAAGTGGGTCATTTTGCCATAGACTGCTGGCACAACCAATCTGTATCAATGGCAAGGGGACTTCCACATCCTCGAGGCAATGTTAGTCTTCCCACCAGGATTCCTGAGAGGAGGCATTCAAATTATTATGCTGACAGGAACCTAGGACCCAATACATATTGGGCTCCTAAGGTAAGGTAACATTCTTTGGTGCAGGGTAGTCTAGACTTCCGAGTCATGATGGGAGTTAGACAGAAGATGTTCCAAGAATAATCTAGAACAAGTATCTGGAACGCAAGAAGTACTATCCTCAAATTGAACACCTGGTATGCTCTAATCAGAGGGGCTAAATGATGAATATAACAATTCCAGGTATCATTGATCAGACTAAATAACTGAGTCATATTATATCAACATCTACTTATATATATATATATACACTTTCACATCTAAGTATGTTCTTCTAAGGACAGATCAAAACGGTAAAAATACGCCTTAGATACGTTATTAATGATGTGTCAGTAAATTCTCTGATAAATTCGAGAGGTCATACATTACAAGCTGAAAATTAAAGCTGACACGACATTAGGAGACACTGAGAATGACAACTAACATCATGAATATTGCAGTTATCAATCTCGACATAACTTATGAATCCTGCTAGCCAATGTTAGTGAGTTAGGAATCTCAGAGTTGATGTGCCTCCTAAGCGGTGTGGTAGGTTACACCACTCGTGGCTTAAGTGATCTTTTCGAATCCTTGACAACCCCGGACAAATAAAATTGAAATTCCGGCAATTCTCATCGAATCGAAGCTCTTCCATATGTATAAACCCGGTTATAGCTTAAATCCCGCCGACCTAGCGAATCCCGCCGACCCAGTAAATCCCGCCAACCCTTCGACTTCCCGTCGTCCCTTCTACTTCCGATTGTCGCCAATACCCTGTCCAAGTCATCTCCCGCTACTGGTTTCAAAGCTCTCCCGAAACATTGTCCCAGCACCTCCCAATACTCGCCGAAGCTCATCACTTCCCGATTCCAAGCTTCTTTCCGATTCTTCGTCTTCATCTTCGACTTCGGCTTCATCGTGACCTAACAACCCTCTGGAAGACTCCCTCTTGCAGCCGGAGACACGCCCTCGCTTAGCCTCGAATCGGCTCGCCGCACCTTACGCAACGTGGTGCCGGAATCTTCACTGCGTCTCCTCCTAAGGTAATGCCTCTCTTATCCCTAACCGTGCTTTGAGCATTAGTATAGATATTACTCTCAACCTCTTAGTTCGATGATCCTTAGACTTGGAAATTGGTATTCCCCTTCTTCCTAGTTTGCTATGGCCCCACGGACTACGGCAGGCCTGGTCACGGGTTGTGAGCTAGTAAGAGCCGGATTCTCCCAGGCCTCGGATGAGTTCCGGAACATAATCATCATGCTTGAAGAAGCGGGACTGAAGTTCGTACTGGAGCATCCATGCAAGATCTTGGACAAGGAAGTATTGGAGTTCTTTGCAACTGCGAAGCTCCGTCATGAAGACACCTCCATCAAGTGCAAAGTGGCCGGGAAGAAAATCAGGTTATCCGCCAAGAAACTGACCCAGTGCCTGCGATTATCCAGTGTTGAAGAAGAAGAGTACCTGGAGGAAGAGGATAGAGCAAGGACCCTATCCTTCTGTGGATTGGCCAGGTGGACCAGGTCAATCAAAAGGAAAGATATGAACGAGGAAGGTAAGTTGCTGTCTGACATTGTTGGGAAAGTTCTAATCTGCAAACCTGGATCCCATGACCATATTTCTGGGGAAATGTTCAAAACTCTGGTGGCCATCGTTTGCCGGAAGCGGTTCAACTGGGGAGCCATGCTTTTTGACAGGATTAAAGACACACTCAGAACCCCCAGCTTTGGCATAATCATTAGTCTATATCTGAATCAACTGGATGGAGACACCTTCGACATGAGCAAGGGAGTGCCCCTGCACTACTTGAAAAGGATGGATGCTAGCCTATTCGACCGATGGGAACGTCGAATAGGGCAGGCTATCAGGGAAATAGACCATGAGGCAGCTTCCCCAGTCATGGACACCAGTGCTCCTGCTCATTCTATGGCAGTACCCAGTGAAGTTCCTGACACCCTAATTGCAGGAACTGAGGGGGAGCCTGTAACCGATTCTACAAACATCTTGTCTGATATTTCTCTAATAGCTCAAGATGCTGTGAAGATGGTGGCAGAAGAAGTAGCTGCTGATGACGAGGCTGAGAATGATGAGGCAGCTCGTATTGACGATGATCTGGGAGATGAGGTGGGTGATGAGGAGGACGAGGAAGAGGTAGAAGAAGTAGCAGCTGATGAGGAGGCTGAGAACGATAAGGCAGCTCTTATCGATGCTGATCTGGGAGATGAGGTGGGTGACGAGGAGGAAGAGGAAGAAGTAGAAACAGATGTGCACACCTCTGATGATAAGCATGATCACCTGGAGACTGAGATAGAGGCAGAAGTACCAGAGAATGAGAAAGTAGCAGCTTCTCAGGAGGATGCTGAGGTTCCATCTGAGGAACAAGCTCCTAAGCGATCAGATGCAAGGATGGAGGGGTGATGAGTCCTCTTTATATACCTATTTTTGGACTCATCTAGGCTTATTTCCTTGTCTTTGCACACCGTTTAGCGTCATTTGCACTTCTTTTGGTTCGCTACGGTTTTCCACGTCTTGTGCACTCTTTTAGCCTATTTCTGTGTGTGTGTGTATTTTCCCTTTTTGCTTGCATATTATTTATGTCTGTGACTGCCATGATCGACATCCCGTCCAGTTTTCCTGCAGGTTCTGGGATCGTGTGGGCGTCCGGCATCGAACTTTCCCCATTTTTGGCAAAGGAGTCAATGGTCGTGCGTTTTTGCCCACGCACGACCATCGACCTCTTTGGCGCACGATCAGCGGTCGTGCGCAGTCATGACCTCTCCTGGGAAAGTTCTGTCCCGCCATATCGCACGATCACCAGCTATACCGCGCACGATCACTGCTCGTGCGCTGCCGGTCGTGCGCAGTCATGACATCTTTTTCCACTTTTCTGCCTCCATTTCGCACGATCACTGACCATATCGCGCACGACCACTGGTCGTGCGCCAGTGATCGTGCGCGCTGTTTAAATCTGTTTTCTATAAATAGCGCAGGTCCGCCCTAATCGATCAATCTCTCGCGATTTTCCGCCGTTCTTCGTCCCCGACGTAGGGTTTCGCCGCCCTCCATCATCTCCCACCTTAGGGAGGGTCTCCGGGCAAGCTTACAACGCCAAATCAACGCCGGAGCATCCTCTCGGCCTCCTCCTTCATCCTCAAGCTTCAAGCGGAGTTTTGACCGAGCTTTCTCCATCAAGCAAGGAAGGGCCGGAGCCGTAATCTACGGATCATTTCAACGAAGAAGACGGGTCCATTGGGAGTGAGTGACAGCCTCCTCTACCCCGGACACAGTTGAGGACCGAGCTTGGACTCGGATTGACAACCCGGGATTCCAACCGTGAACCCTCAACAAGGCTTCGGATTCGGTCGATTCGCACACCTCTTTCTCTTGTATTTGATAGCTTAGCTTAACTCTTTGTATTGATGAAGTATACTTTATTGTAGTTAATGATCTTGCACTTTGTCATGTCTATGTGATTTGTGTGATTTTGTTATTATTGCTTGAGGTGCGCCTTATTATTCCACCATCCATCCACCCTTGCCGCACTAGCAATTGCTAGTGGCGTGCGTTGCGAAGAGGTGCCCACGACCCTCATTCCGCCATTCTCACCACCTCATCCGCTAGCCTACTCTTCCATCCGCCAAGCGATTCGGTGCATAGCGGCCCGTGTAGTTTCCATCCCGCCTGGCGAAGCAGTGCATAGCGGCCTGCATAGTAGGATTTCCGCCGTTCTCTCCACCTCATCCGCTAGCCTACTCTTCCATCCGCCGAGCGATTCGGTGCATAGCGGCCCGACTAGTCTTCCATCCCGCCTGGCGAAGCATCGCATAGCGGCGTTGCATAGGAGTAGTTGTTAGGTTTTTACTTTATTTTCCACAACCATCAAAACCCCCATCGTTACCTTCGCCCCGAGGACTTCAATCTCAAGTCCTCCTCGACATTAACTCATCCCTTACTGTGTTCCTCAAGAGACCGACACTCGGGGATTTATTCCCAAACTTTATTACTTGTGCGACCGGTGCGCTTGCCGTAATCCACGCATCAAGTTTTTGGCGCCGTTGCCGGGGAACACAGTCGTTTGAGTTTTTGGAGAGGAAGATTTGAGATAGTTGCCCTTTTCATTTGTATATTTCATGTTTTATTTTTGTTTTGGTTTTTAGTTGTTATTTTTTTTATTTTATTTTATTCCCTTTCTAGTTTTTATTTTACTATAGCAGGCTGTTCCACTCTTTATTTGCTTGCGAGTAGTTAATTTTTGTCTTAGAAAGTTCTCGTGGTGAATTATTTCTTGCTGCACCATGTATTCTTATGCAAATATCCATTGCCGTTGGTGCGGGGATTATAGGCATAGCAGTGATGAGTGCCCCACTGAAGAATGGGAGCATAATTCTCGTGGTTCAGTGTATGGAGCACCGTTGTCTTATGGTACTTCATACACCGTACCCCAGTCTTATGGTCACTACTCTTCTCCGCCTACATCTTTTTCATATTCCTCTCCGGTCCTACCTGGACCGAGGAGTAATGGAAAACGGTGTTTGTGTTGTCATAGCACCGACCATGTGTTGAAAGATTGTGCAGAATTTCAGCGCCAGTTGGAGGCGGATGATGAACCGGATATCCGGATTGTCTCATCCACCTCTCAAATGGCCGCTCCTTCTGATTCTGATGATGTATCCGCAGTACCACCTTGTCTATGGGGGACTGCTGTGGATACACCCATCAGACTTTCTACTGGTCAGTGCGACGACATTGCGGCGCCTTCTCTCCTTGTGCCTTCTTCCCCTATTTTTGATTCACCCCCGGAGGAACCTGCGCATATTATCTCTGATTATGTTGCTCCTCCGCTTTCTTTGCATGAATTACCTACTCCCCTTTCTAGTGAGTTGGTTGATGATGTTGTGCCCTTTGGAAATTGGGAACATGAGGATGCGTCGTGGTGTGACGAGGACATTATTCTCATCAATGGTGAGTACTATGTCTTGGAACACCGTGACGTACCGAGGTGTGATGAGGAAATCCTTGCCGGCGAGGAGATTTCTACTTCCTTGTTGGATGAGGGGGTCCAAACCACCACCGAGGACCTCGTGGTCTCATTTTCCCCTCGCCATGACTCACATGACACCGACAGTGATCTATGCTTGGATCCTGCTGAGAGTGATTCCGGGATCACTCTCCCTATTTCCGCTTCTTTTAGTTTTTCTTCTCCTTTATTCCTTGACCCCCCTTCTCCTTCTGCGCCTGTGCGGGGTGACTCCCTGCAGGTGAGTTGGGTTGACATTGAGCCTTGCGCTCAGGTTGTGGGCGGGTACCTCAGCTTGCATGAGGAGTTTCCTACTCCTTTTGCAGTTGAAGCCTCTACCTTCACCTTCGCCCCCAACGAGCTTGTGGTGGACGATACCTTGCTAGGCAAGGATTCTTTTTGTGATGAGATGAGCGAGGACCAGGTCTCCTCCTCATCTTATTTCCTGCTTCCTCTACCTGAGCTTTTCAGGTATTATTATCTAGGTAGAGGGGTAACTGTGCTATCGCCGTATCGGTACCCGTTACCGACACGAATATTAGGACAGTTGCCTGTGCACTTTTCTTTTCATAGGCCCATTAGCTAGAACTTTTCTTTTGCTGAATAAGTCGTGCTGGGATGACAATAACCCCAGTGCTTATCTTTCATTTTCTGCATTTTTCTTTTTTTTTTATGTCTAGCTTAGTTTAGTATTTCTTTTTGTATATTTTTCTTTTGTTTTTGCGGAGCTCACCCCTGCAGGTATTCATGGATACTACGCATTGGCGGGGTTGTGATTCTTCGTATGGCGGGCCTGCTCCTAGTTTTCACGCGTCTTCTGGTATGCTCACTTGCTGAGCATTGGGTAACCTCTTCCCTTAGCTCTTTTTGATTTAAATTTCTCTATCATTTGATGTGTTGTTTAGTTTAAGTCTGGGGGAGAGTCAGTTTACCTTTTGCACGTGCACATTTCTTTTGCATACTAGAAGCTTTTACATTATTATTTTGTTTAAGTTCATTGCATCGCACACCACTGCACCCACATGAGCGCGAGCTTAACTGTTAGCGTGCCACGAGTTGAACTTGTATCTTTGTTAGATTTGGAAAATTTCTGTGCTATTTTAGGATTGTGCGACGGAGTAAAATGTTGGCCTTGCTGTGTTTCTAGTCAACTGCTCTCGTCTCGTGTAGAAATTTGAGTAGATTTAATTTTTCTGTATGCTTATAGCTTTATATTTTTCTATCTGCGTAAATTCTTTTTATTCTACTCAAAAGTTGGTGAATCCGGTGTGAATCAAACGGTAGCGTAGGAATGTGTGTAGCCGCCACTAGACTCGTATTGCTTGAGTCGGGAGGAAGGGTTATCTTTCTCGGTTGCTAAGAACTTGCCCCAAGCTATTCTTGAAGCATTGGTACACGGTTAGTCTAGCGTGAGAGTGATGTAGGCCATCATTTTGGCCCGGTTGAGCTTTGTACCGTTCCTAACATCGCCCTTGCTAGCCCCTTTGTGCCTACCCTTCCTTTTGATTCAGCTCCACCTATATTTCACCAAAGCCTTATAGCCTATCCTAGTTGCACACCCAAGTCGAGCTTAATGTTTTATATTTTCATGTTGGGTTGTGATGTGGTGTTATTATTTGTGAAAATGTGGAAGTGCTTCCAAGTTATATCTGCTGAAATTGTGAAAATAAAAAGATGAAAAAAAGAAAAGAAAAATATTTGAAAAAGAGAAAAAGAGAAAAGAAAAAAGAGAAAGAAAAAGTTTGATTGAAAATCTTTTTTGGAGATGATTTGGATTTGGAGTAGGCGGTGCACACACCCATTTAGTAAAAGTTAAGTCTGGGAGTGTGGTGCACCTGGTTATATTGTGGTTTGCTGAGCGATTCTTTTATGCTAGCTCAGTTGGGATAGGTGCATAGCCGTCATGTTTATCTTTGCTTTCCTCACCTAATCCCAAGCCCCGTTATTATCCTAAAGTCCTACGGACTTGCGCTTGAGTTGACTAGTGCCGTGGAGAGAGTGCGAACGGGCAAGCTTATGGTTTCCGACATTGGTGGATTCCTTTGGGGGTAATCTTGAGCCCCGGTCTTCGGCAATGCTCACCTTAGTGGCCTGTCTACTTTCTTCCTGCGTAGGACCGGATGATTCACCGTGATTCTACTTTTGAGTAGTAATAACTTTTTGTTACGCATTGTGAAAAATATAAAATATTTTGTATACTTAAGAATTTCCTCTACTTTATTTTTATGCACGCGAGCATGCGACTTCGCATGGTACTCCGTTTTGCAATTTCTTTGTTAGCTAGTTCATTTTCCCCGTCTGCTTAGGTTTTGTTTGCTCGGGACGCGCAAACGGTTAAGTCTGGGGGTGTGATGAGTCCTCTTTATATACCTATTTTTGGACTCATCTAGGCTTATTTCCTTGTCTTTGCACACCGTTTAGCGTCATTTGCACTTCTTTTGGTTCGCTACGGTTTTCCACGTCTTGTGCACTCTTTTAGCCTATTTCTGTGTGTGTGTGTATTTTCCCTTTTTGCTTGCATATTATTTATGTCTGTGACTGCCATGATCGACATCCCGTCCAGTTTTCCTGCAGGTTCTGGGATCGTGTGGGCGTCCGGCATCGAACTTTCCCCATTTTTGGCAAAGGAGTCAATGGTCGTGCGTTTTTGCCCACGCACGACCATCGACCTCTTTGGCGCACGATCAGCGGTCGTGCGCAGTCATGACCTCTCCTGGGAAAGTTCTGTCCCGCCATATCGCACGATCACCAGCTATACCGCGCACGATCACTGCTCGTGCGCTGCCGGTCGTGCGCAGTCATGACATCTTTTTCCACTTTTCTGCCTCCATTTCGCACGATCACTGACCATATCGCGCACGACCACTGGTCGTGCGCCAGTGATCGTGCGCGCTGTTTAAATCTGTTTTCTATAAATAGCGCAGGTCCGCCCTAATCGATCAATCTCTCGCGATTTTCCGCCGTTCTTCGTCCCCGACGTAGGGTTTCGCCGCCCTCCATCATCTCCCACCTTAGGGAGGGTCTCCGGGCAAGCTTACAACGCCAAATCAACGCCGGAGCATCCTCTCGGCCTCCTCCTTCATCCTCAAGCTTCAAGCGGAGTTTTGACCGAGCTTTCTCCATCAAGCAAGGAAGGGTCGGAGCCGCAATCTACGGATCATTTCAACGAAGAAGACGGGTCCATTGGGAGTGAGTGACAGCCTCCTCTACCCCGGACGCAGTTGAGGACCGAGCTTGGACTCGGATTGACAACCCGTGATTCCAACCGTGAACCCTCAACAAGGCTTCGGATTCGGTCGATTCGCACACCTCTTTCTCTTGTATTTGATAGCTTAGCTTAACTCTTTGTATTGATGAAGTATACTTTATTGTAGTTAATGATCTTGCACTTTGTCATGTCTATGTGATTTGTGTGATTTTGTTATTATTGCTTGAGGTGCGCCTTATTATTCCACCATCCATCCACCCTTGCCGCACTAGCAATTGCTAGTGGCGTGCGTTGCGAAGAGGTGCCCACGACCCTCATTCCGCCATTCTCACCACCTCATCCGCTAGCCTACTCTTCCATCCGCCAAGCGATTCGGTGCATAGCGGCCCGTGTAGTTTCCATCCCGCCTGGCGAAGCAGTGCATAGCGGCCTGCATAGTAGGATTTCCGCCGTTCTCTCCACCTCATCCGCTAGCCTACTCTTCCATCCGCCGAGCGATTCGGTGCATAGCGGCCCGACTAGTCTTCCATCCCGCCTGGCGAAGCATCGCATAGCGGCGTTGCATAGGAGTAGTTGTTAGGTTTTTACTTTATTTTCCACAACCATCAAAACCCCCATCGTTACCTTCGCCCCGAGGACTTCAATCTCAAGTCCTCCTCGACATTAACTCATCCCTTACTGTGTTCCTCAAGAGACCGACACTCGGGGATTTATTCCCAAACTTTATTACTTGTGCGACCGGTGCGCTTGCCGTAATCCACGCATCAAGGGGGAGCAATCCTTTGTTCCCCCTGTGGAGTCCATACTACTATCTAGCTCTCCCAGTGCTTCTGAGGGGGAGCCTAACCAGGGTCTGCCTGCAGCTCCTCCACTTCAAGAAAACTTAGCAAATCACACTGTAAATATTGTCCAAGGGATCCTAGATGAGATCAAGAGATCGTTTAAGAAGTCCCACAAATCGGTGCTAAAGAGACTACAAGAATCTGAGGACCTCATGCTCAAGAACATTGTGCAGATCAACCATAAATTAGATGTGATGGAGAAGAAATTTGATGACAAGTATACAGAGGCAGGCACAGCTGTAACTCTTCTCATGAAAGGGCTGAAAAAGAATACTGATGACCTGGGCGTGGTAAATCATAATGCACATGTTGTGGCGACTAGCATACAGAAATTTGATGCCAACATGGTGCTCCTTAATAAAAATCAACAAGACCTGCTGACTGAGTTTTCTAAAACTCTAAAGCATATAGATGAGTCCCTGCACTCATATGCAAACTCCATTGCCCTCGAAGCCAAAAAGGGGGAGAAAGAATATACTGATAAAATGGCAGGGCTTCAGCACATCATCATTGAAAACTTCGATCAGTCTAATGTTTATGTATATGATAGTTGCCAGTGGTTGCTCAATCAAGCATTAGGCAATAATCCTGAGGTTAATCCTATACATGAAACCACTGAGCACAATACTGTGGATGACGAAGGGGCAAGTGCAGAGGCTGTTCTGTTAAGTGAAGCTGAGATGAAGAAAGCTGCTGAAAGGGCTGAACGACGAACTTGGTTTGATCAAGATGCCTTAGCTAAAGCCAAAGGAAAAAGGCAAATCCAAGAAGGAACTTCAAGGGAAACACCAGCTGAAAAGAGGACCCGATTGACGGAGGAGGATGTGAGAAATGAAAAATGGAGTCCTGTATCAAAAAGTATCATCTTGGACACATTCTTGTTACAGCAGAAGGGGCACTTAAATCAAAGTGAGGTATACAGTCAATACGAATGGGAGAGGCACAAAGAATTTGAAGCCAAACGCAACATATTTTTCAGAAATAATACAGTGACTGATAAAGTTCCTCCTCCCAGATATCATCCTAAGCCAAAGGAATATTTCGAAAGACAGAGCAAGAAATTCCTGGCTCAGAAGCTCAAGGATGATCTTGCTAAGGAAAAATAGGCTTAAGACCCTTTTGTCCTTCACTGCACATCTATGTTTTCATATTATCTTACGAACAAGTATTGTGGGTTTATATATACATATATATGTGATGACATGTTTTGACTCAAGTATTATTTTGTCTGTTCTTATTTTCTTAAAGTTTTAATTATTCTTTGGGTGGTGGTATTCATCTTAGCTAGTAGGATTTTGGCTTCGTCAAATAGGGAGAGATTGTTGGGTACTGTATCCACAATTACCTGGATTTGAGGAAGCCACCTGTCAAGCTAAGATGAATCCACAATGTATTTGATGAATTATTTTCTAGTTGTACTTGCAGATATTCCATGCTAAGTACACACCAATGTCAGGGTGCAGTGGGTCAATATACACGGGTCTGTGCAACGTAATCCCTCGTTGAGCAGATCAGTGCGTTGGCCTACGTGTACTCTCTCTATTGGGGTGTACTTAATTTCAAGTACAGGGCTATGATAAAGCAAGAGCAGACAAGGAGCAAGGATGGGCCAAAGACCAGCTCAAGAAAAGAAAGAGGAGAAATAGCCCAAGTAAAAATCGACGAGAATCACTAAGTGATTCTCGCCAATTCGGCGAGAATCACTAATGATTCTCGCCGAGTCGTCGAGAATCACTAGCTGATTCTCGCCGGTTGAAGCCGGCAGCTTCGACACTGACAGGGAAATTTTCTAAGGCAGAATCGTCGAGAATCACTTATGATTCTCGCCGATTCGTCGAGAATGACCTTGCATTCTCGACGATCCGGTGAGAATCAAAAGTGATTCCCGCCGATTCTCCCCGGCTTCTGTATCAGTTCAGCCAGATTTCGGCTAAGTAGAAGTCGGCGAGAATCGTAAGTGATTCTCGCCGATTCGGCGAGAATCACCTACGATTCTCGCCGAATTTGACTTGGCAATTTTTCTGAAATTTCTGGACCGGTCCAAGTTACCTGCAGCTGTTTGAACCGGACTTTGGTCCTTACTTTGGTGGGACCCACAACGGTCATATACTTGACCTAATGTATATATACTCCGTATGTATGAACAGTAGAAAGACGAATACACGGGATTTCAAAAAGAACGAGCGGCCGACGACAAAACCCTAAACTCGCGATCTTGCTCCGCCGGTCATCTCCGCCGCTCGTACGCTTGTCGCCGCTGCTGATCTCAGGTTCTTCCAGATCTCCGGCGACCGAAGCTTAGGATAGCATAGCGTCTCACGCGTCTAACCAGAGATCCCTTGTCTCTTGATTTGTTGATCCGGAAAATCCTTCCCCTTCCGAATCGATCGAGACGATCGATCCTAGTGTGACCGTTGGAAGACCTTGCTTCCTTCGCTACGAAGTTTGAATCAAGTTGGCACTGCTGCTGCTCTCCGTTGCCGCTGCCGATTCCGAGAACCTTGCCGTCGCTTTAAGCCGCCGCCGGTTTCGGGAAGATTCTTTCCAAGAGAGATCTAGGGTTGTGGACTCTTCGTTGACTTCAAGAACACGTCGTCGAACGAAGAGGGACACCTTACTCTCCCAACGTCGTTTGTATTTCTTACAAGCATTTTCAATTTCTTTGTAACGGACCGATTGGTCTTTAGTTGTAAGGGTTGGGTGCAACCCGGGTTGTGGGAGTGTTGACTCCTACGTGTGGAAGGGTTCCTTCCGTTAGTGCAAGGATTGGATTTCAATCCTGTTGGTGAAGTGACCGAGTCGTCCCGTGTTGGGAGATAGGTCGAAGGGGGAAAGTGGACGTACCCAAATCGGGGAACCACTATAATTTGCCTGTGTATTTTCTGTGCTTGGTTGTTTTGTTTTCTTGTGCAGGTAAAATCTTAATTCCGCAAATACGCTGCAGAGACACCTATTCCCCCCCCATAGGTGAAGATAGTTGACACTAGGTGGACTTTCAATATTAAATCCCTTAATTAATTTTGCCAGCTATTAAAATCTCTGTCTATAACACTGCATAGATTTCGTCGACCTCAGTCTGCTATTCGTCGACCTCAGCTCAGAGATCGTCGACCTTAATAATCTTTGCGTCGAGCTGAGATTCTGTCTTGAGATCAGCGATTGTCGACCAGAGCTCGGAGATCGTCGAGCTAAACTCAG
Organism: Platanthera zijinensis; assembly: GCA_039513925.1. Taxonomy (NCBI): domain Eukaryota; kingdom Viridiplantae; phylum Streptophyta; class Magnoliopsida; order Asparagales; family Orchidaceae; genus Platanthera; species Platanthera zijinensis. The sequence continues at coordinate 205,279,257 of CM077080.1, forward strand.
AGATTGAACTCTGAGTTTCGTCGACCTGAGTTCGACGTTCGTCGAGCTGAGTTCGACTATCGTCGAACTGATTTTCTTTTCTTGGCAAAACTTATTTCTGCTTGATTTCTCTAGAGTTCTTTTGAGGCAGACCTAAAAATAATCCTATGCCCTGACTATACATTTTGGGTCAATCTAAAAGCATCCTAATAGTATTTCTTGCCCAAATCCAAACTAGGGTTCCAACACACTCAACAATCTGGAAAGGTCCCACATACTTGGGATCCAATTTGTAGTTCCTTCCAAATCACTTAACACCTAGAATCGGAGAAACCTTCAGAAAAACCATGTCCCCAACTGCGAATTCCAGATCAACCCTTTGTCGATTAACATACTTCTCATAATGCTCCTGGGCCATAAGAAGCTTCTCATGAATATGCATCACAGAAATACTCATTTCCTCTAAGGCTTCCGGACCCAACATTGATCTCTCACCAACCTCACCCCAAAATAAGGGTGTTTGACAATGCCTTCTATACAAATCCTCAAAGGGGGCCATCTGTAAACTTTCCTGATAACTGTTATTATAAGCAAACTCCATCAGTCCAAGATGCTCATACCAGACTCCACCATGGTCTAGGATATAACACCTAATCATATCTTCCAAAATCTGATTAACTCTCTCTGTCTGACCATTGGTCTGTGGATGATAAGCGGTTCAACACTTGAGATTAGTGCACAATCCTTCTTACAGACTTTGCCAGAAACATGACATAAACATGGAGTATCGATCCGACACTATACTTATCGGCACTCCATGCAGTCTGATGACTTCATCCAAATACAATTACTCTATCTTCTTCATGGAATATCTTATCTTAAAAGGCATGAAGTGAGCACACTTCGTCAATCTATCAACTATGCCCCAAACAGAATCATGCCCTCGGGGAGGCCTCGGAAAACCGCTAATAAAGTCCATAGAGATGCTCTCCCACTTCCAACTTGGAATATCCAAAGGTGTTAGCTTACCACCAGGCCTTTTATGATCTGCCTTAATACACTTACAAGTGAAGCACTCGGACACAAACTTAGCTATATCGTTCTTCATCCCATACCACCAAATGATCTGCTTTAGATCTCTATACATCTTTAGTGTCAAGGTGGTAGGAAACACTAGAACCATGCCCTTCACTACATATCTTTGTTCGGATATTCTCAACAGCGGGAATACAATATCTTCCACGGTACTTCAAGGTACCCACATCATCAATAAAAAGTCTGGTAATTCCCTTTTTTCAGTTTTACTCTAGATATGTTGAAAATCGAGGTCATCCTTCTGATGTAGCCTTGTAAGCATAATCCACGAAGGCTCTGTCACTTTCAAGCTATTCGGTGAGTCACTACTCCCAACAGTTATGTTCATTAATAAGAAATCCTCCACCATGGATTGCACAGAAAGGTTATAGATTTGCACGTACTTTCTACTCAAGGCATCAGCTGTAACGCCCCTTATTTTTAAGTGTTTATTTTAATTCCCATAGTAACATATTTGTGACATCAGGGCATTATGTTGACGCATAGTTAACATGTGTCATTTGTTGGAGCATGTGTTTGCTCAATGAGTTTTTCCTGTATGGTTGGTTTTGGCTTGGTTGTGCACCTTCCCTCACGAGCCGGGTCTATTTTGGTGACTCGGTGGAGCTTTTTATAGGGATGTGGTGGTGTTTTGTCTTTGAGTGGTGTTTTGTCTTTGGGTGGTGTTTTACCCGGGTTTGGTTTGTCAGATTTTGATTTCAACTTCGCTGTTAGATTTATAGCATCAGTATTTAGCTATGGTGCGATTTTCGTATGATTCCGAGTTGATTTGGATTTCGGGTTGTTTTGGGATTTTTTATTATTGAATGTATTGTAATATAATATTAAAAAAATAAAAATTATTATTATATGTAAATATATATATATAGCTGATTATTAGGGTCGCATCAAAACCCTATTCATCATCTTCCCCTACCAGAGCGACGGTGGTTTCGTGAGTGGAAGAGCAGCGACGACTTCGCGTGCGGTTGGCCGGCGATAGAGAGCGATTCAGTGGTCAGTTTTGTTAGTAGATTAGAGATTTGGAAAGCTATCACTGAGATCTAAGGGTTTGTGGTAAGCTTTTTCCGATTACATGATTTTTAGGCATTAGGGTTACTGATTTTGACCTCATTTTTCCCACCAAATGTTTCAGGAAATGTTGCTAAGGTCATTTGGCGGCCGATCCTTATCGCGGTGCGAGCGGGCAGTATTTTTCCGGAGTTTTGAGGCAAGTGGAAACTTTCTTCTTGCAACCATGTCTTGCATTTCTTTTTGTTTTTGTTCATTTCTTCTCCTTAGAAGGTTGTAATAATATAGGTTTTAGTCATGAAAGAGCCCTTAGAGTAGTCTAAATTTTTGGCTAGGAATCCGTCGAGTATATTGTACAGGCTAAAGAAAATTTTCCGAATATAGGGGTAGTAAAACATCAGGAATTCGTCGAATATAAGGTTTAGAATAAGTGTGGATTCATCGAGTAACATCAGATCCATCGAGTATAGGTTTATTAACTTAAGTCCAGATTCGTCGAGTATGATCTAGGTGTGTCGAGTCCTTTTTGTCGAATATCAAGGCATCTGGTTCGTCGAGTGTCAACTGGTGTGGCGTTGACTGAAGTCTGATTCGACAAGTATATTCGATGAATAGTCGAGTATAGTCTAGACTTAGTAAGCGTTGAGTGGCCGGTGATGCCAAGGGAATTTCGGCATGTATCAGGGGAAATCGTCGAGTATCGTTTGTTGATTCGTTGAGTATCAGTATAGTTCACGGAGTATTATTTTGCAATTCATCGAGTATCCATGCAGTTCGTTGGGTATACTCATCGAATTTAGCCAGGTCTTTGTTTTTTTTCGTCGAGTTGGTCTGATTCATCGAGTTTGGGCCTTAGGTTATATTTTTTGGGTATTTGTCAAGGGTGAGTTGGGCCTTAGCGTGATTTGGGGTTTTCTCCCTCCGTTGAAGATGTCTTCGGGTTTAGTTTGTGGTTTTATATGTATTCAAGGTATTTGGTGTGTCCATGGTTGACTATGAATCTTTTGACCCTGGTGGGTTTGTGACTGTAATTGTGCTGGCGGAGGGTTATCCCCCCACTGGTGCAATTTATCCCGGCTTTGGGTGTGCCAAGGTATAAGGCCACCTTCCTTTTGACCCCGGTGGGTTTGTGACTATGGGTGTGCTGGCGGAGGGTTCTCCCCCCACAAGTGCCAGTATTTTCCAGGTGTTTATTCTCATATTACGATGGGTCTGCTATATTTATTTATGTACTCACTTATGTACGTGTCTTCGAAGCTTTGATCTTTTACGCACTTGGTGCAAAATTTGGGATGTCAAACCCTTGTGAGATCTTTCTCACTTTTATCTTATGACTTAATATTGACGATTTCCATGCAGCTTTTCTTTTCATGTTTGGGTGGTAACCCTTCTACTCTTTTGTTTTTTTGTCTGCTGACAATTTCTTTTGCCACTTGTATTTTTTGCTGAGGTGTTCTTTCTTTTAATGCCTCAGTTTAGAGCGGTAGCAGGTTGAGCGGCTCAATTTGGTGGTTGATGATGGTTGTAGTGGATTTTTATTCACCTTCATGAGATAGTTTGATGTTTCCTTTTTAGCACAGACATAAATACTTTCAGTGGGTTCATGTCAGGTTGTTGACACCCACTGGTAGTTTTCTTTTGGAATATTGAATACTTTGTTAGCTGCTAGTTTACCTTTTTGGGTTGGTTGTACTTGCTTTCTAGGAAGGTTTTATGCAAGGTTGCATGTTAGATATTTTAAAGTATAAAATTACTATTATTATTTCATACATGTCATATTTGAAATCTAAATCACTATATTTAACGTTCGTTAGAGCTACGTTCTCTATTATTATAATTCTAGAGTATTGTATACCATGAGTTGTCCTTTAGGGATATTTATACTCATGTAGGACGTATAATATTGTAAATAAAGTATTTTTCGCAGCATATAAATATATTTTCTCGTGGACTAGATGAGCCACTAAGCTGAGGGATATGACTAACCGCTTAAACTTTAACTGGATTTTCCTCTTAATAACATTCAAATCTTTCATAAAGTGCTAAGTTAGAGTTCTGCCTGGGCATCTGCAGTTATCCCCTGCTGATATGGCATCATGACGCGTGTTTTCCCTTACTCTGATATATCGTTAAATGAGGAGAAAATGTGGGTTGTGACATCGGCTACAACATTAGCTTTTCCCGAATGATAAAGGATATCGACCTCATAATCGGCGACATACTCCAACCATCTACGCTTGCGCAAATTCAGCTCCTTTTGAGTGAAGACATACTTCATGCTCTTGTGGTCTGTATAAATCTTGCTCAAAGCGCCATACAACAAATGTCTCCAAAGCTTGAGGGCATAAATTATCGTCGCAAACTCCAAATCATGTGTAGGATAATTCTTTTTGTAAACCTTCAATTGTCTCGACCCATACACAATCATTTTTCCTTATTTCATCAAAACACATCCAAGCCAGACGTTTGATGCATCCATATAAACAATATACTCCACTCCTTTGGTAGGTAAAGATAACACTAGAGCAACGCATAATCTCTTTTTAAATTCCTGAAAGGCTCCTTCACACTCATCGCTCCACACAAACATTGCATTCTTCTGCGTAAGATTAGTCAGAGGTGTAGACAATATCGTGAATCTTTTCACAAACCTTTTATAATAGCCTGCAAACCCTAGGAATATTCTTATCCCCTTAGGTGTGGTAGTTCTTTTCCAATCAATCACAGCAGCTATCTTTTCTGGGTCCACCGAAATTCCATCCTGATTCACAACATGACCCAAACAGGACACTTGAGGAAGCCAAAAGTAACACTTAATCAACTTAGCATTCAACTTATGCTCTCTTAAAGTAGAATGAACTAAACACAAGTGCTTGGCATGCTCCTCAGCACTCCGAGAATATACCATAACATCGTCGATGAAAACGACTTCAAAATGATCAAAGAAATCATTAAACACTTTATTCATCATGTCCATGAAAGCAGAGGGTGCATTTGTCAATCCAAAGAACATCACCAAGAACTCAAAATGTCCATATCGAGAACAAAAAGCAGACCGCGAAACATCTGACTCATGGATTCTCAGATGATGGTAGCCTGAACGAAGATCAATCTTCGAGAACACCGCACTACCACGCAACTGTTCAAAAAAATCATCTATCTGTAATAATGGATACCTATTCTTGATGGTTACCTTATTCAACTCCCTATAATCAATGCACAACCTTATAGAACCATCCTTCTTTTTCATAAACAGGATAAGTGCACCCCAAGGCAAAGAAATTGGCCTGATAAAACCACACTGTAGCAATTCATCCAGCTGGGTACACAACTCTTCCACTTCTCGCGGATCCATATGGTACGGTGCCTTAGCAATGGGGCAAGTACCCAGCTCAAGATAAATGACAAATTCTACACCTCTCTCAGGCAGAAGACCAGGAAGACTAATTGGGAAAACATTGGGGAACTCTTATACCATAGAAATATCCTCGATGTGCGGTAAACTACTAACAGTTTCCAAAATAGAAACCAGGTTAGTAAAACAACCAGAATCCAAGAGTTTTCGAGCATATACCGCTGAAATAATCGGGGAATCCTTGCACAAAAAAACATACACACTCCTAGAGTGGCCACTATCCATCTTGAAGTCCAAATGTTTTACCTTGTATTGGATAATTGCATCATATCTGGACAACCAGTCCCTGCCCAAAATCACATCAAAGTCCTCCAGGTCTAGCACCTTCAGATCGACAAAAGCTAGGAAGTCACCCAAAAGGATAGGGCAACTCTGGATTCCCTGGTCCAACACCACCGAGTCACTAGAGGGAAACTTAATGCAAATCGGATCTCCAACTTGATTGAGAGCCAGACAATGACGTTCTACGAAAGTCCTAGCCAAGATTGAGTGGGTAGCACCAGAATCAAAAAGAACGTGCGCCCAACGGTTCTTTACCTTAAATTCCCCTATAAAATCGTATACATAACAAGCTAAATCAATATTGAAGCTATAACTGAAGTCTAAGAACTAGTTTAGAATCTAACCTGAGATGACTTGGGTGGAAGTCTGCATTTTTTTCCATGGTCACCACATTCAACTTGTCCTTCCCTTTATCCAGATGCTGTGGCGGTGGCGGCAAGCTCTGAGTGGAATTGGCTATAAAGGGGGCTGAGACTGTGGGCACCTAGACTTCAAATTCCCTTTCTTCCCACACTAGAAGCAGACCTTATCCTTTATCCAACAATGTGTAACATCACGCCCCTTCCTCTTATACGAAGCACAGACCAGGTCTCCCTTGGGTGTGCTCTATTGTTGTTTCTGAGCTCCCAACCTCTTGAGACACTTCTCAAAGGGATGGTCTGGCCGACCACAGAAACTATATGCTTCCTTACTTCCTTTTTTCTAAGCAAGGATAGATGCCTGAGAGCTTCTATTGTCATCAAAATTTCTCTTATCCTTCCTTGTCTGCAGCCCGCAATTCTTTGCATTATCGATAGCCTCGACCTTTAGAGCAACTTCTACTACTTCAACATAAGTCTCTGATCTGTACGCGCTAGCCAATTACTGGATGTCGCTATGAAGTTCTCCCAGAAATTGCTTCACTCTACCTGTCTGAGAGGCTACTAAATCTAGTGCAAACCTGCTCAACTTACTGAATTCTATCTCATACTCACTAACTCTGAGTTGTCTCTATTTCAGGTGTAGAAAATTGTTCATCAGATGGTCTTGCTCGACCAATGGCAGATGTTTCTTCAGCATCATCCCTTTGAAAGATTCCCACGAACATCCCTCTATGAGGCTCTCTTTCTCCTGGATCCACCAACTCTTAGCAAGGACATTCAGCTGGTAAGCCGCGACCATTACCTTCTGGCTTGCAGAAATTCCTGAATACAAAAACATCTCTTCAATGGCAATGATCCAATAATCTATAGCCATGAAATTGAGTCTCCCGTCATAGGTAGGAGGTCATAATCACTGAAGGTGTGAAATGAAATTCATCTCCGGTAGCAAGAGAACTAGAGGTACCAGAGGAGTAGGATGAATAGGTACAGTCTGACCAACTATAGGGTTCTGTACCCCAGGCTACTGCCCTAAGGTGGCAGTCAACAATGCCTGAATTTGCGATTACATAACAACCACCTGCCTTGATAGAGCCTCATTGCTCTATCATAATCCTTCAATCACGTCCTCACTTTGCATACCCGATGACACACCCTCTGAATGAGGAGTCGACCATATCGCAATATGCTTTGGCGATATTATTAATAATACAACAAACAACTCATCAAAACCTAGCTTAACGCTAGAACTACTCAACTTAGTTCAGATCATACATGTATAAATACTTGTTCTTACTGCTACCTTGCTCCGGGATTTTCAAAAGTGATGATATGCTTTAACTTAGGATGATATACCATCATCTCATTGACTCATATGCATATAATATGAATGCATGAATTCTTATTTCTTTGTTTTAAAACCATGTGTGCACGTATGTCATCATGTAGCACTTGACTTGGCATGTGTGCTAATGCTATATTATGTCATGCATGTTATGTCATGCATTCTAGTAAAGGCCTTAATGAATGTTATGATTGGCGTACACATGAAATATTATGCATATCACACTACATAATATCGCATGCCATGAAAAAAATCTAATGGGCATCCATGTGATGATTGTTATGCATCTCATACTATATAACTGTCACATATTGCTTCCTATGAGGATCCATATACAAACACATATTATGTATCTCATACTACATAATATGCCCCATATACTTCTTGTCATGCCTATGAGTGTATTATTTATGCTTCGACCAAGGCGTACTGATGACACATCGGTGTATGTATATGCAATAAGACAAGACAACTAAACTTTACCAGAGACAGCCGTTCGACCAACTTGTCAAACAAACCTCCCTCTGATACAGACTATCACAACCTGCATTTTCTCAGCATTAAATAATATATTAGTGCAAGAGAAAATATGTGTCGTGATACAACACCGTGCAGGGGACAACAGCTGACACTCAAGCAAGAACCTACTCTTAACACTTTTTATGAAATTCTCAAGTTTGTTATGATGAAAATATAGTTTAAGTTTTGATGGTTGTGTCCCTCGACTCAGTGGATCAGCTAGTCCATGGGTAAAAGTACACATATATGAAAGTCTTTATTTTCAAGATAACTTGCAACCTAGAGGGGGGATGAATAGGTTTGTTGGTATCTTGTGACTTCCTTTAAGTTTCTTCTTTAAGTGCTTAGTGTGTTAGCAATTATCAGCTTTCAAGAACCTGCAATAAAGAAATAACACAGAAAAGCACACATAGAATATATAATGGTTCCCCAGATTATGGGTACGTCCACTCTCCTCCCACCTTTCTAACTTCCAGTTAGATAAGGCTCTTCTCCAAAACTCAGCTCAAAGATCTTACACCTTATATCCCTCAGGATCTCTTAGTCTCCTCCAAGACTTATAGCTTAGGCACTAGGCCCTATAACTCAGTGATCAATTGATCACCTAACTCAGGCCAAAGGCCCTACCACTCAGGCTGGGAGGACAACCCTACCTCAGAGCAAACTTGCTCCTACCTCAGAGAGAATGACTCTCCTACAACTCTGGCACAAAGGCCCTACCTCAGATCCAAAGTATCCTACAGCTCAGGCACAAGTGCCTACAACTCAGAGATAATTACTCTTTTACCTATAGCTTAAAATACCTATTGCTTAGTGATCAAATGATCACCTACCTCATATCCAAGATGGATCCTATAATTAGAGAGTATAACTCTCCTACAGCTCAGACAAGTTTGCCCTACCTCAGGCTCAAGAGCCCTATAGCTCAGATCCAAAAGGATCCTATAGAAAAATGATGGTTTTAATTAATTTGACACAGAGAAAATTTTGTGTCAACTACTAAAGATGAGTTATCTCAGCTCTATCCGTCTTCACAGTAGTAGGAAGGTGTTCTTCAATAAAAGGTTGCCACTGCTGGAATTAACTCAGAATGTTGTTTCTGAATTTGTTGTAGAAAACTAAAGATTTGCTAGGTCTTGATATCTTCAAACAGCTAACTGAACCTACATGAAACTGAAGGCTCTCCTCACTTTGTTTATCAGAAGTATTTCTGATCTTTCTATAGCAAAAGAGAATGTTATAGCTAACTGAACTTTTTATTCTGCTGGACGACTTCAAACTTTTACTCAACAACAATGGTGAGGAAGATGAAGTCTAGAAGCTCTTTTTATTTTTGAATATAACCCTAAAGTTGCGCTCAACATCCAGAAGCTGTCCGTATTATCTTCTATCGATTAACAGCTCCAAGAAGCTATGGGGACTACCTACAATAGACAACTGCATCTTGCTTTAATGGAAGAAGACATATAGTAGACCTCTGGTAGTGTTTGTCATGTTCTGTAGCTTTCCTTCACTTTATTTGAACTCAATTTACTTGTGGACTTTGCTGACTTTACTGACATCACCATCTATGGACTTAGCCAAAATCAAACATCTTTTGTATAGGCGTTGAGTGAGTAAGCTTCACTCAACGCCAAAACACTTAAACAAATTTTCTATCACTAGGCATTGAGTGAGCAACCTTCACTCAACGCCAAAAAACTTAGAAAAAGTGCTCGGCCATTAGGTGTTGAGTGAGCAACCTTCACTCAACTCCAAAACACCTACAAAAGTTTTCTGTCATCAGGCGTTGAGTGAACAATCTTTACCCAATGCTAAAACACATAGAAAAATTTTCTGTCACTTGGCATTGAGTGAGTAAGCTTCACTCGACGCATTTGTACTTAGCCAAATTTCTATGAAATCACAGTCTCTGACTGACTAAGGTTCAGTCAACGCTTTTTATCACATGATGTTGAGTGAGTAAGCTTCACTCAACGCATGTGGACTTAGTCAAATATATACACAGATTTTCTCTAGCGTTGATTGTTTGAGCTATACTCAATGATTTATGTTATATGGCGTTGAGTGAGTAGACTTCACTCAACACCTGGGTACTTAGCCACATTTCTGCCTTTTTCTTCTTAGGATTTCACTGCCTTAGCCTGTCTCATAGCTTTTTGCTGTATGGCATTGAGTGAGTAGACTTCACTCAATTCATGTGGACTTAGCCACATTTTCAGCTAGCCAATTTGTTAGGCTAACTATCCAAGCTATACTCAATGCTTTTACTCACCTGGCATTGAGTGAATAGACTTCACTCAATGCTTATGAACTTAGGTGATTTTCGGCCTATCCATCATCTTCCCTTTCATCTTGCATTGAGTAAACTGGCTTTACTCAATGCCTGTGGACTTAGATAGATTTTTGTCCCTCCACATCTTTACTTTGTGACCACCTATCACATCACTTGGAATACCTGTCCTATTAATGTTTTAAGGACAAACCAACATGCATAAACTTAAGCATACATCAAATACAACTTCATGTAAATCATTGACATGATTGACTTCTTCAAATTTAGGACATTATAGGCAATGGACCCAACAATCGCCACCTATTTGAAGAAGTAAAAACCCTCAATCATTTGAGTCATTGACACATACTAACATATGCACTAGTAGAATATTAACTTAAAATAAGAGAAGAAGTTTTAGTTACCACACTTCCTTTCCTGCAGGGTGATCATCATCACACCTGCTCACCCTGAATTGCTGCTACCTGGGCTTGATCAATTTGATCAAATCCTTCTCATAGTTCTGATACCACTTGTATCCTTCTCCTCCCGTCCCTCTGATACTAGATCATATCCTTTTCCTCCCTTTTTTTGACTTCTGTAAATAGTTAGGGAGGCACTGAATATCTGTTCCCCATTATTTAGTACAAATAAGAGGTAGTTGAACTACATGGGAGTGCTAAAGCAGTGCTGGACTTGCTCCCCCTCAACTGAAGCATCATCTATCATGCTTCATAATAGACACTTTAGTCTACACCATCTGTATAGTCCTTCAACCAGCATAATGCCATTCTAGATATATAACTTTAAAAATCTTCAATTCACTAAAGTTCTTATCCACATGCAAGAAGTAATACAACCTGCAACAATATGAGGAGCAACTAAAGCTATACGAGGTTCAACATACCCAAGTCAAAATTGAAGGTGTTGAACTTTGCTTCATCTAGTGGCTTAGTGAAGATGTCAGCCACTAGCTTGTGTGTAGGGACAAACTCAAGGTTGATATCTTCACATTCCATATGCTACCTAATGAAATGATATCTAATATCAATGTGCTTAGTCCTACTATGAGAGATAGGATTTCTAGCAATTGAGATTACACTAGTAGAATCACAATATAAAGGACTTCTACTTATCTGGATGTTATAATCCTAGAGCTAATGATGGATCCACAGTAATTGAGCACAGTAGCTACCTGCTAAGAAGTACTCTTACTCTGTAGTTGAGATTGCAACACTTGTTTGCTTATTGCTGCTTCAAGATACAAGTCTTTCTCCCAAGAACTGACAGGTGCCAGAAGTGCTCTTCCTGTCCTCTTTCCAACCTGCAAAATCTGCATCTAAATAGCCTATTAGTTCAAACTCCCCATTCTTAGGGTACCATAAGCCAAGATTCTGTGCACCCTTAAGATACCTCAAAAATCCTCTTTGTAGCAGAGTAGTGAGATTCTTTAGGGCAAGCCTAATACCTAGCACAAATATATGTAGCATACATGATGTCTGTCCTACTTGCAGTTAGATATAAAGGGCAGCCAATTATCACTCTATTGAAAGTTTCATCAACAGGTTTCCATACCTCATCTTTGTCTATAGGCATACTTGACCCCATAGGAGTTTTCATGGTGGAGGAATGCTCCATATAAAACTTCTTGATTAACTACCTGGTGAACTTAGACTGGGATATGGATAAGTCATCATCAGTCTATCTAACTTGGAGACCCAAGAAGAACTTGAGTTCACCCATATTGCTCATATCAAACTTCCCTTACATAAGTTTGGCAAACTTCCTGCAAAGGTTGTCATCAGTAGATCCAAAGATAATGTCATCTACATATATCTGGACTAGGATGATCTTACCCTTAGATTCCCTTAGGAATAGGTTCTTATCTATCTTCCCACTTGAGAATTTGTTCTTAATGAGAAAGCTAGACAAAGTCTCATACCATGCTCTAGGAGCTTGCTTCAGCCCATATAGAGCTTTCTTAAGTCTATAAACAGAATCAGGTGAGTTAGGAACAAAAAAACTTTGAGGTTGCTCAACATAGACTTCTTCATTTAAGTCACCATTTAGGAAGGCTGACTTCACATCTATCTAGTAGACCTTGAATCCCTTGTATACAACATATATAAGGAACAATCTGCTGGCCTCCAATCTTGCTATAGGGGCAAAGATTTGATCAAAATCAATACCTTCCTCTTGCCTGTATCGCATAGCTACTAGTCTTACCTTGTTCTTGATTATAATGCCATTTTCATCAAGTTTATCTTTGTAAATCCACTTGACTCCAATAACATTATGTCCTTGTGGTCTAGGAACCAGCTTCCAAACTTTACATCTCTTAAACTAGTTCAGTTCTTCTTGCATAACAACAATACAGAACTGATCTATGTTGGCCTCTTCAAATTACTTTGGCACAACTTGTGACAATAAGCTTGAGTAGAGTACTATATTGATACTTCTTCTGTAACGCCCCAGGTTCAGGAAACCCTTTTCGTACTGCCCGGCAGTAGCTCGGTGTTCTCAGACGTCTCGACGCTCTCGGCATCTCAATACATACTAGCGCCGGGCGGTAATGAATACCGCACGGCGGTAGAGCACTCGACGCTTTGGTCGAGGCCCTCAACACTCCCGATGTTCTCGAGAAGCGCTAGCGCATGACAGTAGTTATTCTCGAGAAGCGCTAGAGCTCAGTGCTAGCGGTATCACAGGGTGGTAGCTTGACGATTTATTTGACAGAGTTCTCGAGTTTCTACTACATGGCGTTAACCTTACCGCAGGCGGTGGCATAGTTTTTGTCGTTTCCTTCCAAATGTACAAACTACCGCGCGGTGATAGCTTTCTACTGCATGGCCGTAGCATTATAGTTATGATGAGTCCATGTATCATCGCCAAATTGGAGTTTTGAGCGGGGGCATCCTCGAGAAGCCGAACGATTGGTCTACCGTGTGGCAGTAACTTCCTACTGTGTGGTGGTAGCTCTCATAAACTAAATTCTTAGAGGAATCATGACCGTCCACTAGTTTTATTTGGAGATCAAATGGCTGGTTCGTGCCTCTACGGGTATATGGCTGAGAATTAGGTTTTACCAACTCATTTCTTCATTTTCTTTCTCTTTCTAAGTACTAGAGAGAAGGGAGAGTGAAGAAGGAAGAGATCCCACTGCCATTGGAGTTTCGAAGCACCAATTTGCAAGCCAATTCTGGATTTGGGGAGGCAAGGTCATTACAGTCGCGTCCATCCATCTTGATCTTGGGCATGGCATCGAAGAAATTGAAAAGGGTAACGATTCTCTACTTGGACATGTGAAGATCTATTCCTTTTGCATAGGAAACCCTCTCCCGCGAGTGTGCGGTGAGCGTGAGGTATTCCTTCGGGTATATATGGATTATCCCCGTAGTTTTGCATATAGAGTTTGGAATCGAAGTACGAACATAGGCATGGTGTGTGAAGCCCATCCAGATGGGTTGGCCTGGGTTGGTGATGTTTTCATTATGCATGTATTACCGGAGAAGACTCCGTGCCGTTTGTTTTTCGGGTTTCTACATGGTAGATTGCAATATGGAGCCTTTGGGACTAACCCCAAGGAGCACCCAGAAAACTGGGCAGAAATGCATTTTTGACAGATACTGTATGACATTAATGATACCGCTGGCGGTGCTCTATGAGAGAGCTATTGTGAGGCCTGTCTCGCGAAGACCTGGGGCTAGTATGTGGGGTTGAGAGTTCTGGGAGCCCAGCTTGGTGGCCTGAGAGCCAACCTTGTGCATAACCGAGTTATGAATTATTGTATGATCGATACATCGGGAATCAGGGAGGCTGACCCGCGCCGATGAATTAAATTAACATGGTGATGTGAGCAACGGGTTGAGTTGAACCGTACCTGCTCTATGTGGTTCGGTTAAAGAGACCTAATGTACGTGACACTTACTGGGGCAAAGAGGGCAAGCCTTAGGCTTCGACCAAAAAGACTTAAATGCGCATGATGGTTGCCATCCTGGGGGCGGTGGTTAAGCCTCAGAATGGGCCGCATTCACCGAGAATGTGCCCTGAGAGCACGGGGTGTGTGGTCATGCGTGCCTACGCCTGTGGTGAAGTGTGCTTAAATTGTACTTTCAATATCGTGATTGGTTATACTAATGAAATGCGGGTAAGGAGCACTGCCGCCCCGAGTAAGGGGTGGGGTCATTATAATTTGGTCAGCTTTAGCTGACCATTGCCTTGTTATTCCATCATTCGGTGGATTGTTCTTATGCAGGAATAGGTGAGCCTAGTGGCAAGTAGCGGGCTGAAGTCCTTGATGTTGTGCCGGCCCTTGAAGGCCAAAGTGAAGTGTTTTATTTTCTATGTTCATTACTGCCGGCCTACATGATGAAGTATGTAAAAAACTTATTGTCTAAGTAATCGCTTGTAAGGCCATAAGGTTGAGACTTTTGTGTGTGTTCTTTCATTCCTACTGTGGGTGTAGTGGACATTCATGTTATATTTATGGGTTCTTTTAATTGTTTTTAAATTTTCCGCTAGAATGCTCTGAGTTAGGATTCGAAATCCTATGGTAGTATTTTTTGTATTAATACGTAACTCCACTGACTGTCCGTAGTATATAGAGTAGGGCCCCAGCCAGACCTTCTATTATATTCCATGTGATGGATGAGGGTGTTACAATTTGGTATCAGACTTTGGTTTCAGTCTTACTCAATGTTTTAAATATCGGATGTCAGACACATATCGGATTGTGTTTTTAAATATCGGATGTCGGAAGTCGGTGACATGTCGGGGATATTTTAAAATATCGGATTTTCATATATTATAAATAAAATTTTTATTTAATGTATACTAACTATAGTTATATGTTATAAAAATAAAAAAATAATATAACAAATAGATAAAAAATGAGTCATTTATATTATGAAATAAATTTAAATAGTATCTAAGAAAAAAAGATTATCAACAAATACAAAATGATACATTGTAAAATATATTTAATACTATACACTAATTTTATTTTGATAACAATAAGTTTATTGCAAATTAAAAAGATTTAAAAGTTAAAAATACTTGATTTATTATAAGTTTTTTCAAACTTATAAATTTATATTAAAAATATGAAACAATCACCTAATAAATGTATTAAATATTATCCTATTTTTTATAATATGAAATTAAAAATTTGTGAAATAATTATGCAAAATTGATTGTAAGAATAAAACGTTAAAAATTTGAAATAATAAGTTAATCGATTTAAACATACATAATATAGTATCCATATTGTTGAAGCCAAAATTGAACCCAACGAAAGTTCACGAACCAAAGTGTAGCCAACGCCTACTGGTCCCAAATCTCGTCCCCTGACTGGCGGCAAAGGTCCCGAAACTGACCCAAAGCCTCGGCTGGGAGGTCCCACCTCACACCCGGAAGATCTCTGAGAGCTTCCCCTCCAAAGCCAAATGCCGGGCTGGGAGCTCTTCAGAAAGCACTAGAGTTGGAGGATAATGAAAAAGCCTGCTTTCCAAAGAGCCCTTATGGGTCTTTTTATAGTCTTCCCCTGACCTGAAAATACTGAAATACCCCTGAGGGGTCTGCCAATAGCCAAATCCCGCTGTCATCCCAAGGGCATTTGGGTAATTTTACCCGGGGATAATAATATTAAAATAATCTTTTTCTAGGGGCTGGGCCCCACCTCCTAGATCTGCTTGGCGAGAACCCTGGGCGAGAAGGCTCTCGCTGAGCCGAGCCCCAGCTTGGCTTGCCTTGGCGAGATCTCCCGCCGAGAGGGTTCTCGCTCCTGACGCTCTTGACGCCGCTGCCCTGACTGCTAACCACGGCGTTGAGTGAGTGGAGCTCACTCAACGCCTTCCTCTGCCGAACACGGCGCTGAGTGAGTGGAGCTCTCTCAACGCCCTCTCGCTTGCCCCCAGGGAGAGTTCCTTCCAGGCGGGAGCCCTACTGCCCCGAAGCCTACGGTCGGCCTGAAGACCCGAGTCCTGGCGCGAACGATCCCGCCCACTGGTTGGCGGGAGCTCTCTAAAGGCGAGAACTCTGCCAGTCTGCCCTTGGGCTAACTCGGGACTAGCCCAACCCTGACTAGCCTAACCCCGACCCCTGAAGTCCTGGTCTTCTGGGTCCTGCCCAGCGAATATGGGGTTGTACACAATCCCCGCTCTTTTCGAGCTAGCTCTGCGCTCGACAAGACAAGTCCAACCCCAAAATATTCGCTGGACACGTGCCTGATTGCCAAGAGAATCTTTTGGCGGGCTCCACTGCGGCTATAAATACACGCCGTCGGGTGGTCATAAGTTTTGCCTCCGATCCACTGCTCCTTCACTGAGCTCTCGCCTGGAGCCTTCCGTGCGAGACCAAGATGTATGCTAAGCGCGCCGACAAGCCACTTCCGCAGGGCCTTCAGGATCGTCTGGCCGCGGCTCAAGCGCGAGCCTTGGCTAACTGTGCTGGGGTGGCGCCCTGGCTATCGAGGAAATCTCCAAACGCCAGTCCTTCGGAACCGAAAAAGAAAAAGGGAAAACGAAAAGCGAAGGTGGTCCGGCGAGACCTTTCTTGCGAGAACCGGGACCCACCTTCTCTTACTCCCAATCCCGCGGAGGCCCCCTCCCCGCAGAAGGTATGCCTTCCGGCCCAGCTTACCGAGATGCTTATGCTACAGGCCCGACAGCTAACGTGGCCTCTCGCAGGAATCCCTTCCTAACGACGACGCCGGGTCCTCCCCGATTCCCCCCAATTTGTCAGCTCCCCCTCCCGAGGATCTAACGAGTGTCTCAGGGGAAATTCCTCCGGCCATGACCCAGGTGATAGGTACGCTTTCCGCTACTTCTCGCTAATTCAATCATGCCTTTTCCCTTTCTGAACCGCCTTCTCGCAGAACCAGCTTCCGCTCTCCCGGGTTTCGCCACCCGGGAAGATGGAGCGAGAACCGGTGCGGCGCTTTCTTCTGCGGCAAATCCCGCCCTGCTGGCGGGAGGGGTGGCCCTCGAGCCCTTCACTACCCCTAAGGATGCCGATCATCCCTCGGGAGAGGACAACCCTCTCCACGCTTCCGGCCTGGCCGGGACCCCTGTGAGTAAACCTTTTCGCCCAGGGCGGGGTAAGCCTCTCCACCTTCTTTATGGCACCGACGGAGGGGTCGGGCCTTCTCATCTGTTGCCAGCCGATGGCTCTCGCCCGGCTACAGGTATGCGAGATACCTTTGTCGACTGATTGTTTAAGCCTTAATCATGACCTTGAGTGCACTCTTCGCAGGGGACCCCAGCTCTCGGCCGGGAGCTGACGAGGACGGAGAAGAAGAAGAAGAAGAAGAAGAAGAAGGAGAAGAGGAGGAAGACGATTCCCTTCCTCCTTTGTCTGGCGAGATAGAGGAAGCCTTGAACGGCGCCGGGAATGCGAAGGAGCGGAGGAAGAAGACCTCGGCCATTTTGGCCAAGCTCGTCCGGCGAGACCGCGCCCATGCTGCCGCGGCGAGAGCGTTCCGCGAGTCTGTGGAACAAAGGCTGGAGGCCCTGGAACGGGATTTCTTCTTGGGCGAGGCTGATCAGCTGGGAGGACCTTTCACCCAGTCTTCGCCAGGGAGATGCATCACGCAGATCCGGGATCACGCTAGGCGGATCAACCTGGGGTGTACCACACTGTCCTCTTACTTCAACCCGCTGGCCCCTCCGCGAACCAGGCGGCGAGAACGAGGGCGATGGCGCTGGGAGCCGTACTAGTTCTTCTAGGTCTCGCCCCTTCTTCCTCCTTGGCCTTCCCTTTCTTCATGTACCCTTAATGAATGTAATAACTGCTATTGTTAACTTTGTCCAGCTTTTGGCAGCTTTCGGCCGCGAGAGCGCGCTATTACTTATCTCTCCCCTTTTTACGCTGTGAATTTTAAGGACGTGCTAGAATTAGGTCGCTTGCGCCGAAGCTAAGAAGCTTGCGCCAGAACCAAGAGGTTTGCGCCTATGAGAGACGATCGTCGACTGCTGTCAATCTGAGGGGGAAAACCGAGGCGTCGCCAGTTCAGATCATGACAGCTGCGCTCCGCCGTCATTTTCTCTCTCTATCGGACGGAGCCGCCATGATCAGGGTTCCCTATAAATAGGGATGCCTGCCAACCGCATTTATTTCTCCGATCCGGAATCTCAACCCCCCCTTTTCTTGCTCTCGCGTTCCTGCTTCCGCTTTCACCCTTCTTCAGCTCTCGCTCTCGCTCGCAAACCCACCATGCCTGGCGAGAACGAGGGTCGCGCCCACTGTGCGGAAGCCTTCCGAAAACACCTCTTCCCTTCCTGCACGCTCACCCTAGATGAATATAATCTGATCGTCAGCCGCTACGTTCCCGCTGGCTTCTCGGCGCGGAACCCGAGTAATCACGATAAGGTGAATACTCCGGAGGCGGGAGAGCTCGCCATCCCCCTCGAGCATTTCGAGGTGGGCTTCCGCCTTCCCCTTTGGCCGGAGGTTCGGCTTGCTCTCCGCTACTTTGGGGTGGTTCCCGCCCAACTGAACCCGAACTCAGTCGCGCCAAGGGAGGGGTGGTCTTCTTCTCCGGGCAGCTGCTCAAGACCACCAGCCTCGCCAACAAGCATCACCACTGGGGCGAGAAGTTCGTTTATGTCAGCGGGGACTTCGGCAACGTCCCGCTCCAGCCTGTACAATACGAGAATGCCGCCTACAAACCGCCTACCCTGGGATCGCGCGAGAGCGCAATCCTAGAATTCTTTGGGACCAAGGAGTTCGACGTTCTCTTCCTCAGGCGAGACGTCGACTCCCTTCCACCCGTCCACCCGGGCGAAGGTACGGTCTCGCCCATGATTCAATCTCTTGCCAATGATCTTCGTGTGCTGAAGTATTTTAACTTTGCAGGAGAGCGGGAGGTCCCCCTACACCAACCCTTCGCTGAAGCCCGAGGTGCCGAGGGTCTGGCCGCGAGAGGTGCTCTCGCTCTCGTGGAGGCTAACGCTGCCGCCTGCCGAGATGAGCCTGCTCTGACCCTGCCGACCGGAGCAAAGAAGCGGAAGGGCCCCTCTCCCGCCCTGCGACCGCTGAAGAGGCCGAAGCCATCTGCTGCGGATAAGGGTAAGGGCTTGGCCGTCTCGCCTGTCCGGCCTCCCGCCCCGGGCGAGTCCTTCGAAGGACTGCTCCGGATAGCCAGCGAGATGGGTGCTGCCGCCAGGAGGTGCCCCGAGGCCGGCGAGAACCCACCGGCCGCTGACGCGGCGGAAGGAGAGGGAGCGATCGTCGAGACCTCCGCCCGGACCCCGCCCAAGGAAGTGCCAAAAGGGCACAGAAATTACGGCTTCGGCGTGAAGCATCTCGACGCCGAGGGGAAGCCCCTGCTCCAATGGGACCCTGAGGCCAACCTGGTCAAGGTTTCAACGCTCCTTCCCAGTTGGGTGGAGCGGGAGGAGGTTACTGGCGAAGCCTTCGCGCTTGGATATGGCCTCTACAGCCGGGAGGACGCCAGCATCTTCGACCAGATGCCCACCCGGCTCCTGGCTTTCGATTCTATCCGGGCCCTACTGCGCGGGTTCGAGCTTGCGCATATGTGCGCGCGTCGAAGCATCAACATCGACAAGAACTTCTCCGACATGTACAAGGCGAGGGAAGAGGCGGTGGCTCGAGCACGCGCATCAGAGGCAGAGCTTGCGAATGCTCACCAGGAGTTGGCGAAAGCCCTAGAGGCGTTGTCTCTGCGTCCCGCCGTCGAGGTAAGCGAGGTCTTCTTGCCCCCCCACTCTCGCTTCTCGAAGTCTGGTTTGCGCGATATTTACTGAACTGATCTCTTATTCGCAGGATTCCGCCCAAGCCGCGGTGCTTCGCGCGGAGTTGGCTGATGCTCGGCACGCGAACATCTTACTGAGGGACCAACTCCAGCGTGCGGAAGCGGCGAAAGGCCCACCTTTGACGCTTGACGAAAGACTGAAGAGCCGCCAGTTCTCGGTGTACGACATCGACAAGCTGCTGCAGGCGAATGCTCAAGCCACCGTCAAGCTGACCGTCGAGACGTTGCGAGACGCGAAGCTGCTTCGGGAGGATGGCGCAACCATCAACGCTCGCCAACTCCTCCCCTGGCTGTTCGACCCAGTGCCGAAGCCCCCGGGCGCGCCGGACTCTCCTCCCTCAGATGTTCCGAAGTCTTCCACCGAGGCCGGTGAGACGTCCGAAGCGAGTTCTGGCGAGGACTGTGGCGAGAGCACCAGTGGAGATTACAGCGCATCCCCGTGAAGCGCCTTTTTGTTTTTGATATTCTTTTGTAACGAGCGAGAAGCTCTAAACCCCTGTAATCGTTGATTATAATGCAATGTTTTATTTTTATTGCCGGTGTGTGTTCGAGCGAGTAGATTAGTCAGCCGAGTGGCTTCCGCGCGTGCCTCCGCCGGGACCCTTAGCCTCTTTAAGATAACTTTCCTTGGGGATCGACCGGGCGGGAGCCCTGCGCTATCGATTCGGTTATCTTGCCTAGGTCTGCCAGGGAGCCCTCTTTTGCGAGAACCCCCCTAGCCGAGACCTTCGAGTCGAGACTTCTTTCAGCCGAGACCCTTCTAGGCCGAGACCCTTTTGGACCGAGATCTTTGGGGCCTTGCCTCCGGTCCGGGCCAGAGTCTTGCCCGTATATCTTTCAACCATCTAGATGAAGCCAACCAGACCTCTTCCCCATAGGTGAGCCTTCGGACCTGCCAGCTAGATGGGAGCCTGCGCAGCGGGTCTACCTGGGGCCGAGCCGAGCTCGGGGTATTGATGAAGGTTTCCAAACCTCTCCCCCACACGCGAGCCTTCGGACCTGCCAGCTAGAAGGGAGCCTGCGCAGCGGGTCTACCTGGGGCCGAGCCGAGCTCGGGGTATCGATGAAGATTTCCAAACCTCTCCCCCACAGGCGAGCCTTCGGACCTGCCAGCTAGATGGGAGCCTGCGCAGCGGGTCTACCTGGGGCCGAGCCGAGCTCGGGGTATTGATGAAGATTTCCAAACCTCTCCCCCACAGGCGAGCCTTCGGACCTGCCAGCTAGATGGGAGCCTGCGCAGCGGGTCTACCTGGGGCCGAGCCGAGCTCGGGGTATTGATGAAGATTTCCCCCACAGGCGAGCCTTCGGACCTGCAAGCTAGATGGGAGCCTGCGCAGCGGGTCTACCTGGGGCCGAGCCGAGCTCGGGGTATTGATGAAGATTTCCAAACCTCTCCCCCACAGGCGAGCCTTCGGACCTGCCAGCTAGATGGGAGCCTGTGCAGCGGGTCTACCTGGGGCCGAGCCGAGCTCGGGGTATTGATGAAGATTTCCAAACCTCTCCCCCACAGGCGAGCCTTCGGACCTGCCAGCTAGATGGGAGCCTGCGCAGCGGGTCTACCTGGGGCCGAGCCGAGCTCGGGGTATTGATGAAGATTTCCAAACCTCTCCCCCACAGGCGAGCCTTCGGACCTGCCAGCTAGATGGGAGCCTGCGCAGCGGGTCTACCTGGGGCCGAGCCGAGCTCGGGGTATTGATGAAGATTTCCAAACCTCTCCCCCACAGGCGAGCCTTCGGACCTGCTAGCTAGATGGGAGCCTGCGCAGCGGGTCTACCTGGGGCCGAGCCGAGCTCGGGGTATTGATGAAGATTTCCAAACCTCTCCCCCACAGGCGAGCCTTCAGACCTGCCAGCTAGATGGGAGCCTGCGCAACGGGTCTACCTGGGGCCGAGCCGAGCTTGGGGTATTGATGAAGATTTCCAAACCTCTCCCCCACAGGCGAGCCTTCGGACCTGCCAGCTAGATGGGAGCCTGCGCAGCGGGTCTACCTGGGGCCGAGCCGAGCTCGGGGTATTGATGAAGATTTCCAAACCTCTCCCCCACAGGCGAGCCTTCGGACCTGCCAGCTAGATGGGAGCCTGCGCAGTGGGTCTACCTGGGGCCGAGCCGAGCTCAGGGTATTGATGAAGATTTCCAAACCTCTCCCCCACAGGCGAGCCTTCGGACCTGCCAGCTAGATGGGAGCCTGCGCAGCGGGTCTACCTGGGGCCGAGCCGAGCTCGGGGTATCGATGAAGATTTCCAAACCTCTCCCCCACAGGCGAGCCTTCGGACCTGCCAGCTAGATGGGAGCCTGCGCAGCGGGTCTACCTGGGGCCGAGCCGAGCTCGGGGTATTGATGAAGATTTCCAAACCTCTCCCCCACAGGCGAGCCTTCGGACCTGCCAGCTAGATGGGAGCCTGCGCAGCGGGTCTACCTGGGGCCGAGCCGAGCTCGGGGTATTGATGAAGATTTCCAAACCTCTCCCCCACAGGCGAGCCTTCGGGCCTGCCAGCTAGATGGGAGCCTGCGCAGCGGGTCTACCTGGGGCCGAGCCGAGCTCAGGGTATTGATGAAGATTTCCAAACCTCTCCCCCACAGGCGAGCCTTCGGACCTGCCAGCTAGATGGGAGCCTGCGCAGCGGGTCTACCTGGGGCCGAGCCGAGCTCGGGGTATTGATGAAGATTCTGTCAGCCAGACCTATTCTATCACGAAGATGAGAAGGCATGGCCGATTAAAACAAAAGGCATTGCGATTGCATACTTAGGGAATCAATATTCTGAAATAAACTTATTGGAATGGCAATAGTTATTTACAACGTTACAATCCTTCCTTCCCCTTATGGGTAGAAGCGCTTTAGGTCGTCACCGCTCCAAGTATGGCTCAAGGTCTTTCCTTCCACATCCTGGAGGTAGTAACCTCCATTAACCAGAGCCTTCTCTATTATGTATGGTCCTTCCCAGCTAGGGTTGAGCTTGCCAACAGGGGCCGATCTCCCTGCCGCATCGACCTTCTTCAGTACAAGGTCCCCTTCGACGAATTGCTTGACCCGAATGTGCTTATCGAAGTACTTGGCCATCCGTCGCTTTATCTCTTCTTGCCTGATGGCAGCGACGTCCCGTAGCTCTTCCGCCATGTCCAGCGAGAGACGCAACCCCTCCTCGTTCTCCTGCCTCCAAGCTTCGCTTCCTTCGCCTGCCACCGCGACCCGCGGAGACCGAACCTCGAACTCCACCGTGAGGACTGCCTCGCACCCATGAGAGAGCTTGAAGGGGGTCTCCCCTGTGGTCGTGTTCGGAGTTGTTCGCAGGGCCCACAGGACGGAAGGGAGTTGCTCCACCCAGTTACCCTTCAGGTTCTCCACCTTCTTTTTGAGCAAGTTGACAATGATCTTGTTTTCCGCTTCCACCTGGCCATTGCTCCGAGGATGATGGACAGAGGCGAACCTGAGGTCAATCCCTGACTGGGCGTAGAAACTGATGAATTCTTCGCTGGCGAACTGGGGACCGTTGTCCGTCACTATTGCTTGGGGTAACCCATGCCTGCATATGATTTCTCCCCAAACGAAGTTCCTGATGACCTGAGAGGTAACCTTGGCTAGAGCTTTGACCTCCAGCCACTTCGAGAAGTAATCAATCATGACGAGGAGGAACCTCCTTTGCCCGCTAGCTGGAGAAAAGGGGCCGACTAGATCCATCCCCCAGATGGCGAAAGGCCACGGCGCCGTGATACTTCGAAGCCTCTGGGCGGGCGAGAGCTGGAGGGGAGCATGTACCTGACACTTCAGACATCTTTTTGCAAACTCAGCTGTATCCTTCCTCAAGGTCTGCCAAAAATATCCTTGCCTTATCACCCTTGCCTCCAACGTCCTTCCCCCTGAGTGACTGCCACACTCTCCAGAATGCACCTCCTCCAGGATCTTGGGGACTTCCTCCACAGCTACACATCTCGCGAGGAGTCCTGACAACATCTTACGATGCAGTCTCCCTTCCAGCATCAGATAGTGAGCCGCCTTGTGCCTGAAGCTTTTTGCATTTTTGACTTCCTCCGACAGCTCTCCTGTGGTCAAGAAGGTCGCCAATGGGTCTATCCACGAGGACCGCCGACATACCTCCATCAACTCCCCCTCTTCAATGGCTGGTCGAAATAGTTCGGTTAGGGTACCCCCACCCCGAGGTCCGAACTTTGCTAACCGATCAGCTGTCATGCTTTCCTCCCTGGGAATATGTTGAATAGAAAAGGAACGGAAACCTCCGATGATGGTCCTTACCTTGGATAAGTATCTTGCGAGGGTGGGCTCCCGGGCCTCAAACTCACCACGGATTTGTGACGCAACTACCATCGAGTCGGTGAAGGCCTCCACATCCCGAATTTCCAGCTCCTTGGCCAACCGAAGGCCGGCTATCACGACCTCATATTCCGCTTGATTATTGGTTACAGGGAAGTGGAAGGCTACTGCCTGCTCTATGGTAACCCCTTGAGGGCTTACCAACACCACACCTCTCCCCAGGGAGTGCCTCCCCGAAGCCCCGTCGACGATCATTCTCCATGCTTCCTGCGACTTCGGCTCTTCTTCCTCGGCCTCGGTGACATAATCTGCCAAAAAGTCTGCCACGGCCTGGGCTTTGATGGAGAGCCTTGGGACAAAAGAAATGTCGAACTCGCTAAGCTCGATGGACCACTTTGGCAACCTTCCCGAATGCTCCACCCCCTCAAGGACCTTGCGAAGAGGATGATCGGTCACCACCTTGATCGAATGCGCTTGGAAATACGGACGGAGCTTCCTTGCCGAGACGACCAAGGCATAAGCCAGCTTCTCCAGGATGGGGTAGCGGAGCTCCGCCTTTTTCAAGATTCGGCTCACATAGTAGACGGGTAGCTGCTTCTTCCCTTCTTCCCTAACCAAGACTGAGCTTACAGCTTCTTCCCCCACCCCGAGATATAAGGTCAGGTCTTCCCCCTCCTTGGGACTTTGAAGTAGCGGAGCCCGGGAGAGTTGCCTCTTCAGTCCTTGAAAAGCCTCTTCGCATTCAATCGTCCATTCGAACACTTGACTACCACGAAGCACCTTGAAAAAGGAGGAGCACTTGTCCCCGGACCGAGAGAGGAACCTGCTCAGTCCGGCCAACTTTCCGGTTAAGCGCTGGACCTCCGTGGCATTGCGAGGGGATTCCAAGTCCAAGACGGCCTTTACCTTGTCTGGGTTAGGTTCTATCCCTGCCGGGGTCAGGAGGTGTCCAAGAAATTTCCCGCGACTGGCCCCAAAGACACACTTCAAGGGATTCAACCTCATCTTGAATCTCCGCAGGGTGGCGAACGTCTCTTCCAAGTCCCGCAGGTGGGACTCCAGGCATTTGCTTTTCACCATCAGATCGTCGATGTAGACCTCTAGATTCTTCCCTCTTTGATCCCAAAAGACTCGATCCATCATACGTTGGTACGTTGCCCCTGCGTTCTTCAACCCGAAGGGCATCATCTTGTAGCTGAAGCATCCCTCTCTTGTGATGAAGGAAACATCCTTGACATCAGGAGGGTGCATCCGAATCTGATGGTAACCTGAAAAAGCATCTAAAAAACTCATGAAAGAAAAACCGACGGCTGAGTCAACCAGCGCGTCGATCCGAGGCAGGGGGTAGCAATCCTTAGGACATGATTTATTTAATAAGGAAAAGTCAATACACATGCGCCATTTTCCTCCCCCCTTTTTCACCATTACCACATTGGAGATCCAGCCTGGATATTGGATCTCCGAGATGAAGCCCGCCTCCAAGAGCTTCTTGACCTCTTCCCGGATCGGCTCCTCCAACTTGGTGGCGATGGCCCTCATCTTCTGGCGTATGGGGCGAGTCCTGGGGTCCAGGTTCAGGCGATGGCAAGCCACGTCTGCGTCGATGCCCGACATGTCTGCCGCGCTCCAAGCGAAGACGTCGATGTTGCTTTGGATGCAGGCTCGCATCTGCTCCTGTTCCCCGAGGCTTAAGCCTCCGCTGACCCGCACCCTTTATACCCGCCCCGCCCTGGTGAGCACTTCCATCTCTATCACCTCTTCGGCCGGCTCCAGTCCCGTCCGTTCCCAACCTGCCCTTGTCTCCTCTGGCTCAAGCTCTTCTCCTCCAAGCTCATCGACCTCCATTGCCTCCTCCAAGCTCTCCTCTCGCCTCTGCTCTCCTTCTTCTGCCGCCCCTCTTGTTTCTTCCAGGCCAATTTCCCCTACCTCCATCTCCTCTGCTTCCAACTCCTCCGCTTCCTGCGGGCTCGTCTCCTGCACCTCTTCCGCTTGCTTTTCGACGACTTCCTTCGCCTCCTCCAGGCTTGTCTCCCCTTCTCCGACACCTCCTTCCTGCTCAGCCATCTCCTTCTCCAGCTCTTCCGCTTGCTTTTCGACGACTTCCTTCGCCTCCTCCAGGCTTGTCTCCCCTTCTCCGACACCTCCTTCCTGCTCAGCCATCTCCTTCTCCAGCTCTTCCGCTTCTGCCATCCACGACACGGTGTTGACCGCCGTCACGTATCACTGCCTTGCCATCTTTGGATCCCCCCTGATCCTAACTTACACCCCTCCATTGTTGAACTTGAGGCATTGATGAAACGAGGAGGGTACGCAGCGAAAGGCGCTGATGAGGGGACGTCCGAAGATGGCGTTGTAACTGCTCGGGGCGTCCACGATCACGAACCTGCAGTTCCGCGAGACGCCCCCAAGCCTTACGTGCAGGCCTACTCCTCCTTCTACTTCTTGAAGATCACGTTCACCGAGCTCCCATTGTCCACCAGTATCCGGGAGACGGTGAAGTTCTCCACCGCTGTCTGGATCACCAACGCGTCACAGAACGGATCCTCGTAGTCTGGCATGTCTGCTGATGAGAAGATGATCTTTTCTTCTGGGGGGGAGCTAAGGAGGTCGAGGCGACCCCTCTGCGGAACATGGTTTGCAGGCTCCCCTTGCGGGTTGCCTCGATCCCTACTCCCCCATGGATCACTCCGATTCCCCCTCGGGTCCCCACGTCGACCCTGTCTTCACATCTGTCCTCCACCTCTTCTCGTTGTACCTCCATGATCCTTGCGGGCAGATCCTGCCTCCCAGCACCTCTAGCCTCCCTCATCTCCAGAAACTCTGGACAGGTGGCAGTTGCGTGGCCTTCCTCCTGATGGAAGTCACAATAGGGCAACGCCACCCTGCCCCCTCTTCCTACTCCTCCTCCCCTTCTTCCGGCTCCCCGAATTCCTCTTCCTCTCCCTCTTCCCACCTCCATGGCTTCTTGTGGTGGTGGGAAGTGACCCCTCGGACCCTGCCTCCATCCTCCTTGCTCCAACCTTCTCGGTTCCCGGTAAATGTCTCTTCCTTGAGGGCCTCCTTGGCCCTGGGGGCGACCTTCCTGTGGCCTCCAACCCAATCGGTTGTTGGGCTCCCTGGCCCCCCCATGCTGATGCCCCTGCCCTCGGGGCTCTTCTCTTCTCCTATCCTCTCTTTGCTCCCTCTGCCTTCCTGCCGCCGGCTCCTTCGCATCATCCTCGGCCAACCTGGCCAACTTTCTTGCAAACGCCGGGTTTGCCCTCTCAAAGATTATCTCCTTAGCCGCCCTCTCCATGAGCTCCTCAAAAGAGAGAGGGGGCACTCTCTTCAACTCCATGCTGAAGAACCCCGACCTCAGCCCTAGGGTGAAGGCAAGCATCAGCGCATACCCCGGGACCTCCTGGACCAGGAGAACCTCCTCTTGGAACCGGTCGACATAGTGGCCCAACGTCTCCTCCGGCCCCTGCCTCACTACAAACAGGCATTCAGCCTCCTTCTTCCGCTTCTTCGAAGTCGAGAACCTCAACAAGAAACCTCTGCGCAGATCTTCAAAACTGTAGATGGAGCTTGCCGGCAATTGGTGGAACCAATCCCTGGCCTTTTCCTTCAAGGTGATGGCAAAGAGCCTACACTTAAAAGCATCAGACATTTGCCTGATCGACACAACATCTTCGAACCACTACACATGCTGAACCGGGTCATCCTTCCCGGTGTAATAGGTCATGTCTGGCTCCCGGAACCCCTCCGGCACTGGAGCCGAGACGATGAGCTCGCTAAATGGGGTCTCGCCTCCCGCCTGGCAAGAAGGCACGTCTCGCGACCTCGGCTGACTGGACCGATCCGCGAGACCATGCCCAGGGAAGAGCTCCCGCCCTATCGCCTCCTTCTCGCCCAGATCCGCCGGAAGCTCCCTCTCGGGATGCTGGCCTGGGAAAAGCTCTCGCGCGGCCACGTCCCTCTCGCCTGCCTCTGCCGGAACCTCCTTCCCGGGACGCTGCCCTGGGGCGTTCTCGCCTAACAGCGGAACCCCCTCCACAGGAACTTGCGGCGTCTCCCACTCGTTCCTCGCCGAGAAGGCCAAGCTGATCGTCTGCATGACCTCTCGCCTGAAGTCTTCAAACATCTTCCTCGTCGCCTCGTCCACCCGGGTGGGGGATCCTCCTGCGCCAGATCCTTCACCTTCACCTCCTGCCATGGGACTTAATTCAAGCTTTTCTTGCGCCAACTACTTCCACGCTCACCGCACCAGAACTGTTGCAGCCAAAATTGACCCCAACGAAAGTTCACGAACCAAAGTGTAGCCAACGCCTACTGGTCCCAAATCTCGTCCCCTGACTGGCGGCAAAGGTCCCGAAACTGACCCAAAGCCTCGGCTGGGAGGTCCCACCTCACACCCGGAAGATCTCTGAGAGCTTCCCCTCCAAAGCCAAATGCCGGGCTGGGAGCTCTTCAGAAAGCACTAGAGTTGGAGGATAATGAAAAATCCTGCTTTCCAAAGAGCCCTTATGGGTCTATTTATAGTCTTCCCCTGACCTGAAAATACTGAAATACCCCTGAGGGGTCTGCCAATAGCCAAATCCCGCTGTCATCCCAAGGGCATTTGGGTAATTTTACCCGGGGATAATAATATTAAAATAATCTTTTTCTGGGGGCTGGGCCCCACCTCCTAGATCTGCTTGGCGAGAACCCTGGGCGAGAAGGCTCTCGCTGAGCCGAGCCCCAGCTTGGCTTGCCTTGGCGAGATCTCCCGCCGAGAGGGTTCTCGCTCCTGACGCTCTTGACGCCGCTGCCCTGACTGCTAACCACGGCGTTGAGTGAGTGGAGCTCACTCAACGCCTTCCTCTGCCGAACACGGCGCTGAGTGAGTGGAGCTCTCTCAACGCCCTCGCTTACCCCCAGGGAGAGTTCCTTCCAGGCGGGAGCCCTACTGCCCCGAAGCCTACGGTCGGCCTGAAGACCCGAGTCCTGGCGCAAACGATCCCGCCCACTGGTTGGCGGGAGCTCTCTAAAGGCGAGAACTCTGCCAGTCTGCCCTTGGGCTAACTCGGGACTAGCCCAACCCTGACTAGCCTAACCCCGACCCCTGAAGTCCTGGTCTTCTGGATCCTGCCCAGCGAATATGGGGTTGTACACATATGTGATTTAAATATATGATGTTTGTCTGCAAATATAACATAAAATAAAATAGCGGGTGATATATTTAAAAGTCGTGTCGGCTGATATATCGGAAAAGATCGGACATGTCGGCCTATATTTTACAAAAGGACATAATCTATTATTTTGAGAAAAACATATCGTTTTCCTCTAAAAAATGACATGTCGGGAGACATGTCGGACATGTCGGAGGACATTTAAAACAATGGTCTTACTTAGGAGAATTCGTGGACGAATTCTTTCTAAGGGGTGGTGAGCACTGCCATGTGCGTCATCATTATAACATGAAAAGAACCCCTGAATGTCCACTTAGGAATAAAAATACACTTGTTTGAGGAACCTGAGTGTTCTAATTATTGCGTTTAGGTAATCTATTTGTCGCTTAATTGTGTGTTCTTATAAATATAGGTGATCAGGAGTGGTGCAGGACAGTCGGAACGTCTATACTCTGCGAAAAGTAGCACACCTAATGACATGCCTGCAGCCCCTCCTTCAGTTGAAATGATAAGACTGGTGACTGAGGCTATCTTCGCGATGTTAAACGCCCAGCCAGGGGCAAGCTCAACCTCCTGCCCCTATTTATGGGTAGGTGTCGCTTCATGCAACAGAACTTGGAGTGGTGGAACGAGTGGTTGTAGAGCCTTTGGTGCCAAGAAGAGCGAAGGAGAAGTAGCTAAAGCATGTGATGATCTTCAACCCTCCAGTGTTTTCAGGGGCCGGAACCCCAACCCAGGCTAAAGATTGGCTCTCTCGAGTTAAGAGAGTCTTGACGGCAACTAAAACGGAGGAATGGCAGATGACCACCATAACCACTTTCCTTTTAGATGGTGAGGCGAGACTGTGGTGGGAAGAGTTGGAGTTGCATCACTTGGTTGCGAGTAGAGCTGTCACTTAAAACCAAAAACCGAAAATCGAACCGGAACCACAAAAAACCAAATCGAACCGTTCACGTATTATTTGGGTTCTGGTTTGAATTTTGGAACCGTGAACACATTGGTCCGGGTGGGGTTCTTTCATTTTATTATTCGGACCGGAACCGAAACCGGAACCGCAACATACAAGTCTCAAGCGGTTCCAAGATTTTAAGATCCGATCCGAACCGGACTGAAGCAGAATTGAACCACAACCCGTTTATTATTATAATTTATTATTAATAATAATTTTATTATATTGTTATTTTTTATAATCCATCTATAATATTTATACTTACTAGTATGAGTGAAATTGACGCAGTTTGATCCAAACCGCAATCATACTAAAAGAGGTTGGTTTTGGACTGAACAAAATCGCACCAAAACTGTGCAGTGTGGTTTGACATTGATACGGTTTGGAGTCGGTTTTTGCAGTACAATTTCGATTTTTACACTATTATATAATGTATTTTCAATTTTACTCATACATTTTTCTGAAATAATTAAAGTAACTTGTACTTATTGGCGATGATTGGAAAATCATGGC
Organism: Platanthera zijinensis; assembly: GCA_039513925.1. Taxonomy (NCBI): domain Eukaryota; kingdom Viridiplantae; phylum Streptophyta; class Magnoliopsida; order Asparagales; family Orchidaceae; genus Platanthera; species Platanthera zijinensis. Next base: position 205,310,189 of record CM077080.1, read on the forward strand.
CTCTCGAAGAAAATGATGCAGCACAGTTTTGTCGATTTTACACCGCCAATAAATTCAATGCAAACTATGTTGTTTTACAACCAACGAAGTCACTCTATAACCAAACCATTTAGTACGGTTTAAATTCGGCGCGATTTAAGATCAGTGTGGTATGGTGCAATTTTTTGATTTCAATTTTTAACTTTCAGTGCTACATACTATATTACACAAAAAAATAATCTCACTTGGAGTAATACAAAATTCCTACGCCCAGGCCCCGGACTTCGAATTTCTTGCAAAAAAAACCAAACGGATTTACATTTATCCTCCGATTTTTTTTTGACCTCCCCAATTCATTTCGCCAAATTTAGTTTTGGTTTTACTTAGAACCGATTAGAACCAGACCGAACCGCATAGAACCGAACCAAACTGTTAGTGACCGGTTTGGTTTTGGTTATTGTGGAACCGTAACTGGAACCGTTTACATGACGGTTCTAAAAATTATTCTGGAACCGGAACCAGAACAGAACCGGTCAAACCAAATAATTTTTTGGTTCTAATTTAAAGAACCGTTACCTTAGTGGTTCGTTTCACGGTTTTAGTAGAACCGGAACCTAACCGGAACCGTGACAGCTCTAGTTGCGAGATAACTCACGGATGTCTCGATAAAGGAGTTCTCGAGGTTATTCCTGGCTAGATACCTCCCCTCTGCTCAGAGGATTGACATGGAAAATCAGTTCCAGAGACTGTCATAGGGAGTTAGCAGCGTGGATGAGTATCTCCATGAGTTCACAAGGTTGGGTCATTATGCTGGCTCTATATTTGCTAACGAGGAGTGTAATACCAACCGGTTCTACAAGGGTCTGCGTGATGACCTAAGGCTACTGCTCTCTGGGCCTATGATGCAGGATTTTCTAACTCTGGTCAATACTGCCCAATCTCTGGAGAAAGATATGAAGATAGTTCAAGAGAAGAAGGACTCAAGCTGGAAGAAGTCGGAGTTCAAAGTGTCGAGCTCCTCAAAGTCTTGTTTCCATAAGTGGAACAAGAAGGCTATGACTTCAGGTCCAGCCCCTTCTTCAGGTGTGTCTGTGGCAACTACAGGACGAGACCAGGGCGCTTGTTATAACTATGGAAAGTCGAGACAGTTTGCCCGAAATTATTGGATCGGACGTCCGAAGTCCGAGAAGAAGACTGGAGCAACTTACGCGGAGAAGGTAAAGGCGGTGGAGTCAACCGCATCCCACTATACTCCAGCCCAGCCTAAAGTGTACAAACTTGGCCAATAGGAGGCCATAAAGTAGGCTGATGTGGTGACAAGTATGATTTAATTAAGCTTTATATACTTGTTGCCTTGTGTGTGTTAGCTTATGGCTTGTTGTGCTAGGCTTTGTTTTGATCCTTAATTGTCTGGCGAGAGCACTGTTCGATATGGGAGCTTTGCATTCCTTTTTGTACGAAGAATTTGTATTGCGCATCGGAGTACCTTCTTCGATGGTAAGGGACAAATTGGATGTGTTGCTGCCAAACGGGTGTTCTATGCGCGCGATAGAGTTTGTTGTGTGAAGATACGGATTGAGAGTCAAGAGTTTGACTTGCAAGCGTCGCTACTACCGATAGTGGAGTTCGATTTGATCTTTGGTATGGACTGGCTCTCGGAGAAGCGTGCATACATTGATTGCAACCGTACGGTAGTCATACTGGGACTGGATACAAATAGTAAGATGACGTTCTCTAGCAAGAAGGGATCTAGCAAGACTTTGATGTCTGCTCTCCAGGTGGTTAAGGCAGTTTGTAGTGGTACATAACTATTTTTCACGCTAGTGGAGACTTCGAAGCCCAAACCAGGTCTGGATAATATCCCAATTATATCAGTGTTTCCTGATGTTTTTCCTAAAAATCTCCCTGGAGCTCCACCTCAATGAGAGATTGACTTCACCATTGAGCCAGTATCAAGTGCCAAGCCTTTGTCACGCTCCCCGTACCGCTTAGTGCCTAAGGAGATGGCGGAATTTAAGGTACAACTTCAAGAGCTGTTAGATCAAGGGTATGTGCGTCCAAGTTTGTCTCCTTAGAGCGCGCTAGTCCTTTTTGTTAAGAAGAAGGACGGGAGTTTACGGCTCTGTATTTACTACCGAGAGTTGAATAAGATGATGGAGAAGAATAGATATCCGATCTTGAGAATTGATGATATGCTCGATCAGCTGGTCGGGTCGACTGTGTACTCAAAGCTATATTTAAAATCCAGGTACTATCAGCTGAGGATAAGGGAAAGTTATATTCCCAAAACAAATTTCAACAAACATTATGGGCATTATGAGTTCGCCGTCATACTGTTTGGGTTGATTAATGCGCCATCCATGCTTATGGATTTGATCAACAGGACATTCAGAGAGTACATAGAATAGTTCGTGATAGTCTTCATTGATTATATACTTGTGTACTCACAGTGCGAGGATGATCATTTCAAGCATCTACATATGGTATTAGAGATGTTGAGGAGGAACCAGCTGTATGTCAAGTTCTCCAAATATGAGTTTTGGTTATCCTCGGTAGCGTTCCTTCGTCATATAGTTAGTGGAGAAGGAATTGTGGTGGATCCGGCTAAGATAGTTGCGATACGGGAGTGGCCTATGTTGTCTTTTATGGCGGAAGTCCGGAGTTTTCTGGGGCTTGCCGTCTATTATAAGCGCTTCATGGAGAACTTCTCACGGATATCATTTCCCCTCACTACTCTGACAAAGAAGGATTAGAAGTTTGTTTGGTCAATAGATTGCGCACAAGATTTCGAGGAACTAAAGTGTCGTTTAACCACAGCACCTGTCTTTTGTTCGCCTTGTGTTTTGGAGGGCTACGAAATTTACAGTGATGCCTTTGGGAGTGGATTAGGATGCGTTCTGCTCAAACATGCGAAGGTGATAGCCTATGGATTGCGCCAGTTTAAGGTGCTTGAGAGGAATTAACCGGTCAATGATTTTGAATTGGCAGCCATGGTATTCGCTCTCAAGCTTTGGAGGCATTATCTGTATGGGGTAAAGGTTGATATTTATTCAGATCACAAGATCCTGAAGTATTTGATAGATCAGAAGGACCTGAACATGAATCAGCAAAGGTAGATGGAGTTCCTTGGGGACTATACCTTTGAGATACATTATATTCCCGTGAAGGGGAATGTTATGGCAGATGCTTTGAGCCGTAGGACTCCTGCACGGGCCAACTAGTTACAGTTGCACGACAAGCGGCTTATTCAGGACTTTGAGGCCTTGGAGATCACTTATGTTGACAAGGGATCTAGTACAAATGCATGTTTGAGTTGGACGGAGGTTAAATACGACCTCGCGGACTGGATTTCGACAGGCCTTGGAGTTGGATGTGAGCTTGAAACATCGCTGGGCGGAAGTCGTTGATGGGTCTAACGACCAGTTCTCTATCAACGATGGCCTTTTGTGGAAAGGTAGTCGATTGTGCATTCCCAATGTGGGGAAATTACGAGAATAATTAATTTACGAGGCACATTTTAAAAAATACTCGATTCATCCCGGGAGAACCAAGATGTTCAAGGACATGAAGGAACTGTTCTGGTGGCCAGGTTTGAAGAAAGGCATAGCGTTATATATGGTGAATGTCGGACGTGTGCCTTGGTGAAGGCCGAATGTCAGAAGCCCAACAGATTCTTGAAATCCTTGACTATACCAGTGTGGAAGTTTGACGACATCTCCATGGATTTCGTGCACGGGTTATCGAGATCACACAAGGGGAACTATGCCATTTGGGTAGTCGTTGATCACTTAACAAAGGTATCACATTTCATACCCAATAGGAAGGATGATTCAGTGGAGAAGCTGATGAAGCTTTATGTGGACAGCATAGTCTTTTTACACGACGTACCTTGGAGTATCGTTAGTGACTGAGATGGTCGGTTGACGTCTAATGATTGGAGGCTCATTCATCAGTTGTTGGGTACCAAGTTGCATTTCAGCACGGCTTTTCACCCACAAACAGATGGTCAGACTGAAATGGGGAATAGGACGTTGGAAGATAAGCTTTACATGCGTGCTTTAGATTTTGGGAAAAGGTGGGAGGACCATCTTTTTATGATTGTGTTAGCATATAATAACAGTTACCAAGCCAGCATTCAGATGGCACCTTTTGAGGCTCTGTAAGGAAAGAGGTGTCGTACGTCGTTGGCTTGGGTAGAAACGAGAGAATCGAAGATGTACAAGCAAAAGGACATTGAAGATGCTACTTAAACGATACGGTTGATTCGAGAATGGCTACTTATTGTTCAAGATAGGCAGGCCAAGTATTATAATGACAAGCATCAGAACGTGGAGTTTGCAGTGGGCGATTGGTTATACCTTAAGATAATGTCGTTTAAAGGCGTATCAAGGATTCGATGCTTAAATAAGCTTAGTCCGAGGTATGTTGGGCCTTTTGAGATCTTGGAGAGGGTTGGTGAAGCCGCCTATCATTTGGCTCTCTCAGTGGAGTTGAGCGGATTGCACGATGTATTTCACATCTCAGTGTTGCGAAAGGCCATTCAAGAGCCAACTCAAGTGATAGCTGCGAACAAAGTACCGGTCGATAATGGGTTGGTGATGAGGTTTAAGCTCATTCGGATCGAGGACGTGGAAGTCAAACAACTGCAGAATAAATCTATAAAAATGGTCAAGGTCCTTTGGGACAATTGTAGCCAAGAAGAGTTGTCTTGGGAGTGCGAGCAAACTATGAGGGAGGAGTTTCCCGAGCTTTTTCCCTAAGGTATCCTGATGTATTGTTTACTTTTTCTATTTTCTTGTAACTTTAAATTTCGAGACTAAATTTCTTTTAGTGGGGGAGAATTTCAACGACCCAGGTTCAGGAAACCCTTTTCTGGAAGGTACCGCCCGACAATAGAGTTACCTCTTGAGGTAGCTTAGTGTTCTCAGCAGTCATGACGCTCTCGGCATCTCAGCGCATGCTTGCGTCGGCCAGTAATGAATACTGCGCAGTGATAGACCACTCGACGCTTGGGTCGAGGCACTCAATGCTCCCGATGTTCTAGAGAAGTGCTAGTGCGCGGCGGTTGTGCTACCACGTAGCGGAAAATTTTCTTGAGAAGCGCTAGCGCTCGGTGGTAGCGGTAGCTTAACGATTTATTTGACAGAGTTCTCGAGTTTCTACTGCGCGGCCTTAACCATACCACAGGAGGTAGCGTAGTTTTTATCGTTTCCTTCCAAACGTGTAAACTACCGCACAACGATAGCTTTGTACTGTGTGGTGGTAGCATAGCAGTTATGACGAGTCCACGTTCACCGCCCAATTGGAGTTCCAACCGCACGGCGATAGCTCTCTTAAACTGAATTCTTGGAGGAATCATGACCGTCCACTGGTTTTCTTTGGAGATCCGACGTTGGTGCGTGCCTCTATTGGTATATGGCCGGGAGTTAAGTTTTACCAACTCATTTCTTCATTGGCTTTCTTTTTCTAAGTACTAGAGAGAAGGGAGAGTGAAGAAGGAAGAGATCTCACTGCCATTGGAGTTCCAAAGCTCAAATTCGCAAGCCGAGTCCGGATTTGGGGAGGCAAGGTCGTTACGGTCGCGTTCATCCATCTAGATCTTGGGCATGGCACCGAAAAAATTGCAAAGGTTAGATTTAGGTTAGATCCTATCAGTTGTGTAGAGTTGTTATTTATCCAGATTGAAAATCTGGTTAAGTGTTTTTGTTCGACTATGGTCGAACACCGCTTGACTATCGTCTATCAGTTGATCGACTATCGACTATCAGTTGATCGACTATCGTAAGTCAGCAGATCGACTATCTCTGAGTTAGTTCATTTCTATTAAGCTCGACGATCTGTGGTCTCAGTATCGTCGATCGTCGAGTCCTGCTCGAATTTTTCTGTCCCGACAGATTTCTTGTAGGTCGACTATCTGTTCTGATAGTTCGACTATCTGCTCTGATAGTTCGACGATCGTCGTGATTCGCTCGACTATCTTTTTGTCTGCATTTAGAGATATTGTACTCTTTCTCTTATGTGAATTATTTCTTATATATCTAGCTTATTTTATAAATATTATTTCATTGATTTTATGCTTATATATCAAGGCAATTTTTGCCTTATTCTTTATGCATAAGTCAAGTTCTATCTGACAAAGTCTTTTGTCCTATTAGTTGACAAATCTTTGTGCTTTATCTGCCATGCTGTCCTTTATAGCCGTTAGACACAGATGTCTTTCTCTTGCCGTAAAGAGTTTGTTTTTGATGTGACTTTCTCTAATATCTTTTGGACTTGTAGAATGGATAAGCAGCTTCTAAGAAAGCTTTATTTCTTTATAGAATGTCCTTCTGCAGGCTATTTGTACTATGCGCTATTTGCAGCAAAGATTGCAGATCTCAGAAGAAGACAAGATTCAAATTAAGAGAAAGTTAGAAGCCGTTACAAAGGCTGATGTATAAAGAGCTATTAAAAGAAATACATACACAGTTAATACACATACAGTTAATAGAGATATACAGATACACGGATTCACAGATTCAACAACAAGAACAAGTGTAGAACAACTCTCTTCTTCAATCCTGAGTTCATCCTGCTTACAGGAACATTCATACTCAGAGCTTCTTGTAGAATAAGAAGAAGAAAGAAAAGCTGTTGAAGAAGAACAACCATTCCATATCAAGAGTCTTCTTCAAGCTGCTCCTTCAAGAACTTCAAGACAACAGATCTTCTCTGTCAAGAGTTTTGAAGAGAACCTGCACCCTGAAGCAAGGCTTCTTCCTGGATATTCTCTAAGCCAGGGGGAGCTTTGATTCCTTAAGAGCTTTCTATAGCTCAGTGCAATCCACTAGCTTCTCTAATTTTGTTTAACAATAGAGAAGACATTCTAACTCTCTCAACCTCCTGTACAAAGGGTTATTACTCCCTTCAATTGTGAACCTTGGTGGCAGGGCACCTGAGCAAAAACCTGTGGTGGATTTTGAGCTCTTGATCAAAAGCTCAAAGGGTTTACTTGATCTACCTGAATCAGATCAGTTGGTGGTAGGGCACCTGAACAAAAACCTGTAGTGGATTCCTACCAGGGTGGTAGAAGAGTGGATGTACCTATTGAGAGGGAACCACTATAAATCTTCTTGTATTGTCTGTGTTGCTTATTTTAATTACTGCACTGTGGCTGTGAGTAGAATTAACTAGGATTGCTCGTTGCTGTGTTAGGACTAAAGCTTAAACTGTAATTACAGTTAGCTTTCTCTTGTGCACCTCACTTTGTGTTAGGATCTAGGGTTTCTTATATCTATATACTTATTCCACAAATTTACTCAAAGGGAGTTAAGTTGATTGTCATATTTTTGATTACTCTATTCACCCTCCTTCTAGAGTTGTATCTATCCTCACTTTCATATTCCTTCGGGTAGATATGGATTATCCCTGTAGTTTTGCATATAGAGTTCGTAATCGAAGTATGGACATAGGCATGGTGTGTGAAGCCCATCCGGACGGGTTGTCCTTGGTTGGTGATGTTTTCATTATTCATGTATTGCCGAAGAAGACTTCATGTCATTTGTTTTTTGGGTTTCTACGTAGTAGATTGCAATAGGGAGCCTTGGGGACTAACCCCAAGGATCACCCAGAAAACTGGGCACAAATGCATTTCTCCCTGGGACCGCATGACATTAATGATACCACTGGCGGTAGCTCTGTGAGAGAGCTATTGTGAGGCCTGTCTTGTGAAGACCTGGGGACAGTATGTGGGGCTGAGAGCTCTGGGAGCCCAGCTTGGTGGCCTAAGAGCCAACCTTGTTCATAACCGGGTTATGAGTTATTGTATGATCGATACATCGGGAATCGGGGAGGCTGACCCGTGCTGATGACTTAAATTGACATGGTGATGTGAGAAATAGGTTGAGCTGAACCATACTCGCTCTATGTGGTTCAGTTAAAGAGACCTAATGTACGTGGCACTTACTGGGGGCATAGAGGGCAAGTCTTAGGCTTCGGCAAGAAAGACTTAAATGCTCACGATGGTTTTCGTCCTGGGGGCGGTGGTGAAGTCTTGGAATGGACTGGATTCACCAAGAATTTGCCCTGAGAGCACGGGGTGTGTGGCTGTGCATTCCTATGCTTATGGTGAAGTGTGCTTTAATTGTACTTTCAATATCGTGATTGGTTATACTAATGAAATACAGGGAAGGAGCACCGCCGCCCCGAGTAAGGGGTGGGGTCATTATAATTTGGTCAGCTTTAGCTGACCGTTGCCTTGTTTTACCACCGTTCGGTGGATTGTTCTTATGTAGGAATAGGTGAGCCTAGTGGCAAGTAGCGGGTTGAAGCCCTTGATGTTGTTCCAGCCCTTGAATGACAAAACGAAGTGTTTTCTATTATATGTTCATGTGTGGCTGGCCTGCATGCCGAAGTATGTAAAACACTTATTGTCTAAGTAATCGGTTGTAAGGCCATAAGGCCGAGACTTTTGTGTGTGTTCTTTCATTCCTACTGTGGCTGTAGTGGACATTCATGTTATGTTTATGGGTTCTTATAACTGTATTTAAAGTTTCCACTAGAATGCCCTGAGTTATGATTCGATCTCCTATGATAGTATTTTGGTATTAATACGTAACTCCGCTGAATGTTCATGGTATATGGCGTGGGGCCCCAGCCAAACCTTCTATAATATTCCATGTGACAGATGGGGGTGTTATCTCTTCTCCTGGTCACTACTCCTTTGCTAGCATCACACAATGAATTGGTCTCTTGGATGATCCCTTAGATGCCTAATTGCTGGTGGCGATCTAGCTTCAACTTCAGCTATTAGGGCAACTTTTTGCTGATCTTCATCCACTTCATTTGTGTCTTACAGTCCCTCTACTGGAATGTCCACTTTATCTTGGATAACTGGAGCTGCTTCCTTGATGGTTAGCTTGTCCATCATCTATTCTGTACCTACAGTACTAGAAGAGGAGCTTGGCAGCTCACTGTTAATCATAATAGTCTCATCAAAGAATACATGTATAGTTTCTTTTACAACTTGGTATTTCAAGTTATAGATCCTATAAGCTTTTCTATGATTGTTGTACTCGACAAAAATCCCTTCAAAGGACTTGGCAGCAAACTTAGTCACATAAGATTTCCCATTATGAAGCACATAACACTTACTAACAAAAATTCTGAGATAGCCAGGTTTGGTTTTTTGGCCTTCAAGATCTCATAGGGAGTTTTCTTGTAACTCTTAGTGATAGTGGCCCTGTTGAGGACTTGACATGCAGTATTCACTACCTCAGCCCAAAAATATTCTGGGAGAGATGTATCACTCAATAAAGTTCTTCCAGCCTCTATGAGAGTCCTATTTTTCCTCTCAACAATCTCATTTTACTAGGGAGTTCTTTAAGAAGAAAATTCTTGATGATTCCCTTGCTCTTCACAGAACATTATCATGATTTCAGACTAGAATTAAGTTCCATGGTCACTTATGATTTTGACCACTAAACTGTTAAAATCATTCTGAATTTGCTTGACAAACTTGATGAAGATGTCAAGGGTTTCATTCTTTTTCTTGAGAAAGAACACCCAAGCAAACCTGGAATAGTCATCAACCACCACAAGGGTGTAGACTTTCCTACCAAGACTTTGAACTGGCATAAGACCAAACAAGTCCATATGCAAGAGGTATAAACACCTTATAGAGTCTTTGGTCCCAATGCCTTTGAAGAAGGCTTTGGTCTGCTTGCCATTTTGGCATGCTAAGAAAATTCCCTCCTTAGTGTACTTCACATTAAGAATATTTCTAACTAGCTATTGACTAAAGATCTTGCTAATAGTCTTGTGATTTAAATAAACTAGCCTCTTGTGCCATTGGACATAATATGAGACTTTCTCATTTCCCACAAGACAAATAGGAGAGTCTGTATCTAGACAAAGAGAGTTTAAACAATAAACATTTACACTCCTAGTGCTTGTCAAGATGACCTCTTGGTCACTTGACCTCTTAATCTGGTACTCATCCTTGTGGAAGACAATAACATAGCCAAGATCAGAGAGTTGTCTTATGCTTATGAGATTGTGTTGCAACCCTTCAACATAAGACACTTTTGGTGATGGTGAGTTTGCCATTGGTAATCTTACCATAGCCTCTAGTCACCCCTCTATCTGAACCACTAAAGATAACCTTGGGTCCATCTTTCACTAGAGTGTACTCCTCTAAGTTGCTCATTGTCCCAGTCATGCTCCTGGAACAACCACTGTCCAAGTACCATATAGGGGTATGGGCACTTGGACTAACCTACATCACACAATTTATTTTACCTTAGGACCCCAATATCTATTGTTTCCTAGGTGCATGTTAGTCTTAAAATGAACTTGTCTACCAGCAATATTTTTAACTGGTGGACTAATAGCTGCTCTTGGCACACTTGGATTGTGCCATCAGTCTATAGCAAAGTGGCCCACTTTGCCATAACACCAACATTCATGAATATTGTATCTTCTTTTCTACACAGGCCTAGCAGTTTGGTTTACTGCTGGATGAACAGTAGGAAGAGGAGCAGTAGCCTTCTTCAGATTCCTTTCAACAAGGATTTGACTGAAGCTAACTATTCTAGCTGTCTTGTTTGGCCTGCTCTGAGTGCCAGTAGTAGAAAGTTTCTTTTTAGAAAGCATGATCTTGATGACATCAAACACAGCCAAACTAGGCCTACAGTATGACTGACCCTTGGTCTGAGTCTTTGCTGAATGATTCTGAACCTTTATTGCAGCCACATTCTTGAGAGCGAGGCCTAGAGCACCAAAGACAAATGGTCTAGGATGGGCCATTTGAATTTCTTCTTGGGCAGCCTTAAAGGAACTCACCCTAATGTACCTTCCACCATGGTTGTTAACAATTTTGTTCACACCAGTGGATCTGCCATTCATCCAGTGTTCAAAGATGCTTTCTTGGTCATACCTATTTGAAGGTAATTGAACTTTCCTAAAAGAAATGGGAGGCTTGGAAGCAAGAGGCTGAGCTGGAGCTAGAGATTTGCCCTTCCCTTTAGAAGGAGCAACTCTTGTGCTTCCCTTAAATCCCAACCCCTTCTTACATTTCTGAGAGGATAAGGAGTCTATCAAGGGTAACACAGTACTTGGCTTAAAATAGCTAGCCACTATTCTTTTCTCCCTCCCTAGCCTCTCTTCAAGATCCCTGATGAGACTATTCTTGTACTTAATGGAGCCTATCTGGATGTTGTTCATGACCCTAAGTTGGTTAAGTTCTCTATCCTTCTGATCCAGCAAAGATGTTGTTACAGTCAGCTGGGAAGAAACCAGTTGCAGAGAGGCAATCTCTACGTCTTTCTTCTTAGACATCTTCTTGCACTTCTTGAAGGCATACAGAAGTTTCCCATACCTGTCAATCAATTTATTGACATCTACTTCTGATTCAAAATCATTTTCACCACTGGATGAAGAGGGTTTTGAATAGGGACTAGTCTCATATCCAGACTCAGAAGAAGAGCTTGATAGAGATTTTACCTTGCTTTGACCAGGCTGATTCTGGCTGGTTTCCTCATTAGTTATTGTCATCATCCCATAGCAGCTGTAGGCATCTTATTCAACTTCCTCATCCATGTCTGAATCATTGTCTAAATGTGATTGAGGGGCCTTAATTCCTATCTTGATAGTAGGATAGTCTTTATCTACTGCTACATCTTCTTGTTCAGCAGTAGTAGCAACTAGCCCAATATAAGCTTCTTCTTTTTCAGACTCAGATGAAGATGAGTCTGTCCAGCTCTTCTCTTTCTTGGCAATAAAGGACTTCTCCTTCTTTCCCTTGTGTTGGTGTTTTTTCTTCTAAATAGCTTCCTTCCTCTTCACTGGGCAGTCAACTATCACATGCCCTGGTTTGCTGCAACTATAGCAGACAACTTTAGAGGAATTGTATTTACTGGATTTAGAATCATACTTGTCAGTCTTGGAATGATTCCTCCTGTGATGAGAAGAGGTGGAAGGTCTGCTCTTCCATTGTTATTTTTCATCAGCTTTTGAAAGTGCCTGGAGAAGCTAGCAAAGTCTTCATCTAACATGCTGCATTTTGATGCATCTCACTTTAAGCTGTCTGAATCAGCTAGTATTCTTGGAGGAGAGGGAATCCTCTCCTTACTCTTCTTGATGATGTCTTCCTTGAATGCCAAGCACTTCTACTTAGCTTGGGATCTGCCGGTGGCCTCCACTTTTCTAGCAGCTAGCTGAATCTTATAGGAGAGCATCTTTCCAAACAATGTTTAGGGAGGAGTCTCAGAAGCTTGGCCACCTCCCTTATGGAACAAATCTTAGCATCCTAGTCTCTAGTGAGAGATCTTAGGAACTTTTCATTTATTTCATAATGACTGAAGACCCTCCTATAGGTCCTCAGTTCATTAATGATCCTGAAAAATCTTTCATAACAAGTTATTATGTTCTCTTTAAGGGATTTCCTGAATGCCTCATACTCCTGGTTGAGCATGGACTTTCTATCACCTCTTACCTCTTCAGTACCCTCCATGTAGACCATAAGGGTGTCCCACATCTCTTTGGAGGTCTGGCAGTGGACCAAGTTCTGAATGGTTGAATCATCAATAGCACTGACTATGATGTTCTGGGCTCTCTTATCCAAAATAGCCAACATGACCTCATCCTTGGTCATTTCTAAATAGTTCTTGGGTGTCTGGACATTTGCATCCAAAACATAGATCTTCATAGAGAGGAAGAGTCCATCCTTTACTGTCACAAAGATCCTAGGGTCATAGGCTTCCATAAATAGCCTGACCCACTCTTTCCAGATTCCAAAATTCTCCTTTATATAGATAGAGAGATTCATGGAACTTAGCTCCTTATGTCTCTCTCCAGAACCCATAAGTACATAGTTGTAGCTACCCTTAGAGATCACTCAGATTGTTAAATACTTTTTGAGCAACCTCCCTCTGATACAACTTGAAAGTCTTTATTTTCAAGGTAGCTTGCAACATAGAGGGGGGTGAATAGGTTTGTTGGTATCTTGTAACTTTCTTTAAGTTTCTTCTTTAAGTGCTTAGTGTGTTAGCAATTATCAGCTTTCAAAAACCTGTAATAAAGAAATAACACAGAAAGCACACATAGAATATATAGTGGTTCCCCATATTATGGGTACGTCCACTCTCCTCCCACCTTTCTAACTTCCAGTTAGATAAGGCACTTATCCAAAACTCAGCTCAAAGATCTTACACCTCAGATGCCTCGGGATCTCTCAGCCTCCTCCAAGACATATAGCTCAGGCACTAGGCCCTATAACTCAGTGATCAACTGATCACCTACCTCAGTCATAAGGCCCTACCACTCATGCTGGGAGGAGATCCCTACCTCAGAGCAAACTTGCTCCTACCTCAGAGAGAATAACTCTCCTACAGCTTAGGAATAAAGGCCCTACCTCAGATCCAAAGGATCCTACAGCTCAAGCGCAAGTGTCCTATAACTCAGAGAGAATGAATCTCCTACCTCAGGCTCAAAACCCTATAGCTCAGTGATCAAATGATCACCTACCTTAGATCCAAGTTGGATCCTACACTCAGAGAGTATAACTCTCCTACAGCTCAGGCAAGTTTCCCCTACCTCAGGCACAAGAGCCCTACAGCTCTGATCCAAAAGGATCCAATAGAAAAACTGTGGTTTTAATTAATTTGACATAGAGAAATTTCTCTATGTTAACTACTAGAGCTGAGTTATCTCAGCTCTATCTGTCTTCACAGCAGCAGGAAGATGTTTTTTAATAAAAGGTTGCCTCTACTGGAAGTAACTTAGAATGTTGTTTCTAAACTTGCTTTAGGAGATTGAAGATCTGCTATGTCTTGAGATCTTCAAACAGCTAACTGAACCTGCAGAAGACTGAAGGTTCTCCTATTATTCATTATCAGAAGTATTTCTGAACTTACTATAGTAAAAGAGAATGCTAAAACTAACTGAACTTTTTATTATGCTTAACGACTTCAAGCTTTTACTCAGCAGTAATGGTGAGAAAGATGAATTCTAACCGCACTTTTTCTTTTTGAATAAAATCCTAAAGTTGCGTTCAATATCCAGAAGTTGTCCCTTTTATCTTCCGTCGATTAATGGCTCCAAGAAGTTGTGGGGACCACCTGTAGTAGAGAGTTATATCTTGCTTTAACGGAAGAAGACGTATATTAGACCTACGACAGTGTTTATCATGTTCAGTAGCTTTCCCGCACTTAATTTGAACTCAGTTGACTTGTTGAATTTCTTGACATCACCATCTATTAACTTAGCCAAAATCAAACATCTTTAATATAGGCGTTGAGTAAGTATGCTTCACTTAATGCCAAAACACTTAGACATATTTTTTGTCACTAAGCGTTGAGTGAGTAACCTTCACTCAATGCCAAAACACTTAGAAAAAGTTCTCTGCCATTAGGCGTTGAGTGAGCAACCTTCACTCAATGCCAAAACACTTAAAAAAGTTTTCTATCATCAGGCGTTGAGTGAGCAATCTTCACTCAACGCTAAAATACTTAGAAAAGTTTTCTACCACTTGGCATTGAGTGAGTAAGCTTCACTCAACGCATTTGGACTTAGCTAAATTTTTGTGAAATCACAGTCTCTGACTGACTAAGGTTCAGTCAATGCTTTTTTATCACATGTCATTGAGCTAGAAAACTTCACTCAATGCCCGTGGACTTAGTCAAATATCTACACAGATTTTCTATGGCATTGACTGTCTGAGTTATACTCAACGATTTATGTTGTATGGCGTTGAGTGAGTAAACTTCACTCAACGCCTATGGACTTAGCCACATTTCTGTCTATTTCTTCTTAGGCTTTCACTGCCTTAGCCTGTCTCATAACTTTATGCGGTATTGCATTGAGTGAGTATACTTCACTCAACGCTTCTGGACTTAGCCACATTTTTAGCTTGCCAATTGTTAGTCTAACTATCCAAGATATACTCAACGCTTTTACTCACCTGACATTGAGTGAATAGAATTCACTCAATGCCTGTAGACTTAGGCGATTTCTATCATATCCATCATCTTCCCTTTTATCTGTCATTGAGTGAACTGGATTCACTCAACGCATGTGGATTTAGACATATTTCTGTCCCTCCACATCTTTACTTTGTGACCACCTGTCACATCACTTGGAATACCTGTCCTATTAATGTTCCAAGGACTAACCTGCATGCATGAACTTAAGTATACATAAAATACAACTTCATGTATATCATTGACATGATTGACTTCTTCAAATTTAGGCTATTGTGGGCAATGGACCCAACAATTACGCAATGAAAAATACTTTGTTTAGTTCATTTATTATCCTATATGAGCATAAAAATCCACTAAAACAATTCATCATATACACACCTCTAGATTTAATATAAGTACTAAAAGTGCTTTTACATTCGTTAAAATAGAGTGACATTTGATTTAAAAGATGCTATGAGTATGAGGTAAGGATATTGATCTTTATATACTTCAAAAATAACTAACATGCAATCCTAGCATAAATCCCTCCCAGAGAGCAAGTTGGCACAACAAACTAGCTAGAAAATAACATAGCAGCTAGCAAATAGTCAAACATCTACAATATTTCATTGTGGGCGTCAACACCTGACACGAACACATAGAACAAAGTGTATGTCTGAACTAAAATAATAACATCAATCCTCCTTCATGAAGGGGAGGTAAGAACCACTGCTACTGCTACAAAAAGCTTGAGGCCACCAACTCTAACTACTCAAACCGCTACTCCTTCGTGCCTGAGGCTCAAAAGAAAGAACACCTCAGCAAGTATGAACTAGTGGTAGAAACAGACCAAAATTAAATAAATAAGAGCAGTCAAAGGGTTACCAACCCAAGACATAACAGTATCAGATAATAAAATAGTAAGCATTTAAGAGTTCACGAGGTAAAATATATAAAGTTGCACCCGGTTCGACTAAAAGCTATGCTTCATTAACATCTGCAAAGGTATGCTTATGAACATATGCATATATATAAGAAAATACTGATCAGTTGTAAAGCGTGAATCATTAACACCGGTAAAATAAACATGGTACTTAGGCAGTGGACACATTATCCAACACAAACCATCAGACCAAACAACTCAAAAAGGTACTATGGGGTGGCCACCTTGTCCAACACAACCCAACAGTCAAAAAAAATCCACCAGGTGTAATGATTCACAAGCCGACACTGATGTGGTGGTCCTTTATCCACTGCTAACCCCTGTCCACAAATGAACTTCCAAAAGTACTGATAACAAAAGAAAAACCCAAGACTTAGTATAAAATTTCCATAACAACACAAAGTAAGAAATCCAAAAAAATCTATAAAGGTATACTCGATGAATTGGAGTTCATCCGACGAAAAAATTATAAGTCCACACTGATTCGTCGAGAAAACTCGACGAATTCAAAGTCACTCGATGCTTTTCTTCTCCACTCAACGCATTTTGACTCCACTCAATGCTTTTTAACTCCACTAAACACTTTTAACTCCAAGACTGGTTCACTTGATGCCTAACTGGAATCACTCGACGCCAAAGGAAGCACTCGATGAATTTGACTCCAAGACTGATTCACTCGACACCTAATTGGAATCACTCGACGCACTCGACGCACTCGATGCTAAAGGAAGCACTCGACGAATTTGACTCCAAGACTGGTTCACTCGATGCCTAACTGGAATCACTCAATACACTTGATGCCAAGACAGTTTCACTCAACAAACTCAATGCCAAGGTATAATCACTTGACGCCCAAGTATATTCACTCGATGCACTCGACACCCAGGTATATTCACTGGACGCACTCGACACCCAGGTATATTCACTCGACACACTCGACGCCCAGGTCAAATCCTGCCAAAAACTTTCCTATCAAATCAAGGAATATTATAGTTAGTAGTTTTGACAACATGAGAACCCTGACCATGAATAAGTCCCAGAAATAATAAAAGAAGAGTGGGATAGACAAGATAAGAGTCCAAACATAGATAAAAGAATCACCACAGCAACACAACAAGATGAAAAGGAATTTACTACTATTCTACTTAAGGTAAAGCTAGGAGTAAACAAGAGAAGTGACATGAAAATATAAATACTAACAGTAGGATTGAAAAAAATTTTGAGATTGAAACATGGGGAGTTTGTAAGTGGCTAGGCAAGGGAGCAAACAACCACTTGCCTTAAACCTCCTTGTCTCAAACTTCTGAACAACCCACAGCACAGATCGGCCGAAAAAGAAGACGCGACAATGAAATCTGGAGAGATTTTGACAAAATGAATGTTTAAGGCCACACACCCCAATGCCAAATGTCCAAGAAAAACAAAAATACCTACCGCCCACGCGTAGATCTTGGCGAGAGCTTTCCGAATCTATGCTCTACAGAAGATTTAGTCCACCGGAGCTCCCAAAACGGCTCCCGGAAGGTTCATGATGAAATGCTCGCTGCCTCTCTCACAACACTATCGATCAGACCCTTTGTGGGAAGAAGGATGAATAGGTTTTTTGTTTTATGAGTATATATATTTATAATATTATATTATTAATATAATAACTAGAAAAACTCAAATGATGAGGGTGACCAAATCACAATGGTTTTCGATGAAATTCGCACCAAAACAAAATGTTGGCGCTATGAATCCAACGATGAAGTTGAAATCAGGATCTGACAAACCATACTCGGGTTAAAATTCCCTAAAGATACAACAAAACATCCTTATAAAATCCACCGAGACTTCAAATTTGCCCGGATCGCCTCAAAACTTTACATGCATGACTGGGATAAAATACTTTAATTTTCTAAAGCTCAAAACCTCAATTTTGATAGGTCTAAAATCTAGCCAACTCGGCCCAATGGACGTAACCATGCACTAACGATGACACACCGTTAATTATGCACCAACGTAATGCCATTTCGTCATTATTATGCCACTAATGAGATTAAAATAATTATATAAAATTTAGGGGCATTACAGGTATCCCCCGGGATGAGAGAGAATATACAACTCCTATCACATACGATTAGGTGGAAAGATAAAATAATAGTCGCGCGAGCTATATGGTTAAAGAGACTTAACCGCACGACTATACAGTGATTAAAGACACCATAGTTGTTCTGGCCTCTATTTGTCAAGCTTCAGTGAATAGCTCCAAGAGAAAAGGCTGTGCTAAGAATGAGTCTAACTATCAGACTGCACCACTGACCATGCTTGAGATTTTTCGATCTCTAACTGGTAGTTATGACTATGACGATCATCAAATAGCACAGTTGTTGGAAGAAATATAAGCTTCTTAAGCGGTTAACCAGTCCTAACAGCTAGGCCGACAATTGTAACTGATCTCAGCAAACCGCACAACAATAACCCCTGATCCCCAGACCGCACTGCGGTTAACTGTCTAGGACTACAAGATATAGACCGCGAATCCTGTTCTCCTCTCCTATTTTCTAGACTGCAAGACCTATCTGCCGATGTTAGCCGTCAGACCTCTTAATCTGTCTGCCTGCCCTATTCTCCTGACCACCACGACTACTCAAGTTCTAAAACTCCCTTCAAGGTGGAGCGTATATGTCAACCATGCCCAACTTGTTACAAACATCTAAAATAGAGGACACTGGATTGGAAAAAACATTGTCTAGTTCTTTGTCCGAAGTGACAAACGGAGTACAGATCTGATTCTTCAATACCTCTTCTCTAATAGAGTGGTAGTCAACTTCAATATGCTTTATTCTTTCATGAAAAACTAGATTCTTCAAAAAATATATAACTGCCTTATTATCATAGAACTTTGGAAGAGGATGATCATAGACTTATCCAAAATTATGCATCAGTTCTCGTAACCACTTTAACTCACAAGTAGTCAGAGCCATGCTTCTGTAATCAGCTTCAGCACATGACTGTGAGACTACAGACTATTTCTTGCCCTTCAAGCTGACCAGATTTCCTCCAACAAAAGTGCAAAAATAAGACATAGATTTTCTATCCTCCTTGCCATCTACATAACTGGCATCAGAATAGGCTTCAATCCTCAAATGATTATTCCTCTAAAATAGAAGTCCCTTTTCTGGAGATCCTTACACATATTCCAAGATTTCTAGAGCTAATTTAAGATAACACTCCTTAGGAGCTTGCATAAATTAGTTCACCCTTTGTTGATTCATGGAACAAGCTAGGTGAAGAAAGAAGTTTTGCGGGGATAGAGGTGAGGTTTGTTGAGAGCAGTCGGGAATGTTGATGATCAGCGGAGAAGGTTGATGATCAGCAGAGAAGGTTGATGATCAACAGAGAAGGTTGATGTTCAACGGAGAAGGTTGATCAGGAGCTATCGAGCAGACGGTTACTTTGACGGTTGAGCTCTGATGGTTGAGACCAAGAGAAGAGAAGAATAGAGGGGGCCGCTAACAGTAGCAACAACAGACTTCGCCCACCGTGGCTTGAATGCCACTCTTGGGATGGGCTTTTCCTTTAGTCAAGAAATAAGATTACAGCTTGTTATTGCATCTTTACACGAGAAAGCAATAAAGGGTTCAATAGGGGAAGCTGGCGGCTAAGGAAGAAGTTGCCAGAGGCTAAGTAAAAAGAGGCTGCATGCCTTGTTGGTCAGCTTGCTGGTAGCGGCGAAGGACTGGGAAACTGAGTCCGTAGGTCTTGCTGATCAACTGTAGAGGACTAGAAAACTGAGTCCGCAAGTCTTACTAATCAGCTATGGAGGACTGGAAAACGGAGTCCACAGGTCTTGCTGATCAGCTGTGGAGGACTAGAAAACTGAGTCTACGGGTCTTATTGATCAGCTATGGAGGACTGGAAAACTGAGTTCGCGGGTCTTGCTTGCTGCAGCAGTTTTTCTCTTGCTCTCCTTAAATGAGAGGCATTGGGGGATATTTATAGGCCTGGGGAAGATCTTCTGGAAGCGGGGCCCAGTGACGTCATCATGGCGGCTTGGGCGGACTCGGCGAGCAGGCAGCCCGGCTGGGCGGACTGGGAGGAGGAAGGCCGCATTTAGGGTATGTAGAGGGGGCGTCCTGAGGAGCAGGCCACCCCTGGGGCCAGCAGAGGGGGCAGCCTGAGGAGCAGGCTGCCCCTTGGGCAAGCAAAGGTGTGGCTTGAGGAGCGAGCTGTCCCTGGTGCTAGTAGAAGGGGAGGCCTAAGGATCAGACTTCCCCTAGGGCAAGCCGAGGGGGCGGCCTGAGGAGCAGGTCGCCCCTGGGGCTAGTAGAGGGGGCATTCTGAGGAGCACACCGCCCCTGGGGTAAGCAGAGGGGCGGACTGAGGAGCAGGCCTCCCCTTCTAAACAGCTGAGGTAGTAGAGGGGGTGGCCTGAGGAGCAGACCACCCCTTCTAGGCAGCTAGGGCAGCGGAGGGGGCGGCCTGAAGTGCAGGACGTCCCTTCTGGGCAGATGGAATCTATCTCTGATGGTGAGCCGGAGATTGAGTTTGCCGATCCCACGATGGTTGAGTTGGTCTAGGTTTGACGTCGGCTGGGCGACCTGGCGGACTGAAGGAATAGATCGTGCAGATCGCCCCCAGCTGCTTTAGGTTGCCTCCTACAAGGAAGAATGCTGCGTGGTTAGTAGGCCTAACCGCGTGGCCTGCGAGGGTGAGCTGTGGGAGCAGCTCGTCGTCTTACAGTGCATACAGTAGCTATACGACCAGGGCGGTTAGACTCCGGATACCTCCCTAGCCACATGGCCTGAGCGGATAGGAGTTTCTATCCGCCTGGACCAAAAAGGAGGGTTGAGGCAGATCGCGACCCTCGGGGGGAACCCCTGAGTGCGCCGTGACTTATGAGCTAGATACCTTGGGAGGGATTGCTGATTTTGGGGTTAACATAATCCCCGCACTTTTTTAAGTCCCGAAGGGAACTTTGAAAAAGTAGGAGACCCACAAAAATTGTGATCCTTCCCTCGAGAAAGGGGTAAGGAGAGATGGAACTTGATGTCTCTCCTCAGAAAAAATCTATCAATGTCGATCTTTCCCCTATGATGAAAAAGTCAATGCAGGCAAAAGGAGGTACATCTTGTGTATACGTGGGTTGCTTTGGTAAATGAAGAAGACGGGTAAATGTCTTCTATTGAGCTCTACAAAAATACAGATGAGAGAAAATACAGAATGATAATAACTCGCAAGTACCTGAAGAGATCTTGCAAATATCTGCTAATTTCTACAAGAGAATAGTGAACAAGCAGATATGAAAGAGAATTAAGCTGCAAGTACCTGAAGAGGACTTGCTAATATCTGCTAATCTCTACAAATGAAGAGTTAGATGTAGATATGATAGAGTAATAAGATGCAAGTACCAGAGGAAAACTTGCTAATATCTGCTAATCTCTGCAAAAGAAGAGTGAGCAAGCAGATATGAAAGAGAATTAAACTACAAATACCTGAAGAGGACTTGCTAATATCTGCTAATCTCTGCAAAAGAAGATTTAGATGCAGATATGATAAGATATAGCTGGATTGCTGAGGAAATACCCCGCAAAATCTGCTATTAACTGAATACAGATCAAAACGTGATAATGATCGTCTCGCGTGATCAGGTATAATGTACTCAACATGAAATCCAGATCAACAAGATGAAACCATCTTAATTTAGACTTATAATAACATGGCTTGTCAATCAAGGAGAACCAGATACTTTGATTAATGATTTGTGCCATTAGCATCCGATAAGAGAACTTGTGGATCATTATCTGATAGAACTTCATGCAGGCAGTGCATATAAGATGATCATAAGCCAAAAAGATATTATAGATCCTTAGAATAGATTGTATTTAACCTGTTAACCTGTAAGAAGGCAAAAAGACAAAGGAGGGTTACACCCTGAGGATGATCTAAAAAAGGTTGAATACTGCCACAGGAGAGCACCCGTGGGCCTTATCCACACTTTCCAAGAAGTCATCCAGGGTGTAGTCCTACCTAAAGCGGGCAGGCCACGCTTCCTTTAGAAAAGGGCACAAGAGAAACAAGCACAGAAGTTATTGTGGAGGAAACGATTGATACACTGCTCTCATGCCTCGGGTTACAAGCATCACCGATAAATTAGACTAGTTGCGCCAAGTGGCCTATTGCTTGTCTGTGGTGTGATCAGCGGAGTTGTGGGCCCCACGAAGGCACGGATTGAGAGTACCAAACAGTGTTCAGCCATCATAGTTGTGAGATGATCGAAGAGACAAGGATACACTTGATCATCAATGCTTATCAAGCAAAGATCATCGTAACTGTAACATATCCTTAAGCGAAGCACATCAGAGCTAACATATGGGTCCTCCCTGGAATCGCACCCTTTGTTAGATACCGGCCAGGATCCAAAGTCCCGTCATCCTCTGCACGAGAGTTGAACGGCCCCCACTGCACATTTGCGAAAACTCCCCACTATATATGGTCGTTGTGGTCTTACGCAGGAGTTCAATTTCGAGGGGGCCCTGAGCAAGACTCGGCAATATCTCGGTGGTTCAGTGATCTCTTTGGCAAAGAGAAAAAGTAGAGGAGGAAGCATTCCAATAAGGGAAAGTGTTAGTATGGGATCTCTGACATAAACTTTATTGAAATGAAAATGAAAGAACACTTAGAAGTGTTGTAAAGAGAATGACAAAAAGAAGTTTGGAGAAACAAGAGATAACCGGCCGTGTTGGCGAGGAGCTTTGGGGACTTTGCAATGTTTATAAGCCAAATATATGCCCTAAAGCACCTTCATCTTGTGCATCGAAGCACTCACTATTATTGAGGTTGGGGTGATTATTGATCCTATTCACTCCCTTTGAGCAGCAAGGCACGTCTGCTACTTCTTTGCCTTATGAAGTTGACGGATCAGAGTGATCATCCTTTGGGAGTAGATCGCGCATCTTACCCTGCCTTAGCATCTTTTGTATAAGTTGATGAAGCGCTCAGTAGTTCTCAGTTAGATGCCCGATTTCTTTGTAAAATTCACAGAATGGATCTGAGTCTCTTGATATTTGATCTGCCGACTTATAGGGCCTTTTAGAATTTGCCCTACTCTTCATGACTTGGCTTACTTCTAGCATGGCCTTATCAATATCAGAGTCTGGTAAGTCATCATCTTGCGGCTGATGAATCGATGTTGTTTGCGGAGGTAGGGCTGATAGTGGTAGCAATCGTTCTTGGGCATGATCCTGGCCCGGGAAGAGGTATCTATGACGTTGAAATCTTTTTTGCTTTCCTTGAGTAAGATGGAAAATCTTTCCGAGGAGACCTCGGAGGCTGCTTGTAAGAGGAAGAATTTTCTCAGCTATATGCCGAGAGACGAAGCTGGGGTTGCTCTTCTCACCACGAATGTATGATTTGGCTAATCCAATCAACTCTTGATAAGTCCTTGGTGTTTGGACGTTGGCCTCAAACTTGAGTGGCCCTTCACGCAAACAGTGAATAAGAGCCACTCGGTACATTTCTTGATCGACGATCTCAATGTCCAAAATTTCTTTCTGAAAACGATCTACAAAATGAGACCAAGTTTCATTCTCTCGCTGCTTGATCTCAAAGAGGGCTTCTGGACTGCCCTTTCTCATTGTAGAGGTAGAAAATATGATCAGGAACTCTCTTCGCAAATCAGCAAAGCAAGAGATGGACTGAGCACGAAGTCCATAGAACCAATCCCCTTGACCGTCAAAGGTTGTTATAAGAAGCTTGCACTTGGTAGAATCTGAAAGATTCTTGAGAGCTATGGCTGATTCAAAGGCTTGAAGATGTTTGACTGGATCAGTCTCTCCAGTGTAAGTTGGCAACCGTAGTTCTCTGAAGTTTGCTGGAGTTGTCTCATGCCGAACATTTTCTGAAAATGGCGACGACTCTTCCTGCTCTCCTGAAGCATAAGTAAAAAAGGGAGCATAAGTTGTAGCTGCAGAAGGAGCAGGAGGATAGAAAGGAAAAGTTGCTGCGGGAGGAGCAGAGGCAGGAGCTGAGAGTAGGGATGACTTCCCTGAAAATTTATGAATCTTGTTGGACTTCCTCGGGCAGCTTCTCGGAATAAGTTTTAACGAGCTTGTTGGTACCCTTGTTTGATTTGAGTTTAGTCCTCTCCTTTGTGCCCCCTTGACCCAAGAAATATCTATGGTCAATGGTTAGTAGTCTAGCTGTAGAGTCCTCACTTTTCCAGATTGAGAATTTGGTTAAGTAGTTTTTTCGTTCGACTATAGTCGAACGCCGCTCGACTATCGTCTATCGGCTGATCGACAATCGTCTATCAGTTAGTCGACGCTCTATTTGCGTTGATAGTTCGACTATCTGTTGATAGGTCGACTATCTGTTCTGCGCTGATAGTTCGACTATCTGTTGATAGGTCGACTATCTGTTCTGCGTTGATAGTTCGACTATCTGTTGATAGGTCGACTATCTGTTTTCTGAGGTAGGTCGACTATCTGCTTGATAGGTCGACTATCTGTTTGCGCTTGATAGTTCGACAATCTGTCCTGATAGATCGACTATCTGATAGTTCGACTATCTGCTCTGATAGGTCGACTATCTGCCGAGGTAGTTCGACTATCTTCTTCGATAGGTCGACTATCTGGATCGTTCGACTATCTGCCCGATAGTTCGACGATCTCCGTGCGTCGGTCGACGATCTCCGAAGGTCGTTCGACGCTTTCTGCCTGCCTTTATATTTTGTATTTATTTATTATATTTAATTAATTAATACATTTTCTGGCACATTGTTTTAAGCTGTATGATAAAATTACCAGGCAATATTTGCTCCATCTCTTTTGCCTGAGTCAAATCTTTTTAAGATAAAGTTGTTTGTCTTATTAGCTGTCATTATAAATTACTTTATCTGTTGTCAGCCCTTTATAGCCGTTAGACTGAAAAGTCTTCTTTTTGCTATAAAGAGATTATTTCTGATGTGACTTTATTTAGTCCTTCTGTTATTTGATTTGGTCCTGCAGCTTCTTAGAAAAAGGGTTATTCCTTTTATAGAATGTTTTGCTGCAGAGATGTTTCTGTCTTCTTGATATTTACAGCCCAGGTCTCAAGGCTCAGAAGAAGACAAATAATTCAAATGGAAGAGAGCCGTTGCTTGCTGATGTTATATAAAGGACCCTTTGAAGAAGGATTCAAGCTAGCTAATAGCTAACCAGTTGTTCATTCAAGCTTTCAAGCCTTCAAGCTTTCTGCTCTCAGCAATTTCCATCTAACTGAGAAGTGTTAAGATCTTCAACTCTTCTTCAACCTGAGTTCTCCTGCTTTCAGGAAGTTCAAACTCAGAGATCTTTTGAAGAAGAAGAAGAAGAAGATAGCTGCTTGAAGATCTTTGATTTTGTTATTTACTTTCTTCCTGTAGCTTTTCCTTCAGAACTTTCTGAAGAGTTTTCTGCACTGAAGCAAGACTTCACCTGGACATCTTTGAGCCAGGGGGAGCCTTGATTCTTTAGAGCATTCTAGCTCAGTGCAAGTTTTTGTGCTTCTCTAATCTATTGTAAAATAGAGAAGACATCTTAACCTTCTTCCCCCTCCTGTACAGGGTTATTACTCCCTTCAAAAGTATCCCTTGGTGGCAGGGCACCTGATCAAAAACCTGTGCTTGGTTTTTAGACACCTGATCAAAAGTCTAAAGGGTTTCTGAATCTACCTGAAGCAGATTCTGTTGGTGGCAGGGCACCTGATCAAAAACCTGAGTGGATTCCTACCGTGTGGGTAGAAGAGTGGACGTACCCAAGTTGTTTGGGGAACCACTATAAATTTCCTTGTGTCGTCTGGATTCCATTGTTTAATTCCTGTATTGTGGCTGTGATTAGATATAACTAGGTTGCTGGTTGCTGATTAGGTTTTCCAAGCCTTAACTGTAATTACAGTTAGCTTGAGTTTGTGCACACCACTTGTGTTAGGCTCTAGGGTTAAATCTATATCTATAATCTTTCATTCCGCACTTCACTCCAAGGGAGTTGGATAGACCATTAAGTTTTGTCTAGTGCAAAATTTGATAACTCTATTCACCCCCCCTCTAGAGTAGTATCTATCCCTTCACTTTCAGAGCTGCAAACTCATCATTCTGAGACCGCAAAGGGGTTGCAGGCCCTTGCGGAAATGTTGTAGTGTAAAGAGGGGGATAGACCGACGGATAGGCCAGTGGATAAACTTGAGGAGTCTCAGATACTAGTGCTGGATTGATTGGAGGAGCTGGTGTTGTTGCATATTGCATTTACAATCGTTGAGTGATAGCAGCTAGAGTACGATTGCTTGCTTGAAACTGTTGTACAGTTTCTCAGCGAGATTGCTCTAAGGCCTCCCAAAGAGGATCTTTACTAGGACTTGGAGCAAGGTTCTCGGCTGGATGATGGTCTGTCATGAGTAACCGCTGATTTCACTGTCTGTTCGAGATCTAAAGGTCGCATGTTAACTATTGATGCACGAAAATGGCACCGCCTAGTTAATAGGTTGTTCAAATCTCATAAGCTAGTTGAAGAAAGAAGGTTTGCGGGGATAGCGGAGAGGTTTGCTGAGAGCAGCCGGGAAGGTTGATGATCAGCGGAGAAGGTTGATGATCAGCGGAGAAGGTTGATGATCAACGGACAAGGTTGATTAGGAGTTGTCGAGAAGACAGTTACTTTGACGGTTGAGCTCTGTTGGTTGAGACCAAGAGAAGAGAAGAATAGAGGGGGCCGCTAACAGCAGCAACAACAGACTTCGCCCACTGCAGCTTGAATTCCACTCTTGCGACAGGCTTTTCCTTTAGTCAAGAAACAAGATTACAGCTTGCGATTTCATATTTACATGAGAAAGCAAAAAAGGGTACAATAGGGGAAGCTGACGGCTAAGGAAGAAGTTTCCAGAGGCTAAGTAAAAAGAGGCTGCAAGCATGCTGCATGACTTGATGGTCAGCTTGCTGGTAGCGGTGGAGGACTGGGAAACTGAGTCCACACGTCTTGTTGATCAGCTTTGGAGGAATAGAAAACTGAGTCTGCAGGTCTTGCTGATCAGCTATGGAGGACTAGAAAACTAAGTCCGCGGGTCTTGTTGATCAGCTGTGGAGGACTAGAAAACTGAGTCTGTAGGTATTGCTAATCAGCTATGGAGGATTGGAAAACATAGTCTGCAGGTCTTGCTTGCAGTAGAAGTTTTCCTCTTGCTCTCCTTGAATGAGATGCGTTGGGGGCTATTTATAGGCTCGGGGAATATCTTCTTAAAGGGGGGCCCAGTGATGTCATCATAGAGGCTTGGGCAGACTCGACGAGCAGGCAGCCCAGCTGGGCGCACTGGGAGGAGGCAGGCTGCCTCTAGGTCAAGAAGAGGGGGCAACCTGAGGAGCAGGCCACCCCTAGGGCCAGCAGAGGGGGCAGCCTGAGGAGCAGGCCACCCCTAAGGGAAGCAGAGGGGGCAGCCTGAGGAGCAGGCCGCCCTTAGGGCTAGCAGAGGAGGTGGCTTGAGGAGCAGGTCACACCTTGGGCAAGCAGAGGGGGTTGCCTGAGGAGTAGGCCGCCGCTGGGGCCAACAAAGGGGGAGGCCTGAGGAGCAGGCCGCCCCTAGGGAAAGCAGAGGGGGCAGCCTGAGGAGCAGGCTACCCCTGGGGCCAGTAGAGGGGGCGGCTGGGGGAGGCCGCCCCTTTTGGGAAGCTAAGGCAGTAGAGGGGCAGCCTGAGGAGTAGGCCGCCCCTTTTAGGTAGCTGGGGCAGCAGAGGGGGCGGTCCGAGGATCAGGTCATCTCTTCTGGGCAGATGGAATCCATCTCTGATGGCAAGCCGGAGAATGAGTTCACCGAGCCTACGACAGTTGAGTTGGTCTAGGGTTAACGCCGGCTGGGCGACCTGGCGGACTGAAGGAATAGATCGCGCAAATTGCCCCCTAATGCTTAAGGTTGCCTCCTGCAAGGAAGAATATTGCGCGGTTAGCAGGCCTAACCTCGTGGTCTACAAGGGTGAGCTATAGGAGCAGCCCGCCATCCCTCAGGGAGCAAGGTAGCTATACGACCGTGGCGGTTAGACTGCGGAGACCGCCCTAGCCACATGGCCTGAGCGAATATGAGTTTCTATTCGCTTGGCCCAAAAAGGAGTGTTGAGGCAGATCGCGACCCTCGGGGGGAACCCCTGAGTGGGCCGCGACTTGCGAGCTAGATACCTTGAGAGGGATTGCTGATTTTGGGGTTAACACCCTTTTAACTACATAACAGATATCCGGCCTTGTGAATATCAAATAAATGAGTTTTCTCACAAGCCATATGTACCTGGTGATATATGCACTGAGAGGTGAGTCCTCACTCCAACACTTGTCATCACTAACATCCATTTGACTCCGAGAAGCTTTAACCCCTAAGAAGACATGTCACTTTTAAAAGAACTATGACATACTTCTGTCGTAAGAGCACAGTAGAACCAGGCTCTCGGGAGATTTCAATTCCCAGGAAGTACTTGGGAGAACCTATATCTTTTGTAACAAAATGTTAAAGAAGTTGCATTTTTTGTTAGGTTAATTCCCTTCTTATCATCCCCTGTAAGAAGAATGTTATCCACATAAACAGTAAGAACAACTAGCCATATATAAGTCTTGTCTATGAACAAAGAGTGATTTGAAGCCCTTTGAGCAAACACAATAATAGAGATAACTTCGCTGAACTTTTCAAACTAGGACCGTGGGCTTTGCTTAAGTCCATAGATTGCCTTCCTCAACCTATAAACCTGAGACTTACCACTGAGCAACATACCCAGGAGGTTGATCCATATAGACGATCTCTTGTAGATCACCATAAAGGAAGGCATTCTTGACATCCAATTGAGACATTTCCTAGTTTCTTTTTATCGACACATAAAAGAAAACACAGATCATCATAATCCGAGCAACTGGAGAGAAGGTATCAAAGAAGTCCACACTATAGGTCTGAGTAAAACCTTTGGCAACAAGCCGAACCTTATAACGATCAATGGTACCATCAGGAAGAAACTTGATCACAAATACCCAGTGGCAACCAACCATATTATCTCCTGGA
Source organism: Platanthera zijinensis (assembly GCA_039513925.1). Classification (NCBI taxonomy): domain Eukaryota; kingdom Viridiplantae; phylum Streptophyta; class Magnoliopsida; order Asparagales; family Orchidaceae; genus Platanthera; species Platanthera zijinensis. The sequence goes on from CM077080.1 coordinate 205,339,070, forward strand.
GGAGTAGGAATAAGATTCTAAGTACCCCCATTCAATTAGAGTTTTCATCTCTCCATCCATAACATCTTTCCAATGGGTAATAGTAAGAGCTTCTTGATAGGTATCAAGGATGACATTGGCTGAGGGGGAGAGAGAAAAGATCTTGCAGGAAGGAGACAATCGAGCATAATAAACAACATCATAAATAGGTTGTTGAGTGCATGTTTGAACTCCCTTCTGTATGGTAATTGGAAGATCAAGGCCTAACTTATCTATAATATCAAATCCATATGTTAGAGAGACTGTTATCCCGGGAACTGTCAGCAGTAGCTTAGGGAAAGTAGCAGAATCAGGAGAAAGAGAAGTAGAGTCAATGACTAGTGTAGGTGGAAGAGACACAGATTCTGGTAATGGTATAAAGATAATAGGTAGAGAAGAGGAGTAATCAGAAGATGGGAGAGTAGAGGTGCGAGAAAAATAGTGAGCATCCTCAAAGAAAGTAACATCTGCGAAAACATACTATTTTTGAAGAAGAGTATCATAACACCAATTTCCTTTTTTATGTCCGACAATAGCCCGTAAAAACACACTTAACTGAGCGAGGAGAGAGCAAACAATGTACATCTAAAGACACGTGGAGGTAAAATAAATGGTGTTGCATTAGGGTACATAATGGTGAAAGGACTTTTGTCGTTAAGAACTGAAGAAGGAAACGGTTGATAGAGTAACAAAAAAGAAGAATTTCATGACCCTAATAGGATTTAGGAACACTCATTTGAGTGAGAAGAGTGCAAGCCATATCAAGGAGATGGCAGTTCTTATGTTTAGCAACCCCATTCTATTGAGATCTATAAGGACAACTAATTTGATGTATAATGTTATGATGCTTACAAAAGACAGAAAAATTGCTAACTATGTTACTCTTTGACATTATACGTGTGAGGCACTTTAATGAGAACATCAAACTAAGTACATATCTCATTATAGAATGCAGTTAAAATAGAAAAATTTCAGAACATTCTTTGAGCAAGTACAACCAAGTACATCTTGAAAAATCATCAATAAGCGTAACAAAAAACATACTATCCCTACCAAACGTTTTAGTAGGAGCAGGAACCCTAATTCCAGAATGAATAATTTCAAAAGGACGAGAAGAACTATGTCCTAGTCTTGTTTAAAATGTCGAACGGTGGTGTTTGCCAAGTTTACAAGCTTTTTAGTTGAGATAAGAATCTTCTCGAGGTAGATCGGGTGGAATCTGGTAAAGAACACAAGGAGGAGGATGTGCAAGGTGAAGATACCATAGTAGAAGTGAAGAAGAAGCAAAAAAGGCAGACATAATTTCAAGGTAAAACAAGTCGCCGCTTTCAATCCTAATAGTAATTGTCTCCTTAGAGTGAGGATCCTAAAAAGAACAAGTAGTCAAGGTAAAAATAGTCATGCAATTTTATTGTTTTAAATAGAAAAGGAATAGAAAGTAAGTTGCACTTAAAGGTTGGGACATAGAGAGTGTCCTCAAGGTGAAGAGACAGAGTAACATACACTGTTCTAGATCCACAAAGAGGAGATGGAGAACAATCGGCAATAAAAAACAGAGGTAACTATGTATGTTTGGCTAGAGTGGAGAAAAGACAAGGATTTCCCGTTATATGACTAGTAGCACTAGAATCAATGAGCTACCTACCGATAGTGTCCATATGAGCAGCACCCGAAGAGGTAGAAAGATAAGTGGACTTCTTTGAGATAGTATCAGCAACAGCAGGTCAAAGATGTGGATGCTTGACCCTAGAGCATCAATAATATGTGACTGGTCTTACCACATTGAGGGCAAAAAAACCTAGATAAAGCGCATCCACCTGAGCGGCCCCCATGAATACTAGGAATATCATTACGAGATGGATGAGCAATAGTGTCAGGAGGAGGGGAGAGGCAAGCAGAGGACATTGAAGAATAGTAGTAACAGCCAAAATACACGCAATAGTGGCATCTAGAGTAGGAGTATCAGCCTCTCCAAGAATCTATTATTGAATCATATCATATGATCCTGGCCAACGAAGCAGATTACATACAACAAGAAGTTCTTGGAAGTGCCTATGTTATTCAGCAAGATTAGTAGAGAAAGGACGATGCTGGAGAAGTTCAGTACCAAGAGCTTGCACCTCCTAGTAAGTAGCATCAAGAGTCTTTATAGGGAGAGCAAAATGATCGGCATATAATTTATATATGTGTAAAGTCCGAGCTCCCTTGGAGTATAAAGCAGATAGATGCGTCCAAGCAACCTTAACTGTCTCATCATATCGTATGATCAGAAGGCACTCATCAGAAAAATGTAAGCCATGCACGAACTAGAGCACCACTTGCATCCTAGTCTTCAAAATTAGTAGAGCCGCAAGAAGGAGGGTCATCAGGAGGTGATGACATTTGCAATGAGACCATAACACAAAAGTTAAGGAAACACTCTAGTCCACAAAATTAGGACAAGTCAACTTGGATGCAGTTCCAAAATTACCCGAAGTGGATATAGAGGCTACAGTAGGAACCGATTGCGCAGATAGAATGGAGGAAGAAGAAGGCAGAGTCCCCATAAACTGCCCGCGCAAACAAAGAGAAATCGCATGAATAGGAACCGCAAAAAATAGTGGAAAGAAACATCGGTTAAGGAAGAAACCGTGCAAACAGAGATGAGGCTGCAAGAAGAGAACTATTAGCAAGAAGTGGGAAGATCAAAGGGAGGGAAGGAGGGCAGTAAGAAATAGTGGCGAAAAGAAACTGCTATAGAAGAGAATACTGTGGAAAAGAGAGACACCGTGTCAAGAAATAGTGGAAAGAATAAATCGTTAAAGAAGAGAAGACCACAAGAAAGAGAAGGGAAGATGCACAGTTAAGGAAGAGAACCACTGTTGCGAATTGTGCCCTTCAATGTTCCTTAGGATTTGAAAAGGCATCACCAATCATGCTAAGGGGCATAATGTATTTGATGTGTGCTCGAGTTATTGCATGCAGGTTCTCCTTGATTGGACAGGTGAATAGGAAGAGGAAGCTGGATGTCAGAAAATTTTACTAAGGCATAACCGCTGAGATAGCTGAGAAGAGGTCTTAGCAGAACCGCTGAGACAGTAGAGAAGCTCAAAACATATCGTTAAGAGAAGTGTTGGTCTCAGCTAAACCACTGAGACAAAATACTGTCTCAACCGTGATGAAGAAGCCGCTAAGACAGTTGAAAGGAACCGCTGAAACAGAAGAGTCTCAGCAGTGAAGAAGAAACTGCTGAGATAGTTGAGAAGGAACCGCTGAGACAAAGCCAACAGAAATCTTCTAAGTCTAGAAAGTGGAGTTCGTTGAGCTCAGGTTAAAGGTTTAAGATTCAGAGTTAATCAACCTGAGCCCGCCTTTTATCAAGCTCAAGTTGAAGGTTGAATATTCAGAGTTCGTTGAGCTCAACTCACTGATCGTCGAGCTTAAGTTGAAGGTTGAAGATACAACGTTCGTCGAGCTCAACTCACAGATCGTCGAGCTCAGGTTAAAGGTTGAAGATTAAGAGTTCATCGACCTGAGCCCGCCTTTCGTCGATCTCAATTTAAAGTTAAAGATTCTTAATTTCGTCGAGCTCAACACAAAGTTCGTCAAGCCCAGTCCAAATACTTCATGTCATTGCAGGAAAGCTACAGTAGCGCCAGAAGCTACTGTTTGTCTTCTTTTGAGGGAGGCAGTGCTCACCATACTTGACTGGGCCCACATTAAAATTATGATGTTGATTCAAATCAACAGATATAAATTGAAGAGAAGAAAAGAAGATTAGGGTTAACAAAAAACGAACGAAAGTAGAAAATGAAAAATGGGCGACTGGACTTCATCTACTTCGATAAGCTTGAAAGCAAAGTCCAGCAGTGAAAGACAGAAGTCAAAGATAGCTGAAGCTACTTCCAGTTCAGCAAGGTTTTTCATTGAAGAACAAGTTGGCTGATTCAATATATCAGCAAGAGAAGATAGCAGTGTGAAGGGGTGTAAGCCTTCAACAACAGATAGCTGCTCACCTGTACAACAATGAAGAAGTTAGATGTAGAAGAAGACTCATCCATTCTACAGCAAGTGGGCTGGACTGATATCTGCTCATTCTAGTAAGTTAGACTCAGAGATTTATCTCTGAGTCAGTATTTCAATTTTACTTGATTATTTCCTATAGGATTCAGTTTATCTGAATTTGAGTGTACGACACTTTGTGCTTGAGTGGTAGGTGACTAATTATTCACTTAGGTACGTGCCCTGCTGGGGGTATTGAGGTTGGATCTATGTGTGGATTTGAGTTTTAGGGCTTAAGTGCCTGAGGTAGGAGAGTGCTGCTCTCTGAGGAAGGATCTAAGTGTGGATCTGAGGTAGGGTTGTCCTCCCAACCTGAGTGTAGGGCCTAGTGCCTGAGGTAGGTGACTTGTGAGTCACTGAGCTATAGGTGATAAGTGTGTCACTAGGTTATAGGCCTTGGAGGAGGCTGAGCTATATGTGCCTAGAAGGGCACTGAGGCAGGTACTTGGAAAGGTACTGAGTTATAGGAGTGCTGCAGTACTCTGATAGTAGGGCCGTGTGCCTGATGTTGTAGGGCTGAGAAGCCTGAGATGTAGGCCTTATAAATAAAGTTGAGGTATGTGGTTAGTGGACCACTGAGCTGTAGGAGCACTGCAGGGCTCTGAGATAGGAAACCTTGTGGTTCTGAGTTTGGATTCTGAAAAGAATCTGTGTGTAAGGCTGAGGGCTTGAGGTGTAAGCTCTGAGGAGCATATTGGTGGAGTTTGTGCCTAGTCCAACAAATCAGTTGGATAGGTGGGAGGGAAAGTGGATGTTCCCAATTGGGGAACCACTATAAATACTTGTGTGCTTGCTGTGTTGCATGTTTCTTCCTTATATTGCAGGTAATTTGGATAAGCTCTAGATCACCAAACTTATAAATAGCAAAAAGGCTTAAGTAATTTCAAAGACCTATTCACCCCCCCCTCTAGATGACTAGCTAACCTTTAAGTAATAACTTTCAAGTGGTATTAGAGGGAGGTTTCTCAAAAAGGATTTAACAATCTGAGCATACCTCCAAGGTTAGCTAGAAGATATAATCATGGGGTCAGGAATGAACTATAAGGAGCTAGGGTCCATGAAACTGCCAATCTGCAGGAAGGAAGGATTTGGCCTCTATAAGCAAAGGGTCAGACTATTCATGGAAGCATCTGACCCTAGGATCTATGTAACAGTAGTGGAAGGTCCTTTTGTCCCCACAAAGTCTTCCACCATAGAACCAACTATGAGAGTGCCTAAGGCATATACAGAGATGGATAGAGATGAGGTGATTCTGTCCACCATGGACAAAATGGCACAAAATATAATAGCCAGTATCATTGATGACTCAACCTTCCAAAATCTATTACACTTCAAGACCTCCAAGGAAATGTGGGACACACTTATGGTCTACATGGAAGGCTCTGAGGAAGTTAGAGATGATTGGAAGTCCATGCTCAACCAAGAGTATGAGGCCTTCAGACAAAGCAAATCTGAAAAGGTGGCTGACTGCTTTGAGAGGTTCTTTAGGACAGTCAATGAACTAAGAATATATGGTAGGTCTTCAACAACTATGAGTTGAATGACAAGTTCCTCAGATCTCTCACTAGAGACTGGGATACCAAGATTTATGCCATTAGGGAAATGGCTAAGTTGGCAAGCACTCCTCCACCAACACTCTTTGGAAAGCTATTGTCCTACGAAATGCAGCTGGCTGCTAGACAAGAAGACCAGAAAGAAAGTCAATCCAAGACCAAGGACAAGACAGTGGACCTCAAGGCAAAAGCCCTAAGAAGAAGCAGAAGAAAGACTCCTTCTCCACCAAGGAGAGAAGCTGAGACCAGCTCAGAATTGTCGGAGAATAATTCCTCAGACAACCACATGTTTGATGAAGAGTTTGCAGTCTTCTCCAGGAAGCTTCAGAAGTTCATGATGAATAATTTCCCTCCTCCTATGAGCCATACATCATCTAACCCTATATCAAATGAGGAATTAGTAAACCAAATCAAAGCACTCATAGATGCTCAGAACAAAACCCTCACGGAGTATGTTGACCAGTCAGTTGCCAAGCTGAGGGATGAATTGTCAACCAAAGTCAAGGAAAATAAAGAAGAAATCTCTCACATAAACAAATAGGTCACCACCTAGTTTTATAAGGCTGGAACTGCTGGCATCAAACTGACCACGCTTATGAAATCCCTGGACACAAGCCAAAAACTCTTTGCAGCTGACATAGGATATGTCAAGAATTATGTAAGTGCAACTGATGAGGTGATCAAGGTTACAGCAGATCATGTAAATCTGCAAGTCATAAATGTTTCTTTCCACTCTATGAAGGAGGCACTACTCCTGAAAAATGAGATGCTTGTTGACAATGAGAGAATACTCCAATCCATATCAAGAAAATATGAAGCAAACACCACCACCCTGCAAAATACCATCTGTGAAGAAGGAAGAAAGGGGGAGAGCAAACATGCTAAGAAAGTAGCACTCAATACAACAAATATGGACATCAGCCACATTTTTTTGGCGACATTTGTTTAAATGTTGTCATTGTTTTTAGTTTTTGCAACATTTTTCATACGAAAACATGTCTAATAATTTTACCTCTGATCTAATTAATTATGAGTTTTTGCTCGAATTATGACTAGATATTTTCCTCTCAAGAATTGCCTATTTTTTAGTTTGACATTGCTAAGGCTTGCAAAATTTAACACTACGAAACGTGGCCAAAGCATGCCACATTTATTAACGTAAATGTGACTAATGTGAGGCGGTCGGTCTATAAAAAAATGACTCGAAAACTTTTGGCGACGGTTGTATTCGCGACGCCTGCGGCATGCGCGACATTTATAAAAACATCGCGAAACCATTAACGACGTTTGAAAAACGTCTCAATGCCTCTTAAAAATTTCGTTGATGTCCATATTTGTTGTAGTGACTTATTGAAGAACAAGCCTTCAATGTAATTCAAGGAATCAGGGTGGCACTACACCTGCCCCTCTTGGATAGAAAGAGGCCAGAGGACCTAGACTTCCCAGCACAAGCTAGAGTTTCACAGGATGCACAACTTGCTGCCAGAAGAAAGATGGAAGGAACTCAAATGGCTGAAGAGTTTATGGCAAAGAGGAGAGCTAAAAATAGAGATGATCCAGATTATAAATAGCTAAGTGATGCCTCTGAATCCATCATTATAAATGCTTGGGTAAGCCATGGACAAATTCTAAAGAATATTGATAGTGTATATCCTTCTGAAGAATGGATAAAGCATTTGGAAAGAAATTCTCTAAGGGAAAGAGTATTCAAAGAAAATCTGGTAAGAAACAACAATCCTATGAAAATGACTTGCAGATATATTCCAAAACCTTTCCTTTACTTCAAGAGGCAGGAGAACAAAGATGAAAACTTGAAGAAGACAGCTGTCACCAAGGATGCTGCTTCAAGTTCATCAAAGAAGAGCTGAGATGGGACTGCAAGACTTAGGATGCTTTAAAACATTTAATAATTATATTGTAATGAATATCAAAAGTGTAACAATGCCAAATCTTTATTAATAAAATTACAATGAGCTTGCCATGACTATATTGATGTGATAAATGTGTAATGCAACTCTCATTTATGTATCTGTGAAAAAATGAATGTGCTATTCTTTCATAGATATCTTGTATGATTAATAGTTGTTGCTATTAATCATACAGTTACACTGATAGTGATTGATAATTCACTAGTGCTTTTGGATAGTCAAACATAGTGTTATGCCATCCCACCTAGGGCGAGTTATCCTATACTGGGATGGCCAGTTGTCATGGTAATGTCTCTTTGGGTTCATCATGATATGTTTTTGTGTAGATGCACCTTAGCATGGATGAGTGTTCTACCTTCTTCAAATAGGGGGAGATTGTTGGGAATTGTGCCATTCAATGTTCCATAGGATTTGAAGAGGCATCATTAATCATGTTAAGGGGCATAATGTATTTGATGTTTGCTTGAGTTATTGCAAGCAGGTTGTCCTTGATTGGATAGGGAATAGGAAGAGGAAGCAGGAAGTCAGAAAATTTGACTAAGGCATAACCGCTGAGACAGCTGAGATAGCTGAGAAGAATGGCTCAGCAGAACCGCTGAGATAGCTGAGAAGCTCAACACATATCATTGAGAGAAGTGTTGGTCTCAGCTAAACCACCGAGACAGAAGAATGTCTCAGCCGTGAAGAAGAAACTGCTGAGACAGTTGATAAGGAACCGCTGAGACAGAAGAGTTTCAGTTGTGAAGAAAAAATTGCTGAGACATTTGAGAAGGAATCACTGAGACAAAGCAAGCAGAAATCTTCTAAGTCCAGAAAGCGGAGTCCGTCGAGCTCAGCTCACAGATCGTCGAGATCAGGTTAAAGGTTGAAGATTCAGAGTTCATCAACCTGAGCCCGCTTTTGTCGAGCTCAAGTTGAAGGTTGAAGATTCAGAGTTTGTCGAGCCCATCTCATTTATCATCGAGCTCAAGTTGAAGGTTGAAGATTCAGCATTTGTCGAGCTCAGCTCACAAATCGTCGAGCTTGGGTTAAAGTTTGAAGATTCAGAGTTCATTGACTTGATCCCGCCTTTTGTTGAGCTCAAGTTAAAGTTGAAGATTCTGAAGTTCATCGAGCTTTGCATAGAGTTCGTCGATCTTAGATTGACGATCATCGAACCCAGTCCAAATACTTCATGTTATTGTGGGAAAGCTATAATAGCGTCGGAAGCTATTGTTTGTCTTCATCTAAGGGAGGCGGCGCTCACCATACTTGACTGGGCCCAAATTCAAATTGTGACATTGATTAAAATCAAAAGATATAAAAGGAAGAGAAGAAATGAAGATTAGAGTTAATGAAAAATAAACGAAAGTAGAAAACAAAAAAGGGGAGACTTGACTTAACCTACTTCATCAAGCTTGAAAGCAAAGTCCAGCATTGAAAGCCAGAAGGCAAAGATAACTGAAGCTTCTTCTAGTTCGGCAGGAATATGAAAAAGCTCAGTTGTCTACCTAAATCACCTAGAGGGGGGTGAATATGTGAGTTGTGCGTCTTTTTGAGGAATAAAAATTTAGAGACTATGCACACAGATCAATCAAGCATTCACAGACAACAAAAGATTTATAGTGGTTCCCCAACCTTGGGTACGTCCACTTTCCCACACCGATCTAGCAAACCACTAGACTTGGCTACTCCACTATCTAGGATTCAAAAACCAATCCTATGCCTCGGAACAACGTTCCTACAAACTCGATCCAAACGAATCTACACTCGGAAGGTAAAACTTCCTACAACTCGGAGAAAATTCTCCTACAAGAAATAAGTTGAGAGAAATAAAAATACAAACAGTAATCTTCAAATCTTGAAACGATTTGCCTGGATCTTCTTCTTGTAAATGTTGAGGCTTTATCAGAAAAGTTGAAGAAGATGTCTCGGCAAATGCTAGATCTGAAAATTTCTCTTGACTTCACCAGATCGGAGAAAGAGATGATGAAGAACGAACATAATATCTCGATCTGGAAATCAAACTTGATCTGAATCTTGAAGTAAAAACCCTAGCCCTGGCACGAAGGAGATCGTCGGTAGCACGTCAACTTTCGTCTTGGATAGAGAAATGCGATTTAGAATACTTTAGAATAATCTGACGGCTTGATTGAATATGATTATTAGCATTAGAGTTGATCGGTCTTGAAAAAACCTATTTATAAGTTATCCCCTAACGGTCATAATTATTTTTAATGATGTACACGTGGATTAATCACGTCAAGGATTTGAAAATCCTGTCAAATCAGGACTTAGGAAAAATTTCTGAAAATTTGACTGATATACTCGAGTCATCATATACCTACTCGAGTACTTGAAGTCATTACTCGAGTAAGGGAGAAAGAGACTACTTGATTATTTACTTAGAAAAATATCCAGAATTGAAGAGGAGATACTCGAGTAAATAAAGACATACTCGAGTGCTATGCTAATTACTCGAGACAAAGAAATTGGACTACTCGAGTATAAGATGGGTTACTCGAGTATAAGAATTCAACTTCTCGAGTGAATGAAGATGTACTCGAGTAAGATACTTAGATAAATTTCTGAGAAGGGAAAACGAGATACTCGAGTACTAAAAATGAACTACTCGAGTGAATGAGATCTACTCGAGTATATAGATAAACTACTCAAGTAAAGTACTGAGGATTTCTGAGTTAGAGAAAGAGAAATACTCTAGTATAAACTCTGGACTACTCGAGTAGTATATAAACTACTCGAGTATAGGAATTTAACTACTCGAGAGGAAAGAATCTGCACGAGTCGCTGACTTCTGTTACTCGAGACAAATGACTTAACTACTCGAGTGTAAAAACTTACTACTCGAGTATTTAACTTAGAAAAATTCTTAAAGGAGATAACTCGAGTATAAGAATTCAACTACTCGAGTACCATTTCACTTTTCGAGTATAAATACATCTACTCGAGTAAATGACTTAGAGAATTTTTCTACATTGAAATTCTTTTCTTCAATAAGGGTCACAACACTTCTAAGTCCAATCAGTCCAAGTGCTTGTACTATAAAGTGTATACCAATAGAGAGGCTACCCATGGGTCAACACCATGGATCACACGAGGGATTACATTGTATGGTCCTGTGTTTGATGATCCATTGTAGACTGACAATGGTCTACACTTGGCAATATAGTCCTGCAAACACATAACTCAAGCAAGGCATCAAATACAACTTAATTCATCTTAGTTCAAGGGTGACTTTGTACAAATCTGAGTAATTATGGATGCAATACCCAACAATCTCAACATATTTGTAGAAGTCAGAACTCTCTACACTAAGGTGAATTATATCAAAGTATAAAGGACAATTATAAAAATATTGAGCATAAATAAAATGCCGTAAACTACTGAACAAAGGAAAGATCAACAAAATTAGGATTATATAATAAGAAATGTTTTAGATTCCTTTTCTACAACAAATCAGTTCTTATCCCACAAGAAAATGTCTTTCATTTGCTCTGATGCTACTAAGAATGTTGCTGCTGTCTATTAAGTTTTTCTTGTTGTCTTCTCTGATAACATAAAGGCTTTGGGTAATATTTGGGATGTCTGGGAGGGGAATTGGGATTGTTCCTCCCATATTCCCTATCATGGATTCTTCTCTTTGTCATGGACTTTTCATAAAGCTCCCATTTTGTTGAACTGTAGTGAATATTTTTGTTCTCATGGAAGTCCATCAATAGCTTCAAAGTATCAAGGATAAGTTCTTTTGATGTAGGGCTCCAAATTTCAGCAAACTCTTGGGCCTTCCTTCTCTCTGCCTCTGGATTAGGAAAGGATCTCTTGGCAGAAGGTCCCTCTCCATACTTCCTTTTCTTGGGAATCTGAATTTCAGGTAGATCTTTAGGAATATCAGCTTCCCATACTTGGGAGTAGAAATCTAGAGGAGGGACACCTTCCCCTTCAGGCCTGGGAGAGAAGGTGGGGATCTGAGCAGACATCTGGACTGGCTGAGCTTCAGCAAGAGGATTCAGATTATGAGGAATGATATTTGGGTCTGCTTGGAAGTCTGGAAAAATCTGATTATGAACCCATACATCAGTGTCATAGGTGTGAAACTTGACTGACTGAATTTGAGCTAAAACATCTTTATTGATTTATTTCATTCTTTCATCCAAGGGAGTCCTAACAGAAGTGTCAAATTTTGCAATTTGTTCTTTCACAAGGTCCTCCCCCTTTCTGAATTCTACACATAGCTGATCTATAGTCTCAGCTTTAAAAGTGCCAACCTCTTCACATACCTGCATAACATGTTCTTGAGCTTTCTTTTCCAACTATAACTGATTGTTAGCCAAAGTTAAGGACTGATTCATTACTTCACCAACACTAGTGATAGTGTGGTCTAGTGCTTTTCCACCAATCTTAAAGAGAAATTTTAACTGATCTGTATTGTGATGAATTTCTGCAAATCCTCTACTCATCTCTTAATCAAGAGTAGAAACTTTATCTTGCACTATCTTCAGAGAGGCATCAAAGTGGTTTCTCTGGTCTAGGAGCATTTGTTCAATTTTGCTGAGCAGTTCAGAATAGGAGACAGTGCCTGAGGCAGATGCAGAGGTAGAAGCAGGAGCAGAAGTTGTTACAATTGCTGGAGGAGGAGGGGCAACCCATGAAGGGATTTCTTCAATAATGACTGAGCTGAGAGATCTAGTAGTGATGACTAAATCTTCTTCTTCCTCACAATGGAAAGTGGGAAGAGAGAAATCCAAATTTCTCATAGGAGCATCAGTAGGCTCTGGCGAGAGAGGAGTCTCATCTGAAATTAGAATAGTTTTTTTGTAACTTTCTCTAGAGTTGGAGTAGGGGGTGGCTTGGGAGAGGGTGACTGTTTTGGGAGATTTGCTTGAGAAGGATCTGTAGCAGGGTCTTCAGCTTGGTTCTCTTGGAGCAGGGGCCCATCTGACTTGAGCTCTTCAATCATCTTAACTATATCATCAGATGTTGAGAGGAGGATTTCTTGGACCTGAGTATTTGATGGAAGTTCTTCTGATGGAGATAGAGGGATGGAGGTAGCTGGAAATGGGGTATGGTTGTTGTGCTGTTGCTATTCAGGAGAAGCAGGAAGAGTGGGTGACTTATCATGAAGACTTGATGAGGTAGGCTCCCCCTCAACTGCTGCACCAGAAGTGCCAGCATCTTTATGTAGAGAGGGAGGTGGATTCCTGTCATCAGAAGAAGAAATTTCCTTGGGGGTTGGCTGATCATGAGCTTTTGTGCTTGTACTGGATTCTAGAGCTTCAGCTCCCATCTTTGAATGGATGAAATTGATACTTTCTTCATATGATGTAGAACTGCACCTTTGGCAAAACTGAAAACTTCAGGATTTATCTCTTGGAGGAGAAGGGAGATAGTCCGAGCATAGTTAGGGTCTTTGATGCTTTCCTTAATTCTGTCTAGAATAAGCATTCCAAGCTGAAATTTCTTGCGACAGAATATTGCTTGCATTATGTCGAACATGTTGAGAGAGATGTATCTGATGGAATAAGTTTTGCAGAGGAGGATTTTTGCAATGACATCAACAAGGAACTTTCCCTCTGGATTGAAGTCTTACTTATTGAGAGAAATAGATTCAGGCCATACACCACAGAATAAGCACATTCTATTCGACTCTTCCGGACCTAGGTTGTCTTCTTCGTCGATGACGGGAATGCGAAGAAGAGTTGCGATAGAGGTTTTATCCAGCTTTATCTTAATACCTTTCACTTTGGACTTGATAACCTTGCCATTTCTCTTCACTTTGGCATTCTTGAAGAATTCCTCTACTTCTGGGAATAGGATTGTACACGGTTGTTGAAGAATGAAGTTGAGTCTGGCGGTGTCGAAAAGAATTAGGAGATTGTGGAAATCATTTGAAATATCTTCAATACCGGCTGGAACAAGTTCGGTACCAATTCTAATCTTAGATGGAGGAGCCATCATCCATAAATCAGGAGAAACTGGAGCGGGGAAGACGAATGCTCTGCAACTGTTGGCAGAAGACAAAGAGACTGCGACTTACTCGAGAGAAGATTGATTTGCGTAAAGAAGAAAATCTAGATATTTCGATTTATATAACCCTAATTTGTTTATAATTAAGGAATAAAATTTCGATTTCATACCTGGGAGGGGTCGACATAGGCCTTGGTTTGCGAGTAAAGAAATTTGAAATAAATCACCTAGACTTCCATATACTTGAGTGATGGGAAATACTCGAGTAGGTCTAGAGATACTCGAAGAAGTCTAGAGGTACTCGAGTATGTCTGGGGAGTACTCGAGTAAGTCTAGGGAGTACTCGAGTAAGTCTAGGGAGTACTCGAGTATGTCTATGGAGTACTCGAGTATGACATTAGGTACTCGAGTAGGTCTTGTCTTACTTGAGTCATTGACTTAGAATTTTGGGAAATTCCAACTTTTGACTTATTTCTTCATCTCTGAGCCTTTGTATGAGTCAACCATCTCTAATCTTCTTTGTTGAGCATACCAAGTTCTGTTTTGAAGAACGAGAACTTGGTATCGTTCAATGGCTTCATGAAAATATCTACAATCTGCCTGTCTGTAGAGACATACTGTAGATCTATATCTTCATTCTCCACATGCTCCCGGATGAAGTGGTATCGCAGCTCTATGTGCTTTGTCCGACTGTGTGAGACTGGGTTGTTTGCTATTGCAATTGCGCTAGAAGAATCGCAAAGCAATGGAATGTTCTGAAACTTCATGTTGTAGTCTTCAAATTGATTCTTTATCCATAGCAGCTGTGCACATCAACAGCCTGTAGAGATATACTCTGACTCAGATGTTTAGATTGCAATACAGTTCTGCTTCTTACTACTCCAGGAAATAAGCCTCCTTCCAAGGAATTGACAAATCCCGAAAGTGCTTTTCCTGTCCTCTTTGCTACCCACAAAATCTGCATCTGAAAAAACAATTAGTTCACTATCATTACTTCTTGGGTACCATAAGCCAAGATTTGGTGTACCTTTAAGATATCTCAAAATCTGCTTTTCAGCAGTGTAGTGAGATTCCTTAGAGTTCACCTGAAATCTAGCACAAACACATGTTGAAAACATTATGTCAGGTTTACTGGCAGTAAGGTAGAGCAAGGATCCAATTATGCTTCTGTACATGGTTTCATCAAAAGGTTTCCCGTTCTCATCCTTGTCCAGGGACATAGCTAAACCCATTGGATTCCTCATAGAGGTTGCGTTCTCCATTCGGAATTTCTTAATTAGCTCTTTGGTGAACTTAGTCTGCGAGATGAAAATTCCATCTTCAGATTGTTTCACCTGAAGCCCTAAGAAATACTTCAGCTCTCCCATACGGCTCAATTCAAACTTCCCTTGCATAAGTTTAGAAAAATTCTTACAGAGGTTGTCGTCAGTAGAGCCAAAAATGATGTCGTCGACATAGATTTGCACTAGCAAAATCTTGTCATTTATTTCCCTAAGAAATAATGTCTTATCTATCTTTCCCCTTGTGAACTTGTTCTCAAGAAGAAAGCTAGACAGCGTCTCATACCAAGCTCGAGGAGCTTTTTTCAGACCATATAAAGATTTTTTCAGTAAGTAAACAAAATCGGGAAAGTTAGAGTCAATAAAACCTGGAGGTTGTTCCACATATACTTCTTTCTTTATGTCACCATTAAGGAAGGCGGACTTCACGTCCATCTGATAGACGGTGAAGCCCTTGAGTGCAGCATATGCTAGTAATAACCTTATTTCCTCCAGTCTTGCAACTGGAGCATATGTTTGGTCGAAGTCGATTCCTTCTTCTTAGCGATATCCTTTGGCTACGAGTTTAGCTTTGTTCTTTATGATTGTTCCATCTTCGTCCATCTTATTCCTGTAGACCCACTTCGTTCTGATGACGTTCTTTCCTTTGGGTCTTGGAATAAGTGTCCAGACTTTGCAGTGCTTAAACTGATTCAGTTCTTCTTCCATAGCCAGGATCCATGATGCATCCGAGTTTGCTTCCTCAAACTTCTTTGGTTAACCCTGGGAGAGAAAACTTAAGTATAAATTCTCATTATTTGTACCTCTACGATTTCTGACACTATCCCGGGTATCTCCTATGATTTGGTCCATGGGGTGATCCTTCAGGTGTCTGAGCTCTAAAGTCCTTGCATCTGGAACGTCATTAATCACTGGAGTGACTTCATTAACTTAGACAATTTCTTCATCTTTATCATCTACCTCTCCAATAGTGGTTGGAGTGGTGATCTTGATGAGCTGTTCACCTTTATCTTCAGTCGGTTCATCCATGCTAACTTCTTTTAACTTTGTACCTACATCTTCAATGAACACACTAGAAGAGTTGTTCTACAGCAAGCTCGTCTCATCAAATACAACATGTATTGATTCTTCTACAACCAGAGTTTTTTTATTGAAAACTCTATATGCCTTTATATGGCTACTATATCCTACAAAAATACCTTCAAAACTCTTTTCGCTAAACTTGGTAGTGTGATAATTACCATTGTTAAGCACGAAGCATTTACAGCCAAAAATTCTAAGATATGAGACAGTCGGTTTCCTGCCTTTTAAAAGTTCATAAGGTGTCTTATCATGATTCTTATTTATGAGTGCTCGATTTTGCACGTGGCACGTAGTGTTGATGGCTTCAACCCAGAAATACTCTGGTAGTGAGGCATCATTCAACATAGTCCTGCAAGCCTCTATGAATGTTCTGTTCCTTCTCTCAGCTACTCCATTTTGATGTGGAGTACGAGGAGATTAAAACTCATGAAAGATACCTAGGATTTCAAAGAATTCTGTCATGGCCCCAAACTTGAATTCTATTCCATTATCACTTCTGATTTTGACTACAGAATAGTTGTATTCATTCTATACCTGCCTGACAAAATTTGTAAAGACATCGAAGGTATCTGACTTGTGTTTCAGAAAGAACACCCACGCAAAGCGCGAGTAGTCATCAACAATAACCAACTATACTCCTTACCTCCCAAACTTCTAACTTGTAGTGGACCGAACAAGTCCATATGAAGTAGGTGTAAACACTTATTGGAGACTTTGCCTATTATGCTTTTAAAAGTAGCCCTTGTTTTCTTGCCTTTTACACAAGCATGACAAGGTCTGTCCTTAGCGCACTTTACATTCGGGGCATCACGTACTAAGTTCAGAGAGAATAATTTATTAATAGTTTTAAAATTAATATATGCTAATCTATTGTGCCATTTGTCACCAAGAGACGCACTATCTTTTGCTAAAAAGCACACTAGTGTAGAAGAGTCTATACAAAAGAAATTTAAACAAAATATATTTCTTGCTTCGAGTGCCAGATAGAATTGTTTCCATATTATCAACAGACTTTATCAAGCACTTGTCAGCATGGAATTCAACTATGTATCCTTTGTCGCATAGTTGCCTTATGCTTATGAGATTATGTTCCAATCCCTCGACATAAGCTACATCCAAAAAGGATACACTACCGTTAGTGATCATACAGTAGCCTTTAGTGATTTCTCGGTCTGAACCTCCAAAGATGACCTTTGGTCCGTTCAAGACTGGAGAATAGTTCTGAAGTAGGCTTCTTATCCCGGTCATGTGCCGATAGCATCCACTGTACAAATACCAGATAGGCGTTTTAGTGGTCTTAAGACATCCCTGCAATCATAATCAGTTTTCCTTAGGAACCAAAACATGTTTGGGTCCTTGGTCTCGGTTTAGAACACTCCCCCTACGAGTATTAGCATTATGAGTGGTCATTCTCATGTTGCCAACTTGAGGAGTTGCAACATTTCTTGTATTAACCAACAATCGTTGGCAAAATTACCAATTTTGCCACAACACCAACAGTCGAACCTGTTGTAGCTTTGCCTTAGGTACTCCTGCTTGACCTTCTAGGATAGTGGTCCAGCAGGGGTTGCAGTCTTGGAGGAGGAGGCTTCATGATGATGGCAATCATATGATTTCTTTTCCTTTGCAGGCTTTTCCACAATGGGTTTTACCTTTGGTGCTTTCTTGAAGTTATGACCATGATCATAAGGACCATAGTCCTGAAGAATGACTTCTTCATAAGGTGCCTTAAAGACACTCTCACCAAAGTTTTTGGGGGCGAGTCCATCCTTGGTAACGAGACTTTGGCTCTACATAAGTAGGCCTAGTCAAGTGGTCGTAGGATGAGTCAAGATCAAACTTATTAGTTGGAAATATGACTTTCTTAAAGATAGTCTGATCTTGAGGGGTCTTCCCCTTTTCTTTGGCCAAGGCCTTCTTGGCGGCCTTATTCCTTCTCTGAGCCTTATTCCTCCTCAAAGATTTACTAGGAGCTTCTACATGGCCCATCCCAGTACCCTTGGCCTTAGCAGAGAACTCAACAACATGAGGAAGAACTACCTTGGGCTTAGAGAAACCTTCAAAAAGTTTCTTTTTGGCTTCTAGTAATTCTTCCAACCCCTTGATGATTTCATCCTTAAGATCAAGGTGCTTGATAGCCTTGTTGAACTCATCAACTGCAGTATCTAAGTCTTATCTGAGTGAGTCCAACTTAATGACTTCCTCTCTCAGAGAGCTGTCTATGGCCTTTAGAGAATTAATCTCTTTTGCCTGAGTTTTCACGACCTTTCGAAATTTGTCGTATGCCTTGATTAACTCCTTATACTGGGCCATGAGTTCAGACTCATCGTCAGAGGAGCTGTCCTCATGATCATGCTTAGAGATTTCAGATTCAGAAAGAGGAGTGTGAGAGTTTACCTTTCCAGTTAACTGGGGCTCTTGTTCAATATCTGATTGAGCCATAAGCCCAAAGTAGGCTTCTTCTTCTTCACTCGACTCAGATGAGTCAGAGTCACTAAGAGTTTTGGCCTTCTTGGCTATCAGGCTCTTCTTTGTCCTCTTCTTGTTGTATGAGGACTTCTTTTCTTCTCTCTTTCCACCCTCCTTCTTCTTGTGGGGGCAATCAGCGATGACATGACCTTGCTTATTACAACAGTAACAAACAATGTCAGTCGAAATGTGTTTGTTCAGTTTAGAACCATACCTGTCATTGCTGCTTGAGCCTTTTCTGTGACGATCACCATCATGTCGTGATCTTCTATAGGAGGCATCCTTGCCTTTCCATTGCTTCTTCTTGTTTAAGAATTTCTTGAATTGTCGTGAGAGTAGAGAGAATTCTCCTTCAGATAGATCTGAGCTTGAAGTGCTTGACTCAGATGATTCATTTTCACTTTCTTCTTGTGCTGGGGCAGGAGAGGTATCCTGTGACTCCCTGGAGGTGTCTACCTTTAGAGCAACAGAATTCTCCTTGGATGCAGACCTTCTCTTCTCTTCTTAAGCTTTACTTGAGTTGAGTTAAAGCTCATATGACATTAGCTTTCCGAAGAGATTTTGAGGGTCTGTCTCAGCTAGCTTTCCAAACTCTCGAATAGCACACACCTTTTTATCCCATTCCTTGGTTAGGGATCTCAGGTGTATAACCCCGTATTCGCAGAGTGGGGGTCCCCCGGCAGGCGCAAGGCTTGCTGTGTATTTTAAAGCTTTTTCAGGGTTTTGCACTCTTGGAGGCCAATTTAGTGTGAATTTGTGTTTTGTACTATTAGGGGGATGAAATATTTGTCTCCCCCCGGCCCCTTTGAGGCGGCTGCCCAGGCCGCCGAGTACCCCCCAGTCCGCCGAGTACCCCCCAAGCCACCGAGTACCCCCCAGGCCGCCGAGTACCGCCCAAGCCGCCGAGTACCACCCAGGCCGCCGAGTACCGCCCAGACCGAGTACCCCCTAGTCCGCCGAGTACCGCCTAGGCCGCCGAGTACCCCCAGGCCGCCGAGTACCTCCCAGGTCGCCAAGTACCACCCAGGCCACCGAGTACCGCCCAGGCGAGTACCCCCCCCCCCCCCCCCCCCCCCAGCCCACCGAGTTCACCCAGGCCGCCGAGCTCGCCCCTAGCCGCCAACTCTCCCGACCTCAGCTCGACCAATTTGGGGGCATTTTAGTAATTTCAGAGCAGCATAGGTTGGTTATTGGTAGGCCATTCTCAGAAAACTATAAATATACCCTTGAGGGTGCCTTGGAGGGGATCACTTCTTCATCACTTGAATCCCCTTGCTTTCTTCCTCCCAGGCACCTAGCTCAGCATTGGCTAGGGAGGGGGAGACCTCAAAGGTCTTCTGGGTGTGAGGTTGGACCTCCACGCTAGAGCCGAGGGTCTGTTCCTAGTTTCTCAAGTCTTTGGTCCGTTACGTTCCCCCGAGTGTTGTAGGTGTGAGGTCACCCCTCTTTTGGGACCCCGAACTCCACAGAGACCAAGTTTTTTGTTTCAACATCAGGAACTTGTCATTTAGCTCCCCATTAGTGAAGACCCGACCATATACTCTTAGGTCCTGAGGGATTCAGAGAGCCAGATATGGCTTACTATACCGGGAAGGATGACCCCGTCCAGCACCTGCAGTGGTTCAAGTATGCCGTCTCCATCAGGCGGATGACGGATGCCTTCAAGTGTCGCCTCTTTGCGATCACGTTGAAGGAGAAGGCAAGGGACTGGTTTCATCAACTCCCCCCGAGGTTGATCTATGGGTTCGAGGACTTGAGTCGAAGCTTCCAGCTCCGCTTCTCCACCTCCAAGAAGAGGAAGAAGAGTCTCGAATCCATCTTTCTGATAAGGCAGATGGTCGAGGAGTCGCTGGCCAACTACGTTGACAGGTTCCAAGAGGAGATCCTGGATATCCAGGAGATGTCGGGGTATGCTCTACAGATGGCCTTCACTGTTGGGCTGAAGGAGGGCTTCTTCAAGATGAGCTTGACTCGGAAGGCCCCCCTTTCCTTCGAGGAGTTTAGGGAAAGGGCGGTAGAGGAGATAGCCATGGAGGCGGCCAATCCGGCATTTGTCAAGAGATTGGCAAAGTTGACGGAGGAAGAGTCAAAGGAGCAAGGTGGCTCGAGACATCAGGAAGGAAGAAGGAGAAAGGAGCAGAGAGCTCAGGGGTTCCAAGGACGGGAGGATCCGGAGCTAGGTTAGAGACAGCGGGGAGGACCTGCCAAGGGTCCAGGAAGAGCTCTAATCCAGGGTGGTGGGGACTTTCAGGGAGGCCAAGGAAGATACAACTTCCAAAGGCAAGCCCCTAGGCAGCTCCTACCCCCACCACAACAAGCAATAACGATCGGTCGAAGGGAGAGGAGGAACCGCATGGGAAGAGGAAGAGTTAGAGTAGAGTTACCCTACTGTGAGTTCCACAAGGAGGAGGGTCATGCAACAGCTATTTCCCCGAGTTCCAGGAGTTGAGAAGGACAAGAGCTCCGACACCACAGCCTCGACAATCGCAAGATCTGGTACGGATTGAAAAAGTCCAATCCGAGACAGCAGGGGAGAGGTGTGAGGACAGGGTTGATGTGGGCACCCGAGGAGGGATCCTTTGATGCATGAGGAAAGAGGGAGGTAAACGGAGTAGATCATCTCTTGTAATGAACTTTGTTTGCATTGTATCACCTATGATTAATGAAAAAGACTGCCGGAAAACATTTGTATTCAAGTCCTTTTTGCCTCGAGATGATTCCGCTGACCAGGATCCCACTAGCTGGCAGGGCAGGTTGATCTCTCGTGGAGGCTAAGTCCTTTTAGCTCCGGGATGATTCCGCTGACCAGGCACCAACTAGTTGGCAGGGTAGGTTGATCTCTCGTGGAGGATAAGTCCTTTTAGCTCAGGGATGATTCCGCTGACTAGGCTCCCACTAGCTGGCAGGGCAGGTTGATCTCTCATAGAGGCTAAGTCCTTTTAGATCCGTGATGATTCCGCTGACCAGGCTCCCACTAGCTGGCAGGGCAGGTTGATCTCTCGTGGAGGCTAAGTCTTTTTAGCTCCGGGATGATTCTGCTGACTAGGCTCCCACTAGCTGGCAGGGCAGGTTGATCTCTCGTGGAGGCTAAGTCCTTTTAGATCCGGGATGATTCCGCTGACCAAGCTCCCACTAGCTGGCAGGGCAGGTTGATCTCTCATGGAGGCTAAGTCCTTTTATCTCCGGGATGATTCCGCAGACCAGGCACCCACTAGCTAGCACGACAGGTTGATCTCTCGTGGAGGCCAAGTCCTTTTAGCTCTGGGATGATTCCGTTGACAAGGCTCCCACTAGCTGGCAAGGCTGCTTGATCTCTCGTGGAGGCTAAGTCCTTTTAGCTCCGGGATGATTCCGCTGACCAGGCTCCCACTAGCTGGCAGGGCTGGTTGATCTCTCGTGGAGGCTAAGTCCTTTTAGCTCCGGGATGATTCCGCTGACCAGGCTCCCACTAGCTGGCAGGGCAGGTTGATCTCTCGTGGAGGCTAAGTACTTTTAGCTCCGGGATGATTCCGCTGACAAGGCACCCACTAGCTGGCAGGGCAAGTTGATCTCTTGTGGAGGCTAAGTCATTTTAGCTCCGGGATGATTCCTCTGACCAGACACCCACTAGCTGGAAGGGCAGGTTGATCTCTCGTGGAGGCTAAGTCCTTTTTGCTCCGGGATGATTCCGCTGACCAGGCTCCCACTAGCTGGCAGGGAAGGTTGATCTCTCGTGGAGGCTAAGTCCTTTTAGCTCCGGGATGATTCCGCTGATCAGGCTCCCACTAGCTGGCAAGGAAGTTTAATCTCTCGTGGAGGCTAAGTCCTTTTAGCTCTGGGATGATTCCGCTGACCAGTCACCCACTAGCTGGCAGGGAAGGTTGAACTCTTGGGGAGGCTAAGTCCTTTTAGCTCTAGGATAATTCCGCTGACCAGTCTCCCACTCGCTGGCAGGGCAGGTTTATGTCTCGTGGAGGCTAAGTCCTTTTAGCTCCGGGATGATTCTGCTGACCAGGCTCCCACTAGCTGGCAGGACAGGTTGATCTCTCGTGGAGGCTAAGTCCTTTTAGCTCCGGGATGATTCCGCTAACTAGGCACCCACTAGCTGGCAGGGCAAGTTGATCTCTCATGGAGGCTAAGTCCATTTAGCTCCGGGATGATTCCACTAACCAGACACCCACTAGCTGGAAGGGCAGGTTGATCTCTCGTGGAGGCTAAGTCCTTTTAGCTCCGGGATGATTCCTCTGACTAGACACCCAAAGCTTGCAGGGCAGGTTGATCTCTCGTGGAGGCTAAGTCCTTTTAGCTCCGGGATGATTCCGCTGACCAGGCTCCCACTAGCTGGTAGGGAAGGTTGATCTCTCATGGAGGCTAAGTCTTTTTAGCTCTGGGATGATTCCGCTGACCAGGCTCCCACTAGCTGGCAGGGCAGTTTGATCTCTCGTGGAGGCTAAGTCCTTTAAGCTCCGGGATGATTCCGCTGACCAGGCTCCTACTAACTGGCAGGGCAGGTTGATCTCTCGTGGAGGCTAAGTCATTTTAGCTCCGAGATGATTTCGCTGACAAGGCTCCCACTAGCTGGCAGGGCAGGTTGATCTCTCGTGGAGGCTAAGTCCTTTTAGCTCCTGGATGATTCCGCTGAACAGGCTCCCACTAGCTGGCAGGGAAGGTTGATCTCTCGTGGAGGCTAAGTCCTTTTAGCTCCGGGATGATTCCGCTGACCAGACACCCACTAGCTAGCAGGGCAGGTTGATCTCTCGTGGAGGCTAAGTTCTTTTATCTCTTGGATGATTCTGCTAACCAGGCTCCCACTAGCTGGCAGGGAAGGTTAATTTCTCGTGGAGGCTAAGTCCTTTTAGCTCCGGGATTATTCCGCTGACCAGGCTCCAACTAGCTGGCAGGGCAGGTTGATCTCTCGTGGAGGCTAAGTCCTTTTAGCTCCGGGATGATTTCGCTGACCAGGCACCCACTAGCTGGAAGGCCTGGTTGATCTCTCATGGAGGCTAAGTCCTTTTAGCTCCGGGATTATTCCGCTGACCAGGCACCCACTAGCTGGCAGAGCAGGTTGATCTCTCGTGGAGGCAAAGTCCTTTTAGCTTCGGGATAATTCCGCTGACCAGGCTCCCACTACCTGGCAGGGCAAGTTGATCTCTCGTGGAGGCTAAGTCCTTTTAGCTCCGGGATGATTCCGCTGACCAGGCTCCTACTAGCTGGCAGGGCAGGTAAATATCTTGTGGAGACTAAGTCCTTTTAGCTCCGGGATGATTCCGCTGACCAGGCTGCCACTAGCTGGCAGAGCAGGTTGATCTCTAATGGAGGCTAAGTCCTTTTAGCTCCGGGATGATTCCGCTGACCAGGCTCTCACTAGCTGGCAGGGCAGGTTGATCTCTCGAGGAAGCTAAGTACTTTTAGCTTCGGGATGATTCCGCTGACCAGAAACCCACTAACTGGCAGGGCAGGTTGATCTCTCGTGGAGACTAAGTCCTTTTAGCTCTGGGATGATTCCGCTGACCAGGCTCCCACTAGCTGGCAGGGCAGGTTGATCTCTCGTGGAGGCTGAGTCCTTTTATCTCCGGGATGATTCCGCTGACCAGGCTCCCACTAGCTGGCAGGGCAGGTTGATCTCTCGTAGAGGCTGAGTCATTTTAGCTCCGGGATGATTCCACTGACCAGGAACCCACTAACTGGCAGGGCAGGTTGATCTCTTGTGGAGGCTGAGTCCTTTTAGCTCCAGGATGATTCCGCTGACAAGGCTCCCCCTAGCTGGCAGGGCAGGGTTATCTCTCGTGGAGGCTGATTCCTTCTCGCTCCGGGATGATTCCGCTGACCAGGCTCCCACTAGCTGGCAGGGCAGGTTGATCTCTCATGGAGGTTGAGTCCTTTTAGCTCCGGGATGATTCTGCTGACCTGGCTCCCACTAGCTGGCAGGGCAGGTTGATCTCTCGTGGAGGAGGAGTCCTTTTAGCTTCGGGATGATTCTGCTGACCAGTCTCCTACTAGCTGGCAGGGTAGGTTGATCTCTCGTGGAGGCTGAGTCCTTTTAGCTCCGGGATGATTTCGCTAACCAGACTCCCACTAACTGGCAGGCCAGGTTGACACCTTAGGGGAAACCAAGTTTTTGGTACCAGGAGCGCTACACTCAGCGAATACGTTGGGTTGGATGTTTGTTTCCGAACTTGTGCCAACCTCGAAAAGAGCGTGGATTGTCTATAACCCCGTATTCACGTAGTGGGGTCCCCCGACAGGTGCATGGCTTGCAGTGCAGTTTTAAGCTTTTTGAGGGTTTTGCACTCTTGGAGGCCAATTTAGTGTGAATTTGTGTTTTGTACTATTAGGGGGATGAAATATTTGTCTCCCCCAGGCCCCTTTGAGGGGGATGCCCAGGCCTCCGAGTACCCCCCAAGCCGCCGAGTACCCCCCAGGCTACCGAGTACCCCCCAGGCCGCTGAGTACCGCCCAGGCCGCCGAGTACCACCAAGGCTGCCGAGTACTGCCAAGGCCGAGTACCCCCCAGTCTGCCGTGTATCGCCAAGGCCGCCGAGTACCCCCCAGGCCGCCGAGTACCGCCTAGGTCGCCGAGTAAAACCCAGGCCGCCAAGTACCGCCCAAGCCGAGTACCTCCCCCCCCTAGCCCGCCGAGTTCACCCAGGCCGCCGAGCTCGCCCCTAGCTGCCAACTCGCCCGACCTCAGCTCGACCGATTTGGGGGCATTTCAGTAATTTCAGAGCAGCGCAGGTTGGTTATTGGCAGGTCATTCTCAGAAAACTATAAATAGACCCTTGAGGGTGCCTTGGAGGGGATCACTTCTTCATCACTTGAATCCCCTTGCTTTCTTCCTCCAAGGCACCTAGTTCAGCATTGGCTAGGGAGGGGGAGATTTCAAAGGTCTTCCGGGTGTGAGGTGGGACCTCCACGCTAAAGCCGAGGGTCTGTTCCTTGTTTCTCAAGTCTTTGGTCAGTGACGTTCCCCCGAGTGTAGTAGGTATGAGGTCACCCCTCTTTTGGGACCCCAAACTCCACAGAGACCAAGTTTTTGGTTTTAACATCAGGAACTTGTCATTTAGCTCCCCATTAGTGAATACCCGGCCATATACTCTTAGGTCGTTGACTATCTTGAAAAAGTTCTCAAATGTGTCAGCAATGGTATCTTTGTGCCCTTGTCGGAAGGCTTCATATTTCTGATTCAAAAAGGATCTTCTGTCATCCCTTACTTCTTATATACCTTCCATCAAGGTGATGAGAGATTGCCACATCTCCTTAGCAGACTGACAGTAGATCAGGTTTTACAGCATTGAGTCATCGACTGCACTTGCAATTATATTTTTAGCTTTCTTGTCCAAGGAGACAAGTGCAATCTCGTCTTTATCTAGATCCATCAATTTATTGGGAACTTGCTTTGTTGGATCTATAATGGAGATAGTCATAGGAATGTGAGGACCTTCTTCAACAATCATGAAGATCCTCGGATCCACAACTTCCATGAAAAATTTAATCCTTTCTTTCCACATGGGAAAGTTCTTCTTTGAGCATACTGGAAGCTTGGCAAAATCTTTAGTCTTGTTCATGCTTGGATGATATCAAAAGATAACTAGGGACGGATCTGATCATGGTGTTAACCTTTTAGCAATCAACCTTCCTCTGATACCAATTGAAAAAGTTCATTTGTCTACCTAAATCACCTAGAGGGGGGGTGAATAGGTGAGTTGTGCGTCTTTTTGCGGAATAAAAATTTAGAGACTATGCACACAGATCAATCAAGCATTCACAGACGACAAAAGATTTATAGTGGTTCCCCAACCTTGGGTACGTTCACTTTCCCTCACCGATCTAGCAAACCACTAGACTCGGCTACTCCACTATCTCGGATTGAAAAACCAATCCTACGCCTCGGAACAACATTCCTACAAACTCGATCCAAACAGATCTACACTTGGAAGGTAAAACTTCCTACAACTCGGAGAAAATTCTCCTACAAGAAATAAGTTGAGATAAATAAAAATACAAACAGTAATCTTCAAATCTTGAAATGATTTGCCTGGATCTTCTTCTTGTAAACGTTGAGGCTTTATCAGAAAAGTTAAAGAAGATGTCTCGGCAAAAGCTAGATCTGAAAATTTCTCTTGACTTCACTAGATCGGAGAAAGAGATGATGAAGAACAAACAGAATATCTCGATCTAGAAATCAAACTTGATCTTAATCTTGAAGTCGAAACCCTAGCCCTGACTCGAAGGAGATCGTCGGCAGCGGCGATGGCTTTCGACTTGGAGAGAGAAATGTGATTCAGAATACTTTAGAATTATCTGACGGCTTGATTGAATATGATTATTAGCATTAGGGTTGATCGGTCTTGACAAGACCTACTTATAAGATATCCCCTAACTATCATAATTATTCTTAATGATGTATACGTGGACCAATCACGTCACCGGATTCGAAAATCACGTCAAATATGGACTTAGTAAAAATTTCTGAAAAACTGACTGATATACTCGAGTCATCATATACCTACTCGAGTACTTGAAGTCATTACTCTAGTAAGGGAGAAAGAGACTACTCGAGTATTTACTTAGAAAAAAATCCAGAATTGAAGAGGAGATACTCAAGTAAATAAAGACATACTTGAGTGTTAAGCTGATTACTCGAGACAAAGAAATAGGACTACTCGAGTATAAGACAGGTTACTCGAGTATAAGAATTCAACTACTCGAGTGAATGAAGATGTACTCAAGTAAGATACTTAGAAAAATTTTTTAGAAGGGAAAACGAGATACTCGAGTACTAAAAATGAACTACTCGAGTGAATGAGATCTACTCGAGTATATGGATAAACTACTCGAGTAAAGTACTAAGGATTTCTGAGTTAGAGAAAGAGAAATACTCGAGTATAAACTGACTACTCGAGTAGTATATAGACTACTCGAGTATAGGAATTTAACTACTCGAGAGGAAAGAATCTACACGAGTCCCTGACTTTTGTTACTCGAGACAAATGACATAACTACTCGAGTGTAAAAACTGACTACTCGAGTATTTAACTTAGAAAAATTCTGAGAGGAGAAACTGGTGATTCGAGTATAAGAATTCAACTACTCGAGTATCATTTCACTTACTCGAGTATAAATACATCTACTCGAGTAAATGACTTAGAGAATTTTTCTATATTGAAATTCTTTTCTTCAATGAGGGTCACCAACACTTCTAAGTCCAATCAGTCCAAGTGCTTGTTATATGAAGTGTATCCCAAAAGAGAGGCTACACATGGGTCAACACCATGGATCACACAATGAAGGATTATATTGTATGGGCCTGTGTTTGATGACCCATTGTAGACTGATATTGGTCTACACTTGACAATATAGTCCTGCAAACACATAACTCAAGCAAGGCATCAAATACAACTTAATTCATCTTAGTTCAAGGGTGACTGTAAGAAACGAACAAAAAACAAACCGGAAGTGGTATAATAGAAATTTTATTATCTGAAAAAGGTATCTATTACAAAGGTATGGCCTCCCTTTTATAGAATGGAGGAGAGAAGAGAGAATACAAATAAGAGATGTGGGACTAAAAAATTACAGGACTAAGCGGTCTATACAGAAACAACCTGCACAAGCCACACGGTTAGACAGAAGGGCTAACCGCTCGGCTACCACCAGAGAGGAAGGATAGATTGCCATGGGAGACCGCTAGACCGCCCGGTCTCCAGGTCTCCAGAGACAAATCGCTAGACCGCTCGGACTCCAGTCAGCAACAGTACAGCAACCAAACCGCTAAAGGGCAACCGCCAGACCGCGCGGTCTTCAATCCGACAAGACAGGCCGCCAGACCGCCCGATCATCAACTTCAACACTCCCCCTCAAGCTGGAGCATATATATCGATCATGCCCAGCTTGTCGCAAATATGAAGAAATGAGGCGGATACTGGCTATGTGAAGATGTCAGCCAACTTTTTATCAGAAGTGACGAAGGGAGTGCAAATTTGTTCCTTCAAAATCTCTTCATGAATGAAATGACAGTCTACCTCAATGTGCTTGGTACTTTCATGAAAGACCGGATTTTTGGAGATGTATATGGCCGTATTGTTATCACAGAACATAGGTAGAGGATGGTTGTAGACCTTTCCTAAATCCATCATGAGCGCCCATAAACACTTTAACTCACAAGTGGTCGATGTCATACTACGATACTCTGCTTCTACACTAGAACTGGAAATAACAGACTGCTTCTTGCTCTTCCAGCTCACAAGATTTCCCCCAACAAATTTGCAAAAACCCGAGGTTGACTTGCGATCCCCTTTGTCATCAGTATAACTCGCATATGAGTATGTTTCAACCCTCAGATGACTATTCTTATGAAAGAGTAATCCTTTCCCTGGTGCTGCTTTGACATACTCCAAGATTCGCAAGGCGGACTGTAGATGGCACTCCCTTGGCGCTTGCATGAATTTACTCATCTTGCCCACAACATAGGAAATGTCGGGCCTGGTCACTGTGAGATATATTAGCTTACCAACCAAATGCCTGTATTACGTAATATCTGAAAGAGGAGGCGAATCATCTGTCCAGGTTTTGTCTTCTCCAATTGCCATGGGGAATCGAGAAGGTTTTTCTCCAGTCAATCCTGCCTCTTTTAATGGATTAAGAGCATACTTACGTTGGGAGAGGAATAAGGAGTTGGGCTTCCGAGAGATTTCAATCCCCAGAAAGTACTTCGGAGAGCCCATATCTTTCGTGACCAGATGTTGACGAAGATGCTGCTTTGTCAAGGCAACCCCTTCCTGGTCATCGCCAGTGAGAAGAATATCATCGACGTACATAGTAAGAACAATCAGTCCAGAGGAGGTTTTGCGAATGAATAGCGAGTGATCGGCAGAGCTTCGCGTAAAACCAATGGCCGCCACGATGCCGCTGAACTTGTCAAACCAAGCTCGAGGGTTCTGCTTGAGGCCATAGATGGCCTTCTTCAGGCGGCATACCCGTGTCTCCCCCTGAGTAACATACCCAAGAGGTTGCTCCATATAGACGGCCTCCTGAAGATCACCATAAAGGAAGGCATTCTTGACATCTAGCTGAGAAATCTGCCAATCTCTATTGACAGCCATAGAGAGTAGGACCTGGATAGTACTGAGACAAGCCACGGGAGATAAGGTGTCAAAGTAATCAACACCATAGGTCTGAGTAAATCCCTTAACAATAAGGCGGGCCTTATAACAATCCACAGTGCCGTTCGGGCCCAATTTGACCACAAAGACCTAGCGACAGCCAACAACATCAGTACCGAAGGGAGGAGGAATAATATTCCAGGTACCCCACTCAGTTAGGTTCGCCATTTCCTCATCCATGGCCATCTTCCAATGAGGAATAGCAAGGGCCTCCTTGTAGGAACGGGGTGTGGCAATGGAAGAGATAGCCAGAGCAAAGGCCCTGTGAGAAGAGGTAAGTCGATCATATAAAACAACAGCAGTAAGGGGGTGTAGAGTACACATCCGCACCCCGTTTGCGAAGAGATACAAGAAGATCCAGGTCAGTGGGTCCCTCGGCATCCGGAGCATCCGTGGAAGAGAGAGATGGCCCGGGAGTAGAGAGAGACGGCGGTGGAGATGAGGGAGATGGTGGCGGAGAAGAGGGAGAGAGAGGCGGAGGGAGAGGAGTGGATAGAGATGGAGTAGGGGTTGAGATCATAGTAAGAGACGAGAGAAAAAAGAGAACAGCATGAGTATCAGAAGCTGGGGGGAGAGGAGAGGATTCATCCGAGAAGTTGGAGGCATTCTACAAGAAGGTGGCGTCAGCAGAGACGAAATGCTTACAAAGAACGGGGTCAAAGAAACAATAGACTTTCTGAGTGGGGGAGTACCCCAGAAAGACACATTTGGTGGAGCGAGGGGAGAGCTTATCTCGGGTGGAAGATGGTGCATGCACAAAGGCAGTGCACCAAAAGATTCAGAGAGGGAGAGGGAAAGGCTCCTTGCCCGGATACAAAATGTAGAATGGGGTTTTTCCGTGGAGAACCGTGGAGGGAATGCGATTGATGAGGTAGTAGGCAAGGAGAATAGCATAGCCCCAATAGGAGCGAGGAACATGCATCTGGGTCATCAAGGTACGAGCGACATCGAGGAGATGACAGTTTTTGTGTTTCGCCACCCCATTTTGCTGGGAGGTATGAACACAGCTAGTCTAATGAATAATGTCATGTTGCATACAGAAAGATGTAAACGCATGACTCAGATATTCTTTAGCATTGTCTGAGCGAAATGTTTTAATACAAACACCAAACTGAGTTTTAATTAATTGATAAAAAGAGATCCATACATCCAAAAGTTCAGAGCAATCTCATAAGAGATACACCCAAGTACATCTAGAAAAATCATCAATAAAAGTTACAAAATAAGAACTACCTCGACCAATGGTGAGGGTAGGAGCAGGGCCCCAGACATCGGAGTGGACTAGATCAAACGGACGGGTAGATCACCAACCTTGCTTTGGCGGGAAGGAGGAACGGTGATGCTTGCCAAGCTAACAAGCATCGCATTTGAGAGGAGTACTTGAAGGAGGGAGGTGGGGCAGAAGCTGATGTAGAAGTCGTGGAGGAGGATGACCGAGACGGAGATTCCACTAGAGAAGATCCATAGAAGAAGAGGAGAAGGCGGACAAGGCGGAAACGTTGTCGAGGAAGTAGAGGTTGCCGCTCTCAGTCCCAGTACCAATCGTCCGTTGGGAGCTCGGATCCTGAAAAGAACAATAAGTCGGAGTAAACGTCACAGTGCACTAAAGCTGCTTCTATAAAGAGGTAACCGACAATAAATTGCACGGAAATATGGGCACATAGAGAGTGTCTGCTAGGCAAAGATACAGAGTAACATGAACAACTCCCGACCCATGAATCGGTGAGGGAGAACCGTCTGCAACGAGGACAGGAGGCAACCGATCATGCTGTTCGAGTAGAGAGAAGCATTGAGGATTGCCCGTCATGTGATTAGTCGCACCAGAGTCGATAAGCCATTTATCTTGGGTCACCACATTAGCACTACCTGATGATGTGACAACGGAGGCAGACGGCTTGTGAGAGGAGGCGGAAGAGTCACCCGAGGGGCGAAGATGGGGATGCTTCGTCTAGCAGCGTTTTTTAGTATTGTCGATGCGGCCACAGTGAGAGCAGAGGTAGCGGGAAGGAGCACGTCCGCCACACTGGTGATTGCAGTAACCAGAGCCACTCCGCTGAGTATGGTGGGCATAGTTGTCCGGTGGAGAAGGAGCGGGCAGAAGCGGGCACTAAAGGAGGGAGGTGACAGCAGTGATGTGGGCAGCGGTGGCATCTAAGGTAGGATATTCTGCCTCACCCAAAATTTGTTGGCGGATCATATCATAAGTATCAGGAAGATGGAGCAGATAACACACAAAGATAAGCTCTTGGAAATGCTTGTGTTCTTGAGCCAAATCCGCAGAAAAAGGGCAATTCTAAAGAATCTCAGACCCAAGAGCCTGAACCTGTTGGTAAGAAACAGCAGGAGACAATGTAGGACGGGAAAAGAGGTCCGCATACAACGTATAGATGCGGGATGTCTTAGCCCCCTTTGAGTACAGAGCGACAAGATGAAGCCAAGCGGCCTTTACCGTCCCATCATAACGGATGACGCAGAGGCATTCATCAGAGAGGCTGTTAGCAAGCCAAGTACGCACAAGGGCATCACTCGCATCCCAGTCATCAAAGAGAGGTGAAGTGGTGGGAAGAGGGTCATCAACGAGATGGTGGCGTTTGCGTTGCGAGTGAAGGAGAAAGATGAAGGATACGCTCCAATCCGGGTAGTTGGAGCCGAAAAGTTTCGAAACGGTGCCAAGGTTCCCAGAAGGAGTAGGAGGAAGAGGCGGAGCCGGATTGGCGACTTGAGTGGTAGTAGTAGAAGCATCAGAAAGAGCCATAGGAGAAAATAATAGGAAGCCGCGCGGTTAGGAAATAAACCGTGCGGTTAGGAAACAAGCCGTGCGAACATGGAGAAATCACAGCGGTTAGAAGAAAGAGAACTACAACAGTCACGATGATAGACACCAGCGGCCAGAAAAACCACGAACAAGATGCAGAACCAAGCAGAGGGGAAGAAGTCGAGCTACTAGAAAGAAGCCCGTGCGAACAGAAGAAAGAGAAGACTGCGCGATTAGAGAAAGTCCGTGGGAAGACAAATAAGGAGAACAAGGCTAACAGGTCGCGACAACAGGTCGCGGAGACTAAAGAATAGGTCACAGAGACTAAGCATAGGTCGCGGTTACTAAGCATAGGTCGCGGCGAGAAGAAGAGGTCACACACACAAAGGGCAATGACAAGGAGAGAAAGAAGCCGCGCGAACAGGGTGCAAGCAGGCGAAAGAAGCAAGTTGCGAGGCAAGGTCGCACGAAGAAGAAGCAAGCCGCGCGGACAGGTCGCACGGACAGAGAAGGCACACATAATCAGGAGGAGTAGAACGAGTCCTCTGATATCATGTAAGAAACGAACAAAAAACAAGCCGGAAGTGGTATAACAAAAATTTTATTATCTGAAAAAAGTATCTATTACAAAGATATGACCTCCCTTTTATAGAATGGAGGAGAGAAGAGAGAATACAAATAAGAGATGTGTGACTAAAAAATTATAGGACTAAGCGGTTTATACAGAAATAACTCGCATAAGCCGCGCGGTTAGACGGAAGGGCTAACCGCTCTGCTACCACCAGAGAGGAAGGAGAGATCGCCATGGGAGGCCGCTAGACCGCCCTGTCTCCAAGTCGCTAGAGACAAACCGCTAGACCGTACGGACTCTAGTCAGCAACAGCACAACAACAAAACCGCTGAAGGGAAATCGCCAGACCGCGCGGTCTTCAATCCGCCAAGACAGGCCACCAGACCTCCCGGTCACCAACTTCAATAGTGACTTTGTACAAATCTGAGTAATTGTGGATGCAATACCCAACATAATGTTTCTTGAAGAACAAGTTGGCTGATTCAATCTATCAGCAAGAGAAGATAGGTGTGTGAAGTGGTGTAAGCCTTCAACAGCAGATAGATGCTCACCTGTGCAACAAATAAGAAGTTTGTTGTAGAAGAAGACTCATCCCTTCTACAGCAAGTGCGATGGACTGATATCTGCTCAGTCCAGCAAGTTAGATTAAGAGATTTATCTCTAAGTCAGTATTTCTATTTTTCTTGATTATTTACTATAGGATTCAGTTTATCTGAATCTGAGTGTATGGAACTTTGTGCCTGAGTAGTAGGTGACTAATTAGTCACTTAGGTAGGTGCCCTGCTGGGGTACTAAGGTAGGATACAAGTATGGATCTGAGTTGTAGGGCTTAAGTGCCTAAGGTAGGAGAGTTTTGCTCTCTAAGGTAGGATCCAAGTTTGGATCTGAGGTAGGGCTGTCCTCCCAGCCTGAGTGTAGGGCCTAGTGCCTGAGGTAGGTGATTTGTGAGTCACTAAGCTGTAGGTGACAAGTGTGTCAGTGAGTTGTAGGCCTTAAAGGAGGCTGAGCTATAGGTTCCTGGAAGGGCATTTAGGTAAGTACCTGGAAAGGTACTGAGTTGTAGGAGTGCTGCAGTACTCTGAGAGTAGGGTTGTGTGGCTGAAGTTATAGGGCTGATAATCTTAAGCTGTAGGCCTTATAAATAAGGCTGAGGTAGGTGGTTAGTGGACCATTGAGCTGTAGGAGCACTACAGGGCTCTGAGGTAGGAACCCTTGTGGTTCTGAGTTTGGATTCTTAAAAAAAATCTGTGTGTAAGGCTGAGGGCCTGAGGTGTAAGCTCTGAGGAGCATATTGGTGGAGTTTGTGCCTAATCTAACAAATCAGTTGGATAGGTGGGAGGGAAAGTGGATGTTCCCAATTGGGGAACCACTATAAATACTTATGTGCTTGCTGTGTTGCTTGTTTCTTCCTTATATTGCAGGTAATTAGCACAAGCTCTAGATCACCAAACTTATAAATAGCAAAAAGGCTTAAGTAATTTCAAAGACCTATTCACCCTCCCCCCTCTAGGGTACTAGCAAACCTTTAAGTAATAACTTTCAAGTGATATCAAAGGGAGGTTGCTCAAAAAGGATTTAACAATCTGAGCATACCTCCAAGGTTAGCTAGAAGATATAATCATGGGGTCAGGAATGAACTATAAGGATCTAGGGGCCCTTAAACTACCAGTCATCAAGAAGGAAGGATTTCGCCTCTAGAAGCAAAGGGTCGGACTATTCATGGAAGCATCTGACCCTAGGCTCTATATAACAGTAGTGGAAGGTCCTTTTGTCCCCACAAAGGCTTTCACCATAGATATAACTATGAGAGTTCCTAAGGCATATACATAGATGGATAGAGATGAGGTGATTCTGTCCACCATGGACAAAAGGGCACAAAATATCATAGCCAGTGCCATTGATGACTCAACCTTCCAAAATCTAGTGCACTGCAAGACCTCCAAGGAAATATGGGACACACTTGTGGTCTATATGGAAGGCTCTGAGTAAGTTAGAGATGATAGGAAGTTCATGCTCAACCAAGAGTATGAGGCTTTCAGACAAAGCGAAACTGAAAAGGTGGCTGACTATTTTGAGAGGTTATTTAGGACAGTCAATGAACTAACAACATATTGTAGGGTATTCAGCAACTATGAGTTGAATGACAAGTTCCTCAGATCTCTCATAAGAGACTGGGATACCAAGATTTATGCCATTAGGGAAATGGCTAAGTTGGCAGACACTCCTCTACCAACACTCTTTAGAAAGCTGTTATCCTATGAAATGCAGCTGGCTGCTAGACAAGAAGAGGAGAAGGAAAGTCAATCCAATACCAAGGACAAGACAGTGGACCTCAAGGCAGAATCTCCAAGAAGAAGCGGAAGAAAGACTCCTTCTCCACCAAGGAGAGAAGCTGAGACCAGCTCAGAATTGTCGGAGAATAATTCCTCAAACAACCACATGTCTGATAAAGAGTGTGTAGTCTTCTCCAGGAAGCTTTAGAAGTTCATGAAGAATAATCACTGGGAGAACAGACTATCATCATCATCCCATCACAGGAGATCCTCCAAGAAGGACATGTATGGCACTAAATCCAATAAACAGATTTCATCTAAAGTTATTTGTTATTTTTGCAGCAAGGCTGGACATGTCATTGCTGACAGCCCAATAAGGAACAAGGAAGAGGATGAGAAGAAGAAGAAGAAGCATCACCATCAACAAAAGGAGAAGAAGAAGGAGAAGTCCTTTGTGGCTAATAAGGAGAGAAGCTGGACAGATTCTTCCTCCTCAGAATCTGAAGATGAAGAGGAAGAAGCCTATATAGGGCTGATATCTGTTGCTATAGATCCAGAAGAAGAAGTGGAATATCCTGTTGACAGGATAGGAATCAAAGCCCATCTGTCATACTCAGATAGTGACAATGAGGTGGATGAAGAAGACTGTGGATGCCAGGGGCTGATGGAAATATCTAAAGAGGAAATAAGTCATGCAGTTTCAGAATCAATCAAGGTACAACCTCTCTCCATTCCTTCATCTTCCTCTGAGTATGAAACCAGTCCAAACACTGATGCATCTTCATCCTATGATGAAGATTGCTCAGACTATGAGACTGATGTCAATTAATTGATTGATAAGTATGGACTACTCTTAGATACTCTAAGGAAGAGAAGAAATCTTTCCAAAAGGAAAGCAAAGGAGATTGAAGTCTTGAAGCCTTATAAAACACTTTATAACAATAAATCTATTGAGTTTTATAAGAAGAATCATGAGGTGTCTGAACTCAAGAAAAGTCTTGAGTGTCAGACTAAGCTTCTAGAGGAGAAGAATAAGCATATCAGATATCTGGAACAAAAGTTCACAGAGAAATTGGGGATTGTGATTAACCCTTCTTAGTCACAGGGTCAGTTGCCAAAAACTACAACTTGCCAAGTCCCTGAGAAGCTGGGTATTAATCACATTAATCATCAATTCAAATCTGAATTCCCTAATAAGTTGACAGTATTTCAAAAGGTGAATTTACCTTCTAAAACTGTAAATTTTGCACCTCCCCATGAGGATCAATAAAATGTGAGATCTACCAGTAGGGTAAAGACACATGATCTCAGAAGGAGTGTTTCTTTCCACTCCAGCCATAAAGCTCAGGATAAGCTCTTTAGATTTGGATCCTAATATCCTGTATCTAAAGAGATAAGAGAGACCACTAGATGGCAGGGTCCAAAAATACAATTGGCCAATCCAGGACCAGCAGTATTTAGTTCCGCAGCACCTTCATTCAAGAAGAAGGAAGCAGCATCATGCAATGCTTTTCCAGCAAAATCTAGAGCTGCTCACATCTCTCATGGACAACAATTCTGTGCTATCCTGAAGAGAATATACAACATTCATAAATGTTGGTGCTGTGGGAAGGTGTGCCACTTTGCCATTGATTGTTGGCACAACCTAAATATGGCTAGTGGACAGAAAGGTGCTTAGTCCAAGCAAAGAGTTGGGCTAAAAATTTATAACTCTAATAAGAACCTAGGACCCAACTATTATTGGGTGCCTAAGGGTAAATGATTTCTGCTTTGCAGGATAGTCCAAGTACCTGTCTAAATAAAACTTGGTACTTGGACAATGGATGTTCTAGGAAAATGTTTGGGATAGGATGATTGCTCAAGGAACATGCTCCATGTAAGGAAATAAACAAAGATTGAGGTTGTTAAGTGTGTAATCCTCAAAAGCTAGAGGCAGTAAACCTCAAGGTAAGTCTCTCTCTTCTATTAAGAGAATAGGTTTGTATATTCATGAAGTAAGTTAGATGTGCTTCAGATAAAACTAATCAAGCACACCAGTTAGATAACAATGATTCAATTATTCTTCATAAATACCTACATTGTTAACTTATGTAGCCTTTTCTCTCAAGCCCAAATAACATATAAATCAGTGAATTATAAGGTTACCAATACCATTGACTTACTAGCATGTTAGGTCTCCATCATACTTAGAATTGATAAAATATCTGTATAATTATGTGACAAACAAATTGAACATCCATACAGTAAGTGGAGCTATAAATTAATAAGGCACTATGTGTAAGATTCGACTCCCCAATTCGGGAGCTCTCCCGGATCTTATGCCCAAAACAGCCTCCTTAAGGTGATATTAACACACGGGTTAGTCGACACCGCAAAACGCCGATTCTGCCGGCTAGCACGATCATAAACCAATAGGCCAATATGAGAAACAAAAGCACATAGTCAGAGTAAAGCGCAATAGTCCATAGTCACAGAGCATATATAAGTCTGAAAAGAAATATATCAGTCCACAATGAGTACATAAAAGAAAAGGGCTTATGCCCAGTACATCATATATAAATCTCTCTCTCTCAAAAATCTAACAACGGAAGATAACTATCATCACTAACTTATCCCACCTGAGGTAACTCTGTAGTAGTACTTGTAGGTGGTAGTCGAACTGGATCCTCACGTCCTGTCACCTTGTCCTGCTGGTCGTGCTGGTACTCAATCTCCTCGAGCCCCTAAAAATAGTTTGGTCACCGACCATTAGTCAAAAGACTAAGTCGTTTCCTCTGCACCTCGCCCCGCAACTCCTAGGCACCGTGCGGGAGGACGAAGTGGAGGACAATAAGGGGTGGCAAGTATAAACAGGTGACAGTGACACTATACTAACAAGTATATGAGGAGTAAAAGTAGTTCTATTCTAGCAGTTCTATGTAAGAGGTACAAGTGCAGTAAATAAAATATAAATCAGCAGTAAGTAAAATAAGCATAAAATTCTACTTCTAATCTACCATCACAGAAGTACCCTAACTTATATGAGTGCCCATACAAACATATAAGTTAGAGTTTCAAAATTTAACTTATCATATAAAAGAGCCCATACTAATTTAAAAGTATAAGGATCCATGAAGTGTATGACCTAATATGAATGAATGTATGCGGGTTATTATGCATCATGCAAGTGTAACTCACACATAATGACTCTGTGATCACAGACCTTTAGTTCCCGCTTTTCGGAGCTAGCATCACTCTCTCGTACCACCGTTGTGGATACGGTAGAAGTTGAGCGGGCGTCTACACTCCTAGGAAGGTATGCACACTACTAAACCTAGACCTCCCATATGCCTCTATACACGTCCCAGGTGCACTCTAGAGTCTTGCGTACTAATTGATGACTACCCATCAGTCTTGTTGGGTCGGGTGTGCGTTTTCGGGGATTGTCCACCAGACTGCAGTATAAACAACCTACTAGCCCCTCAAACCCACACACCTGCCTGAGTCACCGTACTGCCATTGGTGTGACGATTGGCCCAGTACCACATGACCCACCACTAGTATGTTTATGCACATGCAAGTATTACAACTCGAGCCTTCAGCTCGCAGGACCAACCTGTCCTGAATCCCTCCAACCCTACACGGGTGAGCATATAATAGAAATCCCTCAACCCTACACGGGTGAGCCTGCAACATATATCCCTCCAACCCTACATGGGTGAGAATGAACCACAATGTCTTAACCTATTAGACTACTCTTGTCTACGGGTTATTACACTTAGTGATTTAAGGTTAATCCCAGGACTGCCAAGGGTATACTCGGTGAAGGGATCTCGGGGGCACTTGGAACTGCGATGGGATTACGCCCAAAGTTCCCTTTCGTAAGGATATTTACTTTTATTGATGTCTACCCCTTTATCCTTTGCTCTCATTATTACTCTTGAGTGATCCTAATGACTTAAGATGTTCTCAAAAGGGCGACGGTCTTCCGTCGGCCTCCATTCCAGTTGCTATCAAAGGGCTTGCACTTTTACTCTCGTCACTAAGACAACACTACCCACCAAGGTTATTATCCAAATGTAATCTCTTG
This sequence comes from Platanthera zijinensis, assembly GCA_039513925.1. Taxonomy (NCBI): domain Eukaryota; kingdom Viridiplantae; phylum Streptophyta; class Magnoliopsida; order Asparagales; family Orchidaceae; genus Platanthera; species Platanthera zijinensis. The sequence goes on from CM077080.1 coordinate 205,378,215, forward strand.
CTCATCCGTCAATCTATCCCCCGGTGGTCCTTATAGTATAACTTATTTACACTACGCGCAACACATGACCTAATACCACCCCGAAATGGAGCTTCCAACTCCTTGGGTCACCTGCCCCAAATGATTTATCCTTGGATGGTATGGACTAATGAAGTGAGCATATTGATTTACATAATTTTCTTAAGTCATTAAAGCCTCTAATTAAATCATTTAATTAATTCCCTAGGTCATTTAATACATGAAGTAATACAAATTATAAACCACTGACCTAAGGAATTTCTCCTGAGTTGTTTTATTGTAAAATATTGCTGTTTATCAAAATTCATAATTTTCCTTTGAATATTTCTATTTATTCCTTGATTAATACAAAACTCACATAATTGCCATTTTCCAAATGAAGTATAAGGAATACATTACCCAAAATTCTAGGAAAAATACATAGTATAAATATCATTAATTTAAGGCTAATGGCAGAGTTTCATCAACTTCTATAATGTAGTTACCAACCAAATTCAATTCTTACTAATTTACCAAAATGCCATTATGCTAGTTTAAAAATTATTATGGCATCCAAAAATTTTGAGATAATTATAAAAGGCTAAGCATACATTTTTACAGCACTAGAAATTTTTTCCAACATTTTCTGATGTACATTTTATTCATAAATAAATGATTTCCCAAAAAGGCAAAATGGTCAAAAGTACATAATAACATTATAAAATAAACTAATCAGGGCCATAAATTTTTACAGGGATTACATATGACTCCCTTAATTTCTAGGCAAGATTTGAGAATTTTAACTCTTAAATAACCCTATTTTCAAATTTTTATCCTTAAATGGCCTATCATTCAAAAATAACAAATAATAGGATTCTTGCTGCCAAAAATCCCAAAATCTCTATGACAGGTAAACTTTATTCTAATGAGCCTCTGGAATAAGTTCCATGATTTTTGAATGTATCAAGTAGGCTGAATATGCAATATTTCAAAAATTGCTATTTGCACCCCAAAGCTATATATAGCCAACACATGCAAGTGGGTTAACCCAACATGCAGTAGTTCAAATGTGCTGAAAATTTTACCATACACATATTATGTCCCCAAGGACCTGCCACCAAAATTTGGAGCCATTGGGAGTCATATTACCTCAAATATTTCATTAATTTAAATTTGTGTATTATGAAAAAAACTATAGGAAAATTTCTTCCAAAAATTTTCATATTTTCACATGGTCTAAGTGTGACTTTAAAAAGCATCCGACAAAAATTTTAGGTCATGTGGATATATGGTTTGGCCTGAACATGCATTTGAATTTCTGCCCTTGCCTAGGACCAGTCCTAGTAGAACAGCCCTACGGGGAGCTGTAGTGCTCAAAATTACAACTTTAGGGTGTCAATTTAAAGGTACGACCAAGGGATACCTTTTATATGTTTAACATATTTTCTGAATCGGCCTCTAAGAGGTGTTACATTTGCTCGTAAAGTACAAGAATTAATGTGACAGAAATTAAATAAGCTATAGTTTAACACACATGAAATAGACGGCATCCATTCATATTCTGCATCAAGCCGACGTATCGGATTGATCCCGCCTAAAGAACCTTGATCCGATGTATACCGGCCATCAAGCCACCTCCCTGGCCGGCCACCACCACCACCACCTTTGTTGAGGTGAGGGCATGCGTTTGGTGGCGACTTGGCCGCCGGAGGCGGCGGTTTCCGGCAAACTTGAGCTTCATTAAAAATCCAAAAATCCATGAAATGCTCACATTGGATCGGGCGCAATTTATCGCGATGTCTCACCTAGAGGATCTAGAAAGCTAGTATGGGTAGAGAGGCGGCGAAACGGACCTTGATCGGAGCCCGACGGCGGCAGTGGCGGTGGTTGGCCATGGAATTTCTCCTCTCCGGCGAGCTTGCTCCCGAACCCGATTCTCCACCAAAAGCTTCGATCTAGGTATCGAATTCCACTACTTTGGACCTTTTGAAGCTACTGGGAGGGTTGGTTTTGGATGATATGGGCTGTATACAGAGATGCCATGATGGGGATTTCGGCCATGAGCTTTGGTTTCTCCTCCTTGGCTCTAAGTGGCATGAAATTGGGTTGGAAAGGCTGATAATTGATGTGTGGGTTCAGATGTGTGCTTGGGAAGAGAGGAGATGGGCCACATGGCCTTCATCCCCATTTTCCCTCTCTTCTCTCTCCTCTTTTTTACCCAAATTTCCAAAACTACCCACTTGCATGCAATCTCTCTCCAATTTCAGGGGGGTAGGAGCTGTCATTAACCATTAAGGCTGGTCATGGGCCTTGGTTCATGGGCTTAGCCCATTGGAAATGAGCTTGACTCTCATTTTCTCTCTTTAGGCCTTATATTGACCAGGTTGACTTTTAGGGTTTACTTGGTCAACTTGATGAGTGGCCTGGCCCTACCTGATGGTCATGAACCACATGTCATCACCTAACAAGGGTTGGGAATTGACTCAAGGCCTTAGCCCATTAAGAATGAACTTGGTCTTCAAATTTACTTAAATAGGCCTAAGGTTGACCAAGTTGACTTTTAGGGTTTACCTGGTCAACTTGATGAGTGGGCTGACCCCACTTGATGATCATGAGTCTTATGGCATCACCGAACATGGGTTGGGCCATGGTGATGCCCCACTTGGCCTAATTGGGCCTATATGTGTGGATTTTACAAAATTAGGGTTATGGTTGACATGGGTCAACTTGGGTCAATGGTTGACCCAATGATGTGGTTTTTAGTTCACTTAGATTGCTTTTAGGGCTAGGGGCATAGTGGTGGGGCCAATGTGTACCTATGATTCCATTTTGGGCTAGTTTGACCTGATTTGACTCGAACCCTATAGTGGTCCCTCTGTAAATCCACCCTAACTCCATGGGTCAAACCTAGCCCAACATCACTCATCCACCACATGTCCTACCCTAATCTAAGTTTAGGGGTCTAGTAGGAAATGGGATGTTACAAATCCTAATAAACAAAAGAAATAATTTCATCACCGAAATTCAAGTTTGGGTCTACGAGATTTCTGTGCACAAGAATTTCAAGAACTTTCAGTATAAATTAAAATATAATTGGGGTGAAAAGATCTGGGGTACTCATCCTGAACCAAAGATAGCGGCGTCCGACACTCCTTATTATGTAGAGCTCCATAAGGACTCATTCCAATACTTGCCTTGTGGTTGTTCTTTATAAGAAAACTCTATCAGAGGTAACAGTTTCCTCTAAGTGCATTTTCATTATACTTCGTGGTATTCATAATCAAGATTATGTGGCATATTTCTAAGTCTTCTGACACATTATCATTAAATAAACCTTGATCATGTGTTGGTTCGGAGTCTCTTACGAGCAATTATCACCAAGTATGCGAAACTCAACAATCTCATAAGTAGAGATCTTTTCTATTCATGTCCACCTAGATTATTACTTATCACCCAACGTGAACTTACAATCATCCCAAAATATCATGCACATAAGACTAACACTATTATGTATAGTAGTTAACTAACTTTCGAGATCATGATGTGATAAAAAGAACATCATTTTGTTTCTCCCAAATTCAAGAGTTATTACATCTCTACATAAACAGTAATTCATAATTCATAGAGTGTTCATATTTCAAGCATACATCAAACGATCATTATTGATATTGATGTTAATACAGTATACATCAAACCCTATTATGTATAGTAGTTAACTAACTTCCGAGATCATGATGTGATGAAAAGATCATCATTTTGTTTCTCCCAAATTCAAGAGTTATTACATCTCTACATAAACAGTAATTCATAATTCATAGAGTGTTCATATTTCAAGCATACATCGAACGATCATTATTGATATTGATGTTGATACAGTATACATCAAACCCTATTATGTATAGTAGTTAACTAACTTCTGAGATCATGATGTTATGAAAAGATCATCGTTTTGTTTCTCCCAAATTCAAGAGTTATTACATCTCTACATAAACAACAATTCATAATTCATAGAGTGTTCATATTTCAAGCATACATCAAACGATCATTATTTTTAGATTGAGGAGAAGAATCTAAAGTACCATGTATCTCGCAAGGGATTATTTATATTTGTTCATGTCTTAGGACCATGAGCACCTATAACCATATTCTGTCCTTATCAAATCTTTATTCGGCATAAACTTATACATAATTCATACTCCACGTCATTCTTTCTTGCGAATTACGTGAGTTTGTAAATCAATCCTTTAACAATCAGTATAACACTATTCGTACATTACCATAATTAGGTTAGTGTTTTAGAGCACTTAGGAATATGCTTGGTTGAGGCAGTCGACAAAGAACATCCTTAATTATATGTAAATTCTTCTACAACCAATACTGATTCTAATTTAGGTCTTTTGAATGCAAATTGCTCCGATTTCACATGTATATGTAAACGATTTACACCGTGTCTATATTAAGGAAATCACGAGTGCTCCTTAGATTGTATACTAAGTAGTTACTTACTTTATTAAACTCAAAAATTGAGAACTTTCCTAAAGAGTTATACGATCTCCCTTGATATAAGAGTCGCATATACATACCACTGGGCGACCATTTATGTATATCTCAAGGAATTAATTTACTACTCTCCTTATTTACTTATCCGAATAGACTTGGAGCGATAAGAAGAATGAATAATCATTCTTGAAATGCTCTACTTTCCTATTTCGCTCGGGAATTTGTAGCGTTCATAACTTGGCATTAATAATCCATGTCACTTAAGATGAAACAATTCTTCGAGGGTCCTAATCTTCTAGAGAGGATTGATCATCATACAGACCATGTATATACAACATCTAATCTTTACTTGAACAATCTTTGAGTAAAAGAAAATACAAGGTTACTATGTTTGCGGCTCAAATTTTTCTAAACAAGATCTATGGAAATCCAAGTCTTTATCAAATTAGCCCAATAAACAAAAGGATAAACCCCCATACCTCTTGGGCTAAATTCCCTTAATATCTAGTGCATTCTTCTTATATGTGCACTCAATCCTTAGGTTTAACAATCTTAGACCTGGATTTCCACCTTAATTGATATGTTACATACCTTAGGCCTTAGGGGTTACTATACGACAAACTTTTCAAGGTCAACATGTGATCCAACCAAAATAATGGTTCTCTTCGGAAACTGGAATTCTTATTCGACCTCGTATTTTCCACTATGGTTGTCTCAACGTAATCAATTCATCGGTATGAGGATTAAGTTTACAAGTACCCTATTATTTCACAGATATATTATAGGCACCAGTTCTTCTTGAGGTGGTCCTATTAGTTTGGGTAAGAATTTATAATATCACTTGATAGGTGGAGCTGGGACATCGAATTTTAAGACTTTTGTAGTTACTCTTGCGTTAAATTCTTTCCTTAGTCAAATTGGGTATCCTCGAACCTTATCTAATCTATATCCGAGGTCGATTTTAGACTAAGGTACGACTCAAAAATTGTTATTTGCACCCCAAAGCTATATATAGCCAACACATGCAAGTGGGTTAACCAAACATGTAGTAGTCCAAATGGCTGAAAATTTTACCATACACATATTATGTCCCCAAGGACCTGCCCCCAAAATTCTGGGCCATTTGGAGTCATATTACTCAAAATATTTCATTAATTTTAATTTGTGTATTATGACAAAAACTATTGGAAAATTTCTTCCAAAAATTTTCATATTTTTACAGGGTCTAAGTATGACCCTAACAAGCATCCGACCAAAATTTTAGGTCATGTGGATATATGGTTTGGCCTGAGCATGCATTTGAATTTCTGTCCTTGCCTAGGACCAGTCCTAGTAGAACAGCCCTACGGGGAGCTGTATTGCTCCAAATTACAACTTTAGGGTGTCATTTTAAAGGTAAGACCAAGGGCTACCTTTTATTTGTTTAACATATTTTCTGAATCAGCCTCAAAGAGGCCTTAAATTTGCCCGTAAGGTACAAGAATTATTGTGACAGAAATTAAATAAGCTATAGTTTAACACACATGAAATGGACGACATCCATTCATCTTCTCCATCAAACCGATGACTCGGATTGATCCCGCCTGTAGCACCTTGATCCGATGTTTCCCGGCCATCCAGCTACCTCCCTGGTCGGCCACCACCACCACCACCTTTGTTGAGGTGAGGGCATGCGTTCGGTAGCGACTTGGCCGCCGGAGGAGGCGGTTTCCGGCGAACTTGAGCTTCATTAAAAATCCGAAAATCCGTGAAATGCTCACATTGGATCGGGCTCAATTGAGCCCGATGTCTCACCTAGAGGATATAAAAAGCTAGTACGGGTAGAGAGGCGGCGAAACGGACCTTGATTGGAGCCCGACGGCGGCAGTGGCGGTGGTTGGCCATGGAATTTCTCCTCTTTGACGAGCTTGCACCCAAACCCGATTCTCCACCAAAAGCTTCGATCTAGGTATCGAATTCCACTCCTTTGGACCTTCTGAAGCTTATGTGAGGGTTGGTTTTGGCTGATATTGGCTGTATATAGAGATGCCATTATGGGGATTTCAGCCATGAGCTTTGGTTTCTCCTCCTCGGCTCCAAGTGGCATGAAATTGGGTTGGAAAGGCTGATAATTGATGTGTGGGTTCAGATGTGTGCTTGGGAAGAGAGGAGGAGGGCCACATGGCCTTCATCCCAATTTTCCCTCTCTTCTCTCTCCTCTTTTTTCCCCAAATTTCCAAAACTACCCCCTTGCATGCAATCTCTCTCCAATTTTAGGGGGGGTAGGAGCTGTCATTAACCATTAAGGCTGGTCATGGGCCTTGGTTCATGGGCTTAGCCCATTGGAAATGAGCTTGACTCTCATTTTCTCTCTTTAGGCCTTATATTGACCAGGTTGACTTTTAGGGTTGACTTGGTCAACTTGATGAGTGGGATGGCCCTACCTGATGGTCATGAACCACATGTCATCACCTAATAAGGGTTGGGCCATGACTCAAGGCCTTAGCCCATTAGGAATGAACTTGGTCTTCAAATTTACTTAAATAGGCCTAAGGTTGCCAAGTTGAATTTAGGTTTGACCTGGTCAACATGATGAGTGGGCTGGCCCCACTTGATGATCATGAGTCTTATGGCATCACCGAACATGGGTTGGGCCATAGTGATGCCCCACTTGGCCTAATTGGGCCTATATGTGTGGATTTGACCAAATTAGGGTTATGGTTGACTTGGGTCAACTTGGGTCAATGGTTGACCCAATGATGTGGCTTTTTGTTCACTTAGATTGCCTTTAGGGCTAGGGGCATAGTGGTGGGGCCAAAGTGTACCTATGATTCCATTTTGGGCTAGTTTGACCTGATTTGACTCGAACCCTATAGTGGTCCCTATGTAAATCCACCCAAACTCCATGGGTCAAACCTAGCCTAACCTCACTCATCCACCACATGTCCTACCCTAATCTAAGTTTAGGGGTCTAGTTGTAAATGGGATGTTACAAATCCCAAAAAACAAAAGAAATAATTTCGTCCCCGAAATTCAAGTTTGGGTCTACAGGATTTCTGTGCACAAGAATTTGAAGAACTTTCAGTATAAATTAAAATATACTTAGGGTGAAAAGCTCTGGGGTCCTCATCCTGAACCAAAGATAGCGGCGTCCGACACTCCTTATCATGTAGAGCTCCATAAGGACTCATTCCAATACTTGCCTTGTGGTTGTTCTTTATAAGAAAACTCTATCAGAGGTAACAGTTCCCTCTAAGTGCGTTTTCATTATACTTCGTGGTATTCATAATCAAGATTATGTGGCATATTTCTAAGTCTTCCAACACATTATCATTAAATAAACCTTGATCATGTGTTGGTTCGGAGTCTCTTACGAGCAATGATCACCAAGTATGCAAAACTCAACAATCTCATAAGTAGAGATCTTTTCTATTCATGTCCACCTAGATTATTACTTATCACCCAACGTGAACTTACAATTATCCCAAAATATCATGCACATTAGACTAACACTATTATGTATAGTAGTTAACTAACTTTCGAGATCATGATGTGATAAAAAGATCATTATTTTGTTTCTCCCAAATTCAAGAGTTATTACATCTCTACATAAACAGTAATTCATAATTCATAGAGGGTTCATATTTTAGGCATACATCAAACGATCATTATTGATATTGATGTTAATACAGTATACATCAAACCCTATTATGTATAGTAGTAAACTAACTTCCGAGATCATGATGTGACGAAAAGATCATCATTTTGTTTCTCCCAAATTCAAGAGTTATTACATCTCTACATAAACAGTAATTCATAATTCATAGAGTGTTCATATTTAAGGCATACATCAAACGATCATTATTAATATTGATGTTGATACAGTATACATCAAACCCTATTATGTATAGTAGTTAACTAACTTCCGAGATCAATATGTGATGAAAAGATCATCATTTTGTTTCTCCCAAATTCAAGAGTTATTACATCTCTACGTAAACAACAATTCATAATTCATAGAGTGTTCATATTTCAAGCATACATCAAACGATCATTATTTTGAGATTGAGGAGAAGAATCTAAAGTACAATGTATCTCGCAAGGGATTATTAATATTTGTTCATGTCTTAGGACCATGAGCACCTATAGCCATATTCTTTCCTTATCAAATCTTTATTCGGCATAAACTTATACATAATTCATACTCCACATCATTCTTTCTTGCGAATTACATGAGTTTGTAAATCAATCCTTTAACAATCAGTATAACACTATTCTTACATTACCATAATTAGGTTAGTAATTTAGAGCACTTAGGAATATGCTTGGTTGAGGCAGTCGACAAAGCACATCCTTAATTGTATGTAAATTCTTCTACAACCAATACTGATTCTAATTCAGGTCTTTTGAATGCAAATTGCTCCGATTTCACATGTATATGTAAACGATTTACACCGTGTCTATATTAAGGAAATCACGAGTGCTCCTTAGATTATGTACTAAGTAGTTACGTACTTCATTAAACTCAAAAATTGAGAAGTTTCCTAAAGACTTATACGATCTCCCTTGATTTAGGAGTCGCATATACATATCACTAGGCGACCATTTATGTCTATTTCAAGGAATTAATTTACTACTCTCCTTGTTTACTTATCCGCATAGACTTGGAGCGATAAGAAGAATGAATAATCATTCTTGAAATGCTCTACTTTCCTATTTCACTCGTGAATTTGTAGCGTTCACAACTTGGCATTAATAATCCATGTCACTTAAGATGAAACAATTCTTCAAGGGTCCTAATCTTCTAGGGAGGATTGATCATCATACCGACCATATATATACAACATCTCATCTTTACTTGAGCAATCTTTGAATTAAAGAAAACTACAAGGTTACTATGTTTGCTGCTCAACTTTTTCTAAACAAGATCTATGGAAATCCAAGTCTTTATCAAATTAGCCCAATAAATAAAAGGATAAACCCCCATACCTCTTGAGCTAAATTCCCTTAATATATAGTGCATTCTTCTTATATGTGCACTCAACCCTTAGGTTTAACAATCTTAGACCTAGATTTCCACCTTAATTGATATGTTACATACCTTAGGCCTTCAAGGTTACTATACGAAAAACTTTTCAAGGTCAACATGTGATCCAACCAAAATAATGGTTCTCTTCGGAAACTTGAATTCTTATTCGACCTTGTATTTTCCACTATGGTTGTCTCAATGTAATGAAGTCATCGGTATGAGGATTAAGTTTACGAGTACCCTATTATTTCATAGATATATTATAGGCACCAGTTCTTCTTGAGGTGGTCCTATTAGTTTGGGTAAGAATTTATAATATCACTTAATAGGTGGAGCTGGGACATCGAATTTTAAGGCTTAAGTAGTTACTCTTGTGTTAAATTCTTTCCTTAGTCAAATTGGGTATCCTCGAACCTTATCTAATCTATATCTGAGGTCGATTTTAGACTAAGGTACGACTCAAAAATTGCTATTTGCACCCCAAAGCTATATATAGCCAACACATGTAAGTGGGTTAACCCAACATGCAGTGGTCCAAATGTCCTGAAAATTTTAACATACACATGTTATGTCCCCAAGGACCTGCCACCAAAATTTGGGGCCGGTTTGAGTCATATTACTCCAAATATTTCATTAATTTAAATTTATGTATTATTTAAAAAACTATAGGAAAATTTCATCCAAAAATTTTCATATTTTTACAGGGTCTAAGTATTACCCTAAAAAGCATCCGACCAAAATTTTAGGTCATGTGGATATATGGTTTGGCCTGAGCGTGCATTTGAATTTCTTCCCTTTCCTAGGACCAATCCTTGTAGAACAGCTCTACGGGGAGCTGTAGTGCTTTAAATTAAAACTTTAGGGAGTCATTTTAAAGGTATGACCAAGGGCTACCTTTTATATGTTTAACATATTTTCTGAATCAGCCTCTAAGAGGCCTAAAATTTTCCTGTAATGTACAAGAATTAATGTGACAGAAATTAAATAAGTTATAGTTTAACACACATGAAATGGATGGCATCCATTCATCTTCTCCATCAAGCCGACGGCTCAAATTTATACCGCATGTAGCACCTTGATCCGATGTTTCCCAGCCATCCAGCCACCTCCCTGGTCGCCCACCACCACCACCACCTTTGTTGAGGTGAGGGCATGCGTTTGGTGGCGACTTGGCCGCCGGAGGTGGCGGTTTCCGGCAAACTTGAGCTTCATTAAAAATCAAAAAATCCATGAAATTCTCACATTGGATCGGGCTCAATTGAGCCCGATGTCTCTCCTAGAGGATCTAGAAAGCTAGTACGGGTAGAGAGGCGGCGAAACAGACCTTGATCGGAGCCCGACGGCGGCGGTGGCGGTGGTTGCCATGGAAATTCTCCTCTCCGGCGAGCTTGCTCCCGAACCCGATTCTCCACCAAAAGCTTCGATCTAGGTATCGAATTCCACTACTTTGGACCTTCTGAAGCTAATGGGAGGGTTGGTTTTGGCTGATATGGGCTGTATACAGAGATGCCATGATGGGGATTTCGGCCATGAGCTTTGGTTTCTCCTCCTTGGCTCCAAGTGGCATGAAATTGGGTTGGAAAGGCTGATAATTGATGTGTGGGTTCAGATGTGTGCTTGGGAAGAGAGGAGGAGGGCCACATGTCCTTCATCCAAATTTTCCCTCTCTTCTCTCTCCTCTTTTTTCCCCAAATTTCCAAAACTACCCCCTTGCATGCAATCTCTCTCCAATTTCAGGGGGTAGGAGCTGTCATTAACCATTAAGGCTGGTCATGGGCCTTAGTTCATGGGCTTAGCCCATTGGAAATGAGCTTGACTCTCATTTTCTCTCTTTAGGTCTTATAATGACCAGGTTGACTTTTAGGGTTGACTTGGTCAACTTGGTGAGTGGGCTGGCCCCACCTGATGGTCATGAACCACATGTCATCACTTAACATGGGTTGGGCCATGACACAAGGCCTTAGCCCATTAGGAATGAACTTAGTCTTCAAGTTTACTTAAATAGGCCTAAGGTTGACCAAGTTGACTTTTAGGGTTGACCTGGTCAACTTGATGAGTGAACTGACCCCACTTGATTATCATAAGGCCTATGGCATCACCGAACATAGGTTGGGCCATGGTGATGCCCCACTTGGCCTAATTGGGCCTATATGTGTGAATTTGACCAAATTAGGGTTATGGTGGACATGGGTCAACTTGGGTCAATGTTTGACCCAATGATGTGGCTTTTGGTTCACTTAGATTGCTTTTAGGGCTAGGTGAATAGTGGTGGGGCTAATGTGTACCTATGATTCCATTTTGGGCTAGTATGACCTGATTTGACTCGAACCCTATAGTGGTCCCTATGTAAATCCACCATAACTCCATGGGTCAAACCTAGCCAAACCTCACTCATCCACCACATGTCCTACCAAAATATAAGTTTAGGGGTCTAGTAGGAACTGGGATGTTAAAAATCCCAATAAACAAAAGAAATAATTTCGCCCCCGAAATTCAAGCTTGGGTCTACGGGATTTCTGTGCACAAGAATTTAGAGAACTTTCAGTATAAATTAAAATATACTTGGGGTGAAAAGCTCTGGGGTCCTAATCCTGAACCAAAGATAGCGATGTCCGACACTCCTTATCGTGTAGAGCTCAATAAGGACTCATTCCAATACTTGCCTTGTGGTTTTTCTTTATAAGAAAACTCTATCAGAGGTAACAGTTCCCTCTAAGTATATTTTCATTATACTTCGTGGTATTCATAATCAAGATTATGTAGCATATTTCTAAGTCTTCCGAAACATTATCATTAAATAAACCTTGATCATGTGTTGGTTCGGAGTCTCTTACGAGCAATGATCACCAAGTACGCGAAACTCAACAATCTCATAAGTAGAGATCTTTTTTATTCATGTCCACCTAGATTATTACTTATCACCCAACGTGAACTTAGAATCATCCCAAAATATCATGCACATTAGACTAAAACTATTATGTATAGTAGTTAACTAACTTTCGAGATCATGATGTGATAAAAATATCATCTTTTTGTTCTCCCAAATTTAAGAGTTATTACATCTCTACATAAACAGTAATTCATAATTCATAGAGTGTTCATATTTCAAGCATACATCAAACGATCATTATTGATATTGATGTTAATACAGTATACATTAAACCCTATTATGTATAGTAGTTAACTAACTTCCGAGATCATGATGTGATGAAAAGATCATCATTTTGTTTCTCCCAAATTCAAGAGTTATTACATCTCTACATAAACAGTAATTCATAATTCATAGAGTGTTTATATTTCAAGCATACATCAAACGATCATTATTGATATGTATGTTGATACAATATACATCAAACCCTATTATGTAAAGTAGTTAACTAACTTCCGAGATCATGATGTGATGAAAAGATCATCGTTTTGTTTATCCCAAATTCAAGAGTTATTACATCTCTATATATACAACAATTCATAATTCATAGAGTGTTCATATTTCAAGCGTACATCAAACGATCATTATTTTTAGATTGAGGAGAAGAATCTAAAGTACCATGTATCTCGCAAGGGATTATTTATATTTGTTCATGTCTTAGGACAATGAGCACCTATAGCCATGTTCTATCCTTATCAAATCTTTATTCGGCATAAACTTATACATAATTCATACTCCACGTCATTCTTTCTTGCGAATTACATGAGTTTGTAAATCAATCCTTTAACAATCAGTATAACACTATTCGTACATTACCATAATTAGTTTAGTGTTTTAGAGCACTTAGGAATATGCTTGGTTGAGGCAGTCGACAAAGCACATCCTTAATTGTATGTAAATTTTCTTACAACCAATACTAATTCTAATTCAGGTCTTTTGAATGCAAATTGCTCCGATTTCACATGTATATGTAAACGATTTACACCGTGTCTATATTAAGGAAATCACGAGTGCTCCTTAGATTGTGTACTAAGTAGTTACTGAATTAAACTCAAAAATTGAGAACTTTCCTAAAGACTTATACGATCTCCCTTGATTTAAGAGTCACATATACATATCACTAGGCGACCATTTATGTATATCTCAAGGAATTAATTTACTATTATCCTTGTTTACTTATCCACATAGACTTGGAGCGATAAGGAGAATGAATAATCATTCTGGAAATGCTCTACTTTCCTATTTCGCTCGTGAATTTGTAGCTTTCACAACTTGGCATTAATAATCCATGTCACTTAAGATGAAACAATTCTTCGAGGGTCCTAATCTTCTAGGGAGGATTGATCATCATACCGACAATGTATATACAACATCTCATCTTTACTTGAGCAATCTTTGAATAAAAGAAAACTACAAGGTTACTATGTTTGCGGCTCAACTTTTTATAAACAAGATCTATGGAAATCCAAGTCTTTATCAAATAAGCCCAATAAACAAAAGGATAAACCCCCATACCTCTTGGGCTAAATTCCCTTAATATCTAGTGCATTCTTCTTATATGTGCATTCAATCCTTAGGTTTAACAATCTTAGACCTGGATTTCCACCATAATTGATATGTTACATACATTAGGCCTTCAAGGTTACTATACGACAAACTTTTCAAGGTCAACATGTGATCCAACAAAAATAATGGTTCTCTTCGAAAACTTGAATTCTTATTCGACCTCGTATTTTCCACTATGGTTGTCTCAACATAATCAAGTCATCAGTATGAGGATTAAGTTTACTAGTACCCTATTATTTCACTGATATATTATAGGCACCAGTTCTTCTTGAGGTGGTCCTATTAGTTTGGGTAAGAATTTATAATATCACTTGATAGGTGGAGCTTGGACATCGAATTTTAAGACTTAAGTAGTGACTCTTGCGTTAAATTTTTTCCTTATTCAAATTGGGTATCCTCGAACCTTATCTAATCTATATCCGAGGTCGATTTTAGACTAAGGTAGGCCTCAAAAATTGCTATTTGCACCCCAAAGCTATATATAGCCAACACATGCAAGTGGGTTAACCCAACATGAAGTAGTCCAAAAGTGCTGAAAATTTTACCATACAGATATTAAGTCCCCAAGGACTTGCCACCAAACTTTGGGGTCATTTGGAGTCATATTACTCCAAATATTTTATTAATTTTAATTTGTGTATTATGAAAAAAACTATACGAAAATTTCTTCCAAAAATTTTCATATTTTCACAGGGTCTAAGTATGACCCTAACAAGCATCCGACCAAAATTTTAGGTCATGTGGATATATGGTTTGGCCTGAGTATGCATGAGAATTTATTCCCTTGCCTAGGACCAGTCCTAGTAAAATAGCCCTACGGGGAGATGTAGTGCTCCAAATTACAACTTTAGGGTGTCATTTTAAAGGTACGACCAAGGGCTACCTTTTACATGTTTAACATAGTTTCTGAATCGTCCTCTAAGAGGCCTAAAATTGGATCGTAAGGTACACAAATTAATGTGATAGAAATTAAATAAGCTATAGTTTAACACACATGAAATGGACGACATCCATTCATCTTCTCCATCAAGCCGACGGCTCGGATTGATCCTGCCTGTAGCACCTTGAACCGATGTTTCCCGGCCATCCATCCACCTCCCTGGCCGGCCACCACCACCTTTTTTGAGGTGAGGGCATGCGTTTGGTGGCGACTTGGCCGCCGGAGGCGGCGGTTTTCGGCGAACTTGAGCTTCATTAAAAAACCGAAAATCCATGAAATGCTCACATTGGATCGGGCTCAATTGAGCCCGATGTCCCTCCTATAGGATCTAGAAAGCTAGTACGGGTAGGGAGGCGGCGAAACGGACCTTGATCGGAGCCCGACGGCGGCGGTGGCGGTGGTTGGCCTTAGAATTTCTCCTCTCCAGCGAGCTTGCTCCCGAACCCGATTCTCCACCAAAATCTTCGATCTAGGTATCGAATTCAACTCCTTTGGACCTTCTGAAGCTAATGGGAGGGTTGGTTTTGGCTGATATGGGCTTTATACAGAGATGCCATGATGGGGATTTCGGCCATGAGCTTTGGTTTCTCCTCCTTGGCTCCAAGTTGCATGAAATTGGGTTGGAAAGGCTGATAATTGACGTGTGGGTTCAGATGTTTTCTTGGGAAGAGAGGAGGAGGGCCACATGGCCTTCATTCCAATTTTCCCTCTCTTCTCTCTCCTCTTTTTTCCCCAAATTTCAAAAACTACCCCCTTGCATGCAATCTCTCTCCAATTTCAGGGGGGTAGGAGCTGTAATTAACCATTAAGGCTGGTCATGGGCCTTGGTTCATGGGCTTAGCCCATTGGAAATGAGCTTGACTCTTATTTTCTCTCTTTAGGCCTTATATTGACCAGGGTTACTTTTAGGGTTGGCTTGGTCAACTTGATGAGTGGGCTGGCCCCACCTGATGGTCATGAACTACATGTCATCACCTAACAAGGGTTGGGCCATGACTCAAGGCCTTAGCCCATTAGGAATGAACTTGGTCTTCAAATTTACTTAAATAGGCCTAAGATTGACCAAGTTGACTTTTAGGGTTGACCTGATCAACTTGATGAGTGGGCTGACCCCACTTGATGATCATGAGGCCTATGACATCACCGAACATGGTTTGGGCCATGGTGATGCCCCACTTGGCCTAATTGGGCCTATATATGTGGATTGACCAAATCAGGGTTATGGTTGACTTGGGTTAACTTGGGTCAATGGTTGACCCAATGATGTGGCTTTTGGTTCACTTAGATTGCTTTTAGGGCTAGGGGCATAGTGGTGGGGCCAATGTGTACCTATGATTCCATTTTGGGGAAGTTTGACCTGATTTGACTCGAACCCTATAGTGGTCCCTATGTAAATCCACCCTAACTCCATGGGTCAAACCTAGCCTAACCTCACTCATCCACCAATTATCCTACCCTAATCTAAGCTTAGGGGTCTAGTAGGAAATGGGATGTTACACTATGTGCCCTGTATCATAACAAAAATCATAGAGCAAGACGTAAAGTCTTAAAAAAAAGTTTAATTGGCTAGTCAAATGAAAAAGGTAATTAAACTTTTCCATTACATATATAAAGGTGACAAGAAACAAAAAGCCACATCGCTCTCAAAATCCATAACCCTAGCCTTTGAGACTGAAACCTTCTCAGCGTCTTGCCACACTGACTCGATGGAGCCAAAGATCTCAAAGGAGCTTTAAGAGGGCTATGAAATTGTGAGGAATGGATTCAGTCATGCCTCGCAAGAGATTAAGGAAGTGTTGAGGATGATTGAGACCGCGGGTTTGGAGTATGCCCTTTCTGAACCCTCAACCATTCTTAGAGAAGAGGTAGTGGAATTCTTCTCCAATGTTAAGGTGTCGTCCTCTCAAAACTCACTGAAATCTAAGATTGGGAACATCAAGACTAAGATAAATCCAAAGAGACTAGGAAAATCCCTTCATCTACCATCCGTCAACCCTAGCGAGGAAGAAGAACCCACCATCATGGATAGAGGCAATGCTCTCAAGTGGTGTGAATACAGTGAGGCAAAATCCAGATCTCTTAAGTGGAAATTCTTCAATAAGAGAGGTAAACTGCTGGCAGATATAGTAGGGAAAGCCCTCATCTACAAACCTGGATCACATGACACAATCTCAAGGTCAATGTTTGATGTCATGACATGGATAATCTTCAATAAGCAGACTTCTTGGTCATCAATAATCTACCAGAGAATAGTAGACTTCCTACACACTCCAAACATGGGCAGAATTCTTTCCTTATACCTAGTAAATACCTTCCCAGATACATTCAAGTAGGAGCAAGGAGTGAAAATTCACTACCTAAAAAGAATGGACATAAAAACTCTGGAAAAATTCACTAGGGTCCTACCAATGAGCCAACCTTCAGCTATAAAGAACCCCTCTAAGGACATAAGGAAGAGAACTACTTAGGAGGAAAGAACTGCCAGCTCTGAACTAGAACTTGGAACCTCCTCTCCAGCTGATGTTTGTCTGTAAGTTGACTTATCAATCAGTCAAACCTCTACAAACTTTCAACTCCAAGTTAGTGATATGCATGTTAATAAAATCCATGCAAGTACTAAGTCAGGACAAGTGTCAAAGAATGCCACTGAAGAAGAGGTTGCTACAGAAAATGAGGCAGACATGGATGATACTGATGATACAGCAGTAGTTGAAGTCATCTCTGCTACAGAAGACAATAGGGAGCCTCCTAAGACATTAGATACTTATCTTGATAATTCAAGCCCAAAAAAGAATGCTCAGTCTGAGGGGGAGCATGATCAGATGGATCTGATAACATTGGATCAAGTGGTCAACATAGTGGTTAAGTCTGGACCCACTACAGGTAATACCCATACCCTCTTAATTAGTAGTGTTAATAGAGCTTTAACTAAGGAAATGTTTCCTTCTATAGGTGCTATAGTTGAGGAAGAGCCTTCTCAAGTCCCTGCTCAGGATGCTGTCCCTCCTCCTATGAGCCATACATCATCTAACCTTATATAAAATGAGTAATTAGTAAACCAAATCAAAGCACTCACAGATGCTCAGACCACAACACTCAAGGAGTATGTTGACCAATCATTTGACAAGCTGAGGGATGAATTGTCAATCAAAGTCAAGGAAAATAAAGAAGAAATCTCTCACTTAAATAAACAGGTCACCACCTGGTTTGATAAGGTTGGAACTGCTGGCATCAAACTGACCACACTCATGAAATCCCTGGACACAAGACAAAAACTCTCTACAGCTGACATAGGATATGTCAACAATTATGTAAGTGCAACTAATGAGGTGATCAAGGTTGTTACAGATCTTGTAAATCTACATGTCACAAATGTTGCTTTTCACTCTATGAAGGAGGCACTACTCCAGAAAAATAAGCTGCTTGCTGAAAATGAGAGAATACTCCAATTCATATCAAACAAATATGAAGCAAACACCACCACCCTGTAAAATACCATCCTTGAAGAAGGCAAAAAAGGGGAGAGTATCCATGCTAAGTCAGTAGCACTCATTAAAGAATAAGCCTTCAATATAATTCAAGACACCAGGGTGGCACTACACCTGCCCCTCCTAGATAAAAAGAGGCTAGAGGACCTAGACTTCCCAACACAAGCTAGAGTTGTACAGGATGCACAACTTGCTGCCAGAAGAAAGAGGGAAGGAACTCAAATGGCTGAAGATTTTATGGAAAAGAGGAGAGCTAAAAACAGAGATGATCCAGATTATGAACAGCTAAGTGATGCCTCTGAATCCATCATAATAAATGCTTGGGTAAGCCATGGATAAATTCTAAAGAATATTGATAGTGTATGCCCTTCTGAGGAATGGATAAAGCATTTGGAAAGAAATTCTCTAAGGGAAAGAGTATTCAAATATAATCTGGTAAGGAAGAGCAATCCTAAGAAAATGCCTTCCAGATATATTCCAAAACCTTTCCTTTACTTCAAGAGGCAGGAGAACAAAGATGAAAACTTGAAGAAGACCGTTGTCACCAAGGATGCTACTTCAAGTTCATCAAAGAAGAGCTGAGATGGGACTACAAGACTTAGGATTCTTTAAAACATGTAATAAATGTCTTGTAATGAATATCAAAAGTGTAACAATGCCAAATCTTTATCAATAAAATTACTATGAGTTGGCCATGAATATATTGATGTGATAAATGATAATTCAACTCTAATTTATGTATTTGTGAAAAAATGAATGTGCCATTCTTTCATAGATATCTTGTATGATTAATAGCTACTGCTATTAATCATACAGTTACACTGATAGTGATTGATAATTCACTAGTGCTTTTGGTTAGTCAAACATAGTGTTATGCCATCCCACCTAGGGTGAGATATCCTATACTGGGATGGCCAGTTTTCATGGTAATGTCTCTTTGGGTTCATCATGATATGTTTTTGTGTAGATGCACCTTAGCATGAATGAGTGCTCTGTCTTCTTCAAATATGGGGAGATTGTTGGGAATTGTGCCCTTCAATGTTCCTTAGGATTTGAAGAGACATCACCAATCATGCTAAGGGGTATAATGTATTTGATGTGTGCTTGAGTTATTACATACAAGTTGTCCTTGATTGGATAGGTGAATAGGAAGAGGAAGCTGGAAGTCAGAAAATTTGACTAAGGCATAATCGTTGAGACAGTTGAGACAGCTAAGAAGAATGTCTTAGTAGAACCGCTGATACAGCTGAGAAGCTCAACACATATCATTGAGAGAAGTGTTGGTATCAGCTAAATCACTGAGATAGAATACTGTCTAAGCCGTGAAGAAGAAACCGCTGAGACAGTTGATAAGGATTCGCTGAGACAGAAGAGTCTCAACTATGAAGAAGAAACCGCTGAGACAGTTGAGAAGGAACCACTGAGACAAAGCCAGCATAAATCTTCTAAGTTCAGAAAGCGGAGTTCATCGAGCTCGGCTCACAAATTGTCGAGCTCAGGTTAAAGGTTGAAGATTCAGAGTTCATCAACCTGAGCCCGCCTTTTGTCGAGCTCAAGTTAAAGGTTGAAGATTCAGAGTTCGTCGAGCTCAGCTCACTGATCATCGTGCTCAAGTTGAAGGTTTAAGATTCAGCGTTCGTCGAGCTCAGCTCACAGATCATCGATCTCGGGTTAATGGTTGAAGATTCAGAGTTCATCGACCTGAGCCCGCCTTTCGTCGAGCTCAAGTTAAAGTTGAAGATTCAGAAGTTCATCGAGCTCAGCATAGAGTTCGTCGATCTCAGATCGACGATCATTGAGCCCAGTCCAAATACTTCATGCCATTGCAAGAAAGCTACAGTAGCGCCAAAAGCTACTATTTGTCTTCTTCTGAGGGAGGCGGAGCTTACCATACTTGACTGGGCCCAAATTCAAATTGTGACGTTAATTCAAATCTACAAATATAAAAGGAAGAGAAGAAAATTAGGGTTAACGAAAAATGAACGAAAGTAGAAAATGAAAAAGGTTCGACTGGACTTCATCTACTTCGACAAGCTTGAAAGCAAAGTCCAGCAGTGAAAGCCAGAAGGCAAAGATAGCTGAAGCTTCTTCTAGTTCAGCAGGATTGTTCCTTGAAGAACAAGTTGGCTGATTCAATCTATCAGCAAGAGAAGATAGCTCTGTGAAGGGGTGTAAGCTTTCAACAGCAGATAACTGCTCTCCTGTGTAGCAAAGAAGAAGTTGGTTATAGAAGAAGACTCATCCCTTCTACAACAAGTGGGCTGGAATGATATCTGCTCAGTCCAGCAAGTTAGACTCAGAGATTTATCTCTGAGTCAATATTTCAATTTTACTTGATTATTTCCTATAGTATTTAATTTATCTAAATCTTAGTGTTGGGCACTTTGTGCCTGAGTGGTAGGTGACTAATTAGTCACTGAGGTAGGTGCCCTTCTAGGGTACTGAGGTAGGATCCAAGTGTGGATCTGAGTTGTAGGGCTTAAGTGTCTGAGGTAGGAGAGTGTTGCTCTCTGAGGTAGGATCCAATTGTGGATCTGAGGTAGGTCTGTCCTCCCAGCCTGAGTGTAGGGCCAAGTGCTTGAGGTAGGTGACTTGTGAGTCACTAAGCTGTAAGTGACAAGTGTGTCACTGAGTTGTAGGCCTTGGAGGAGGCTGAGCTATAGGTGTCTGGAAGGGCACTGAGGTAGGTACCTGGAAAGGTACTGAGTTGTAGGAGTGCTGCAGCACTCTGAAAGTAGGGTTATGTGCCTTAAGTTTTAAGGCTGAGAAGCCTGAGCTGTAGGCCTTATAAATAAGGCTGAGGTAGATGGTCTGTGGACCACTGAGCTGTAAGATCACTACAGGGCTCTAAGGTAGGAACACTTATGGTTTTGAGTTTGGATTCTGAAAAGAATTTGCGTGTAAGGTTGAGGGCATGAGGTTTAAGCTCTGAGGAGCATATTGGTGGAGTTTTTGCCTAGTCCAACAAATCAGTTGGCTAGGTGGGAGGGAAAGTGGATGTACCCAATTGGGGAACCACTATAAATACTTGTGTGCTTGCTGTGTTGCTTGTTTCTTCCTTATATTGCAGGTAATTAGGACAAGCTCTAGATCACCAAACTTATAAAAAGCAAAATGGCTTAAGTAATTTCAAAGACATATTCACCCCCCCCCCTCTAGGTGACTAGCTAACCTTTAAGTAATAACTTTCAACCACGGCAAGAGAAGAGTGGGCGGTTAAAAATTTGGATACCGCTTGCACTGTGCCATAACTAAGAAAAAAAGAACTGGAGCAAAGGATCATTTAGCTCTTATACCATGTGTGAATAGAGCTAAATAATAGAAATTTATTGCTCCAAAAAAGTTATGTAATAGATGGGTATCCCCCTATTTATAGTAAAGGGGGAAGTGAGGGAAAAAAATAAGAGAGAGAATATACAATTCATGTCACATGTGACTAGGCAGATAGATAAAACACTAGTTGCGCAGGTTGTGAAGTTAAACAGACTTAAGCACATTACTATATTGTGATAAAGACACCATGGTTATTCTAGCCTCTATCGGTCAAGCCTCAGTGAATTGATCCAGGATAAAAGGCTGTAGTTAGACTGAGTCTAACTGTTATACTGCAACAGTGACAATGCTTGAGAGATGTAGATCTCTAATGATCATCAAATAGCATAGTTGTAGGAAGAATACAGAAGCATCTTAAGCGGTTAACCTATCCTAATTGCCAGATCATTAATTGTAACTGATCTTAGAATACCACACTGCAATAACCCCAGATCACCAGAACATATTGCAGTTAACCAGCTAGGAATACCAGATATCTAGACCGCCAATCCTATCCTCAAGACTGCCAGACCTATCCACCAGTGCTAGCCGCCAGACCACCTAACCTGTCCGCTAGTCCTGTTCGCCTGACCGCCAGGACTCCTCAGGTTTTGATAGATAAATAGGTGCACGCGAGATCACTTCTAGTACTCTCATCTTATATTTCATATACCTCTTTTGTATATCTTTTGTAGAGATAAATAGGTACTCGTGAGTTCTATTTTGGCACTCGCATTTTAAATTTCATATATTTTTTCCTTTTATTTTTTGCAAAAATAAACAAGTACCTGCGAGTTCTCCTCAGGTACTTGCGTCTTATATTTTATATACCTATTTTGGTATCTTTTTCAGAGATAAATATGTGTTCACAAGTTCTCCTCGGGTACTCTCATTTTATATTTTGTGTACCTATTTTTGATTTTTTGCAGAGATAAACAGGTGTTTGCGTGTACTCCTCGAGTGCTTGCATCTTATATTTTGTATACTATGTTTAATATCTTTTATAGAGATAAATAGGTGTTCATGAGTTCTCCTCGAGTACTCACATTTTATATTTTATATAGTTGTTTTTTATATCTCTTACAGAGATAATAAGGTGTTCACGGGTTCTCCTTAGGTACCCATATATTATATTTCATATATATGTTTTTTGATATCTCTTACAAAGATAAGTAGGTGTTCGTAAGTTCTCTTTTGGTACTTGCAGTTTGCATTACCTATACGTGTTTTTGATATATCTTGTAGAAATAAATAATTGTTCAAGAGTTATCTTCAGGTACTAGTAATTTACCTTTTATATACTTATTTTTTAATATCTATTATAGCAATAAGATGGTGCTCGCAAGTTCTCTTAAGATATATATGCGATATGTTACTTTTATACCTACTTTGACGTTTCTCCTTTGCAAAAATAAGTTAGTGCTTGCAATCTCTCTTCAAGCACGATCAAGTTTCGTTAGGTACTTACATTATCTTTTATAAATGTTTTTTTGTAAAATTAGAGGAGGTGGATCATAATATTTGTGAGTATGCTCTATTTTTCAAAGTTATTTCAAAACTTGAAAAAAGTTGAGGATTATGTTTACCTCAAAATTGGCCATCAACTCCTCCAAAACGATCACTTTATGTGCTTACCTTAGCTAGTCTATTTCTCTTTTTGGTGATTGCCCTGACCACGAGATCTCCCACTTAGGATTGTTCGCAGTCTCCTTTTTGGTGATCTCCCTAACATCGAGGTCTCCCACTCGAGATATATTATAGTCTCCTTTTTGGTCATCACTCTAACTGAGACGTCTCCCCTTTGAGTGTGCTCACTATCTCCTTAATGGTGATCTCCCTAACTATATGATCTCCCCAAGTAATTTTTAATGGCCTCTTTTTATGGTGTTCTCCCATTCAGTAAGGTCTCTCCCTCAGAAGTGCACATGATCTCCTTTATGATTATTTCCCTGACCAAAAGTTCTTCCCCTTAGGAGTGCTTGTGGAGTCATTTTTGGTAATTTCACTTATTGCAAGGTCTCCTCCTCAATTATGCTCGTGACCACTTTTTGTCGATCTTCTTGACTATGAGTTCTACCCCTCGAGAGTGCTCGTGGCCTCCTTATTTGCGATTGCCCTAACTTCCTAACCTCTTTTTTACATCAGCCCATAATCATTAGGACTGCCTATTCGAGTAGCCCATGATTTTTATATATATTGGATAGCTCTAAAATAGAGAGAACAAGGAGCAAGGAGGCTAGTAGTTATGTACTGAATTTAAGTGTCCAAGTGAGATCTGTTGGAGGATATGGCAGACACCTTTTAGGTCATGCGGGTGGCCTTCAAGACCTCTCCTCCATGATTGTTAACTCCTTTCTATAGTTCGTGCTTATTATTTTTACATGTATTTGGATGTAACCCCTGATGTAATAAAATATTTATATTAATGATATTTCCCACAACAAGTTCTATTTTTGTTGTAGGTAAATTTGGCCTCGCCTCTCACTTGCGACAATCTCTTCCTCACCCAATATCTTGCTCATTCTTTCATGGTTCAAAGTAACCAGCCTCTTAATAGCTACCCCTTATCCTTCATCTTGAGCAGTATGGACCTGGTACATTTTCTATCCCAACATAGTGTTATATATAAGAAGAGGGAATTGACTATGATCAGACTTTTTTTTTCCAGTTATAAGGTTGGATAAAATAAAAATATTCCTTCCTTATGGTTCCATAAAAGGATCAAAGTCTAATAGATATATGTCAAGGATATTTTTCAAAATGGCAGCCTTCAAGAAGAGCTTTTTATAAAAACAACCTCAAAGTTTTGTTGTTCCTAACTCCACCTAGCTCTCATGTTTACAAATAAACTAATGTTTTATATGGACTTAAACTAGCTCCAAGAGCATGAGATGGGACTTCCACTTCAATCCCTCTTAAAAACTCATTTAAAAGAGGAAAAGTAAATAAGATCTAATTCACTAAGAAACATAAGGACAGGTTCCTTCTAGTGTTAATATATGTAGATGATATTATCTTTGGGTATACATATAGTAAATTTGTATGAGATTAGATGACCTCATGCAATATAAATTTGAAATGAGTAGCATAGAAGAACCAATATACTTACTTGGTCTTCACTTAAAGCAAGATAGTAAAGGTATAATTATTTCTTAATCAAAATATACCAAAGATTTAATAAAGAAATTTGGGATAGAGATTGCTCCACCATGAAGACTCATATGGCAACCAATGTTGTGATAGATATGGATGAATTGGGGAAGCTTATAAATCAAAATACTTACAAGGCTATCATTAGTTTCTTATAATATATCATATCTAGTAGGTTAGACATAATATTTTCTACCTATGTATGTGCTAGATTTCAGGTTTATCCCAAAGAATCTCATATGAAAATATCTTGAGGAATCTTTATGGAATAACTGAATTATGCAAATGATATTCCGTAAAGTTGGTATTTCATATGACTGGATATTCTGATGCTGATTATGCAGGCTATAGATTTGATCGAAAAGGCACCTCTGAGATATGTCAATCCCTTTGGGGAAAGATTAATCTTTTGGTTTAGCAAGAAGAAAATCAATGTGTCCAAATCCACATTTGAGGCTAAATATCTCTCATCTCGGAGTTGTTATTCTCAATGATTATGGATGCAAAATCAATTATTAGATTAGGGATATATATTAATAACAATAACACTTAAGCCTTTATCCCACTATAATTGGGTTAGCTATATGGATCCTTTATTTCCATTGTGCCCTATCTTCAGTCATAATCTCACAAATGCCTGAGTACATCATGTATTTCTTTATAGTTTCATTCTAAGTCTGTATTGGTCTATTCCTCCCCCCATTTAACTTTTTCAAGTGACTAAACTCCCTCAATGCCTAATAGGTGCTTCTAATGGTCTTCTTAATATATCTACAAACCATCTAATTCGATCTTCTCGCTTATTCTCTATTTTTTAGTTTAACTCGGGTCTTATCCCAAATATATTCATTCATAATTTTTAGCTAGTTTCATGTGTCCACATATCCACCTAAGCATTCTCATCTCAACAACACCCATTTTTGCTTATGCACACAATTTACAGCCTAACACTGAAAACTATAGAGCATCATTTGTCTAATTACAGTACAACAAAACATGTCTTTAAGTTTTTATGGTACTTTAAGACAAAATAAGATCCCTAATGCACCTCATCACTTCAACTAACCTACTTGGATTCTATGTATCATAATTTTATCAAAACCTCAATCTTTTTTTAACTAAAGATCCAAGATATTTAAAGCTGTAGGAAATATCTTGATCACCCAACTCAATAATTTAGTCATTCTTCCTTCTTATATTACTAAATTTAAGCTCGATATACTCCATTTTGCCCTGCTTGGCCTAAACCCCTTCTTTTTAAAAGTCTCTCACCAAGATTCAAGTTTATCATTTATACCCACATACGTCTCATTGACTAAACAATATCGCCTGCAACTAATAAAGCCCAAGGTATTGCTCATTGGATATGTCAGGTGTGTTTATCTAAGATAAGGGTAAAGAGACAAGGGCTTAAAGTTGAACCTTAATGTAAGCCAACAGTGATAGGGAATTTATGTGTTATTCCTCCAGATGTCCTCGTCCTCATCACTGAATTTGTATACATATCTTTGATTATTTCAATATATGCTACATTTAAAGATTTTTTTCTAACACTCTCAATAATATCTCTCTTAGAACCATATAATAAGCCTTCTCTAGATCGATAAAAACGTGCAAATCTTTTTTTTCTTTCTCTATAGTTAATGAGTCTGCTTAAGAGATGTATAGCTTCCATGGTCGACCGCCCTGACATGAATACAAATTGATTCTCTGTGATGTTATTCTCTTCTCGCACTCTTCTTTATACTACTCATCCCATAATTTCATGGTATGAATCATTAATTTAGTTCTTTTATAATTAATAAAGTTTTGTATATCTCCTTTGTTCTTGCACAAAGGTACCAAGATACTCTCTCCATTGGTCTGGTATCTTCTTTTACTTCTATATCTTATTGAAGAAAAATTTATAATATAAAATTCCTTCAGTATCATTATATTATGTATATAATATTACTAAATCTATCATCTACTATGACAGCTCTAGTACAATCTCAATTTCTTCTAATCCCATATTGAAGAACAAAACTAAGTATTTTGAAATTGACATCTTTTTATTAGAGATTTTATGGAGAAATATAAAATTACAATATTATATATTTCTTCTAATGATCAAAAGGTTGATCTCTTCATAGAGCCTCCTATTTAGGTAAAGCATAAAAATTTCATTCATATCTTAGGAATGAGTGATGGAGTAAGCTAAGAAAAAGATAAAATTCAATTTATAATGAAATAATTCGATATACGTTGAAAAGACTCTTAAGTATACATCAACTTCTCTTGTATAAATATATTTTGACACAAATATTCATCGAAAGATTCTGAAACTCTCCATGCATTAAACTCTAAGATCATTGTGCATCGCCTTCATTTTAATGCATGCCATAGACATCGAAAGACATTAAAGAGTTTGAATATTTATTTTATCATCAATCTCAATTCAAACTTTTTGTATTGCCTCAGTTTTCCTCTCTCTTTTTATCACTTTACCATTTTTAGATAATTACCGCATCATCTAAGATCATTAGTGGATTTTATATTGATATCAAATCTTTCTCAAACAAAAATTAAAGTCTAAGAATATATTGCAAATTCTTTTGGATCAAGTGTTGATTAAATTGATTTCTTCTTGATGTCGTTTGCTTGTAATAGATTTGAATGCTTTTCATTCCACTATTAATCATTCTAAACTAATTTCATCTCTAGCTTGATAAATGGTACCCTAGTCAAGGTTTTAGGGAAAGAACTATCAATTACATTTGATCTACAAGTCGGGATTGCTTAAGATAATATTACTGAAGAAGAAATAGAAAGTGCGCTGAAGAAGATAAAATTCTTGTGATACAAAGCTTCAAATCTGAATAATATATAGATTACAAAGGAATATGAATTTCTCACTAACCTGGTTGGAAAGGTCATGTTGTGTAAAATCTCTGCACTTGATGATTCCCAGGGCTAAATTATAGATAATGGGTATACTTATTTTGGAGAAGAAAATAAATTAAGGAACTGCTTTCAAAATTAATCGAGCATGGAATGCATCATAAGGATGTTCTTTTTGGAGGAATTCTGAGTATGATCTTGCTACATGCATTTTCATCATTGTGCTCCTCTTCTGGTATCTGCATACCTCTTAGAAAGAGGTTATCCATCAAGCTATTTTCCAAGTGGGCTAGGTAAATTCCTAAATCAAAATTTCCTCTTCTCATGACATTTTGAATTCTTCTAACTTTTTATTGCTAAAGATGATATTCTACACTCTCCATGTCAAAAAATACAGCTTAAATACCTACTTCATCAGTTATTGATGTCTCTCCACTTTTTCATTCATACTCCATCTCTTCAAACCCATTCTCGTACACTACACCAACTATTATTCCTTCACTTCATTTTCTTACACCTCAATTAGCTACTTCCTCTACAATTTAAATGCCTTCTCCTTCTAATATCTCTACTACTCATGCTTCTCTTCAATCTTCTAACCTTGAGATTGTCTCTGATTTTATGCCATTATTATATTCATGAATCTCGGGTCTTAGAATCTAATTTTTCTTTCCAACTACATAGTATTTCTATTGACTTGAACTCTCACCTTAACTCTATTCAATAAAAGATTGATGTGCATATTTTTTATTGAGATACTGGATTGCCCAATTGACTCTTCCTCTAACATCAGGATATTAATAACATCATTATATCATGATATCATGAAGGGGGAGAATCCTTGTGAATACATGGTACTAATTTAGAGCTTTCCTACAAGTGATGATAATCTAGATGATCATATTGAAAACATTTCTTATATGTCTGATAGTATGGAATTTGAGCCTACAGATTATCAGGTAATTAACCTGGATAACTACTTGAAATACTCTTGATTTAGAAGTAATGGATATTGATATGGTTGAGAGGGGCACTAAACTTATAGTGCTAAAAAGACAGTTTTGATGGATCTCACTCAGGCGGCACCAACATTTTAGATGGAATTAGTTATCTATGAGGATCCATCTGCTTAGGAGGTACATATACAAATTGACTAGGAGAGGCTTATGTAATCATCTCCTTATGGTTGGGAAAAATCTCCTCTTCCTTTAACCCCTTCAGTTAATACTGAACATACAAATATTATTCAAGATGAAGCTGAAGATATACCTCTAGCTATTATTCTTAAATAGTTGACATATGTTGCTTCTTTAGTTATTTATTTAGCAAGTTTCCCTCCTATTATGCCAACCTATGTATATTCATAAGATTATC
The DNA here is from genome assembly GCA_039513925.1 of Platanthera zijinensis. Taxonomy (NCBI): domain Eukaryota; kingdom Viridiplantae; phylum Streptophyta; class Magnoliopsida; order Asparagales; family Orchidaceae; genus Platanthera; species Platanthera zijinensis. The sequence continues at coordinate 205,407,359 of CM077080.1, forward strand.
GTTATTGAGGTATAAGAAATAATAGCAAAGGAAGGAGGGAAAGAGGTTGCTTTGATGGCAGGCCTATTTGGAAAAATATCACTAAGGAGCAACAGAATGAGTATAGAAAAATGAAGTTTTATAATTTCAAAACTCTTCAAATTACCTTTGAAGGAAAACTTTTTAACAAATTTACTTCTAAAGACCATGATCTTAAGTTCAGTAGAATATTAAAAGAGACCAATAAACAAAATATGACAGAGTTGGAAGCCTTTCAAAAAGAGATTTTTGATAAAAGGGAAGCATTTATTACTAAAATCAAGGTAGGAATGACTAGGGTTGAAATTCCAAAGGAAGATGAAATTATTACTCTAAGCAAAAATGATTTTTGAAGATGAAGCATATAAAGTCAAACATCATAATGTATTTGTTGTAAAGGCCAATGTGGTGCAAAACAACAGAGTACCAGGGTTCTCATCTGTTATTCATATATCATATATCAAAAGAAAAAAAGAGAAAAACTAAAGAGCAACCTGTTAAGCTTAAGCTAGTTTTGTTTGTCAAATCTTCTTTACATCTAGTGGTACAAGATCAAAGTGCTATGTTGACAGTACCTCAAACTTCTGAGCCCCCAGCTACAAGGGTCATTAATGTTAGGGAAGAAAAATGAAATATTAAATTAAATGTATGTAAACATTATTGAAAAGAGTCTTTATGTTAGTGTTACTACTACTTTGATTTATAATGATCTAAGAAATCTCTTTAATTTATCTAAAGATATAACGACTCATCCTGACAAAATTTCCACTAGAATCTTGAAAGGTGTAAAGTTGCTTCAAGACAAGCTAGTTTCTAAAATCACATTATATTTGTCCAAGCATTGAAATATTTTGTCTTTTAATTATATGTCTGCTTTCTCATCTCTCATATGTAAAGGTTCAGGATGGCATATATAAAGAAATGAATTGGTGTTTTATATAGAATTTTATCTATCTTTCTCTATGTTTATTTTCATATGCATCTATCTGGAACCTCCAATTTATCCTTTATGAAAAATAACTTAAAAAATTCATGTAAAATTTATTATATCAAATTGGGAGATTTGTGGGAAAAACCCTTAAGATTTGATAGACATATTAAATAAAGTGATTAAATAATTTCCTATAATGTGTACTGAATGGAAATATGTTGTATTAATATGTGTTGAAAATAGATATAGGCTACCATGGGTTTAGAATACACTCAAGAAGAAGAATAAACCAAGTTATACTTCTATGTTGCGAGTAGTATGTGATGCATGTTGACAAAGACTATGTTTGTACGACGATAAGTATTCAATATATATCAAGAATTTTATTTCATACAACAAAGATCTATTCAACACATGATGGAAGATAAGTTCCATCCTTACGTCAAAATCTATCTTTAAAGGAAGGTCTTCTCAGAGCACAAAAACTTAGCCTACACCAAAATCTCTCTTTACAAATTTTTACATATGTTAGCAAGTATTTAATATAATTATAACAAAATATCAAAAAAATTTGGATGAATATGAAAATTTTATAGTAGATCCATTCCATGATTAAGATCAAATTCAAGCTGCTACTAATTCATTATATAAGGTGTTAGTGTTGATTATAACCTGAAAGGAAGGCCTATATTCTGTAGTAGTCATATATATATATATACATATAAATATATATAAATATATCAAATGATTTTGAATAGAAGTTAGAATTGCAGTCATTCTTATTCAGCTCTTCTTCTCTCCAAGATTCTGAATTCTCCATCTCAAAAACTTTCTCTCCAAAAACCGTTGCTGGCAAGATCACTTCTCTCAGATCGAAGGCTCCTCTCCTATAAAGGGCCCTTCATCTTCTTTCTTTGGATTCCTCTTGAGACAAGACTCCTCTTGTCTTTATTAAATCCATTATTATCTGTCTATAAAAATAGTTGTTTGATTATTGTTGTTGATCAAATAATAATCCATACAATGCTTTAGATAATTAGATCCTTCAAGGTTTTTTTAAAAAGGATCATATTATGGAAAATCTACTTCAACACAATTTTGTATAATTTTTTTAAAAATCTCTCTCACAAAGATTCAAGTTTGTTCAAAGAGTCGCTTTGTTAAAAGACTCAAATATCTCCTGAGAATCCCCTTATCAAAAGATTCAGATTGGTTCCGTGAATCCCATTATCAAAGGATCTAGATTGGTTTTGAATCACCTTATCTCAAGATTCATTGTAGTGGTTTTATGAATCTCATTATCAAAGGATTCTAAAATTTTATTCTAGGAGTCTTCTTATCAAAATTCTTATCAATGTTTATTGGATATCCTACCAAGGGGTAGAAGAGGGGGCGTACCCAATATTTTAGGAACCTCTATAAAATATTTTGGGTCTTCTGGCTATATAGCTCTTCATAGTTTAAATCCTTAAATGTTATACTATAATTCTTTGATTGCTTATCTGATTAAAATAATCGTGGCATAAATTGCGAATTATTTTGGTAAAAAATCTTTAAAACTCTATTCAACACCCTAGAATAATTTTTAGAACATTACCTTCACTTTCAAGGAGATTAAAATTTTAAGGCATGTAATTTGTTTACAGGGTCTTCCCTCCTAGCATACCAAGAAAGGTGGGCTCTAAGAATCCAATTAGGAAAGGTTCCTAGAGAATGGAATATGAGATGGTGGAAGGTTCCTCCTCCTTCTCAACCAGGTTGGTGAATTCTTCAAAATTTAATGATTCACCACTATATAGAAATCTTATTAGGTATGGGCGAGCTCTCCATTATCATAAAGCAATACATGTGTTGTCAAGTAGATATATGGGATAATATTTTGGCTTGTCATCCCCCAGGTGAGAATTTCTCCAAGTTTTGAGAGTTTGGTGCTAATGGGCATCAATTTGATAAATTTTCTTCAATTGACAGGCCCTTCATCTTTGTGCAAATAGATAAGTGCCTTCCCATTCAAATCTCTTCCATCCATTATAAATTGTTTCCAGTAACCGCCAAGATTTGAAGGTCGTGTGTCCATTCTAATGATACTAAAAGTGCTTCAACTCCACACCCATGAAACTATAGGAAAAATTGAATAGTCTAGGTGGAAGATTGCCTAATATTATTTATTTTAATATACTCTTATTGTTATCCAAGTTTAGACTGGTAAACTTTTGTAATTGTTTTTACCAAGTTCTTGCTAAACTTGCATAAACACAACTACCTTCATGCTATAACTTGGAACCTTCTTGTATGGGTTCAACATATTTTTTTCATAAAACTAATTTCAAGATATTGCTCAGGACCATCATTCCAATACATTTTTTATTAAGGCTCAATGTCATATATGGAACATTGTGCATTGTCCTAGAGTTCATTAGGTTGTTTTCTCCTCAGTTACACTCACTCTCCTAGGCATATTCTTTAATAAAACAAAGCATTATAGCTAGTATGTATATATAGAGAGAGAGCAGGAGAGAGAGAGAGAATGAGAGAGATTTATATATATATATAGATATTGGCAATGTCCTCAAAAAATTCAAAGGTCAGAAACCGCATTGATATAACTTAACATGACTAAAATCTCTTATTATGTGTTACTAGCTATAATCATAATTCAACTACTTCCATATCTCATAATTTTATATAGACAAGTCATTTTGTTCTCAATTGGCTTTTTATAACCATGACCATGTTATTATGGATGAATATAATAATGATCATTTGTGCCTATAAGAAAAGTAAACATATGTGGATAGCTTAAAAGCATCATCCAAGCAGCCCAAACTCAGTGCAATGTGTTTTGTGCATTTATTTTGGATACATGCATTATGCCTTGATACTTCATATAATGTGTCTTGTGCCTTTTCAAGATAAATATAAATGTTGGATGAACTAAAAGGGGAACACAACATTTCAAAGAACTATATGAGTTAAAATTTGTATCTATATTGATATAAAGTGTATAGGATGCATTATGACCTACATCAACTTAACCTCTCTTATATCTAAGGAGTCATCCAAAATATCTAGCCCTGATGGTGATGCATGGCGATGTTCGCTTACAAATATATCATTATATTCATTTAAGAAATATTAATTAAAGATATGCATTATTCAATCAAAAAGTGACACCCTCTCCAATGGGGCTACTATCCACTCAACATACATTAGAGATCATGTTCGCTACCACACAAAAAGTTTTAGGCAGTCAAATCTCCTAGAGGGAGTAAATAGATGTGTTGTTCTTTCTATAGTTTTAAGATTTTGTAGCTAATCTACCACAAAAATAAAAACACATCACAGAAAGCTTATCAGGATTTATAGTGGTGCCCCAATATAGGTACACCCACTTTCCCCTCCACCTATCAAGTAGTGTGCCTAACTAGGCCAACTTTTCAAATATCTCAGATCTAATAGATCTTGCAACTCAAAGTACTTGACTCTTACCTAATGAACAAAATAGGTTCACTACCTCAGACTTTAACAAGAGAATCCTACACTCAGATTCACCAGATGAATCCTATCTCAGGTCTCAACAGGAATCCTACCTTAGGTCTTCAATAAGAGCTATATACTCAGATTCAACAAGTGAATCCTACCTTAGGACCTCAATAGGAACCCAACCTTAGGCCTTCAATAAGAGCCCAACATTCAGATTTTGTAAATGAATCCTACCTAGGGTCCTGAACAAGAACCCTACCTCAGGCCTTCAATAAAATCCCTACCTTAAATCATAAAGATATTTTATAATAATAGTGTGTTTAATATGTATTACAATAACAAATTGACTCAACATGTATTTAACCTGAAAATCTAGAGTCTTCTTGGCTTTGATGAGAAAAGACCTTTCTAAATAGCAGTAATTCTTCAATGAGTATTTCTTAAAAATAAGAACTGTGTTGAATCTTCTGACTGGAAAGCTCCTTTGCTCTTAAATGATTTGAAACTAAAAAGATCTTTAGCACTTGATTATTTTTCTCCTTCTGAAGGTAGCCTTCTTCTATGGGAACTTTGTCGATACTTTTCTTGGAGGAAATACTATTCTACTAGTTTTTAATGGCAAAGTTAGGGTTTCCTTCATATCTCTTCATCTTATATAGATGTTTTATAACAATAATGGCCGAGAACATTAGAAAAATCAAGTTAAAAAACTTTCCATGTAAGACAGATTTGGTATATGGTTTTGGTGCGGACGACGACTTGACATTCTGTAATTTTAAACTTACAAAATGATATTTTGTTTCGTCACGATGCTATTAAACTTGACATGATAATTCTTCCCTTTGACTTTGTGAACTCTTCAGTTAACATGTAAGCTAAACATAAAAAATATTGCTCCTTCTTAGTTGTGCTTACTGTACCAACGATACTCTCTTTCTACACTACAGTAAAAAACTTAGAATTATTTCTCCTTCAATAAGGAGTAATACACAACAATAATTGTATATAAGTGCCTTTTCATGACGATGTCGTCGTGTGTTGTCTATCAATACTACAGTATACTAGTTTTCCCTTAACTCAATGATATCATCATTTGTTGACCATTAACATAATGATATGCAACCTTTTTCCTTTTCATGGAAGAAAGATGGATACTATGTGTCTTCACAATGGTGTTATGAGTGAACTCGATGATATTCTGACTCAACATGATGATATTATTCTTAGACCAATTTGAGATCCAGTTAAGTAATATTTTGGTCTTTATTGTTCTCCTAACTTACAGGAATTTATTATTATAAAATTAAAATAGGCCTACAAATATTAAAAAGATGATCATCAAATACATAATGTATTTATCATTGAGTTGAGGGTTCTTCAAATTTGGAACATTGAGGGAAAAAGTTCTCAACAATCTCTCCCTATTTGAAGAAGTCAAAACCTCAAAGATTGATAAAGTACACATAGAGAATAGTGGTAGTGATCAAACAAAGAAACTAAACTTATACCAGCATTCATAAAAATTATACAGAAACATTTAAAATATTATATATATATTGTTTTCTCAAATATTTTCAAACATAAAACAAAATTAAATTTGTATTTTGCCTTGCTAGAGTTCATCTTCCTTCACTTAGCATGCTTCTTTCCAAAATCCTTTGCCTTTTGTCTTTGTCCCTCAAAATAGGTGAATGGCTTTGAGATATATTTGGGAGGAGCCTTGTGAGGATTTGAAATGTTCTTGTAGGTATTGAAGTAAGCTTTCTCTTTAATTCTTGGTTCAGGTGCTTAGTCCACTCAATAGAGGGATATAATTTCTCTACATCCTCTTTGGATTGCCCAAAGTCTTTTCATGTAGTTAGGATGATGTTTCATAATTCAGTGCTTCATTTCTTTTAGTTAGTTTGTTGTTCATCCCCTCTTCTCTTCTTTTCCATAAACTCCTCTAAAGAAATTAATTCCTCTTAAGCTTGCCATTTTCCCTTTTCTTGACCTGTGCTGGCCTAGTTGACTCTACATCAAGATGAGATCCCTCAAAATAACCTAATCTAAATCATAACCATTCTCTTTTGTAATATGGATTTGCTTCATTTAGTTCATCTAAGATCTCAATGGGAGGCTGATTGAGGGCATATCTGACATTCTAAATAATCCAAATTAGCTGTTTAGCAGCCATACTCTCCCCTTTTTTGACTTCTTCAAAAAACAATTGGTGGAGGCCAACTTTATAGGCTTTAATCATGCTAGTTTGATTATGGTTTATTTATTCTTGATCTTGCAAGATAACATTTTTATGGTGCCTATTTTTTCAAATGTTCATTCTGGCAGTTAAGGATGAAATCTTGTGAGTGATCAACTGCTCTATGCAGCTCTACATTAGTCATGTTGATATACTGTTTACTGCTTGTAATGTCTTGAGTGGATATCTTCAAATTGTCATCTTAGGGCCTCATTACTTTGACATTATTATGTACTGCACCAACTACTTTTACAAACCAACTAGTGATCTCCTTATTAACATGATCCATGATCTTTTTTATTAGATTGATTTGCCAAATAAGATCATCCTTCACCTCTTTGATGGCTTGAGACACAGTTTTTAGAAAATATCATTTGCTCTCCTGGCAACACCCTCATCTGTTTGATCAGAGAGCTTGGAGATTACTCAGAGATATTGTTTTGGAGGAGCTAGGTTTTTTAGATTCATGCACATTCTTTTTCTTCTTTATATCTTCTAGCAGCTCAGTTATATCTGTTCCTTCATAAAAGGAGTTAGGAGAGATAGGTACACTAACATGAACTGTACTTCCATCTCTTTTATCATAAATTGGACCTCCATAAGGTATAATCTCCTTATAGAAGTTCTCTACTTGCACAATAGTCATAGGCACTTTACCTTGATTTTCCTTCTTCTTAGCATTAACATCATCATCCTTCTTAGCATGAATATCTCTGTCCTTTTGGAATGCTGACCCTGTGTGGGTTGCATCCTCAACCTCTAGGATCATATAAATATCCTCAACTTCTTAACCATGGAGCTCAATATGAAACTCCCCTAAGTGTCAGTATCTCTTGTATTTTGCATTTTTTAACATCTACATTATATATGACTGGGATCTCTTTCAGAGTTTCTTCCTCAACTAAATAACCCTAGTTTACAGGAAGGTTGAGGTCTATAGTTTCAATTTCTTGAGTTGGGAGCTTAATTTGAGACTCCCCTCAACTGTCGCACTCCTTCCTACATTAACTCTTCTCTTTGCAATTACTTCATCTATGATTATTTTTTTAGCAAGTTCTCCTTTAACAACCACTTCATGAGCTGCCTTATCTATAATAACAAGCTTATTTGACACGTATACTTCAGTAACCATGGATGCTCCTAATGGTTCTGATACTTTTACAAAGACATCTCTTTAAACTTTCTCTCCCTCAGAGCTTGTAGGGTTTGGATCAGCACCTTGCTCACTGCTTCTAGATGAGCTTTCTTCAAAACTTTCCTCAGATACAACTATCTTCTTGTCTTTTTTATTTCTTATCCTTCTTATACTTTGGGAATCTTATGACCTCTCTCTTCCAACATTCCAAGATCTTTATGTCAATTTTCTTCATATGTTGGATTGAGACTCACAACTTCTTATTAAGTTATTCTATAATCGAGTTTAGTATTTATAATGAAAAGATTTTCCCATTGTTTAGAACTTTGAGGCTTTCTTGAATTCTCAAGAAAAGAAAATGTGCCCTGTTGGATCCCTAGTTGGATTTGGTCTAGGTTCACTAACTTAGGTTGAGTATGACCAAACATTGTATAGCTAGGGTCATGTGTAGTAGTCTTAGAGTTAAGGATAAGTCCTGATTAGTGCTACCTCCTTGGACAAGCCAGAAGTGGACTTCAGAGAATCACATTTAGCAGCTATCAGAAGACAGTGATCAGTTTCGAAATTCTTCGAACTCAGCTCGACGATCGTCGATCTTAGATCGACGAACTCGGAGTTAATTCTTTGAGCTGAGCTCGACGTTCTTAGAGCTCAGGTCAACGCTTTGTTTTCTTCGGTCAGTTTCTCACCTCGACGAACTCAGAGTGTAGATTTGGAAATTTATTCTCAGTTAGCAGATCACAGAGCTTAGGTCAATGAACTTGAATTCCCTGGTCGACGATCTTTTATCTCAGGTCGATGAATTCTATTTTGCGTTTGAAGTTTTCTGTGTAGTTCTAGAATGAGTCCTTCTCTCTTTTATTCCTAATTAGCAGTATTATTCTGAGCACTTAATGCAAATATTTTTCTGAATATAACCATTATTTTGCTGCATTAAATGTGGTATTCTTCAGAATAAATATTTTTTTATTCTATCGAGAATAGTTGGGAAACTCATTAATGCTATTATTCCAGCCGCTTTCTACTCCCCACAGTAGCCATAATTTATGGAAAGAATTCAAAAATTCAAAGAGAATTTTTCTGCAGTGGAATAAAAGTTATTCTCTCCTTTTCGAGAAAGACAAGATAGACAGTCAGAGACATATAGAAAAAGAAATCGAGAAGAACTACACAGGAAATACTGAACAAGCACTCGACACTGTCAACGCCTTTTCATTCTCTGTCAACACTGTAGTTTGAAGAAGAAAAAATCATCAAGATCAAGAGTCTTCTTCAACTTATGTTCCAGAAATCCTCAAAGACACTCTATTCAACATCTATTACTGGATTTCCTGGACCTTGGCAGATCAAGCTGAAGATCTACTAACCCTTTAGCAAAGCTCTTTTCTTCCTGAAGCATTCTACTTCTCAGGGGGAGATTTGACAACACAAGAATCCACACAGTCTTCTCAGTTGTATTGAGAAAAGAGAAGACTTCCATCAAAATCTTCCATCCCATTGTGCAGGGTTTAGCTCCCTTCAAAAGTTAGTTTGGTTGACAAGTCTCCCTCTAAAAGACTTAAAGGTTGTTTTTGGCACCTGATCAAAAGCCTAAAGGGTTTCCTGATCTACCTGAACCAGATCTTGTGGTGGAAGTCACCCGATCAAAACATGCTAGTGGATTCCTACCAAGGGTGGTAGAAGAGTGGATGTACCCAAGTTTAGGGGAACCACTATAAACTTCTTGTGTCGTCTGGTTGCTCCTTTTCATTTGTTTTTGCTATGCTTGTGATTGCTGGAATTGTTAGCTTAGTTTTCTTATTCTTTAACTAATATATGGTATCACTATATTTACTCTGATATAATCTATAAAAAGATCCAAAGTTTTAATACTCTTTTCACCCCCTCCCCCCCCTTTACAGTAATCCGATCTAACACCCTCCTTCCATGCCCAATCAGTTTTCTTGATGAAAATTACCATTGATATTGCCACAAACATACTCTTGGAAATTTTATCATGTGATCAAGGTTTACATTAGGAGAGCTTTCCCAATAATATCTGCTAGTAGCTTTCCTTTCTGATTGAAATGCTTTCTCATCAAAGATCCATAAGTCATCATTGTTGGTCTAAACCACACCAGTGCATCACATATATCCTATTTAGATACTTCATCATCCTCTTCTTCCTCAGCAAACCATGGATGGTGTAGAGCCATTGCCAGACTCTTATGGCTAATATATTGTCATTAATCCTGGCCTTAATAGCTATACTAGATGTGCTTAACCTTGCATTAAAGAAGAACTCAACTATCTATCTCTTCTTTATGACAGTAGGTTCTGAGAGTTCATATTCTAAGTCGATGGCATCGAGTGATCTAATTACTGTCTTGATCTCTTCACTGGCATCCTTGAATTCATTTTGTACTAGTTCACATCCTACATTGAACGAGTCCTCATTCTTCTTTGGATCCATATTTCTGATTCCTAAACCATTTCTCAACTTTATCATTGTGTGAGCTTGCAGAAGAGGAACTCGTCGCAATGGCTTTAAACCAATTGTACTTTCTATTCTAGGTTTAATACATTTGACCTATTTCCCTATGTTCTACTTTGGAATGTGAAGAGGCGTGTACCTGGATGTCTAAGATTAAGAAATGTATCTCATTTCTAACGACTATGATTATCTGATGCAGTTAACTTAGTTTGACTGCTTGTAGAAATCAAGTCATTATATTGACATGATGCCATAAACTTTATCCAGTTTAATGAACACGACAATACAGAGGTATTTTTTGTGAATTTTCATGTGACTTTCTAATTTGCTTCCTACAATATATTGTTAGCTTCCAAAAACATAATATCTGAAAAAATATGTATATATTAAGGAAAGTTTTATGAGTTTATTCCAAATTTAACATTCCTAATTGCAAATTTAAAGAAGTTAAACTTAGCTTCATCAAGAGGCTTTGTAAAAATATCTACTACTTAATTATCTGTCTGTGGGGACATACTTAAGATAGATATCCTCTTTCTCAACATGCTCTTTAATGATATGTTACCTTTTTTCAATGTGCTTAGTCCTATTACGTGACAAAAGTTTTTTGGCAATTGAGATTGCATTGGATGAATCACAGTACATAGGTATTTTCCTTATCTTTATGTTGTAGTCCTCCATCTAATGTTTGAATCCATAATAGTTTAGCACAATAACGCCCAGCTGAAATGTACTATGATTCTACCGCTTATATTACAACACTAGTTTGCGTCTTGGTTCTCAAAGAAATTGATCTCTTCCCCAAAAATTGACAGGCATCTGATGTGCTTTTCCTATCTTCTTCGTAGCCTATAAAGTCTATATTTGAATAATTTGTTAGTTCTAATTTATTATTTTTAGGCTACCAAAAGCCAAGATTAAGTGTTCCATTGAGGTATCTCAAGATCCTCTTTATAGAAGAGTCCTGAGATTCCTTGGGTCATGCCTGATATCTAGCACAAATACATGTAACATACATTATATCAGGCATACTAACAGTTAGGTAGTGTAAAGACCCAATTATGCATCTGTTATTGGTTTCATCAAAAGGTTTCCCTCTCTCATCCTTGTATAGAGATACATTAAATCTCATGAGAGTTCTCATAATGGAGGCACTCTCCATGCCAAACTTCTTTATTTACTCTGTTGGGTACATTGGAAAATGTGTACCTGATTTGAAGAAGCCTAACTTAGCTTAATGATATACATCAAGGTGTATTTGATGTTATTTTGAGTTGACATGTGCAGGTGAAGAAGTACTAAAAAATACAGGAAATTATTCTAAGTCCATGTGTCGACACCTGAAGAAGCTGTGTCGACACTTCAGAATAATTGTGTCGACACTTGAAGAAGGCTGTGTCGACACAGAGAAAAATAGTCGACTATTTTTGTGTCGACACTGGGAAGCAGTGTCGACTTACAGAAGTAGAGTCAACAACAGCTGTATCAACACTGGGAAGCTGTGTCGACACATTGAGGCAGAGTCAACACCAGAAGGCAGTGTCAACACATTGAGGCAGAGTCGACACATATTGGCAGGGTCGACGATAGTAGTGTCAACACCAGAAGACAGGAGTCGACACATATTGGCAGAGTCGACAATTATTGTGTCGACACCTTGAAGGCAGAGTCGACATATATTATGTTCTGAATTTACAACAACTGTGTCGACACACAGGACTTGTGTCGACACACTGCAATGTCTAGACCAAGTCATTTTCTGAAGAATGATGAAGTGCTTGAGTCGACACAAATATTCTGTGTCGACTCATTCTCAAGATGAAGTTCTGAAGAAGCTGAGTTCGACTTAAAGGCAAACCAGTCGACATCATCAAAGGCTGTGTCGACACCTAAGTTATTTGTGTCGACACAATATAGACAGTTGGTCTCGACACTTTCTGACAGTCAGTCTCGACACTTTGCTGTCCAAGACAAAGGCACAGGATATGTTTGAAGATTTGACAGCTGTGGGTTGTAACAGGTTAACTGAAGCTGTCAGACTTGTCAGAAGACAGTTAGAAACCGGATCAGCCGGTTACCATGTAGAAGGTCTATAAATAGATTAGATTCAGAAGGCGATAATAACGATTTTGATTTTTGAGAACAACAAACATACAAACTGATTGAAGAATCAAATCAAGAAAGTGCAAGGCTCGGAAGAAGATCTTCATCAGAAGATCTAAGAAGACGATCTCAGGATCTGTCTAAGAAGAGTTCTATCAAGAATTCAGAAGTATCATCAAAGGTGTTGGATAGAGAGGGATCCAAGCCACTTGAAGAAGAAGAAGGAAGCCGTCACTGGTTTCTCAAGAAGCTGTTTGGGAAATCAACTCAGCTAAGTTCAGATTCATAAAGCTTTGAAGAAAGCTCAGATTTAGTTGATTTCATTCATCAGCTGATCAAGAACTGTCTTGTCCTTTTCTCTCTCATCAAGGGCAAGATAATACAAACACTTTTCAAATTTCTGTAGGGTCTATCAATATAGATCTGAGTTGTAAGCCTATGTTATAAAGGCTGAGTGTAGGAGAGTTGATCTCTGAGTGGTAGGGCTGTTGCCTGAGTGTAGGAGAAAGTTTTTCTCTGAGTTGTAGGCCTTGTGTCAAGGCTGAGGTAGGGCTGTTGAGCCTAAATTGTAGGAACCATTCTGGGTTCTGAGTTGTAGGAACCTTTCCAGGTTCTGAGCTGTAGGATCTGCTGATCTGAGTTAAAGAGGAAGTTTGGCCGAATCTAGCACACTGCTAGATAGGTGAAGGGGGGAAAGTGGATGTACCCAGACCTTGGGGAACCACTATAAAACTGTGTGCAATCTGTGTTGTATGAATTTCTGTGATTGCTGTGCTGTGTGATTTAATTCAGTTATTATATTCTGCCTAAAAGTGAGAACAAGCATTAGAACCTATTCACCCCCCCCCCTCTAGGTGTTTAGGTAGTCTTGAAAGTAAAACTATCAAGTGGTATCAGAGGGAGGTTACTCAAAAAAGGACTTAACAGTCTGAGTAAGATCCCTAAGGCAGAATCAAGATTCAAGAAAATGGGTTCTGGAGAGAATCACAAGGAGTTAGGGTCAATAAAATTACCAATCTGTAGAAAAGAAATCTTTGGAATTTGGAAAGAAAGGGTGAGATTGTTCATGGAGGCTTCTGACCCAAGGATATATATTATAGTACAGGAAGGCCCCTTCATTCCAATGAAGGTATCAGTTCTTGATGCAAATATCCAAACTCCAAAGAGTTATTCAGAAATGACAAAGGATGAAATTATTTTGGCAACCATGGATAAAAGAGCACAGAACATTATTGTAAGTGCCATAGATGATTCTACATTCCAAAATTTGATTCACTGCAAAACCTCCAAAGAAATGTGGGACACCTTGATTGTCTACATGGAGGGTTCTGAAGAAGTAAGACAGGATAGGAAGTTTATGCTCAACCAAGAGTATGAAAGTTTCAGACAAGGAAAATCTGATAGCATAACTGAATGCTATAAGAAATTCTACAGAATAGTGAATGAATTAATGTCCTATGGAAAAGTCTTCAGTACCTATGAACTGAATGACAAATTCTTAAGATCCTTGACAAAGGATTGGGACACCAAGATCTGTGCCATAAGAGAAGTGGCTAAACTGGCAGAAATTTCTCCTCCAACCTTGTTTGGAAAGTTACTATCTTATGAAATGCAACTAATGGTGAGGAAGGAGGAAGAAAAGAATTCAAAAGGTGAGCATAGAGAAAAATCTGTGGCCTTCAAGGCTGAAGCCAATAGAAAGAATAGGAGGATATTTTCATCTCCTCTTAAGGAAGTTGCAGAAGTTAATTCTGAAAATTCAGACAGTCAGAGTTCAGAGAGGTGTGATTCAGATGCAGACTTTGCTGCATTCACAAGGCAATTCCAGAGGTTCTTGAAGAAGAAGTAGTGGAAGTCTAGGCCCTCCACATCACAGCAAGTTGATGACTATTATCAGAAGAATAAGTCATCAAGGAAGGAAAGGAACAGAACTAAACCCAGCAAAGCCACTACATCAAAGATTGTCTGCTATTGTTACAATAAGCCTGGACATGTAGTGGCTGATTGTCCTGATAAGAGGAAGGAGTCATCAGACAAGAAGAAGACTCATCTAAAGGGCAAGAAGGAGAAATCCTTTATTACAAAGAAGGAAAAGAGCCTAACAGATCAATCAACTTCAGAGTCAGAATCTGAAGCTGAAGCATATATTGGATTATATGCTGCTACTGAAGAAAAGGAGTTCATGCAATTGCTAGACTCCATCTATGAACAAGAGGATCATCAGTGCATGGGACTGATGACTGGATCAGAAGAAGACATGTGCCAGAATCAGTCTGGTCCTAGTAAGGTACATTGTCCTTCTATAAATTCAGTTTGTAGTACTAGTGCAGAATCAACTACATCTGCATCAAGTGATGTAGATGGATCTGAATCTGAAGGTGATGTCTATCAGTTGATAGATAAGTATGGGGACTTGTTGCAGGCTTTTAAGAAAAGCAAGAACCTAGTCAAAATTCAGGCTCAGGAAATTGCTGATCTTAAGGTTGCTGCAACTGAGTTGGAGAAAGTAATAGATCAAAAGTTGAATGAGATTGCCAAATTGGAAAATATAACTATTATTCAGATGGGCACAATCAGATATACTAATGATCAAGTTAAGAGTCTGGAGGCCAGACTAAGAATAGAAAAAGATTTAGTGGCTAGTTACTCAAAGCCAAAATCTGTCTTACCCTTGATAGATGAGTTTGTGGCTCAAAAGGGTAAGGCAGGATTAGAGTTCAAAGGTAACCCCAGGGCTGCCCTATTCAAGAGAAAAGGCAAAGCTCCTGCCCAGCCACTAAACCTTTCATTCCCTATTAAGTTTAGAAAGGTGCAAGTGCCTTCTAACCAATATGATCTTGAGAATATTCATGGTCATATTAAGGCTAATGTTCTGATAAAAAGGGTGTAAATGCCAACAGGTCTACCCATGTTCATAAACCCCATGGTTATAAGAAATCTATGGGTGAAGCTGTAGCAGCACCAGCATTGGATAGAAATTCTTCTGTCATGGGTGTATCTAGATCTAGATACAATAAGTTTGAATGTTGGTGTTGTGGCAAGAAAGGCCATTTTTCCTTTGACTGCTGGCATAACACAAGTGTTAGGAAGAATAGTAGTCTACCAGTTAGAAGAGTTGCTGGTAGTTTTGTTGGTGCTAACCTGAACCAAGGACCCAAGACTTACTTGGGTTCTAAGGGAAAGTAAATCTGTATTGCAGGTGAGTTCAAGTTGCCATGCCCCTATATGGTACTTGGACAGTGGATGTTCCAGGCACATGACTGGAACAAAGGGGCTGCTGAAGGAGTATACATCTGTCAAAGATGGACCTAAAGTAATCTTTGGTGGATCTGAAAGAGGAGTCATCAAAGGGTTTGGTAATATTTCTTCTAACCTAATTACTATTACCGAAGTGGCTTATGTAAAAGGTTTGAAACACAATCTGATAAGCATAAGCCAGCTGAGTGATTTAGGATATGACATTTCATTTGTTAAGGATGGATGTCATATCAAAAGGTCAAGTGATTAAGAGATCATTTTGACTGGGTATAGGAAGAGAAATGTATATTGTCTTAATTTTGTATGTGAGAATAAGGCTTCTCCCATATGTCTTGTAGCTGATGATAATGCATCTCATTGTGTCAAGTGCCACAAGAGGTTGGCTCATCTTAATTACAAGACAATTGGCCAACTATTTAGCAAAGAGTTAGTGAGGAATGGTCCTCAAGTTAAGTGCATAAAGGAAGGGATATGTTCAGCCTGTCAAAAGGGCAAGCAGACTAAATCCTCCTTTCATAGCCTTGAAAACAAGGATTCTGTGAGGTGCTTATACCTCTTGCATATGGATCTTTTTGGTCCTATGCCAGTTCATAGTCTAGGTAGGAAGGTCTACACTTTTGTGGTTGTAGATGACTATTCTAGATTTACATGGGTGTTCTTTCTGAGACAGAAATCAGAAACCCCAAGTGTCTTAGTTTTGTAAAGCAAATTCAGAATGAACTGAACAGTATAGTGGTCAAAATCAGAAGTGACCATGGCACTGAATTTCAATCTGAAAGTATGACAAAATTATGTGAAGACTTTGGGATTCTCCAAGAGTTCTCCTCACCTAGAACACCTCAGCAAAATGGAATTGTTGAAAGAAAGAATAGAACATTAATTGAAGCTGGTAGAACACTATTGAGTGACACCTCTCTTCCAGAATATTTCTGGGCTGAGGTAGTAAACACTGCATGTCATATAATCAATAGGGCTTCTATCACCAAGAGCCACAAAATGACTCCCTATGAGATTATGAAAGGTAGAAAACCAAATCTATCCTACTTCAGGATCTTTGGTTGCAAGTGCTATATACTTAATAATAGCAAGTCATATTTGACTAAGTTTGCTGCCAAATCCCAGGAAGGGATATTTGTTGGGTACATCATAAATAGTAAGGCCTATAGAATCTTCAACTTGACTACTCAAGTAGTAGAGGAGTCTGTTCATGTTGTATTTGATGAAACAAGATTAATCAACTGTGAGTTGTCTTGTAGATCAAATGATTCAACAGGTATAAGCCAAAGGATGGACAAGCTTTCCATTGCAGAAACATCAAAGGAAGATGGAGCATTGGAAAATGAAGGCTACTGTCCAGGGGGAGTACAAGACTCTTTAAAAGCTAATGAAAACCAGGAGGTACAGCATAATGAAGGAGCTGGAGATGTTCAACCTGAAGGAAACCTTCCTCCAGCTACAAGACATCTTAAAGATCATCCAGCTAATCAGATTATAGGGGATCCAAGATAGGGAGTGCAGACTAGAAGCAGAAATCTGAGCATAGTTCTGCATTCAAGTTTCCTATCTCAAATGGAGCCTAAGAAATTTAAAGAAGCCATCGAAGACCAATACTGGATTGATGATATGCAAGGGGAGCTGAATCAATTCAGAAGGTGCAATGTCTGGGAGCTTGTTCCTAAACCAAGAGGCCACAACATCATTGGCACAAAGTGGATCTATAGGAACAAGTTGGATGAGAGTGGAATAATTGTGAAGAACAAAGTTAGGTTGGTTGCTAAAGGATACATGCAGGAAGAAGGGATTGACTTTGATCAAACCTTTGCCCCAGTAGCAAGGCTGGAGGCAATCAGAATGTTCCTTGCCTATGCAGCATATCAAGACTTCAAAGTGTACCAGATGGATGTGAAATCAGCATTCCTGAATGGAGATTTAAAAGAGGAAGTCTATGTAGAGCAGCCATTAGGTTTTGTAAATCCTCTTAAACCTGATTATGTTTATAGGCTTAGGATAGCTTTGTATGGGTTAATGCAAGCCCCAAGGGCTTGGTATGAAACCCTGTCTACTTTCCTTATTGAGAACAAATTCTCAAGAGGGAAAATAGACAAAACTCTATTCCTTAGGGAATCAAAAGGTAAGATCATCTTAGTTCAGATCTATGTAGATGATATAATCTTTGGATCTACTGAGAACAACCTTTGCAAAAAGTTTGCCAAACTTATGCAAGGGAAGTTTGAGATGAGCAGCATGGGGAACTTAAGTTCTTCTTGGGACTCCAAGTAAGACAGACTGAAGATGGCTTGTTCATATCCCAGTCTAAGTTCACCAAGGAATTAATTAAGAAGTATGGTATGGAGTCATCCTCCACCATGAGAACTCCTATGGGAACAAGTATGCCTATATGCAAAGATGATGCAGGTAAACCTGTTGATGAATCTTTGTATAAAGGAATAGTTGGCTCTCTACTATATCTCACTACTAGTAGACCAGATATTATGTATGCTACATGTGTCTGTGCTAGGTACCAAGCCTGCCCTAAAGAATCTCATTATACTGCTGTCAAAAGGATTCTGAGATATATTAAGGGCACACCTAATCTAGGCCTTTGGTACCCTAGGAATAGAGATTTTCTACTAACAGGTTATTCAGATGCAGATTTTGCAGGCTGTAGAGAGGATAGAAAGAGTACTACAGGTACTTGTCAATTCTTGGGAGGAAGACTGATATCATGGAGCAGTAAGAAGCAGACCAGTGTGGCAATATCCACAGCTGAGTCAGAATATGTTGCTGCTGGAAGCTGCTGTGCACAACTATTGTGGATACAACATCAATTGAAAGATTATGGTATTCAAGTAAGTAGAACACCTTTATTGTGTGATTCTAAGAGTGTTATTTCTATTGCTAATAATCCTGTTTCTCATAGTAGAACTAAGCATATAGAAATTAAATACCATTTTCTTAGAGAGCATGTAGAAAGAGAAGACATCTCATTGGAATTTGTTAAAACAGATTATCAAATAGCAGATGTATTTACTAAGCCGCTAGATGAAACAAAATTCAATAAATTTAAAATTGAATTAGGAATGCTGACCATTGACTAGTATATCAATAAACTTTCAAGTGGTATCAACAAACAAAGATTGGCTAAGTAAAATGGTGTCGACACTTATAGTGATAAAGTGTCGACTCAGTGAAGTCTGGTCGACTAGCCAGAGAAATTGTGTCGACATAGAGAATATGTGTCGACACTTAAGGGTCAAATAGTCGACTCATCCAGAAATATAGTGTCGACTTCACCAGAACATTGGTGTCGACACTTATAGATTTTGTGTCGACACTTGAACAAAGAGTCGACACAGAATTTCTGTTGCTCTACTATGTATCTCAGGTATCGACATATCCTCAATTGGTGTCGACACTTAGTAGACAGAATTGTTTGTCAAGACAATAGAAATTTGTGTCGACACATTCCATCTGTGTCGACACATTTAGATTGTTTTTGCCTGACTTTTGATCTTCTTTCTTTAGAGGGTATAAATAGGTTAAGAACATATTCTGTCGACACGCTCACAAGGTTTTCGAGACTAAAACCCTGTGTCGACATTCTCTCTCCTTCTCGCAAGCCTTCTCGACTGATTCAATGGCGCCTAAGGTTGAAGATAACGTGAATGAAGGATATGAGCTGGTTAGGGCTGCATTCGACACCGTCGTACCAGAATTCAAACAAGTGATTTCCCTTATTGCTGAAAATGGATTGGAATTTCTGGTTTTTGAACCAACGAAGATCTGGAAGAAGGAGGTACTTGAATTTTACACTTCTGCATCAGTGGATTCTTCTGGACTCAAGATCAAATCCACAGCTCATGGCACTAAGGTCAAACTTACGCTACGGAGTTTAAGACAAATTCTTCAATTGCCAAGCATTGAGAATGAAGAAGAGGTTCCGGCCTCTAAGACAAGGGAGGCTCTCCAATGGTGTGGGTTGGATCCAACCATAAAGATTGGAGCAGCCATCAATAGAAAAGGAATGAATCACCAGGGCAAATTTCTGTCTGAGATAGTTGGAAAGGTGATTTTGTGCAAACCTGGAGGACATGATAGGGTCTCAGCTTATATGTTCTGCCTTATGACAAGAATTGTTTTCAAAATTCCAACTGACTGGTCAGCACTTGTATTTGATAAGATCAAGGAAGGACTTAAGAAGCCAAATCTGGCTAGGATTGTGAGTTTATATCTGACTGGAGTCATCCCAGAAGTTATGCAACAACTTCCTGGGACTAAGATTAATCACATGAGAAAGATGGATATGAGATTATTCTCAAGATGGGATAGAGTTCTATCCAAAGAGATGCCTGAGGTGGACAGGCAGGATTCACTTGAGAAATCCCCAGGTCATGAACAAGGTACTGAGCAGCATCAAGAAGAACAAGTTAGAGAACCAGTTGAGGACCTGACTAGATCTACTCCAGCTAAGAAAGAAACATTACCTGTACAGGAGCAGGGGGAGAAAGTTCATTCTCCTGCTCAGGATATTACTGATCCTGCACAGGTGCAGGGGGAGCAAGTTCATTCACCTGCCCAGGACATTCCACATACTAAACAAGTGCAGAGGGAGAAGATTTCTGAACCAGTGCAAGACGAAGAACAAATAGATTTATCTAAAGATTTAAACAGTGCTGATCTGGATGATTCATCTTCTCTTCAAGCTCAGAAGGAATACACTCTAGATGAGTTGTTTCCTAATGTTGAAATTGCTACTGATAGAGTAGAGGAGGAGCAAGACATTGAGAAGGCACTAGACATGGAGATAGAGCAAGCAATTGAGATAGAGCAAGAAGTTGAAAAGGAACAAGAAATTGAGGAGGAGCAAGTTGTTGTGGGGGAGTCTGTGAATGTTGAGGATGAACAACATATCACTGAGACAGACATTCCTCCTCCTCCTCCTGAAAGAGTTCAGATAGAAAGCTCATCAGATTCTGAGAATGAAGAAGCCAGAATGGCTAAGAAGAGGAAACTTATTGTCTTCAAGAGAAGGAGCAAAAGCTATAAGCAAGCACTACAGACCACAGATCACCAATCTACATCTGAATTTAATTACAACAAGTTCATGGTAGATTTGCAGGTGAAGCTAGATGAACAAAGAGTAGCTTTAGAGAAATATGTTGATGAGAATAATAAGTCACTTCAGTTTGACTTGGCTCAAGATATTAAATCTATCAGATTTGAGATGAATATGAATAAAAAGGAAATGACAGATTGCTTCCATAAGGGAGGTAATGCTGTAGTATTTTTGGCTAAACAACAGCAGTCCATTCTTACTAAAGTAGATGATATTGCTTTGAAGCAAGGTTATGTTTTGGAAAATCAGCTGAGGATGATTGATAATCTGGCTGAATCTCACCATGAGATTCTCAATAAGGTAGTAGATACTGCTGCAGGACTGTCTGCTGCAAGAGCTAAAGAAATGGAAGTGTATGATCAGAAACTCAAGGAGGCTATCACTTCAGTTCAAACTGCTATCACAACCTCTCAGACAGAGATATCAACTAAGCTTCAAAAGTTGAAACCATATTTTAAAGAGGGTGTGAATTATCTTGATGGCCAGATCAGATTTCAGAAGGATGATCTCAGAGACCATATTGAAAGAGAAGTCCTAAAGGGGGAGAGATTATTAGTTCATGCTGGCTCAGAACACACCAAATGGGTGACTAATAGTATTCGAGCCACATTGGGATATCCACCTTTATGTGATGATGATATGGTGGCTGAGTCAGGAATTCAACAAGGTTTACTTGAAGGCAATCAACCTGAGGTTGCCCAAGTCATTTACCCCCTGTAGATTTTGATATGATTAATCAGCAAGTACAGGCTATGTATAGTCCTCCATAGTAGGTTACAAATGTTGTTATTGAGAAAGTTGATAAGCCTGATGCAAGTTTGAAAGAACAACAAGATGCTCTACTGTCCAAGAAAAGATTTAGAGAGCAAGCTGAACTTAGGCCTGACTTTGAGCAATGGAGTCCCACTTCAAGAAACATTATACTGACAGCATGGAAGGCTGTAAAGGATCAAGTCCAGGAAAGAGGAAAGTGGTATAATGAGATTGAATGGCAAAAGTATGAAGCTAGGCAGGAGGCTATAGTTCAATATAGAAGAAAAGCCAAGATGGGGAGGCTACCACCAGATGCTCAGGAGCCAAGCAAATATTTTCCAAAGCCCTTTCACTACTTTGAAAGGCAAAAGGCTCAAGGAAGAAGCTCAGAAGAAAGCTGATCTGAAAGGCAAGAAGCCTGCTGAGGTTGCTGAACCAGCTGTGAAGGCTCAAATTCAATCTGGCAAAGGAATTATCATAAGAGATCCTGATCAGTCTTAGCTTAATCTTACCAGTCCTTTAAATTGTTTTGTAATGTTTTGTTAAGTCATTCAATGTAAACCTCTGTAACAAACATTTCCAAGTTATAAACAAAACATTGTTCTGTAATCATTTATTAATGTTCATCTTTATTCTGTGATGAATTTGCTGTATGTTTTGTTTATTAAAGTATTCCTATAATGTCATGCTTATATACATCATCATATTATATTTTTTAAATGGTGTATATCATTAGCTAAAAGGGTTATGACTTCTCCAAATATGGGGAGATTGTTGGGTATATTGGAAAATGTGTACCTGATTTGAAGAAGCCTAACTTAGCTTAATGATATACATCAAGGTGTATTTGATGTTATTTTGAGTTGACATGTGCAGGTGAAGAAGTACTAAAAAATACAGGAAATTATTCTAAGTCCATGTGTCGACACCTGAAGAAGCTGTGTCGACACTTCAAAATAATTGTGTCGACACTTGAAGAAGGCTGTGTCGACACAGAGAAAAATAGTCGACCATTTTTGTGTCGACACTGGGAAGCAGTGTCGACTTACAGAAGTAGAGTCGACAACATCTGTATCAATACTGGGAAGTTGTGTCGACATATTGAGGCAGAGTCGACACTAGAAGGCAGTGTCAACACATTGAGGCAGAGTCGACACATATTGGCAGGGTCGACGATAGTAGTGTCGACACCAGAAGACAGAGTCGACACATATTGGCAGAGTCGACAATTGCTGTGTCGACACCTGAAGGCAGAGTCGACACATATTATGTTCTGAATTTACAACAACTGTGTCGACACACAGGACTTGTGTCGACACACTGCAATGTCTAGACCAAGTCATTTTCTGAAGAATGATGAAGTGCTTGAGTCGACACAAATATTCTGTGTCGACTCATTCTCAAGATGAAGTTTTGAAGAAGCTGAGTTGACTTAAAGGCAAACCAGTCGACATCATCAAAGGCTGTGTCGACACCTAAGTTATTTGTGTCGACACATATAGACAGTTGGTCTCGACACTTTCTGGCAGTCAGTCTCGACACTTTGCTGTCCAAGACAAAGGCACATGATCTGTTTGAAGATTTGACAGCTGTGGGTTATAACAGGTTAACTGAAGCTGTCAGACTTGTCAGAAGACAGTTAGAAACCTGATCAGCTGGTTACCATGAAGAAGGTCTATAAATAGACAGATTCAGAAGGCGATAATAACGATTTTGATTTTTGAGAACAACAAACATACAAACTGATTGAAGAATCAAATCAAGAAAGTGCAAGGCTCGGAAGAAGATCTTCATCAGAAGATCTAAGAAGACTATCTCAGGATCTGTCTAAGAAGAGTTCTATCAAGAATTCAGAAGTATCATCAAAGGTGTTGGATAGAGAGGGATCCAGCCACTTGAAGAAGAAGAAGGAAGCCGTCACTGGTTTCTCAAGAAGCTGTTTGGGAAATCAACTCAGCTAAGTTCAGATTCAAGAAGCTTTGAAGAAAGCTCAGATTCAGTTGATTTCATTCATCAGCTGATCAAGAACTGTCTTGTCCTTTTCTCTCTCATCAAGGGCAAGATAATACAAACACTTTTCAAATTTCTGTAGGGTCTATCAATATAGATCTGAGTTGTTAGCCTATGTTATAAAGGCTGAGTGTAGGAGAGTTGATCTCTGAGTGGTAGGGTTGTTGCCTGAGTGTAGGAGAAAGTTTTTCTCTGAGTTGTAGGCCTTATGTCAAGGCTGAGGTAGGGCTGTTGAGCCTAAATTGTAGGAACCATTCTGGGTTCTGAGTTGTAGGAACCTTTCCAGGTTCTGAGCTGTAGGATATGCTGATCTAAGTTAAAGAGGAAGTTTGGCCGAATCTAGCACACTGCTAGATAGGTGAAGGGGGGAAAGTTGATGTACCCAGACTTTGGGGAACCACTATAAAATTGTGTGCAATATGTATTGTATGAATTTTTGTGATTGCTGTGCTGTGTGATTTAATTCAGTTATTATATTCTGCCTAAAAGTGAGAACAAGCATTAGAACCTATTCACCCCCCCCCCCCTCTAGGTGTTTAGGTAGTCTTGAAAGTAAAACTATCATACTCCTTAGTGAATTTGTCTTAGGAGATGAAAATTCGATCTTCAAACTACTCTAATTGGAGGCCTAAGAAGTATTTTAACTTTATCATACTACTCATTTCACAATTCTCTTGCATTAAGTTATCAAACTTCTTGCAAAGGTTTTCATATACAGAGCCAAATATAATATCATCAATATATTTTTAGACTAGTAAGATCTTGCCCTTAATTTCTCTTAGGAATAATGTTTTGTCTATATTCCCCCTTGAAAATTTGTTTACAATGAAAAAGGTAGACATGGATTAATAATTAGCTCTTGTTGCTTGCTTTAACCAATATAAATCTTTCTTAAGAAAATAAACATGATTAGAATGAGTAGGATTGATATAACCTGATGGTGGTTCAACATAGACTTCTTTATTTAGGTCACCATTCAGGAAAGTTGACTTCACATCCATATGCTGTCTTTAAACCCCTTATGGGCAACATAGGCTAGGAAGAGTCTAATTGCTAGAGCCGAGCAACTGGTGCAAATGTTTAATCAAAATAAGTATCTTCTTCTTATATGAAACCTTTAGCCGTCATCCTAGCTTTGTTCTTTATAATTATTCTATTTTTATCCATTTGTTGTATACACCAACTTGGTTTCAATTATATTATGTCCTTAGGGTCTAGGGACCAACTTCTAAACCTTCATATTTTGAATTGATTTTAGGTCTTCTTATACTGACATGATTCAGGAGAGGTCTGAATTGGCTTCTTCAAATTTCTTGGGCACTATTTTAGATAAAAAGCTCAGAAACATTACTTCATTCTAAACTCTACTCCTTACACCTTGTCTTGCATCTCTAATGATCAGATTCCTTGGTTAATCTCTTATATATCTTATAGCAGTTAGTAGCCTTTCGGTTGTCCCCTAACCTTCAACTTCAACCTTCTAAACTCCTTCAGCAGCTTCCTGCATTTCTTTTGCTAACTGATTTTATCCTGTAATGATTACATGAAGTGAGATATATTCAATAACTTTAGGATTGTCTTCAATTAATAGCTCCTTCATTTTTTGTACATGACCTACTGCACTAGAAGAATTAGACTAGCCCTTGTGTATCAGGTTTAACCTTCTAAACTCCTTCAGCTCCTTCATCTTTTATCCAATTATATAAGCAATCATATTTATATATACTCTCGTAGGAATGTACATCAAATACATAAACGTTTGGCCTTAAGGTCTTACAGTTACACTTTACAAGTGTGGATTAAAAACATCGGCATGCAGGCTGGCCACACATGAGCATAACACAAGATTCTTTGCTAGACTTCGAGGGACAGTAGTAGTAGCAGCAGGGACTTCAGTTCTCTATTTTCCGCTCTGCTCTCTAGCACCTGCATAGGGACAGCCCGCCATAAAGTGGAAAACAAGGCAACGGTAAGCATTCAGCTGACCAATTTATTATGACCCTACCCCTTACCCGGGGCAGTGGTACTCCTTCCCTACAGGCATAGCATTTCACAAGCAGATATATCACGCATTATGCCCTCACGCACAAGCAATACATCACAAACACCGGCCACACGACCCGACGCACCGTGTACTCAGGGCACATTCTTGGTGTACCGGAATACCAGGGTCCCACCACCGTTCAAGGTTTGAAACCCAATGGTAAAGTTGAGCAATTAGTCTTAATGGCGCGCATGCCTAAGACTCTCATTATGTCACTAACGAAAGCTAGATTCCTTGACCCTCTCTTTTATAGTCAACATAACACAGGTAGAGATCCGCCACCCCCCGTTGCTCAAGTCGCCATGCCATTGTCGAATACTGAAGTACTCATGGCCAGTTTACAGGCGCGGGTCGGTTTCACCTTTCCTGTTTGGCACTAAGCCTTTTTAAGAGCACACAGCTCACAATAGCCACACTGTCCTCCAAGGACTGGCTTCACAGTCCAAAAAAGGGAGTTAATGCCAGCGTCCCTCACGATCGTTTGACGGGTTTAGCAGAACTCTCTTTTTGCACCCAAACTCAACCCAAACATATCATACATCACAAGAATAACGGGGGTATTTTCCTGGAATTCCACTCCAGTACTTCATATTACTGCCCTTCACAGGCACAACCCATCGACTCCACAAACCACACGTTTATATGTGGAATCTTCTCCGGTGCACAAATGAAAATCACTAATCCAGACCAACCTGTCCAGATGGGCTTCACACAGTATGCCTATTCTGTACTACACATTTCCGGATCTATCTGCAAGACTTGGGATTTCAAGAATAAACCTAAGGAAATCCCTCAAAAGCCACCCTTTGGTGGGGGAAATCCGTGCACATGCAAAAGAAGGACTTCACATGTTCAAGGAAGAAAGATCGTTACCCTTGACGACCTCTTTGGAGCCATGGAAATCTAGCCGAAATGAAAGCACCGCAATGCTCTTACCTCCACAAATCTAGACTCGGCTCTCAATTCAGAACTTTGAAGCTCCACCGACAGCAGGATCCCTTCTCCTGTTCCTTCCTTGCTCTCTCTTCTCACTATCTCTTAATTAGTGTTATCTCTCAACCCCTGGCCTTATACTGTAGGGAAAAGCCTGGTCCATTAGATCCTAGTTGAAGGAAATGAACGACCACAAATCGCCCTGAAACCTCTGTTTTTGTGCTGACACGGCTTGTGACACGCCCGTGTCACAGGCCATGTACCTTAAGCGGCACACAAACTGACTTAACCTGAACAGTACACGGCCATGTGACATGCCCATATCACAGGCCGTGTGCCCTAACACAGCTTTGGACACGCTCGTGTCAAGCCCGTGTTCAATAGGCCTCACAAACCTAGCCAAAACCAGGGAAGGACACGACCCTGTGACATGCCCGTGCCACACGCCGTGTGCCCAAATCGACTTGCCTCTTGAAGAGCGTCGAATGCATTTCATTGAGTGCATTTTATCGACCTCATCAGGATACGTCCTAGGACAAGCCCGTATCGCAAGCCCTGTACCCTCTCGAGAATCGTCAAGTGCATTTTATCGAGCACTCGACAGGCTGTGTGTCAACTCGACAATACAGAGAAAGACACGGATTGGGACATGCCTGTGTCCCATACCGTGTTGCCCAGCCTGCACTCATTCTTGAAATTTGGGGTTTTACAACCCTCCCATCCTTACAAGAAATTTCGTCCCGAAATTTGCACACAGTAAGGAAATAGAAATCAAGATGTTATAACTTCACAAAAGTTTGATACAACTTGATACGCACTGTACGACAGTTTACACAAATAGCTCCGGAAATTCAGCTCGCATGGTCTGCTCGCGCTCCCATATTAGCTCCTCACGGCCATAATTGTCCCATCGGACCTTGACAATCCTGATTATCTTGTTTCGCAATTGTTTATCGACACTATCCTCGATCCAAATGGGCCTAACCTTCGTCGCTAGCCCAAATTCGAATGGTACACGATCACTTGCAATCACTTGAGCTGGATCTTTCACGACTTTTCGAAGCACTGATATGTTGAACACATCATGCAATCCACTCAATTCGGCTGAAAGAGCTAGCTGATAGGCATCTTCCCAGACTCGCTCCACCACTTCAAACGGACCAAGATATCTCGGACTTAACTTTTTAAGACGCTGAATCCTGGACACACCTTTGATGGGCTTAATCTTCAAATATACCCAATCGCCCACTGTATATTCCACGTTCTGATGCTTGACGTTGTAGTATTTGGCTTGCCTATCCTGGGTTATCAATAGCCTCTCCCGAATAGAGTGTACCATCGAATTAGTTTCTTCAACTTCCTTACGCTAATACAATTTAGATTCGCTTGTTTCTGCCCAAGCTAATGGTGTACGACATTTCCGACCATACAAGGCTTAAAATGGTGCCATACTTATGCTCGCTTGGTAGTTATTATTATAGGCAAACTCTACCATATAGAGGTGATCTTCCCATCTCTTACAAAAATCCAAGGCGCACATTAGGAGCATGTCCTCCATAATTCTATTGGTACTCTCAGTTTGGCCATCAGTTTGGGGATAAAAGGTCGTACTGAATGTAAACTTTATACCCAACAATTAATGGATTAGCCTCCAATCATTTGACATGAAGCGCCCATCACGGTCACTTACGATGCTACGGAGAACACTGTGCAATCGTACAATCTACTCAACATAAAGTTTTGCCAAGATTTCCACTGAATCATCCCTCTTGTTCGGAAGGAAGTGAGCCACTTTAGTCAACCGATTTACGATTACCCAAACTGAATCATTCCCGCATTGAGATCTCAGCAAACCGTGCACGAAATCCATCGAAATATCGTCTAACTTCCATTCCGGAATAGGTAACGACTTCAAGAAACCTCCAGGCTTCTGGCATTTCGCTTTCATCAAGGCACGTGTTTGACATTTAGCCACATAATGTGTTATGTCTTTCTTTAATCGTGGCCACCAGAATAACTTTTTCTTGTCCTTGTACATCTTTGTGCTCCCTGGGTGAATTGAGTATTTTGTAAAGTGATCATCATACATCAATTCTTCTCTCAACTTACCCATACTTGGGACGCACAAACGACCCTCTTTTCGTAAAAGGACATCATCCCAGGATAATTGGTCATCTGACCCATCCTTTGCATAGCGTTAGAGAGTTTCATCAAGTTCCGTTGCTTGCCGAACCCTATCCACAAGGTCATATTGTCCCTCCATCCAGTTCAAGCATGCATCGCTGTGGAATTCTTATAGACACAAGAAATCTCTAACGCTTCCAAATCCTAGATCAGACACTCATCATGCATCTGCAACCAATTTTCCCTTGTAGGAGTCCTACGACTCAAGGCATCTGCGATCACGTTTCCCTTTCCGGGAGTATAATGAATATCAAAGGTGTAGTCCCCAAGGAACTCCATCCACCTTCGTTGTCGCATATTCAGATCCTTCTGATCCAAAAGATACTTTAGGCTCTTATGATCTGTAAAGATATCCACTTTTACGCCATATAAATAGTGTCGCCACAATTTAAGTGCAAAGATCACCGCCGCCAACTCCAAGTCATGGACGGGATAATTTCGCTCATGCACATTCAACTGGCGTGAGCCATAAGCAATCACCTTTCTAAACTGCAGAAGAACGCAGCCTAAGCCGCTCCCTGAAGCATCACTATAAATCTCATAGTCGTCTGTACCAAATGGCAATGTTAGCACATGCGCCATGGTCAAATGACTCTTTAGCTCTTCAAAAGCTCGCGTGCACTCCGACATCCAAACAAACTTCTGATCCTTCCTCGTTAGTGTGGTAAGAGGCAAAGCAATCTGTGAGAAGTTTTCTATAAAACGTCTGTAATAGACTGCCAGTCCAAGGAAACTCCTGACTTCGGTCACCGAAGACAACACTAGCCACTCATGTATGGCTCTTATCTTTGACGGATCCACTGTTATTCCCTCTCCACATACCACATGGCCAAGAAAAGCCACTGATGATAGCCAAAACACACACTTTGAGAACTTGGCATAAAGCTTATTTCTCTCCAGGGTATGCAACACCAACCATAAATGGTTCGCATGATCACCTTTTGATTGACAGTACACCAAGATATCATCAATGAATAAAATCACAAACCGATCCAAGTACTCTTGGAACGTTCAGTGCATTAGATCCATGAACACCGATGACGCATTACATAGCCCAAATGGCATTATAGTGGACAAATAATGACCGTAGCGTGTTTCAAACGTTGTCTTGGGAATGTCACCTTCCCTAATCCTCAATGGGTAATATCCAGATTTTAAATCCAATTTAGAATAGACGGTTGATCCCACTAGCTGATCGAACAAGTCATCTATCCGCTGAATCAGATACTTGTTTTTCTCTGTCAGCTTATTCAGTTCACGATAATCGATACACAACTACAGACTACCATTTTTCTTTTTCACAAAAAGAACAGGTGCGCTCCAAGGGGACATACGTGGGCGTATATATCCCTATTCCAATAACTCTTGCAATTGAACTTTCAATTCATCCATTTCCTTTGGCGCTACGCGATATGGCGAGCGGGCCACAGGTTTCGCACCTAGCACCAGCTCAATACTGAAGTCGATCTCCTGCTGGGGTGGTAACCCAGGAAGATCTTTAGGAAACACATCAGCAAACTCCGATACAATCGGAACATCCATCACACTGGCCATTGGCTCAACAGCCTGAATAAGCGTGAAGCATAACAATGCACCCTTCTGAACAGCATTAATGACTTAGAGAGCAGACACCAAGATCCCGCTAACTCCTCGCATACCCGCGAACTTAGTCTCAAGCTCGGTATTCTGGCCTAGTGTGATCTCCTTTGAATTGCAATCAATAAATGCACGCTGCTCCGAGATCCAGTCCATACCAAAGATCACATCAAATTCCGATATCGGTAGCACAGATGCATTAAAGCAGAAATCCCGACTTCCTATTTGAACTTCCACGTCGCAAGCCCTATCCGCAAGCATCACACATCCATTCGATAATAACACCTTTACGCTATCTGTCGTCACATGACTAGGTACTCCAATTCGAGCTACAAATTCCTTAGACAAAAATGAATGTGAAGCACCAATATCAAACAGTGCTCTCGCCGGATTGTTCCGAATTAGGACAAATCCTAAGACAAACACATCATACACAAGCTACACACAAGGTATGAAATATGAAAAGCAATCAATATCTTAAATCATACCTGTGAAAACGTCACTTTGCTTTATGTCCTCCTGCTGGCAAAGATTGTAAACTCGAGGCTGCGCTTGGGATGCAGAGGACTCGACCATTGCCTTTCCCTTTTAAGCATATGACGCTCCCATCTTCTTTTCCACCTTTGGCAGACCAAGCCGGCAGTTATGGGCTATATGCCCCACTCTTCCACATGTAAAGTATGTAGGAGACTCTTTCCCCGAAGTTTCCCCCGACGCAACTGGAGAAGAAGCCTATCCAGACGATTTGGATCTCTTTCCCCACCTCTTTTGGTACTTCGATTTTCTAGGACGGGGCACTTTGAACTCTGGCTTTGTAATATGCAAGTCCCTTTTTCCTTGCACCTATTTCATATCCTTCTCAAATGCACAAGCAGTATTGACCAATGCCTGAAATCCTTGGTTCACCAAACTCGATAGCAGGAATCTCAACTCATCCCGTAACCCTTCGTAGAACCTATTGGTTTTCTGTTGTTCATCAACGAAGATAGACCCCGCATAACGTACTAACCATGTAAACTCATGCAAGAAAGTATCAACACTACTTTCTCCATGCGTTAGACGTTGGAACTCAAACTCCATGGTGATACGTTGTGCCGTTGGTAGGTGCTTTGCCAAAAATAGTTGCGAAAACTCCTCAATCGAGACTTGTGTTATTTTTCTGCCCGCTAAGTGGTGTAACTTTATCTCGTCCCACCATAGTCGCGCCTCTCCTTCCAACAAGAAGGTGGCCAAGGTGACCTTCTGATCTTCCTCCATCCTTATTGCTGTCAATATACGCTTGACCTGCGATAACCAATCCTCCGCCTGTGTTGGGGTTCCCATACCCATAAACATAGGAGGATTGAAGCTCATAAATTGCTTCAACTATCGTTCAATTGCTCGAGGATCAACAGCCTCAACAGGTTAGGGACTTAGCTCAACCCGTTCTAGAACCAATGTCGGTTGCGCCTGCCTGGTAGGTTGTGCATGAATCATGACAAATAGCGCCTCAGCAACTAAGTGGACTATTTACGCAGAAGGAGGAGGTGTAGGCACCTCAGCTGGTGCCGCACTATCATCAGAACGCTAGGGCTCAGACTGCCCAACACCACTATGAGTCACCTATAGGTGAACAAGACATACATTAGCGACCTTGCAAAAGCAATCACAACAATATAGGAACAGGCAGGTTCCTCAAACAAGTAAATTTGCATTCATTAGTGGACATTCAAGAGTTCATTAAAGTTAAAGCGTGTCACACTTACACATGCTCGCCACCCCCACAAAAGAATTCGACCACGAATTCGAAAGAGGAAGACCGGGACAAGCTGATACCAAAATATAACGATCCCATCCATTAAATAACATATAATAGAAGGTCCGGTCGGGGCCCCACACCATATGCCACAAACAGGCGGCGAGGTCACATGTTAATACCAAAATAGGTACGCATCCTAACACAGAGCATATTAGCGGAAGATTTTAACGTTAATATTGAACTCCATCCATGAATGTCCACTTATATAAACAATCACATTTATATATACTCTCGTAGGAATGTACATAAAATACGTAAACGTATGGCCTTAAGGCCTTACAGTTACGCTTTATATGTGTAGATTATAAACATCAGCACGCAGGCCGGCCACACATGAACATAACACGGGATTCTTTGCTAACCTTCGAGGTCCAGCAGCAACAACAACAGGGACTTTAGTCCTCTATTTCTCGCTCGGCTCTCCAGCACCTGCATAGGGAAAGCCCACCATAACAGTGGCAAACAAGGCAATGGTTAGCATTCAGCTGACCAATTTATAATGACCCTGCCCTTTACCTAGGGCAGTGGTACTCCTTCCCTACAGGCATAGCATTTCACAAGTAGATATATCACGCATTGTGCCCTCACGCACAAGCAATACATCACAAACGTCGGCCATGCGGCCCGACGCTCCATGCACTCAGGGCACATTCTTGGTGTACTGGAATATAAGGGTCCCACCAACGTTCAAGGTCTGAAACCCAATGGCAAAGTTGAGCAATTATTCTTAATGGCGCGCAGGCCTAAGACTCTTATTATGCAGTTAATAAATGCTCAATACCTTGACGCTCTCTCGTACATTCGACATAACGCAGGTACAGATCCCCCCCCCCCCCCCGTTGCTCAAGTCGCCATGCCATCGTAAAATACCGAAGTACTCATGGCCAGTTTATTGGGGCGGGTCGGTTTCACCTTTCCTGTTCGGCACTAAGCCCTTTTAAGAGCACATAGCTCACAATAGCCATACTGTCCTCCAAGGACTGGCTTTATAATCGAAAAAGGGGAGTTAATGCCAGCATCCCTCACGATCACTTGGCGGGTTTAGTAAAACTCTCTTTCTACACCCAAACTCAACCCAAACATAGCATATAACACAAGAATCACGAGGGTATTTTCTTGGAATTCCACTCCAGAACTTCCTGTTATTGCCCTTCACAAGCACAACCCATCGACTCCACAAACCACATGTTAATACACGAAGTATTCTCCGGTGAGCAAATGAAACATCATCAATCCAGACCAACCTGTCCAAATGGGCTCCACACAGCATGCCTATTTCGTACTACACATTTCTGGATTTATATGCAAGATTGGGGATTTCAAGAATCAACCCAAGGAAATCCCTCAAAAGCCACCCTTTGGTGGGGGAAATCCATGCACATGCAAAAGAAGGACTTCACATGTCCAAGGAAGAAATATCGTTACCCTTAAAGACCTCTTTGGAGCCATGGAAATCTAGCCGAAAAGAAAGCACCGCAACGCTCTTGCCTCCACAAATCTGGACTCGGCTCTCAATTCAGAACTCTGAAGCTCTACCGGCGGCCGGATCCCTTCTCCTCTTCCTTCCTTGCTCTCCCTTCTCACTATCTCTTTTAAAAGAGAATGGCCAAGATTGAATGAGAGTTATCTCTCAACCCCTAGCCTTATAAAGCAGGGAGAAGCCTGGTCCATTAGATCCCAGTTGAAGGAAATGAACGGCCACAAATCGCCTTAAAACCTCTGTTTTTGGGCTGACACGGCTTGTGACATGCTCATGTCATAGGCCATGTACCATAAGCGGCACACAAACTGACTTAACCTAAATAGGACACGACAATGTGACACGCCCGTTTCATAGGCCGTGTGCCCTGATACGGCTTTTGACACGTCCGTGTCAAGCCCGTGTTCAACTGGCCTCACAAACCTGGCCAAAACCAAAGAAGGACACGACCCTGTGACACGCCCGTGCAATAGGCCATGTGCCTGATGGGCTAAAACCCGAACAGGCAAGCGTACCTGTCGAATCGTAGTATCAAGGTTGTATTTAAACACGGGGCTATCAAGTACTGCTACTCACGCTTGAACTATTATCCTACCGAAAAATTGTTGGATTTTGAGAATTTTTAAAAGTGAAATAAACGATAATTTACGAGACGAAAAACTTATATTAAAAAGCTAGCATTCGATCATTGATTCACCATAAAATGAAACGAGAGAGATAAAAGGTATAGTTTTAAATTTGCAAATCATACTCGGCCGTGACGGATCCGAAAATGAGACAAAAGAAGCCTAAAGTTGCATTATCGATGTGATCCGCACTATTGGATTTGACTCCAATCCGGAAGATTTACGTCGTCCTATCTCTAGGGTTGCGTTCAACACCTTCCTTCTTTGAGTGATCTTTCACATTCACGAGCCTCTCGGCTACTCAAATATGAGATCCTTAGCCTACTACCGTATACCGGAAATACGGAGTCGACGAAATAATAATCAAAGATGGACCGAGTAGAATTAAGCAAAAATAAAACTATGAAATAAAAAACCCTCATCTCATTTTATGGATCCTCACGATCGAAAGCTAAAAGAAAAATTAGCTACGCATATTCAAAAAGGAAGACAAAATAAGAGAAGAAGATTTCATATTTTTTTATACTAAAAGGAAAGAAAGTGCACAATAGCTTAGAACAAAATGATATTACTTAAACAAAATGAGATTACAAAAAAGGAAACTAGAAATGAAAATTGCAATGAAAAAAACTCACTTGACTTGCACTCTCCAAAAGCTCTCTCCAAAAGCCAACCTCCCTAAAGCATGGGACATGGGTTCCTTTTATAGGAGAGGAGGGAAGCTTCTAGATTAGGGGGAGACCAAGGGGTGGTCGGCCACCTCATGGGGATGATTCATGCATGGTATTAAATGGAGGGGAGAGAAAAAGCTAGGATGCATGCATTGTATAAAATGGAGAATGTAAAATATGAAGGGGGGATGAATGGAAAATAAAAGAGGGGAGAACAAGAGAGGGGCTAGCCACATGGGAAGAAGGGTCATGCATTGATTAATGAAGAGGAGAAAGAGAATTTAATGTAGATGGAGAGAGAGGGAGAATAGTGGCCGGCCATGCATGCAATATATTCATGCATGGAATTTAATGAAAGAGGGGGGCTGCTACATGGTGGGCTCGGGTAGGAGGTTTGGGGAAGCTGCTCCATGCTTAAGTGGGCCAAGAGGAGGAGGCCGGGCTGTATCAAGGGCTCGGGTAGGAGGCTTGGGCTGCTACAAGTGGAGGGCCAGCTGCATGTTGAGAAGGGCCGGCCACATGAGCTGCTCCATGTGTTTGGCTCGGGCAACTTGAGGACAGCACCAAGGAGGGCTCGGCTTGCATGGTAAGCTGCACTTGAACCTACAAAACAAAAATACAACATTAGCTCATAATAAAATAACATGATATTAAACTAATCATAATAATTCATATCATTAAACTAAATTTAACATAAAATATAAGAACTAAACAAAATAATCATATCATTAAACTAAATTATAACAAAGATAATGATATTTATAAACTAAACATAATAACATAAAATATAAAATAACAACAATATATATAATAGAACTATAATAATACAACAATATTATAACAAGTATAAAAACACAAACTTTAAATAAAACTTATGGACTTAAACTACTAAAATACCCCCAAAAGGGATGACTAAAACTAGTCATCAAACTCCCCCATGCTTAGACATTTGCTTGCCCTCAAGCAAATAGAAATAAGGAACTAGGGAAAAACAAAAAGAAAGCAAAAGATATATATTTTATTTTAGGTTCCATAGTTAAGAAAAGCAAAACATGAAAAATTAAACTATCCTAATTTCCATGTTATCAACTAGTGGGGTGAGAAGTGCACGATAGAAAATTTGAAAGTGGAACCCTAAAAATCTCATTAAAACATAAGAAAAGTCTACCCATTTCTAAATCTTAAAATAAAGCATCCAAAATAAATGAAAGTAAGGAAAACAAAAGTAGAGGTTCTAAATAAACGGCACATTAACAAATTACTAGGTTGCTAGATAAACATTAACCCTAAAACACTCCAAGGTAACCTCCAAAGAAATCCATCAATGATGGTGGCCATAGGCTTGTACGTTCACACTTTCTCCACTACACGAATTTACGTTCTAAAGATTAATAGGACTTCTAATAGGCATTAAAACTTGGTTTAGGTGAATGATTAGGAAATGAAAACAAGGATAAACATGAGGGCTTAAACACTAAACTAAGGTGAGCTCAAAGATAAAAATAAACTCATGATAACAAAATGAGAAATGACAAGCAAGTCATTTCTCCAATTCAAACTACAAAATAAGGCCATGAAAATTTTCTTTTATAAACTTGGCCAAACATAAAACTTTTTTTTCTCTTCATTTTTTTATTTTGTTGATTTTTTTTCATTTCATTTTTTTTTCGATAACATTTTGATAAGAAAGCTCCAAAATTAGGCTTGAGAATTTCCTTTCAATTCAAAGATAATACCCCTCCCACAAAAATAATTTTTAAGCTCAAGGTTATAGTGTGAAAAATAGGAAAGGCATTTGGCTTTGGTGATCATAATGAAATGAAAGGTGGAGCTAAAAACAAGGAAAACATGAAAAAGGCCCAAAATTATTTTTGCAATGGTGATGTTTTTGGTGGGCAAGAAAAGCTCAAACTAGTCAAATGGTGGCCTACATCATTTCTAAAGAATGTAAAAATGACGTAAATGTTTCGAGAGTAGCTTGGGACAAGTTCTAGACACCAAGAAAGACTACCCCGCAAATGAAAAAGAGCTAATGATACCTAGCAACCATTCGTAAGCAACTAACCGAATAAAAAGACATAACTACAAATTGCTAACTTATAATTTTTTAAACGGATGCCTATATTTAAGAAAGAGAAACTAGTAGAACTAAACTATGTTAAAATGATAAGTTTAGAAAACATTTTCAAAGTAATCTATATAGAACTACAAAAACCGCACGGGCCTACACATCACTAGAAGAAACATCAAAAGAAAGATAGAAATAATTTTAGATTTTGTTTTTCCAATAGATTTTAGCACAATTTTGTTTTGATTTTTGTTTTTCTAATTTTTTTGGGTTTTATATTTTATAATTTTTTGGATTTTTGATGAAGTTAAAATAATATACTAATTTGAAAACACATTTTTTTTTCTTTTTGGAAGAAAAAAGACAGAAAGAAAGACCAAAAGAAACTAGACCCCCCCATGCTTAAATTCTTCATTGCCCTCAATGAAGAAAACATAAAGAAAAAGAGAAGGGGTCTGAGAAGAAGAGAAAAAGAAAAATGCAGGAAAATAAATAAATAAGAACAGGACTTCCCCGGGTTCGTGAGATGAAGGCGGATGTCGCTCCCCCATGCTTGCTCTTTAGTGCGCTTGATCATCAGCAGGTTTGACTTGATCCATCTTGATATCAGCAGCGGCGGAGCGGCGATCATGATCTTGTAATTGATTGGCCTCCGGTAGGAAGAGCAAAATAAAAGAAAAAATAGAGTCCGTGGGCAGATGCCAAATAATGTTCTTTATTACAATAATTCAAATAAAAGAGTTGCATAATAATAATAAGAAGTCCAAAAATAACAATGTCCATAATAATATAACAATCTAAGAGTCCAGAATAAGATTCTCCTTTGCAGGAGACACAGAATCAGTTGAAAAATATAATTTCAGTTTATACTCCTTCACTGTAAAGTCACCCTTATCCGGGTGCGAAAGCAACACAGATCTATCAGAAAAGACATCCTTGACTGTGAATGGTCCAGACCAACGAGATTTAGATTTTCCAAAGAAAATACGCAGACGTGAATTTAAAAGAAGAACCTGATCGCCTGGCTTAAAATTTTTATGGTGGCGAAAGTTCTTATCGCGATAATTTTTTTCTTCAGGGTCAGGTGGTTTTTCAAAATAATTTGGCAAATTTTTATCCTTTTCAAAAATAAGATCATTTCGTCTAAACTCAGAGTCATTTGCATGTACGGACATAACAGTGTTGTCAAAAATAATTGATGAGGGTTCAGAAAAGGAAGAAGAAAAATCATTTGGAGAAAAATAGGAGTCTTCTTTTAAATCATCAATGAAAAAGCAAGGATCATCATTTTGTAAAGAATTTTTCATAGATTTATTAATGTCAAATGTGACTTCCTCATCTCCCACATGCAGAAAATTTTTTCTGTCACTCACATTTATGATTGCCCGAGCGGTGGCTAGGAAGGGACGACCAAGGATAAGAGGGATCTCAATGTCCTCTTCAATATCGAGAATGACAAAATCCACCGGGAAGATGAATTTGTCGACCTTCACTAGCACGTCCTCAACGATGCCTAATGGATACTTAATCGATCGATTGGCTAACTGTATACTCATTCTTGTAGGGCTAAGAGTGCCCAATCCTAGCTTCTTAAATAATGAAAAAGGCATCAAATTGATGCTCGCTCCAAGATTCGCTAACGCATGTTTACCAAACTGATCACCAAAGACGCAAGGAATGGAAAAACTACCCGGATCGTTTATCTTTTTAGGAAGAGTGGAGTTTTTAACGACCGTCGAGCATTCTTCATTTAACGTTACATACGATAAATTTTCTATTTTTGTCTTGTTTGTTAATAAATCCTTAAGGTACTTGGCATACTTAGGCATTTGACTAATTGCTTCATGAAATGGCAAATTTATTTGAATATTTCAAGAAAGCGTTGATATTGATTATCTAGTTTGTCTTGCCTAAGTCGAGCCGGATAAGGAGGTGGTGGAAATTCCTTTATAATAACTGGAGCTTCATTTTGAAAATCATCTTTTTCTTTTTCAGAATCAGTAAAAACAGAGATATCTTTTTCTTTTTCAAAAGTAGATTTTTCATTTTCAAGATTCGATTAATTATTTTCCGTGGGGATAATAACAGGAGGGACAATCACCTTTGGCTCTTCCCTTGTGGTGGGCTCGTTAACAACCTTACCGCTCCGAAGGGAAATCGCATTTGCGTGCTCCCTTGGGTTAGGCTCAGTGTTCGAGGGAAGAGTTCCAGGTGGTCTCTCAGAAAAAGCCTTGGCGAGTTGGCCGACCTGATTTTCTAAATTTTTCATTGATCCCGTTAAGTTTCTAATAATAGCATCGTTTGAGCTTATATACTTAGCGAGGATCTCTTCCAAAGGGGAAGGTTTTTGAAAATTTTGTTGTGGTGGTGGTGGTGGTGGTGTAAAATCGTGCGGTGGGCGTATAACATTAGCGTTATTACTCCACGAGAAATTAGGATGGTTACGCCATCCGGGGTGATAAGAATTAGAAGAAGAATTAAAACCAGGAGGAGAAGAAAAATTCGAAAAAGCAGAAAAATTGTTTGCAGAAATATTTTGAGCAGGCCTGGGTATGTTCCCCAGATAATCCACTTGCTCGGCAGCAGCAGCATTTTCATATACCTTAGCGGCGGAGGGAGCAGTCATCTCCGAGATCTTCTTGTTGAGCATTTCCACTTGCAGCGCTAGTTGCGTCACCGAATCCACTTCATATATACCTGCAGGTTTAGATGGGCGAGTCCTAGATGAATTCCACTGATAGGTGTTCATCGCCATGTCCTCGATAAGCTCAAGAGCAGCTTCTAGAGTTTTGCGGTCTAAAGAACCAGCGGAAGCGGCATCTATCATCTGCTTAGTTTCTTGGTTTAGCCCATTATAGAATGTCTGGACCTGCAACCATACAGGCAGAGCATGGTGTGGGCTTCTTCTCAAAAGTTCTTTGAACCTCTCCCAAGTGTCATAGAGGGTCTCAGAATCAATTTGAGAGTATAAAGTTATATCATTTCGTAGCTTAGTAGTTTTGGCGGGGGGGGGGGGGGGGAAATAACGAGAAAGAAATTTTTCAGTTAAAATGTTACAAGTAGTGATTGATCCTCTTGGAAGAGAACTCAACCACTGTTTGGCTTTAGTTCTTAAGGAGAATGGGAAGAGTCTTAGCCTTATAGCATCGTCTGAAACACCATTAATCTTAAATGTGTCACAGATTTCAAGAAAACTAGCAATATGTAAGTTCGGATCTTCATCTTGCAATCCATCGAACTGTACATATTGCTGCACCATTTGAATGATGCTAGGCTTAAGCTCGAAGTTATTGTTCGCAATCACAGGTCGAACAATACTTGTCTCTGTCCCTTCCAAGTTGGGTTGAGCATAATCGGACATGGTCCTTTTTTGAGCCCATCCTGGGTTAGGGTCCCCCATTTAAGAATTGAAATTGTAATCCCCGTAGGAATCCTCAACCGCTGTTTGAGAAGTGGAAGCCCCGAATCATAGTTGTCTCCGAAAGGAGCGTTCGATTTCTGGGTCCAAATCAACAAGTAGCGATGGATTCGCTCGGGTCATGCACTAGCAAAGAAGACGAAGGAGAATGAAAACGAAAACTTGAAAAAGAAAGAAAAAAGAGAAGAAAGGATTTTTTGAAAATAGATTTTTTACGGTTTGGCTCTCGAACTTCCCAAGGGCTACCCGGTGAAGGGTTCACAAGGTACTAGGTAAAATGGTGGCGCTTAAAGCCCCTTACCCTTTTCGAGATATTTAAGGTTGGGTAGAAAATAAGATGAGGTGGGTTGATTGTAATAATAAAAGAAAATAATAATTTTTTTATTATTTTGCAGAAGTAATAGCGAAAGCGTTTTCAAAATATTGACGAAGAAAAATCCCAGACAACGGCGCTAAAAACTTGAGGGCTAAAACCCAAACAGGCAAGCGTACCTGTCGAATCGTAGTATCAAGGTCGTATTTAAACACGGGGCTATCATGTACTGCTACTCACACTTGAACTATTATCCTACCGGAAAATTGTTGGATTTTGAGAATTTTTAAAAGTGAAATAAATGATAATTTGCGAGACGAAAAACTTATATTAAAAAGCTAGCATTCGATCATTGATTCACCATAAAATGAAACGAGAGAGATAAAAGGTATAGTTTTAAATTTGCAAATCATACTCGGCCATGACGGATCCGAAAATGAGACAAAATCTCGCTAGAGCATTAGGTCTCTTAACTTATAGACTCTTTGATCGAAATCTCTTTACAAACCAAAGAAGCCTAAAGTTGCATTATCGATGTGATCCGCACTATTGGATTTGACTCCAATCCGGAAGATTTACGTCGTCCTATCTCTAGGGTTGCGTTCAACTCCTTCCTTCTTTGAGTGATCTTTCACATTCACGAGCCTCTCGGCTACTCAAATATGAGATCCTTAGCCTACTACCGTATACCGGAAATACGGAGTCGACGAAATAATAATCAAAGAAGGACCGAGTAGAATTAAGCAAAAATAAAACTATGAAATAAAAGAAACCCTCATCTCATTTTATGGATCCTCACGATCGAATGCTAAAAGAAAAATTAGCTACACATATTCAAAAAGGAAGACAAAATAAGAGAAGAAGATTTCATATTTTTTTATACTAAAAGGAAAGAAAGTGCACAATAGCTTAGAACAAAATGATATTACTTAAACAAAATGAGATTACAAAAAAGGAAACTAGAAATGAAAATTGCAATGAAAAAAACTCTCTTGACTTGCACTCTCCAAAAGCTCTCTCCAAAAGCCAACCTCCCTAAAGCATGGGACATGGGTTCCTTTTATAAGAGAGGAGGGAAGCTTCTAGATTAGGGGGAGACCAAGGGGTGGCCGGCCACCTCATGGTGATGATTCATGCATGGTATTAAATGGAGGGGAGAGAAAAAGCTAGGATGCATGCATTGTATTAAATGGAGAATGTAAAATATGAAGGGGGATGAATGGAAAATAAAAGAGGGGAGAACAAGAGAGGGGCCGGACACATGGGAAGAAGGGTCATGCATTGAGTAATGAAGAGGAGAAAGAGAATTTAATGTAGATGGAGAGAGAGGGAAAATAGTGGTCGGCCATGCATGCAATATATTCATACATGGCATTTAATGAAAGAGGGGAGCTGCTGCATGGTGGGCTCAGGTAGGAGGTTTGGGGAAGCTGCTCCATGCTTA
Organism: Platanthera zijinensis; assembly: GCA_039513925.1. Lineage (NCBI taxonomy): Eukaryota > Viridiplantae > Streptophyta > Magnoliopsida > Asparagales > Orchidaceae > Platanthera > Platanthera zijinensis. The sequence continues at coordinate 205,449,453 of CM077080.1, forward strand.
AGTGGGCCAAGAGGAGGAGGCCGGGCTGCATCAAGGGCTCGGGTAGGAGGCTTGGGCTGCTACAAGTGGAGGGCCGGCTGCATGTTGAGAAGGGCCGGCCACATGAGCTGCTCCATGTGTTGGGCTCAGGCAACTTGAGGACAACACCAAGGAGGGCTCGGCTTGCATGGTAAGCTGCACTTGAACCTACAAAACATAAATACAACATTAGCTCATAATAAAATAACATGATATTAAACTAATCATAATAATTCATATCATTAAACTAAATTTAACATAAAATATAAGAACTAAACAAAATAATCATATCATTAAACTAAATTATAACAAAGATAATGATATTTATAAACTAAACATAATAACATAAAATATAAAATAACAACAATATATATAATAGAACTATAATAATACAACAATATTATAACAAGCATAAAAACACAAACTTTAAATAAAACTTATGGACTTAAACTACTAAAATACCCCCAAAAGGGATGACTAAAACTAGTCATCAGTGCCCAACTCAACTTGCCTCTCAAGGAGCATTGAGTGCATTTCTTCGAGTGCATTTTGTCGACCTCAGCAGGACACAGCCTAGGACACGCTCATGTCGCAGGCCGTGTACCCTCCCGAGAATCGTCGAGTGCTTTTCGTCGAGCACTCGACAGGCTGTGTGTCAACTCGAAACATAGAGTAGGACACGACTTGGGACACGCACGTATCCAAGGCTGTGTTGCCCAGCCTGTACACATTCTTGAGATTTTGGGTGTTACACAAGGATATGGGCCATAATATAGACCAGATAACAAAAGAAGATTACCACATATGCTCACCTTAGCAAACAAACACTTATGAACTTCTCCTCAAAATAAGAGCATAAGGAAAAGACAAGGAGGACAACACCTCAACATCAAAAAAATCCATAATACTCAAGGATGCCGATGAAGCAAGCCAATCTATGGATGGTGAACTAGTTAGTCTTCTACTAAGAAGATTCAAGAAATAGATAAACGTTAAATACTTTTGAAGAAAGTAAAAGAAGTTTCTCTAAGCCAACATACGATAAAACTCCTTCTTAGGAAATAACATGTTTCTTATACAAGAAACATAAACATATTGCACTAGAGTGTCTTGATCAAAGAAAGGACAAAATCTAGATGATGGATAGGGATCTTAAGAAAAATTATGATCCCAAGAAAAGTAAAAAAAAAGGCAAATGATTCAATGCAGAGACATAGAGTGATTCTAAAGAAAGCTCTTCAAGATCTAATGAAGATGAGGCAAAGAAGACAAAGTTTGCATGATGGCTCTAGAACTAACAGAAAAGAAAGTTGATCTTCTAGAAGAAAACAATGAGGTAACTTAATTTGAGAATTTTGATTTCTCTTTTTAAGAATTTAAAATACTATTTAAAGGCTACTATCATAACTAATTGGTAGTAGAAAGTCAAAAAAAAGCATTAAATTTAGAAATAGATTATCTCGCTGTAAAATTAAAAAAAGAAATTTATGTTGTAATAAACTGTGAATAAAAGGTGGAGAATTTTAAGCTGAAATAATAAGTTAATTATCTAAAATTAGAGATTGAATATATGTAAGTTTATCTCAATAAAGTAAAGCCTTTTAGGATATCTTGAGTAGGAGGAGCCAGAAATATAAGAGTATGTTTGAAAACCTCCCAGTTAGGTTCAAAAATTTAGGTTTAGGTGTTAATAGATTGTTAGTATAATCAACCAACAATCTCCCACTTGAAGGGGTTCAAATATAAACCCTTTGTAAAGTGTTTGTTTAGGATAGAGAGTGACCTAGAGGGGGATGCATAGGTCTAATTTAATTCTTGGCTACTTTTAGATCATAGAAATTTCCTAGTGTGTTTATTAACACAACCACAATATTCAAGAACACTTTTGATCTACCAAATACAGCACAAATCTAAGCTTACCAATCATAGCATAAAACTAATTTTAATAATCACAGCACATATCTAATTTTAATAATCACAGCACACATCAGAGCATAGCACAGCACAATTGTTTTATAATGGTTCCCCAATTTATGGTACATCCACTTTTCCCCTTTATCTATCTAGCAATGAGCTATATTTGGCCAAATATCTTCTTTCTTTTCCTCAGATCCTTAGATCTTACACCTCAGAGCCCAACTGGCTCCTACAACTCAGCCAAAATAATGCCCAACCTCAGATCCTCAAGATCTTACAACTCAGGTTCCTCTTCAAGAACCCTACCTCAGAATGATCTCCACTCCTACTTCTCAGGCAAACCCTTGCCCTAGAACCTCAAAACCTTCCATTTCCTACACCTCAAAGAAATATCCCTTCTCCTACATCAGGCTCACAACCTACCTCAGCCTTTATAATTTAGGTTTACAACATAGAGATATCAATCACCTATACCTCAGATCTATTAATAGATCTTAGAAAATTAATATAATATAAGGAATTTGTGTTTTGAAATGTCACCCATGAAGAAAGAGATTGGTGACTTATTCTTGATCAGATCTTGATGTGTAAACTTCACCCTTAATCCTGGCCATGAAGAAATAAGTCCAACCCTTCTTAACTTTTTCAAAGCGTCTTGAAGGAGAAGGTAGGGTTGAATTTGGTTGGAGAAGATTGAAGTTGATCCACGATCTGCCTCCTCTCCACCTTCAGAATTCAATTGAAATTTTTTGACAGACTTAGACGAGAAGAATAATTATTGTTGTCTCTGTTAATTTTGTGTTGGTCTCCTTATATAGGCTTTGGCAAGAGTGACCGGCTGCCCCGGTTAATCTACTAATATCTGACAGTTCTGATAGTTGTCAGAACTTCAGGCTTTGAATTCTGGACTTAGAAGAATTTCTGTCTGAGAGCTTCTGCATGAAGGTTTTGACATCAGCTCTGAGTGCTGACACTTTTGTACTTAGATTGTGTCGACATAAGTCCTGGGTGTCGACACTTCTTTTATAGGGATGTCGAAACCAATAGAGTGTGTCGACACTGCTAGTTTTTTGTCTCAACACAACTTGTATCAAATATGTCGACACTAGTCTTGAGTGTTGACACATCTGGTTTCCAGTCTCAACATAACTTCTGTAAAATGTTTTGACACTAGTCCTGAGTGTCGACACAGCTTACTTCCAGTCTCGACATAACTTGTGTAGAATATGTCGACACTAGTCCTGAGTGTTTACACAGCTTGCTTCCAGTCTCGACATAACTTGTGTAGAATGTGTCGACACTAGTCCTGAGTGTTGACACAGCTTGCTTCGAGTCTCGACATAACTTTTGTAGAATATGTCGACACTAGTCCTGAGTGTCGACACAGCTTGCTCTTTGACTAACGGTGTCGACCCAAGTCCTAAGTGTCGACACAGCTTACTTATTGTCTCGACACTACTTGAATATGGGTGTCAACACTAGTCTTGAGTGTCAACACAACTTGATTCCATATCTCAGCACTACTTTTACAAAGGTGTCAATACTTGTCTAGTGTCTCGACACTTCTGTACTTAGTTTAATTTTTTTCCTTTCAACATGTACAATACACAAGTAAACTTAAAATTCATCAAATACAAATTTGTGTATATCATTTAGTTGAAAGGGCTTATCTAAATCAGGTACAGAATTCTCAATGTACCTAACAATCTCCCCCTATTTGGAGAAGTCATAACCCCAATTCAATGTTATACACCATGATACCAAACTATGATGATAAAGATATAAATTCAACAGTGCTGAACAAAATATAAAGTAACACAATTGATAACACAGATAGAATACAGTGCAACTCAACTTTTTCATTATATCTTGTCAAAAGATTACATTTTTCGGATTTGTTATACTGTTCTTTTAAAGCAAAAATTACAAATGTTCAATAATAAAATCTAGGAAAGATCTTGCTCTCTAATTATAATACCTTTTCCTGATTGTATCTTGGCTTTAACTTCAGGCTCTTTGTCATCATCTATCTTTTTGCCTTTGTCATTCTTGGCATTAGAGATCTTTTCCTCCTTAAGCCTTGCCTTTCAAAATAGTTATATGGCTTGGGGAAGTATTTGCTGGGCTCAATAGAATTAGTTAGGATCTTCCCTGCCTTCAGATCATTTCTGAATTTGTAGATGATCTCCTGCTGCTTTAAATGCTTAGCCCACTCTTTCTCTGTATACCATTTTACCCAATACCCTGCATTAGTATTGACTATTTTCTATGGAGTGAGTATAATTGATCTTGAAGTTGGGCTCTATTGTTCAAAGTCAGGCCTATCTCTGCTTGTTCCCTTAACCTTTTCTTTGACACTTGAGCTTATTTTTCTCTTAATATAGCAGAATCAGAAATTTCAACCTCCTCATATATTATATTCTGAATTTGACCTGGAGGACAGTACATGGATTGGACAGTAGTTTGGATGTACTCAAAGTGAGCTGGTTTGTACATGAATTGGACATGTGGTTGAATGGCCTCATAATGAGCTGGTTGGCAGCCAGACTCAGCAGTTTGGTCTCCATCATACCATAGGGGAGGATGGCCTAAAGTGTCTCTGATACTATTTTAGAGCCATGTGGCATGCTCGGAGCTAGCCTTTATCATTACCCTCTCCCCCTTTATGACTTCTCTTTCCATATGATCTCTCAAATCATTCTTATGAAATCTTACTTTACCATCTAGATAATGTATTCCTGATGTTAAAGAATTCTTTACTTTCAGTAAATGGTCATCCAAATCTTTGTCAGAAGCCTTGATATCCTTAATCAATGAGGCTGAATGAGTTTGCAGCTGAGTTTCTATATCCTTTATGGCAGAAGTTATCTTGGTCACCAAAGAAGTAGTGTGTGTATTTATTTCTTCCAAAGTAGTATCATGCATAATTATCATATTCTCATTCATTCTTGTTTTATTCTCCATGACATAACCTTGTTTTATAGCTATTTCATCTTCAGTTTTCTTTGATTCTTATTGTTGTTTAGCAATGTAGACCACAACATTTGCTCCCCTTTCAAAGAAGTCTGTCATATCCTTCTTTAATAGATTTACTTCAAATCTTACGAATTTAATGTCCTGAGCTAGCTGAAATTACAACTCCTTGTTTCTTTCATCTATATACTTCTCAAGTTGAGTCCTTTGTTGATCTAGCATAATCTATAGTTGAACTAGAATTGAACTTAAATCCACTGCAGGAGCTGGAGTTGTGCCAGCCTGAATAGTTTTCTTATAGACTTTGCTCCTCTTTTTGAGTTCAATTATTTTTCACTTCTTCAGTTGAGAGGCTTCTTCATCTTCTAATTCAGAAGAACTAACCACCTCTACAGATTCTGGCTTTTTATCTGTTTTAGTAGTTGGGGGTTGATCTTCAAACTCCCCCTCAACCAAAGCACCTTCTTCATTGATGTTTTCCAAGTGTGTCTCTTCTTGCAGTACTTCAGTATCAGGAACATGGTCCTCTGGAGTAGTAATTGTCTCCCCCAAGACATCTAAATCAGTATTCAGAAGTATTTCTTCAGTCATCTTGGGGAATGTATCTTCAACCTTTCTTTCAGACAAATCAGTTTCAGGAACTTTTGTTTGTTCCAGCTCTTGTACAACTTCCATGATTATTGTATCTACTGTGTCTATTTCATATTCTAGCAGATCATTGAGGTTCTCCCCTCAAATGGATCCTTCTCTTGTATATTCTCCCCCCTTCACCTGATCACCAGTTACAGTTGAGGGCCTTGGAGAATTCTCTTATTCTCCATCATCATTTTTATCTGAACTGAAACTAACTTGTGCTTCAGAATTATTGGAAGAATCTTCTTCCTCAACTACTACTTCCTTCTTCTTTTTCTCCTTCTTCTTCTCTGGTTCTGGTGCTTATCTTGTCAAAACTCTGTCCCATCTTGCTAAAATACTCATGTCCATCTTTCTCATGTGGTTTATCTTTGATCAAGCTTAAGATTGAGACTGTCAAGAATGGCATGAACTAAGTATATACTCATAATTCTGCCCATGTTAGGCTTCTTGATACTTTCTACTATTTTATCAAAGACCACTCTGCTCCAATTAGTCTTGATTTTGAAAATTATTCTGGTCATCAGCTTAAACATTGAAGCAAAAATTATGTCATGTGCTCTTGTTTTGCAGATCAGTACTTTACCTATTACTTCAGACAAAAATTTTCCATGGATATTCATCCCTTTCCTTGCTAGAGTGCTTCCTATCATTGTGGTTGGGGCCAATCCACACCATATCAATGCCTCTACAATCATGCCAGATTTCAGGCAATCTTCTTGATCAATTTTTGACAAGTGAAATACTTTGATTAGTATGTGGGTGGTGATCCCTGTTGGAACCGATGTTTCACATTCCCTGTGTTTGAGAATATCAAATCCCTGGTTGCATTTGATCATACTGTATGTTTATAGAGTGTGCAGGTTGTAACATCCCAATGTTACTTCTAGACCCCTTAGCTTAGATTGGGTTAGGCATGGGGTGGGCGTTAGGGTAATAAGCTAGGTTTGACCCTAGGTAGTGGGTTGTAGCCATGTGGGGCCCACCATGGGACCAAAGTCAAACTAGGTCAAACTAGCCTAAACAGGAACCCTAGCCACACCATGACCCCACCACGATGCCCTAACCCTAAATACAATCTAAGTGGACCCTAAGGTAGGCCATGGGGTCAACTAGTTGACCCATGTTGAGTCAAGACAACATTTTGACCTAATTAGTGAAAACGGTGCCCTAGCCCAATTCTCTGGGTTGGACCCACCCAAACCAACCCAAATCACTAGGTAGGTCTAAAGTGACCCTATACCCCCTATGGAAGAGAAAAATAGGGACATGCAATAGTAACTTTGGAAATTACCTAGGAGAGAGAAAAGATGATGAATAGGAGAGAGAAAGTGTTAAGGAATTGGTTTGGGCCACTTGGGCTCATCCCATCAACTCATAGTTGATTGGCTGACCATGTAGGTGTATTAGAAGGTGTGGGGATCCACCATGCAGCATTGGGTCAAGCCCAAGCCCAAAACCGAGCCCCCCCCCCCTCTCTCCTACCTCATTCATGTGAGCCAACCCTTCTCTCCACTCACCCAAATCAGCTCCTACCCATGGAACCCGACCCATTAGGGATCACTTAACCCAGCTGGAGCAGTGGAGCCCACTCCCAAACACCCAACTCGAGCCCAACCTTGGAGAAATCGCCCACCTTGGTGAAATCGCCCATGCCTTGGTGAAATCGCCTTCCCCTCTTAACTCAGCCCAAACCGAGCCTATCCCTCTCATTCCCATTTCATCCCTGCCCCAGAGAGAGAGAGAGAAAGAGAGAGACCGCTTCTGCCATGGCCAATAGAGGAGGAGCTCGCCGGAATATTCACTCCATGGGAAACCGCCGCCACCCTCAGCCACAACCGCCGCCGTTGGTCCGTATCCCTTCTCCTCCAAGTGTACTAGTATCCTAGATCCACTAGGCTAGAGGTCGAGCTCAAACGAGCTCGACGTTAGGAATCAAAAAGCTCGGAATTCTGTAGAAAAAATGGCGTTTTGGGACCTTTCGGCTCGGTTGCGCCGCCGCCGTCCGCCGCTCTCCGCCGCCCAGCCGCCGGCCAGCTCAAGCCCCGACCACCGTGAGGCCGGGGAAAGGCTTGGCCGGAGGCTCCGCCGCCGGCGATGGCTGGGAACCGCCCCGCAAAACCAGCCTGCGCCGGGTGGCCATGCATGCATGCATGGAGAAGAAAACCCAGGGCCGTCCGATCATCTTTAAGATTCGTGCTAGTTTTATTAAAGGAGTTAGTATTTAAATTTAATTTATGAATAGTAAGTTTTCTGTCACAATATAACAGTCATCTTTCATGTCAATTTAAGGGTACCTAGGGACTTTACCATAGGATGGGCCCTGAATCAAAAATGTAGTTGGATGTGTTAACTTTAATTTGCCACCCTAAATATAAGTTTTGGTCCAGTGGTTTGTCCTGTAGGGCTGTTTTTCTAGGACTGCTCCTAAGCTAGGGCAGAAATTAAAAATGATGCCCATGCCAAACCAAGTGTCCTCATGACCTGAACTTTTGGGCATGTGCATTCTTAGGGCATACCTAGCCCCTGCCAAAAATTTGGAATTTTTGGAAAACATTTTCCTATAGTTTTTATCATTACATCAAAAAGTAAATTAAGGGTATAATTGTAATTATATGCACCCAAATGGCCCCAAATTTTGGTGGCATACCCTTAGGGACATTATTAGTGTCTGGTAGAAATTTCAGAGCAATTGGACCCCTGCATGATGGGTTAACCCATGTGCATGTGTTGGCTAATTATAACCTTGGGGTGCATTTAGCAAGAAAGGATATTTTGCGTATTTAGCCTAGCTGAGGCATCCAAAAATTGTGGAATTTATCCCAGGGATTAATTAGAGTAAAGTTCACCCCTAGGATTTATTATGGAATTTTTGGGATTAAAAATCCTATTATTTGGTATTTCCAAAATAAAAGCCTTTTTGGAAAATAAATTGTAGGAATAGGTTTTGATCAATGAAAGATCCACAAAATCAGTCAAGGCAAAAATGAGGCTTTTAATTGACTTAAGAAAATTTTATATCTCTGTTTGACAACTGTTAGAGCAAAATTCATGGAAATGACCATTTTACCCTTTTTGTAAATGTTTATGAATTGGTATAAATACTGGTTGGAAAATTGTGAAAATAATCCTAGAGTTGCATAATTGTTATATTAGTCTTGTAGATTTATATCAGAATTTTTGGATACACTGTTAATTATTAATTAGCATAATGGCATTTTTGGTAAATAATTAGGAATGGATTTTGATAGACCATTACATTGTAGAAATTAATGAAACTTTGCCATTAGTCATAAAATAGTAATATAAATGCTCAATAATTTTCCTGGAATTTTGGTGTATATATTTCTTGCACTTCATTTGGAAAGTGATAAATAGGTAGAATTTGTATTAACTATGGGAAAAATAGAAATATAAAAAGGGAAATTATGAAATGTTGTAGACAGTAATATTTTATTCATATGCAACTCAGGAAAATTCCCTTAGGTCAGAAGATTTTAATTAATAATACTTCTTGTGTAAAATGACCTAGGGAATAATTTAAAAGATTTAATTAAAGGCCTTAATGACCTAGGAAAATTATGAAAATCAACACACTCATTTCATTAGTTCATACCACCCTAGGATAAATATTTGGGGTCAGTTGGACCAAGAATTTAGAAGTTCGATTTCAGGGTGGTGTTAGGTCATGGGGTGCGCTTAGTAAAAGTAGGCTGGACTATAGGCCGCCAGGGGATGAATCAACAACTGAGTTAGAGTCTAAGTTAGGAAGTATAACCCTGGATGGCAGTTGCATTCTAGAGGCGAGAGTAACAGTGCAACATTAGACTTGCCTAGGAAGAGTTGACGGAAGACCGTCACTCCTTAATTCATACCTTAAGTCACTAGGTCACTCTATGTAACAGGAGAGAGGAAAAGGGATTCTGGGTAGACATCAACTAAAGTAAATATCCTTGAGAAAGGGAGCTTTGGGATTCAGCCCATCGTAGCTCCTAGTGCCCCTGAGAGCCCTTCACCGGGAATACCTTGGGCAGTCCTGGGATTAACCTTAAGACTCTAAGTATGATAATCTGTAGACAAGAGTAGTCTAATAGGTTAAGTGAACTGGACATGTGCTCACTCGTGCCGGGTTGGAGGGACTTGGAGTCTTTTGACTACTTGCTCACCCGTGCAGAGTTGGAGAAAGGGATTGGTTTATATACACTCACCCAGGCAGGGTTGGAGGTTTTGTAGCACATACTCACCCGTGACGGGTTAGAGAGATTTGGGGACTGGATAGTCCATCGAGCTGGAGGCTCAATATACTATACTTGCATGTGCATATACTAGTGGCGGGCCATGCGGTACTGGCCGGTCGTCACACCGACGGCAGTACGGTGGACCAGGCGGGTGCGAGGGTTAGAAGGACCAGTAGGATGTTTATACTGGAGTCTGGAGGACTTTTCCTAATAACGCGCACCCGACCCAACAAGACTGTCAGGTAGTCAGCAAAGTGGTACGTAGAGACTCTAGAGTACACTTGTTTCATGTACAGAGGCGTACAAGAGAGGTCTAGGCCTGGTAGTGTGTATACCCGCCTAGAAGGTGGAGACGCCCGCTCCGCTGCTGCCGTAGCCACAATGGTAGTACCTGAGAGTGATGCTAGCTCTCGAAAAGTGGGAACTAAAGGTCTGTGATCACGGAGTCGTGTGTGTGTGTTGCACTGCATGTTTATATCATACCCACCATATAGATGCATATCATTAACTTTCATAACAACTTAAGACACCTAATGTATAAGTGGTATGGGACGCTTATACATTAGGACATGCTATACGATCCCTTAGCCTATAAGCTTGAGTGGGCATGTTTATAGGTTAAGGTTACTTTCTTTTATATATATATGCTTGTGACACCTGACACCCCATTGTATAAATGGTATGGGATATTTTATACAATGGGAGCCCTGCAGAAGACCCCTTGCTTATGCATACCCGCATAAGTGAAGGTTACTTTCCATTATTTACTTGATTACATATTCTGCTTAGTTTCCTGTCACCTGCTTCTCCTTTGTCACCCCTTGTTTGTCCTCCACTTCGTCCTCCCGCACGGTGCCTAGGAGTTGCAGGAGGAGGTGTTGAGGATACGACTTAGTCTTTTTGACTAATGGTCGTTGACCTTACTATTTTAGGAGCTCGAGGAGGTGGACCAGCACGTCGAGGAGGCAGGACTTGAGGGGCAGATACCAGCTACTACTACCGGAGCACGTCTACAGGTGTGATGTGAGAGAGTTTTAGCTTTTCCGCTGCTGTATGTGAGAGTGAGAGTGATCATGATGTACTGGGCATAAGCCCTATTTACTTACATTTGTTGTACTCATTGTGGACTGACTTTTCATTCTCTTTTGATATATATATGTGCTGTGGCTGTGGACTTTTCTGCGTTTACTCTGATATTATGCCTTTATTCTCATATTGGCCGACAGGTTATGATCGTTCTAGCCGGCAGAATCGGCGTCTTGCGGTGACGACTAACCCGTGCGTTAGTGTCACCGTAAGGCGGCGGTTTTGGGCATAAGATCCGGGTTAGCCTCAGGATGAGGAGACAGGATCTTACAAACTGGTATCACTTGAACACACGATCATATGAGAACAAAGTCCACAACACTGGAACACCCCGCTCGAGCAGTAGTTTGTGGACAAACTATGCAGCGGAAGCAATGGTGTGCCCATGTGTAAAAGCCACACAAAACAGTCCATTAAACAATGAGTTAGGCCAATTTTGACATTGCCTTACCTTTATGCAGCCTCCACAGGATGCGGTTCCTCCCCCTCCGGCTGCCATTCCGTTCATGCAGACAGAGATGGGGCAAACGCTGACGGCGATCCTGGACGCATTCAGAGCCCAGCAAGCCCCGGTACAGCTACCCAACCTAGGGTCGAACTGGCTGAGTGCGTTTAAAAGTCTGTCTCCGCCATTGTATCGCGGGACAGAAGATGCTGTGAAGACAGAGGAGTGGTTGGAGACCATTCAGGAGTTACTGGCTGGAATTAGCTGCCCAGTCAGCCAGGCGGTACCACTTGCCACTTCCGCACTAGAAGCCCATGCAAAGAGATGGTGGAAGTCTATTCGGGACTCAGTTTATGGGGATAGGGAACTAACAGACATATCCTGGGAAGAATTCAGTGACTCATTCCTGGACCATTATGTTTCTGTCACAGACCGAGATGCTTTGGAGGCGAGATTTCTGAACCTCCAGCAGGGGAGCCGATCAGTGATCGAATATCAGAGAGAGTTCTCCCACCTGGCTAGGTTTGTAGGCTTTCATGAATGGGATGATCGAAAGTATGCTAAAAGATTTTATCATGGCCTCCGGGATTCGTTGAGGCAGCCACTGTTGTTTATATCGCATGGTACCACTGCTCAAATCATAGAAATGGCGAAAAAGCTGGAGGCTGACCAGCTAATGGTACAGGGCAGAGGTAAAAGGCCGCTCGAAGGATCGTCTTCCGATGGTAGCAGGACATCCCAGAGAGGAAAGACTATTGGATATAGGAGAGGTGGGGGACGTCGTCGTCCCAACTATAGGCAGGACCAGGGGCCTCCTCCACCATTGGCTCCCCCACCTATACAGACTCCCGGGCCGATGAGACAGGATGATCGAGGTCAGAGGCAGATCACCTGCTATGGTTGCGGCCAACCTGGGCACATCAGGACGCAGTGCCCACTTCAGGTCCACCCTCTTCCTCCTCCTCCACCTCTAGTGGCCCCTCCAGTTCACAAGGGCCGAGGACGAGGACGAGGCCGAGGCCGAGGCCGAGACCGGGAGCAGGTATACGCGCTGGACCTCACGGAGCAAAGGAATCCTGAGGAGGTGATTACAGGTACTTTAATTTTGTAAGATTTATAAAATTCAATTTTTTTTAAGAATACCTTAAACCTTAAGAGTAATACTATTCTTTGAACTCAAACGAACCCAGGCATAGTGATGATTAGCGGCAAGCCCGCTCATACTCTCTTCGACACGGGTGCATCACACTCCTTCGTGTCGGACACTTTTATCGAAGGACTAGAAGGAGTAGAGAGGCTTCCCGGTCTGGAAAAGAGAGTGCGACTTCCAGATGGTACGGAACTTCGAACCACAGACTGCTGTAATATGGATGTCGAGATAGGAGGCAAAGCGTTCGAAGCTCCGGCAACAGTTCTGAGTCTACCAGACTTTGATCTGATCCTAGGCATGAACTGGCTCCATTGGAACCACGCGCAGATAGATTGTCCCTCGAAGAAGATCACACTCCGACATGGAGATTCTCACGTTACTATCGAAGGTATCCGACCTATCCCTCTTCTTTCATTGTCTTCCATACAGGCTGTCAAGGCCTATGAACAGGGGGAAGAGGTGTACCTCATTTGTTTTGAGATGGCAGTGGTGGAGAGTTCCATAGCTGATATTCCAGTGGCACGAGATTATGCTGATGTCTTTCCGGAGAAGTTACCTGGACTACCACCATCACGGGACTTGGACTTCAAGATTCAGTTGGTGCCAGGGGCGAGACCAGTGTCCCGGGCACCCTACAGAATGGCTCCTAGAGAATTGGCAGAGTTCAGGACTCAGCTACAGGAACCTGTGGAGTCAGGATTTGTGCGGCCAAGTTCGTCGCCGTGGGGAGCACCGGTTTTATTTGTGAAGAAGAAGGATGGATCCCTCCGACTGTGTATAGATTACAGGGAATTGAATAGGTTGACGGTTCGGAACACCTACCCATTGCCCTGGATAGAAGAATTATTTGATCAACTTCAGGGAGCCTTCTGGTTCTCTAAGCTCGATTTACGATCCGGCTATTATCAGTTACGCATTCGGGAGGAAGACATACCGAAGACCGCATTTAGCTCACGTTATGGCTTATACGAATTCACGGTCATGCCATTTGGGCTCACGAATGCCCCTTCCGCATTCATGACCCTAATGAACCGTGTATTCGAACCATATCTGGATCGCTTCGTCATTGTGTTTATCGACGATATTCTGGTCTATTCCCGGACGCAGGAATAACACGCAGAGCATCTGGCCCAAGTTTTACAGAGGTTGAGAGAGTTTCAGATGTATGCAAAGTTCTCTAAGTGCCAATTTTGGCTACAGGAGGTGGCTTTTCTGGGTCACGTTATTAGTGGAGCTGGAGTGGCGGTGGATCCAGCTAAGATTGAGGCGGTACGGGATTGGCCACGGCCAAAGACAGCAGCAGACATCCGCAGCTTTCTGGGATTGGAAGGATATTATCGTAAGTTTGTGGAGGGGTTCTCGAGGATAGCCCTCCCCCTCACGTCCTTGACGAAAAAGGATGCCGCATTTGACTGGACAGAGCAGTGTGAGTTAGCATTTCAAGAGCTCAAGGACCGGCTCACTTCATCCCCCATCCTTGCACTTCCCTCTGGGAGCGAAGGATTCCAGATATATACAGATGCCTCCTATCTGGGGATGGGTGCAGTCCTGATGCAATATGGACATGTTATCGCTTATGCTTCGCGACAGCTAAAGAAGCATGAGCATAACTATCCAGTACATGATCTCGAGCTCGGGGCCGTGGTCTTTGCCCTCAAGACATGGAGACATTACCTCTACGGGATTCATTGTGATATATACTCCGACCATAAGAATCTCAAGTACATCGACACGCAGAAGGTTCTGAACCTGCGACAGAGGAGGTGGCTTGAGTTCCTCTGCGATTACGACTAAAAGATACACTATCACCCGGGGAAGGCGAATACGGTAGCGGATGCTTTGAGCAGGAGAGCCGGAACTTCTGGACCGGAGCCCCGGGTGATGTCTATGGAGCTGCTACGCACAATGGAGAATATGCACATTACCATGGTTTCGGAGGCCGAGCCAGTGATCTATCGAGAGTACCTGAACTCTTTGGTCAGCGATGATGATATTTAGAAGCGCATTCTTACACATCAGAGATTGGATGCTGATTTAGAGCCTATTTTTGGCGCTTTGGAAGGAGGCAAGTATGAGGACTACACGCTGGAGGACGATCTTCTTCGATTTCGTGGTCGGGTGTATATTCCAGCAGGAGATGGGATCCGGGATGACATCCTCAGAGAGGCACACTACTCCAGATATTCAGTGCATCCCGACATCACCAAGATGTGGGCTGACTTACGACGGACCATGTACTGGCCAGGAATGAAGAGGGAGATCATATACCTTGTGACACACTGCGAGACTTGCCAGTGAGTGAAGGCCGAGTGCAAGAGCCCAGGCAGTGTATTACAGCCACTGCCAGTCCCAGAATGGAAGTTCGAGGATATTTCCATGGATTTTGTACACGGACTCCCTCGCTCCCATTCTGGGCACGATTCCGTCTGGGTTATTGTGGACAGGTTGACCAAGGTAGCACGGTTTATCCCGGTCAGAAAAGATGCCCCAGTTGCTGTATTGGTGAGGTTGTTTGTAGAGCAGTTCATCCGATACCACGGCGTTCCCAGGTCTATTGTTTCGGACAGAGACGGCCGCTTCACCTCCAGAGAATGGAGGGCAGTGCATGCTTATTTGGGTTCCATACTTACCTTTAGCACTGCCTTCCATCCGCAGACCGACGGTCAGACGGAGCGGACGATACGAACTATGGAGGACCTGCTCAGGCTATGTGTATTGGATACTGGGAAGCCTTGGGAGCGGTTACTGCCACTGATCGAGTTTTCATACAATAACAATCACCAGGCCAGCATCGGGATGGCTCCTTATGAGGCACTTTATGGGAGGAAGTGCCGGACCCCGCTATCTTGGGTTCAGGATGTGGACACTCGAGCCCTCGGGTCAGATTTTGTGGAAGATACGGAGGCCCAGATTCGCTTGATCAGGGATCGGCTTTTGGAGGCTCAGAGCAGACAGGCGAAATATTATGATGCTCGGCACCGGAAAGTGGAGTTCCAGGTTGGGGACAGAGTTTTTCTGAAAATTCGACCGGTATACGGTGTTTCATGGATTCGATGACATAAGAAGCTCAGCCCCCGGTACATGGGACCCTACTTGATTTTGGAGCGTGTGGGCCCCTTGGCTTACCGGCTGCAGCTACCTCCGGAGCTGAGCAGCCTACATGATGTTTTCCATGTCTCTTCCTTGCGAAGAGCTCTTCTTCGACCTGAGCAGCATATCACTACTACAGCTGGACCGGTAGAGCCTGACCGTTCAGTTAGATTGGAGCCGATCCGGATCGACGATTCAGCCGTCCGAGTGTTGAGGAAAAAGAAGGTTCCGCTCGTGAAGGTGTTGTGGTCCAACCATGGATAGGAGGAGCACACCTGGGAACCTAGAGATCTGATGTTGGAGCACCATCCGGAGCTATTTTCATCAGGTACCTTTTATGTTATCTTTTAAAAGTCCCTTTAAATTTCTACAAATAGAACCCGTAGACCCGACCTTAAATTTCGGGGACGAAATTATTCTTTTGTTTATAGGATTTGTAACATCCCAATGTTACTTCTAGACCCCTTAGCTTAGATTGGGTTAGGCATGGGGTGGGCGTTAGGGTAATAAGCTAGGTTTGACCCTAGGTAGTGGGTTGTAGCCATGACCAAAGTCAAACTAGGTCAAACTAGCCTAAACAGGAACCCTAGCCACACCATGACCCCACCACGATGCCCTAACCCTAAATACAATCTAAGTGGACCCTAAGGTAGGCCATGGGGTCAACTAGTTGACCCATGTTGAGTCAAGACAACATTTTGACCTAATTAGTGAAAACGGTGCCCTAGCCCAATTCTCTGGGTTGGACCCACCCAAACCAACCCAAAATCACTAGGTAGGTCTAAAGTGACCCTATACCCCCTATGGAAGAGAAAAATAGGGACATGCAATAGTAACTTTGGAAATTACCTAGGAGAGAGAAAAGATGATGAATAGGAGAGAGAAAGTGTTAAGGAATTGGTTTGGGCCACTTGGGCTCATCCCATCAACTCATAGTTGATTGGCTGACCATGTAGGTGTATTAGAAGGTGTGGGGATCCACCATGCAGCATTGGGTCAAGCCAGAGCCCAAAACCGAGCCCCCCTCTCTCCTACCTCATTCATGTGAGCCAACCCTTCTCTCCACTCACCCAAATCAGCTCCTACCCATGGAACCCGACCCATTAGGGATCACTTAACCCAGCTGGAGCAGTGGAGCCCACTCCCAAACACCCAACCCGAGCCCAACCTTGGAGAAATCGCCCACCTTGGTGAAATCGCCCATGCCTTGGTGAAATCGCCTCCCCCTCTTAACTCAGCCCAAACCGAGCCTATCCCTCTCATTCCCATTTCATCCCTGCCCCAGAGAGAGAGAGAGAAAGAGAGAGACCGCTGCTGCCATGGCCAACAGAGGAGGAGCTCGCCGGAATATTCACTCCATGGGAAACCGCCGCCACCCTCAGCCACAACCGCAGCCGTTGGTCCGTATCCCTTCTCCTCCAAGTGTACTAGTATCCTAGATCCACTAGGCTAGAGGTCGAGCTCAAACGAGCTCGACGTTAGGAATCAAAAAGCTCGGAATTCTGTAGAAAAAATGGCGTTTTGGGACCTTTCGGCTCGGTTGCGCCGCCGCCGTCCGCCGCTCTCCGCCGCCCAGCCGCCGGCCAGCTCAAGCCCCGACCACCATGAGGCCGGGGAAAGGCTTGGCCGGAGGCTCCGCCGCCGGCGATGGCCGGGAAACGCCCCGCAAAACTAGCCTGCGCCGGGTGGCCATGCATTCATGCATGGAGAAGAAAACCCAGGGCCGTCCGATCATCTTTAAGATTCGTGCTAGTTTTATTAAAGGAGTTAGTATTTAAATTTAATTTATGAATAGTAAGTTTTCTGTCACAATATAAAAGTCATCTTGCATGTCAATTTAAGGGTACCTAGGAACTTTACCATAGGATGGGCCCTGAATCAAAAATGTAGGTGGATGTGTTAACTTTAATTTGCCACCATAAATATAAGTTTTGGTCCAGTGGTTTGTCCTGTAGGGCTGTTTTTCTAGGACTGCTCCTAAGCTAGGGCAGAAATAAAAAATGATGCCCATGCCAAACCAAGTGTCCTCATGACCCGAACTTTTGGGCATGTGCATTCTTAGGGCATACCTAGCCCCTGCCAAAAATTTGGAATTTTTGGAAAACATTTTCCTATAGTTTTTATCATTATATCAAAAAGTAAATTAAGGGTATAATTATAATTATATGCACCCAAATGGCCCCAAATTTTGGTGGCATACCCTTAGGGACATTATTAGTGTATGGTAGAAATTTCAGAGCAATTGGACCCCTGCATGATGGGTTAACCCATGTGCATGTGTTGGCTAATTATAACCTTGGGGTGCATTTAGCAAGAAAGGATATTTTGTGTATTTAGCCTAGCTGAGGCATCCAAAAATTGTGGAATTTATCCCAGGGATTAATTAGAGTAAAGTTCACCCCTAGGATTTATTATGGAATTTTTGGGATTAAAAATCCTATTATTTGGTATTTCCAAAATAAAAGCCTTTTTGGAAAATAAATTGTAGTAATAGGTTTTGATCAATGAAAGATCCCCAAAATCAGTCAAGGCAAAAATGAGGCTTTTAATTGACTTAAGAAAATTTCATATCTCTGTTTGACAACTGTTAGAGCAAAATTCATGGAAATGACCATTTTACCCTTTTTGTAAATGTTTATGAATTGGTATAAATACTGGTTGAAAAATTGTGAAAATAATCCTAGAGTTGCATAATTGTTATATTAGTCTTGTAGATTTATATCAGAATTTTTGGGTACACTGTTAATTATTAATTAGCATAATGGCATTTTTGGTAAATAATTAGGAATGGATTTTGATAGACCATTACACTGTAGAAATTAATGAAACTCTGCCATTAGTCATAAAATAGTAATATAAATGCTCAGTAATTTTCCTGGAATTTTGGTGTATATATTTCTTGCACTTCATTTGGAAAGTGATAAATAGGTAGAATTTGTATTAACTATGGGAAAAATAGAAATATAAAAAGGGAAATTATGAAATGTTGTAGACAGTAATATTTTATTCATATGCAACTCAGGAAAATTCCCTTAGGTCAGAAGATTTTAATTGATAATACTTCTTGTGTAAAATGACCTAGGGAATAATTTAAAAGATTTAATTAAAGGCCTTAATGACCTAGGAAAATTATGAAAATCAACACACTCATTTCATTAGTCCATACCACCCTAGGATAAATATTTGGGGTCAGTTGGACCAAGAATTTAGAAGTTCGATTTCAGGGTGGTGTTAGGTCATGGGGTGCGCTTAGTAAAAGTAGGCTGGACTATAGGCCGCCAGGGGATGAATCAACAACTGAGTTAGAGTCTAAGTTCGGAAGTATAACCCTGGATGGCAGTTGCATTCTAGAGGCGAGAGTAACAGTGCAACATTAGACTTGCCTAGGAAGAGTTGACGGAAGACCGTCACTCCTTAATTCATACCTTAAGTCACTAGGTCACTCTATGTAACAGGAGAGAGGAAAAGGGATTCTGGGTAGACATCAACTAAAGTAAATATCCTTGAGAAAGGGAGTTTTGGGATTCAGCCCATCGTAGCTCCTAGTGCCCCTGAGATCCCTTCACCGGGAATACCTTGGGCAGTCTTGGGATTAACCTTAAGACTCTAAGTATGATAATCTGTAGACAAGAGTAGTCTAATAGGTTAAGTGAACTGGACATGTGCTCACTCGTGCCGGGTTGGAGGGACTTGGAGTCTTTTGACTACTTGCTCACCCGTGCAGAGTTGGAGAAAGGGATTGGTTTATATACACTCACCCAGGCCGGGTTGGAGGTTTTGTAGCACATACTCACCCGTGACGGGTTGGAGAGATTTGGGGACTGGATAGTCCATCGAGCTGGAGGCTCAATATACTATACTTGCATGTGCATATACTAGTGGCGGGCCATGCGGTACTGGCCGGTCGTCACACCGACGGCAGTACGGTGGACCAGGTGGGTGCGAGGGTTAGAAGGACCAGTAGGATGTTTATACTGGAGTCTGGAGGACTTTTCCTAATAACGCGCACCCGGCCCAACAAGACTGACAGGTAGTCAGCAAAGTGGTACGCAGAGACTCTAGAGTACACTTGTTTCATGTACAGAGGCGTACAAGAGAGGTCTAGGCCTGGTAGTGTGTATACCCGCCTAGAAGGTGGAGACGCCCGCTCCGCTGCTACCGTAGCCACAACGGTAGTACCTGAGAGTGATGCTAGCTCTCGAAAAGTGGGAACTAAAGGTCTGTGATCACGGAGTCGTGTGTGTGTGTTGCACTACATGTTCATATCATACCCACCATATAGATGCATATCATTAACTTTCATAACAACTTAAGACACCTAATGTATAAGTGGTATGGGACGCTTATACATTAGGACCTGCTATACGATCCCTTAGCCTATAAGCTTGAGTGGGCATGTTTATAGGTTGAGGTTACTTTCTTTTATATATATATGCTTGTGACACCTGACACCCCATTGTATAAATGGTATGGGACATTTTATACAATGGGAGCCCTACAGAAGACCCCTTGCTTATGCGTACCCGCATAAGTGAAGGTTACTTTCCATTATTTACTTGATTACATATTCTGCTTAGTTTCCTGTCACCTGCTTCGCCTTTGTCACCCCTTGTTTGTCCTCCACTTCGTCCTCCCGCACGGTGCCTAGGAGTTGCAGGAGGAGGTGTTGAGGATACGACTTAGTCTTTTTGACTAATGGTCGTTGACCTTACTATTTTAGGAGCTCGAGGAGGTGGACCAGCACATCGAGGAGGCAGGACTTGAGGGGCAGATACCAGCTACTACTACCGGAGCACGTCTACAGGTGTGATGTGAGAGAGTTTTAGCTTTTCCGCTGCTGTATGTGAGAGTGAGAGTGATCATGATGTACTGGGCATAAGCCCTATTTACTTACATTTGTTGTACTCATTGTGGACTGACTTTTCATTCTCTTTTGATATATATATGTGCTGTGGCTGTGGACTTTTCTGTGTTTACTCTGATATTATGCCTTTATTCTCATATTGGCCGACAGGTTATGATCGTTCTAGCCGGCAGAATCGGCGTCTTGCGGTGACGACTAACCCGTGCGTTAGTGTCACCGTAAGGCGGCGGTTTTGGGCATAAGATCCGGGTTAGCCTCAGGATGAGGTGACAGGATCTTACACAGGTTGTCAGGTGCAAGCAACACAGAAGGCTCAAATGGATGCTACCGCCAGGCGCTAGCACTAACGCGTCACGCTAACCCGTCGACGAACGTCGAGAGAAGAAACGTCGAGACTCTGGGCTACCGCCAGGCATTAGTACTACCGCATGCGCTAACGCGATGATTTATTTGGACCTAGCGCTCTGGATGGTTTCAGCGCTAGCTCTACCTCGCCGCTCTAGGTATTCGATGAGTTATGAAGGCAGAAATGTCAAGCTCAGCGCTACCGCCAGGGGACTAGATTATTGCAAGAGGTATCTTAACGATTTATTCGGTCCTATCGCTCTGGAAGATTTTGGCGGTAGCACCTACCGCGCAGCGCTAGCCTTGTCAAATAAATGTTGCCTTTTAGGGAACGCCGCATCCTATGTTACAGCACGGCAGTAGGCCCTACAGCGCAACGCTAGCTCAAATGAAAAGGCAAAAGATCGTTTCAAAGATTATTTTCCAGTATTGGAGGACAGCTGGCACAACAAGCATGCGAAACTACCGTAGGCGCTAGTCTTACTGCCAACGGTAGCCTGTTTTCATGAAGACATATAAAAGCCGCTGCGTTTCCTGATTATGATTACGGCTCCAAGACAAATTTTGATGAAGGGTTTCTGAACTCCAGATTTCGGTCGCCTCCTTGTGCCGTCTCCACTTGTCTTTGTCAAAGTTGAAGGAAGCCTTCTCCCTCCCATTAGTGAACAAAGAACTCCGGCGATCCAAAATCTTCATCAACCACTGAGAACCGACTGGTTGCTAGCCAACGAAGATCTCAAGCATCGGCCGTAGATCGCACACCGGAGAAGTCGTCGAGAGGGAGAACTTCATTTTCTTATCATCTTTACTTTTAATCTTTGTACTCGTTTTCTATTTTCTGTTTAGTTTTCAGTGATTAAAATCGACCGAAGAGGGTCGTCGGAATCCGGGAAGGATTCTGCGGTAAATTGTCTTGGGATTTGAGGCGTCTAGATCAGAGGATCTAGCGGGGCTCTAATACCCTCCCTTGTGTGGAGGTGAAGAGTGAGCTCTCATACCCTTCCTTGTGTGGAGGTGAAGAGTGGTCCTTTATACCCTCCCTTGTGTGGAGGTGAAGAATGGGCTCTAAGACCCTTCCTTGTGTGGAGGTGAAGAGTGGGCTTGAACGCATTTCCTGGAGGGAAAGGGTTAGAGCCAACTGGTCATAGTTTGGTTGGTATATAAACCAAAAGAATCTTTATTCTCTTCGTCTCTGATCTTTGACACCATGAAGATCATGTTTTGATGTATACTCATCTTGTATTTCTTTTCATTATTGATTTAATGCAATGAAATTCTTTTCTCTGCGATTGTTTTTGTGTGTGAGATTTTTAAATTCAATAAACATTCCGAAACCTTATTCACCCCACCCCCCTCTAATGTTAGCCACTAGATCCAACAAGTGGTATTAGAGGCGGTTACTTCCAATAGGCTTAATAACCTGAAGTAAGATGGCCAACACTGTGCATACTTTCACTGAGGGACAAGGTGTGAGTCATCCTCCACTCTTTATGGGGAGTGACTATAGTCACTGGTGGACGCGAATGAAAATTTTTCTGATGACTCATAGCATGGACATATGGGTCATGGTAGAGACAAAGTACACTACTCCCGTTTTCACGGTTGGTGATACCGTCATTGAAAAACCATGAGATAAGTGGGATGACGCAGATAAGTTAATATGTACAAATAATGCCAAGGCCATGAATACTTTATTTTGCGCCTTGGACAAAACTGAATTCAATAGAATCTGTAACTGTGAAACTGCTTATGATATATGGCTACTGCTAGAGCTTACTCATAAAGGTACATCGCAGGTTACGGAGTCGAAGCTATTCCTACTCGAATCTAAATATGAACAGTTCCGGATGGGGATCGATGAGAATGTGGACAGCATGTACACATGTTTCACCTAGATCGTCAATGCTTCAAAGTATCTCGGAAAGAACTTTCCAAATGGTGATCTAGTGAGGAAGATTCTGCGATATTTGCCTCCATGCTTCAATCCTAAGGTGACTGCAATTGCTGAGTCTCATGAAATCAGCACCCTTGAGATAGGAGCCTCATCGAAAGCCTCAAAACACATGAGGTGGAACTGAAGATTCAAGTAGAGGAATATCCCAAGGATATGAAGAAGAAGGGACTGGCACTGAAGGCATCACATGAAAGAAAAGCTACGGAAGATTCTGAGGAGGATGAGGAGTAAAGTCTCTACATCCGGGAGTTCAAGAAATTCATGAAGAGCCCTAAAAAACAGGGACAATTCAAGAAATTCCTGAAGAAAGGAGCTGGAGAAGGAAGGAGGTGGAACAAGCTAGGGAAAGTGATAGAGAGCGACGATGAGAAGTCTCAGTCGGAATGCTATCACTGCTACAAACCTGGACACCTGAAGAGAGACTGCTTGAGACTTCAGAAGGAAGAGAAGGGGAAAGAAAGCTGATACAAAGGAAAGAAGAAGGTACTGAAGGCGCTTACTTGGGATGAGAATGGATCTGACAATTCAAGCACCTCAGATTCAGGGAGTGATGATGAGGCAAATTTGTGCCTCGTGGCAAAGAGCCAAGAAGAATCTGATGATGAATCCAGTTTCCAGAGCGGCACTGAGGTAACCCCACCTACATACTCTGAACTTCTTCAAATTTATGAAAATTTAGTTGATAAATTAGAAAACACGATTTCTGCGAAAAAGGCCTTAAGAGCCGAAAACAAGAAAATCAAAAAGGATTTAGAAAAATTAAAAAATGAAGTAATTAGAACCGGCAAAGAAAAGATCGAGTGTCTAGAGTGTTCTCACTTGATGACAATGATCGAAGATCAAAAGGCAAGTCTCTCCAAGTCGTCGGTGAGAACAACTAGTCTCATAAATGAAAAGAACGTCTTGGAGAAGAGACTCAGGTTATCTATTGCCAAGGTAGAGGAAGGCAAGAAACAATTTTCTAATCGGTGTGTGATGCTTGTGACTGAGAACACCGCCTTAAAGGCGAGGATCCATGATCTTGACTGCGCTATCCATAAGTTTGGAGTAGGCCAAAAATCATTAAATATGTTGTTGGGTGCATAGTGTCATGGATCTGGGAAATTTGGACTAGGATATAGAGGTCCAACATCACCACCGAGGGGAAATCATTATTTTTCTAAAATTAAGCCCAACGCTCATAAACCTAAAGATAAGCTGAAAAATTATGGAGGTTTATCCCCTTCCTCAAGCAAGAGCTCAAGCAACGTGATAAAAGCAACATCCACTGCTTCCATCTCGTGTGCAAACTATCATAAGTTTGGTCACATATCTAGCTCATGCTTAAGGAAAGGTGCCACAAAAAATTCACAAGTATGGCTACCAAAGTCTTCTACCTATGTTATGGGTGGGAAAACTTGGGTAACCAGAACTTTACCCTTATCTTCTTCTTAGGTATGTTGGCAGGCTAAGGACACAAAGAACGTATGGTACTTGGACTCTGGTTGCTCCAAGCACATGATAGGAGATAAAGACAAGTTCCTTAGCCTGAAAAAGAAGAAGGGTGGTATGATGACATTTGGAGATAACAGCAAAGGAAGGATACTGGGAATCGACACTATAGGTAACAAGTTATTTTCTATTTCAAATGTTTTGTTTGTGGATAGCATAAAGCATAATCTTATTTCTATTAGTCAATTGTGTGATAAAGGTATAGATATATTTGAGTCGTCCTCAAACACGTGCAAACTTATTGATGCCAAAACTTATAGTGTAATGCTTGTAGCTCATAGAAATCAGAACGTGTGCACTGTTAGTTTTGATGATATTTCTGCATCTAATTTGAAATGCCTTGTGACAAAGAACGATGAATTAGATCTTTGGCATAGGAGATTAGGACACACTGGTAGCAAGCTTATTGTAAAACTATCACGAAAGAAACTCATGCGAGGCCTCCCCAACTTAAGCGGTAGTTTAAATGTTCTGTGCGCTCCTTGTCAAAAAGGGAAATTCGATAAAAACTCTTTCAAAAGCAAAATTGAGATTTCCCCGACTAGACCTCTTGAACTCATACACATGGTCTTGTTCAGACATCTTAGTACATGTAGTCTAGGTGGGAAATGGTATACCTTTGTCATCATAGACGATTTCTCACGCTATTGTTGGACAATTTTCCTTACGAACAAATCTGACGCATTTCATGAATTCTCAAACCTGTGCACGAGACTTCAAACTGAGAAGGAGCTCAAAATTAAACGTATAGAATCAGATAAAGGGGGAGATTTGAGAATGAGGACTTCTCAAACTTGTGTGACTCCTTGGGTATTAAGGACGAAATCGTCGCCCCTCACACTCCACAATAGAACGGGGTTATTGAAAGGAAGAACCGTACTCTTCAAGAATTAGCTCGCACGATGCTCACAGAGTTCGGTCTATCTCGTTTTTTTTGGGCTGAAGCGGTCAACACAACAAGTTATGTGATGAATTGTGTCATGCTTCACCCTCTTTTAAAGAGAACTCCCTACGAGATATATTTTGAAAGGAAATCGTCAGTATCATACTTTAGAGTTTTTGGGTGTCCATGCTATATTCTAAACACAAAGGACCATCTAGGAAAATTTGACGAAAAATCCGATCTAGGCATATTTCTAGGATACTCGATCAAGAGTCATGCCTATAGGATCTACAATAAGAGGACCTTAGTGGTTGAAGAATCAGCTCATGTGCATTTCGATGAAAATACTCAAACTTGCGAGCCTAAGGCGAGTGAAGAGGAAGTTGAAGAGAACGTACCAATTAAGAGTAACAGGGAGGACAAAACCGTGGAGAGTGAAACACAAATAATAGAACAAGGATATAGGCCTCCTAATAACTTAACTTTCTCAAGGCAACATCCTCGTGATCTAGTCATAGGAGAGCCATCTCATGGAGTTAAAACTCGGTATGCCCTTCATGAGTCTTTTTCAAACTTGTGTTTTCTCTCAGATATTGAACCCAAGAATGTCTTAGAAGCCTTAAGAGATGAATCATGGTTTTTGGCGATTACTGAGGAACTGAGCCAATTCTAGCGAAGTAAGGTATGGGTGTTAGTAGAACGTTCAGATTACCATCCAGTCCTAGGTTTAAAATGGGTTTTCAAAAATAAACTCGATGGTGAATCTAGGATAACTAGAAACCAAGCTCGTTTGGTGGCCCAAGGGTATTCTAAAATAGAGGGTGTGGATTTTGAAGAGTCATTTGCCCCGGTTGCTCGTCTTGAGTCCATTCGTATATTTTTAGCATTTGCTAA
This sequence comes from Platanthera zijinensis, assembly GCA_039513925.1. Classification (NCBI taxonomy): domain Eukaryota; kingdom Viridiplantae; phylum Streptophyta; class Magnoliopsida; order Asparagales; family Orchidaceae; genus Platanthera; species Platanthera zijinensis. The sequence goes on from CM077080.1 coordinate 205,475,434, forward strand.
TTATAATCGAATTAAATTATTCCAAATGGACGTTAAGAGTGCCTTCCTAAACTAGCACATTAAGGAGGAGGTGTATGTCGAGACAACCACCAGGTTTCATGAATGCCGCCTACCCAAATCATGTTTATAGGTTGGTGAAGGCCCTGTACGGATTGAAACAGGCACCCAGTGCTTGGTATGATAGGCTCACTACCTTTCTCTTAGATAATGGCTTTAGGAAGGGTAGTGCGGACACAACTCTTTTTGTTTAAACCAAGAATTCAGATCTTATTATACTTCAAATTTATGTTGATGATATCATTTTTGGGGCAACAAATGAGAAGCTGTGTGAAGAAATTGTCATTTTAATGAAATCTGAATTTGAAATGAGCTTAGTAGGAGAACTCACCTATTTCCTAGGATTTAAGATTTCTCAATGCCAAGATGGGATTTTTATTAACCAATCAAAATATATTAAAGATATGCTTGTGCATTTTGGGTATGAGAATCTGAAACAAGTCAAAACTCCTATGAGTGCATCTCTTAAATTAGGGAAAGATGAGAGTGGGATTTCTGTTGATCAGACTATGTTTCGAGGTATGATAGGATCACTTCTATATTTGAGTGCCTCTGGGACCGACATCACTTTTGCGGTGGGGATGTGTGCTAGGTATCAAGCCGACCCTATAGAGTATCATTTGAAAGCTATAAAACATATCTTTAGGTACCTTATAGGCACACAGAACCTTGTACTTTGGTACCCTCATTCTACAGATTTTTCTCTTCACGGGTAATCTGACTCAGACTATGCCGGACGCTCTCTCGAACGCAAGAGCACAAGAGGTACATGCCATTTCCTAGGCCCGGCACTAGTCTCCTGGTCTAGCCACAAACAAAACTTGATTGCTCTATCAACCGCTGAGGCTAAGTACATTGCTTTAGGAAGCTGTTGCGCTCAAGCATTATGGATGTCTCAAACGTTAAAATACTATGGCCTCACATGTAGGAATGTTACACTTCGATGTGATAATAAGAGTGCCATAGACTTAACATATAATCCAGTACACCATTCTCGGTCGAAACATATTGACGTGCGTCATCATTTTATTCGTGATCATATAAAAAAGGAGAACGTGAGTGTCATCTTTATTGGCACCGATGACCAACTTGCGAACATCCTAACTAAACCGCTCCCTGATGCATGTTTTTCCTCTACTCTGACTTGAGCTTGTCATTCTTGACCTCTCATCCTAGTTCTATATGTTTTTTGTTGTTACTCCCTTGTGTTTGCATGTTTCATATTTTTTTTGTTTGTTATGTGTGTGTGCATGTTGTATCTTTATATTTTGTTTGAACCGTTTTTTTTTAAAAAATAGTATTAATTTTAAAAAAAACTGCTGAAAAAAAATACAACGCATGATTGGGGCTCACATGACTGCAACTTAGACCATAATGCACACACACAATGTTTAAGTTTAGACGATTAATCTATCCAAACATTGTTCCTCCGGTCATTGTGGGCTGAATTTATAAGTGTTTAGCTATTGAGTGCGACATTATATCTGCGTGTAAGTTGACTATGCCTCAAGGTATGTATGAGGATTTAGATAGGGGAATGACTTCACTATTCACACATCACTAGACAGAGCACTCATGATGAAATATAGATCTACATGCCACAACTCGTGACACTATATCTTAACGCATTAGAAATATGGTGAATAATTAATGTCACAACACACATATGCTTTATTGAGATTAAAATTGCATGCCAAATCTTAGTGCTAAAGTCTTATGCCTACAAGTTAAAGTGTATCTACTTATGTGGGTAGATTTCGATTGACTTGGGGTTCCTTGTATTCAAAAGAGATAAATGTGATAGCTCAAAACAACAATCAAAAATAATATGGTGGCTATAATATCACATGAAAAGGACCCCCCCCCCCACCCCCAAGTACTATTCACTCCTTCTGATAAGTCTTTTTTAGCATTGTGAGGATGAGCACCTTGGATCAAAAAGTCATTTTGATCTTGTGCATAGACCAAACCTTATGATTAGTGCCCCTAGTTCAAATCTCAATATGCCTTAGGTAGACATGTGACGTGATCATTCACTTTATTTCTCTTGGGTTAGCATTTTATCGGATCGAGATAAAAATATAAACTATGATATTTCTAATTAGTGTTATCTCTCTTTTGATACTACACGTTCACATGTCATTGCCTTATTTAATGCTTCCATGCATAAGAATTGGACTAAAACTACACTATATGTTTTGTGCACAACACAAGCTAGCACTCGATTTACACTCATGACGTTTACAATGTTTGTTCAACATGATTTACCTCATAACTCGTCTAACATTGTAGTCATTCTCATTGTGTGCTTAGTTTAGTCTGTGCTGTCCAATTCATCTGAAATCTGAAACCTATTGTTATCTATCTTGCTCAATTCTATGACCCGCACGTCTCCAATTCTCTGATTTGCTTTTAGTTTTGGGTCTCATCTATGCTTATTATTTCAAAACTTACCGTGTGTGTGCAATATCTGCTTTTTGTCTAAATCATCATCATATCTCCTATTTTGTCATCCTCCATATCGTGTAGGCCTTGCCCACCCTTTTGATATTATCAAAGGGGGAGAATAAACTGGTTCATGAGTTTGGTCATGAGTATGCATCACGGGTTAGGAGAGGTCAAATGTAGGGGGAGCATGGTTCAATTGTGTGCACATAGATAGGGGGAGTAGCACATAGATAGGGGAGCAAGTCGAATGTGTAGATCCATATATATACTATAACCTGATGTTAGCTTATAATTCCTATCTTTTATATGCACTCTATCTCATATATTATTTATCATGAACGGGAATTGATATTATCAAAAGGAGGAGTTTGTTGGAACCAATGTTTCACATTCCCTATGTTTGAGAATATCAAATCCCCGGTTGTATTTGATCATGTTGTATGTTTATAGAGTGTGCATGTTGTCAGGTGCAAGCAACAGAGAAGGCTCAAATGGATGCTACCACTAGGCGTTAGCACTAACGTGTCGCGCTAGCCCGTCGACGAATGTTGAGAGAAGAAACGTCATGAATTTGGGCTACCGCCAGGCGTTAGTACTACCGCAGGCGCTAACACGATGATTTATTTGGACCTAGCACTCTGGATGGTTTCGACGCTAGCTCTACCGCGTCGCGCTAGGTCTTCGACAAGTTACGAAGGCTGAAACGTCGAGCTAAGCGCTATCGCCAGGCGACTGGATTACCGTAGGTAGTATCTTAACGATTTATTCGGTCCTAGCGCTCTGGAAGATTATGGCGGTAGCACCTAACATGTGGTGCTAGCCTTGTTAAATGGATGTTGCCTTTTCAGGAGCATCACATCCTATGTTATCGCACGGAAGTAGTCCCTACAGCGCGGCGCTAGCTAAAATGAAAAGTCAAAAGATCATTTCGAAGATTATTTTATAGTTTTGGAGGATAGCTGGCATAGTAAGGGCGTGAAACTACCACAGGCGCTAGTCTTATAGCCGGCGGTAGCCTGTTTTCATGAAGACATATAAAAGCCGCTGCGTTTCCTAATTGTGATTCTGGTTCCAAGACGAATTTTTATGAAGGGTTTCTGAACTCAAAATTTTAGCCTCCTCCTTGCTCCCGTCTCCACTTGTCTTCGTCAAAGTTGAAGGAAGCCTTCTCCCTCCCATTCGTGAACGAAGAACTCCGGCGATCCAGAATGAAAGATAGGGTAAGCTCTTAAAAACTCTAGAGGGGGAGTGAATAGAGTTATTGAAATCTTTTAAGTTTTACTGAAATAAAAGATCTTTTATAAAATATGTTACTATAGTATAAGTGTATAGGTGCACAAGTGCAGCAGATAAACTAGAGAGAGATCACTAAGCTACACAATAAAAATATATCACAGCACAAGCACAAAGGAAAAAAAACACAGCCACACAGATAACACAAGAATTTTATAGTGGTTCCCCAAACTTGGGTACATCCACTCTTCTACTACCCTAGGTAGGAATCCACTACAGGTTTTGATCAGGTGACTGCCACCAATGAGCTTTTGATCAGGTGCTCAAAAACCAAACCTCAAGTCTTTTGGTTAGGAGACTTGCAACCAGGAATAATTTTGAAGGGAATTAAAATCCTGTACAAAGGTGGGAAGACAGGTTGATGGAATTCTTCTTTTTCTCAAATCAAAATGAGAAGACTAAGTGGATTTGTGTTGTTGTCAAAGCTCCCCCTGAAATCTTAACTGGTTCAGGAGTAGAAGCTTTGCAAAAGGGTGAGTAGGCTTTTTAGCTCTTTAGAGATCCTTGACTGATTTGAATAACTTGTCACTTGAGATCCCTGAAAACAAAGAGAGAAAGAAAGAAGGACTCTTGATGGTTATGGTTGTTCCTTCTTCTTTTCTTGAGAGCAGTAGATTTTCTGAGAGCTGTTTTCACTGTACTTTTGATGTCTGTATGCTTTTTCCTGTAACTTGCTTGTTGATAGCACACGAGTTTTTTTGTATCTCTTTTTCTTATGTATATTTCTTTGCTCTCTGTGTGATCTTTTGCTAAGAGATCCTCGAATAATAACTGCAGCTTGGACGAATTCAAAAACCTGCAAGAAATGCTTAGCCGGAATCTCAGAAATGAAAACAGCAAGTATGCTGTCATATATTCTATTCTATGTCTGTCCCGAGATATAAGTAGTTAATTCCATGAAGGATATTTGTAATCAATACTGCCAGTAACGGCTCAATTCAAAAGATATAAGGGCATTGATTATCCAGGGAATTAACGGCCTATAATAGTATAAAATAAGGAGATAGAAAAGGAAAGAATAAATGACAATATGCCTTACAGTTTTCATCGACCTGAGAACAACTTTCATCGACCTGAGAATGGCTTTCGTCGACCTGTGATTTCGTCGACCTCTGATCATCTTTCGTCGACCTGAGCTCTGCGAACAACTGCACTTTATAAACTGACTGATTCTTTGCACTAAGTTCGTCGACCTGAGAACGGCTGTTCGTCGAGCTAAGATCTAAGATCATCGAGCTGAGATCTAAGATCATCGAGCTGAGTCTGCAGTCTGGACTTAGAATATTTTCTGATGTTGAGTGTTGAAGTATTGATCCATTGAGTGAGATGTCCTCTTGCTTTGAGTGTTAGATCACAATTTGGGGGTTGAGTCATTTAAGAGAGTTGAGTCATTGATAGCGTTGAGAGCGTTTAGTGAACTTTGGCTCTGAGTAAACTTTGGCTTTGAATAAACTATGGCGCTGAGTCAATTTTGGTGCTGAGAGATCTTTGGCTCTGAGAGCCGAAGTGTTAGTCAAACTGAGGACAGAGTTTGTCGACCTGATGTTCTTAGTTCATCGACTAAAGTTTGATAGAGGAGTTATCACTTTGTTCAGAGATCGTTAAGCTGAGATCTAAGTTCGTCGAGCTCAGTTCAGAGAATTATCTCTGGGTTAGTCGAGCCGAGAACGACGATCGTCGACTGGAGTTCGACGAACGCAGATCTCCTTTTTCTTTAGTCTTGAATCTTCTAAGTCTTGAGCCTCTGGCAGTGTTGGAGGCTGGTCCTTTCTACTATTGACTTTAAGGGCATTGCCTAGACTCTAAAAACACATAACATTTGACCCTTCTATACAACATGGGTCACAACCTAAGAAGAGAACCTAGCCCAAATCACCAAGGGGTTCCAACAATCTCCCCCTATTTAGGTGAGGTTACTTCAAACAAAAACATTTAGAGAGCACAATACAAAATGAAGTAAACATAACATAAAATTGAGATAACTGATAGAATAAATAAGCTATCAGTACCTTTATAAAGCTATGCACTCAAATTGTTCACAATAAACATAGAAACAAGAAAATATAAACAATCTAAATGTTCTTGTGAGAATCAGAAGACTTAGAAAATTTGATTGTCCTGTTTGGATCTTGAGCTTGTCTCAGAGTCATGGTCATGTCAGCATCTCCAAGAGTCTTTTGAGAGGTGATTCTTGGAACCACAGCTTCAGGATGTAGATTCATGTATTCATCAGCATTGAACAATTTTCCCACTTGATATCTTTCAAACTCTTTCTTCCTGTAGCTTGACATAGTTGAGAACTGAGAGAAATCTTGACCTTTTTCTCTAGCTTGCCTGATTTGAGATAGAGACACAGATTCTTTTTATCTAGCCATTCTAGTGGTTGGACTAGTTTCAGGATCATAGGCTTTAATTAGAGGTTCTTTAGGGCTGTTAGCTTTGCCAAGAGATGGAGGAGGAGAGAATGTTGGATGGGGAGCAGACTGCTGAGCTTTGAATGCACTTCTAGAAAATGACTGATTTCTATGTTGGTGCTGACTACCTCTAGAAGATTGAGATGGTCTTCCTTGCCTCTGATAGATTTTTGTAAGAGTAGGCTTGGAAGAAGTATCTGAGCTTTGAGATATGGTTCCTGAGGCACCTGCAACTGGAGGAGGAGGAGGTTGATCCCTTTTGAACTTCTGTGGTGGAGGAGAATGCCTTCTGCTTTTCTTTCTGTTCTTTTGCTCATTTTTGGATAGCCACATCCAAACTGGCATACCCTTATAAGGAGTTACATTGTGAAGAATGTAATAGGGAGTGTCATTTATTGGATTTATTTTTGGAACAGGAGGAGGTGGAGCTTTCCTTTTTTTTGAGACTTTCTTTTTCTTGGGTTCCTTATCAGAGTGATCATCATCCTCATCATCATCATCAGACTGTCCTTGAGGATTATTATAAAAGTCATCTATCTCTTTTAGTATATCCTTGGGGATTTTGACGGAGCCGACCCTCTCCAACCCACGACCGTTGATGTTGAAGCGCTAACGGATGACACGCCACCACTACAAAGCAAAGATCTACGGCGAAATAAAGACGTGGGAGCGCGGCACCGCACCTCTCACCGCTACAATCTTCGTTCGCATAAAAACGCCATCAAGTGACATTGTTGTCATAAAAACTGTCGGGCTGCGGATAGCCATTTTTATGCTTATTTTGTTTAATTGGTGGCCTGCATTTAGCTTCCAATAGCTTTTAATTTCTGAATATTTTATGTATGAACTTTTAATTAGAGTGGGCCATATATTAGGCATCCACTCCTTTGGTTTTAGTTAGAGAGAAAGTAAACCTAAAATTAATTTCAGTTTTTGGAGAACTCTTCCTTCTTGCCGCCGCCCCCCGCCCCCCCCCCCCCTCTTGTTCCTCCTCCTTGGAGATTTCGGCCAAGTGAAGGCCCTCCTCTTCCGGCATTGGAACTTCGCGGTGTGACTCCGTTGAAGGTGGATGTGCAAAGCTTCTTCCGGTGTGACTCCGGCGGAACCGTGGTAGAGCGATTCTCCACGTGCAACTATCTACGAGTTGGGGTAACGATTCCTCTTCTCTACCTTGTGTTTCCTCTACATCTAAGCATATTCCGTGTGCGAAAGTTTTGGTGTGAAATCTGAAATTTTAATCGAAGTATTTCCATTTGATTTCGTATTTGATTCTCTAAGTTTCTCGCATTCGAAGAAGGGTTGTGACCTTTGATTTTCTTAGTCGGGGGAGATCAACCACTTTCCGAATCCTTTCTTTGGTGGATCTCCTTTGTACGACTTCACTCGACCGAACCGTGTGGGTTCATTTCGCCGGAAAGGATAATGACCTCTAGTCACTATTTGATCCTAAGGGGATTAGCGACCCTCACGTCATTGTGTGATGATAAACGTTCATATAAATGTGGCTGCGCTTGCGTGTAGTGTTCCTAAATTAGATCGTGTGCAGGTAGATTTAGTTGCTAGAACGTGCCGGACAATTCGCCACGGTAGCCTACATCAATTTTGGTATCAGAGCCAGGTTCGTGCCGGTTCCTAAATCGGCGCAATCCTTCTCCGCTTGAGTAGGCTTCGATTTCGCAAAACAAATTCAGCAAAACCTGTATTTCAGCAAAATCACTATTTTTGGTGTGCCAATAGCGAGCTAAATTCTGAATTTTTCTTCGAACTCAATTTTTTTTTTCGGGTACGCTCTCTTTACCTTAGGAAGAATTAAATTTAAAAAAAATTCAGTTTGGTCCATCGATCGGGCGGTAAAAAAATTATTTCTTATAAAATTCTAGCCAGTCAAGGTGTTTAGGCCTCTTTTAGTGAAGAAAAAAAAATCTGCATGCGCACAAGGCACGACACCGAGTACACACCCTCTTCTTCCAATATGGGGGACGAGCGGCATGGAGGTAAAGAACAGACTCCCATCGAGGCTCTTCGACAAGAGTTTAATGAGCACATCGCGAATCAAGAGCGTCGCATGAATGAGTTAAGGGACATGATCGCTCAACTTACGCCTGCTAGAGCGGCTCCACCAGTCCCTCCTAATCCACCTCTACCAATTAATCCTCACCCCCCAAACCACCACCAGCCCCGTTACCCTCATCGGTTTGAGGAGGACTACGATGACCTTGCACCACGTGGTCCACATTATTATAATCGAGCTCCACAAGAGTTCAACATCACGAAACCCATCCGTATAGAAGCCCCTACTTACGACGGAATGGGGCAGCCCCAAATCTTTCTGAATTGGATAATGGATATCGAGTGCTACTTCGAGTGGAACAACTTAACCGATAGGCAAAAGGTCAAAGTCGCTAGGTTAAAGTTGCTAGACCGGGCCAAGGTATATTGACTCAACGAGGAGAGACGCATGGGAGCACTTGAGGATTTGCCACCAATTGGTTGGCAGGTTATGAAAGCGATATTGTCGGATCAATACGTCCCCACGTACTACCGTACACAACTGTTTGACGATTTAGCCTCTCTTAAGCAAGGGAGTCAGTCGGTGTCTGATTACATGGGTAAACTTAAGGATATGCTAGTACGCTGCGACATTAAGGAGATGCCCGAAGTGACTCTCTCGAGGTTTCGGAAGGGGTTGCAATCCGGATATTCAACGCAAGCTTTTGCGTTATGGACATATGGATATAAACACCACGTACAACGCGGCCTTGGACATTGAAAAAAATATCGCTCTCAAGTCTAAAGTGAAGTATTTCCAAAAGGGAAAGTCCACGTATAAAGACAAAGGAAAGTTTAAGGCTACCGACACAAATTTGATAGTCATCACCGCTAGGAATTCTAAGAATCCAACCGGAGAGCAAGTGCCAATTGGGAGAGTTAACAAGACGAATGTCACATGCTACGCTTGTGGAGTTCAAGGGCATTACGCAAGTGAATGCCCCACCAAGTCTAAGGCCTTAGCTTTATTGGAGGCTCCAAACGACCCGGCCGAAATAATTTATGAGGCCGACGAGGAGTCCGATGTTGAGGGAGTCCCGAGTGATTTGGAGGATGAACATAACCTCATGGTTATGCGTTGTATCTTTACGGTTCCCCGAACGCCTAACGATTGGAATAGGACGACCCTCTTTTCGACAATCTTTAAGAGCGGAGAAAAGTTATGTAAGCTTATCATCGATAGTGGGAGTTGTATGAACGTCGTTTCGGAGAGTGCGATTGTAAGGATGTCATTAATTGCTGAACCCCACCCCAACCTTATCATGTAGCTTGAGTAAATAAGACTTCTCTTCCTATCACGAAGCGTTTTCTAGTTTCCCTTAACATCAAATCTTATTCCGAACAAGTATGGTGTGATGTCATCCCCATGGATGCATGTCACGTCCTTCTTGGACGGCCTTGGCTATATGACCACGACGTGACCCACTTCGGTAGGGCTAATACTTATGAGTTTAAGTTTAAAGGGAAAATTATTACCCTTAAACCAACTCTACCTAAGGATCTGACTATTACGTCCAAGGAAACCATTGTACCCATGGAGAAGAAAACCTTGAGCTTAATAGGAAGAAAAGAGTTCACCCGCGACCCATTTCTAGATGGAGTGATCTATGCATTAGTGATCATGAGTAGCAAGGGGGATGGTGATAAATTAATTGATATTCCCGAGGAATTTAAACAATTGTTGGATGAGTATAAAGATGTGTATCCGGCCGAATTACCCCCATCCTACCACCACTACGTGACATCCAACACGCCATTGATTTCGTCACGGGTTCCTCACTCCCAAATCAGCCCCATTATAGGCTCCACCCGGCGGCGCACCAAGAGCTTCAAACTCAAATATCGGAACTCTTAACTAAAGGGTTCATCCGCCATAGTTTGAGCCCATGTGCCGTTCCGACCCTATTAGCTCCAAAAAAAGACGGCACTTGGAGAATGTGTGTCGATAGTAGAGCGATTAATAAGATCACTATTAAATATAGGTTCCCTATTCCCCAATTGGATGATCTTTTGGATATGCTTGCCGGAGCCACGATCTTTGAGTTTGATAGTGATCTTATTAAGGAAGGGGACGAATGGAAGGGGACGAATGGCTACCATCAAATTAGAATTCGGGAAGGGGACGAATGGAAGACGGCATTTAAAACTAAGGATGGTTTATATGAGTGGCTTGTCATGCCATTCGGGCTTTCTAATGCACCAAGCACATTCTCTCGGATGATGACTCAAATATTCCAACCCTTTATGGGGAAATTCGTGGTTGTGTATTTTGACGACATCTTGGTGTTTAGCTTGACGTCCGCCGAACATACAAATCACTTGAGGACCGTCTTAACTACTTTAAGGAACGAAAAACTATTTTTAAATTTGAAGAAATGTACGTTCTTTGTCCGTGAGGTTGAGTTCTTAGGATATATTATAGGAGCGGACGACATTAAAGTCGACCCGAAAAAGGTGCAAGCTATTAGCGAGTGGCCAGAGCCCAAGTCCATCCGTGAAGTTAGAAGTTTCCATGGACTCGCTACTTTTTATCGGCGCTTTATTAGGATTTTTAGTTGCATCATGGCTCCCTTAACGGATTGCATGAAGAAGGGTGATTTCAAATGGACTAAATCCGCCACTCATGCCTTCCAAACGATCAAAACTCTTATGACGGAAGCAGCCCTCCTACGCTTACCGGATTTCTCTAAGGTGTTTGAATTAGCATGCGATGCGTCCGGGGTTGGGATTGGAGGAGTATTAAGTCAAGAGGGTCACTGTTGGGTACATTGGAAAATGTGTACCTGATTTGAAGAAGCCCAACTTAGCTCAATGATATACATCAAGGTGTATTTGATGTTGTTTTGAGTTGACATGTGCAGGTGAAGAATTAATAAAGTATGTAGAAAAATTCTAAGTCCAAGTGTCGACACAGAGAAGGATGTGTCGACACATAAAAGAAATTAGTCGACACAACACTGGGAAGCAGTGTCGACACATAGCAGTTAGTCTACAACAATACTGGGAAAGTGTGTCGACACAGAAGAAGTAAGTCGACACAACACTGGGAAGCAGTGTCGACACAGAAGAAGTAAGTCGACACAACACTGGGAATTTGTGTCTACACAGAAGAAAAGCGTCGACCTCAACATTGGGAAAATGTGTTGACACAGAAGAATATAGTCGACCTCAAGTTTGTCGACACCAGCAGGATGTGTCGACACAGAAGAATATAGTCGACCTCAAGTTTGTCTACACCAGCAGAATGTGTCGACACATTGTGATTGAGTCGACACATTATAGCAGAGTTAAAAGAAGACTGTGTCGACACCTGAAGGCTAAGTCGACACTTACTAAGTTATGATTCTACAACAACTGTGTCGACACACAGGACTTGTGTCGACACACTGAAGAGTCAAGACCAAGTTATTTTCAGAAGAAGCTGTGTCGACTCAAAGGCAACTTAGTCGACATCACTGAAGACTGTGTCGACACCAAAGTCAATTGTGTCGACACAGATAGACAGATGGTCTCGACACTTTCTGACAGCTGTCTCGACAACTTGTGGTTCAAGACTAAGGCACAGGACTTGTTTGAAGACTTGACAGCTGTGGGTTGCCACCGGTTAACTGAAGCTGTCAGACTTGTCAGAAAATGGTTAGAAACCGGATCAGCCGGTTACCATGAAGAAAGTCTATAAATAGATAGATTCAGAAGGAGAAAAAAGACTTTTGAAAATATTGATGAGAATCAAAAAGTTGAGAAGGATTACAATCCAATTCATTTCAAGAAAGTGCTAGGCACTTAAGAAGATCTTCTCCAGAAGATCTAAGAAGACTATCTAAGGATAGATCAAAGAAGAGTTCTAATCAGAATTCAGAAGAATTATTCAAAGTGCTGGATAGAGAGAGATCAAGCCAGAATTTGAAGAAGAAGAAAGAAACCACCAGTGGATTCTCAAGAAGCTGTTTGGAAATCAACTCAGCTAAGTTCATATTCAAGAAGCTTTGAAGAAAGCTCAGATACAGTTGATTTCATCAGCTGATCAAGAATTGTCTTGGCCTTTTCTCTCTCAATTTAGGCAAGACAGTTAAATAATCTTTTCTATATTTCTGTAGGATCTGTTTACACAGATCTGAGTTGTAAGCCTGTGTTATAAAGGCTGAGTGTAGGAGTGTTGAACTCTGAGTGGTAGGGCTATTTTCCTGAGTGTAGGAGAAGGGTCTTCTCTGAGTTGTAGGCCTTGGGGCAAGGCTGAGGTAGGGCTGTTGTGCCTGAGTTGTAGGAACCAGTTGGGTTCTGAGTTGTAGGATATGTTGATCTGAGATTAGTGGAAGTTTGGCCGAATCTAGCATACTGCTAGATAGGTGAAGGGGGAAAGTGGATGTACCCAAACCTTGGGGAACCACTATAAAACATTGTGCAATCTGTGATGTTTTATTTTCTGTGATTGCTGTGATTATTTTGTTAGCCATTAAATTGAATTCTGCCTAGAAGTTTTTATAAAGAAGTAGAACCTATTCACCCCCCCCCCCTCTAGGTGTTTAGGCTGTCTTGAAAGTTAAACTATCAAGTGGTATCAGAGGGAGGTTCCTCAAAAAGGACTTAATAGTCTGAGGTAGATCTGAAAGGCAGATTTAAGATTCAAGAAGATGGGTTCTGGAGAGAATCATAAGGAGCTAGGGTCTATGAAATTACCCATATGTAGGAAGGAAATCTTTGGGATCTGGAAAGAAAGAGTCAAATTGTTTATGGAGGCATCTGACCCAAGGATTTATATCACAGTTCAGGAAGGGCCCTTTATCCCAAAGAAGATTTCAGCTGTGGATGCAAATATCCAAATACCAAAGACTTATTCAGAAATGACCAAGGATGAAATCATCTTGGCAACCATGGACAAAAGGGCACAGAACATCATTGTTAGTGCCATAGATGATTCAACATTTCAGAATCTGATTCACTGCAAGACCTCCAAGGAGATAAGGGACACATTGATTGTCTACATGGAGGGATCTGAAGAAGTAAGGCTGGACAGGAAGTCTATGCTAAATCAGGAGTATGAAAGCTTTAAACAAGGAAAATCTGATAGCATAACTGAGTGCTATAAGAAATTCTATAGAATTATGAATGAGCTAATATCCTATGGAAGAGTCTTCAGTACCTATGAACTGAATGACAAATTCTTAAGATCCTTATCAAAGGATTGGGATACAAAGATCTGTGCCATAAGAGAAGTGGCTAAATTTGCAGAGATATCTCCTCCAACCCTGTTTGGAAAGTTGCTATCCTATGAAATGCAACTTATGGTGAGGAAGGAGGAGGAAAGAAACTCAATAGGAGAGCATAGAGAAAAGACTGTGGCATTCAATGCAAAAGCCACTAGAAAGAATAGGAGGATATCACCATCTCCTCCTAAGGAAGTTACAGAAGATAGTTCTGAAAGTTCAAACAAGGATTCTGAAAGCTGTGATTCAGATGCAGATTTTGTTGCATTCACAAGAAAATTCCAGAGGTTCTTGAAGAAGAAGCAGTGGAAGTCTAGGCCTTCCCCATCACAGCAAGTTGATGACTATTATAAGAAGAAAAGGTCATCAAGGAAAGAGAAGAGCAGATCAAAGCCCAGCAAAGCCACTACTTCAAAGATTGTCTGTTATTGTTGCAATAGGCCTGGACATGTAGTGGCTGATTGTCCCGACAAGAGAAAGGAATCTTCAGAAAAGAACAAGACTTATCAGAAAGGTAAGAAGGAGAAATCCTTTATAGCAAAGAAAGATAAGAGTCTATCAGACCAGTCAACTTCAGAGTCAAAATCTGAAGCTGAAGCATATATTGGACTATATGCTGCATCTGAAGAAGAGGAGTTTCTGCAGTTGCTAGACTCCATCAATGAACAAAAGGATCAGCAGTGTATGGGGCTGATGGCAGGATCAGGAGAGGACATATGCCAGAATCAGTCTGGTCATAATAAGGTACAATGTCCTTCTATTACATCTGTTTGTTGTACAAGTGAAGAATCAGCTACATCTGCATCAACAGATGTAGATGCATCTGAATCTAAAGGAGATGTCTATCAATTGATAGACAAGTATGGGGACCTGTTGCAGGCCCTTAAGAAAAGCAAGAACCTGGTTAAATCTCAGGCTCAGGAAATTGCTGAACTAAGGTTTGCTACAACTGAGTTAGAAAAAGTTATTGATTAAAAATTAAATGAAATTGCCAAGCTGAAGAATATAACTATTATTCAGATGGGCACAATTAATTATACTAATGATCAAGTGAAGAGTCTGGAGGCCAGACTTAGAATTGAAAGGGATTTAGTGGCTAGTTACTCTAAGCCAAAATCTGTCTTACCCTTGATAGATGAATTTGTCACTCAAAAGGATAAGGCTGGATTAGGATTTAAAGGTAACTCCAGGGCTGGCAGATTCAAGAGGAAAGGCAAAGCTCCTATTCAGCCACTAAACCTTTCAGTCCCCATAAAGTTTAGTAAGGTGAAAGTGCCTTCTAACAAATATGATCATGAAGACATTCAAGGTCATATTAAGACTAATGTTCTGAAGAACAAGGGTGTAAATGCAAGCAGGCCTACCTATGGTCATAAACCCAATGGTTTTAAGAAATCAGTAGGTGAAGTTGCAACAGCACCAGCAATGAACAAAAATTCTTCTAACAAGGATGTATCTAGATCTAGATACAATAAGTTTGAATGTTGGTGCTGTGGCAAGAGAGGCCATTTTGCATTAGACTGCTGGTATAACACAAGTGTTATAAAGAATAAGAGTCTACCTGTTAGAAGAGGTTATGATAGCTTTATTAATGCTAACCTGAACCAAGGACCCAAGACTTACTTGAGTTCTAAGGGTAAGTAATTCTGTATTGCAGGTGAATCCAAGTAACCATGCCCCTATATGGTACTTGGATAGTGGTTGTTCCAGGCACATGACTGGAACAAAGGGGCTGCTGAAGGAGTATTCATCTGTCAAAGATGGACCTAAAGTGATCTTTGGTGGATCTGAAAAAGGAGTCATCAAAGGGTTTGGTAACATTTCTTCTAACCTAATTACTATCACTCAAGTGGCTTATGTAAAAGGTTTGAAACATAATCTAATAAGCATAAGCCAGCTAAGTGATTTAGGATATGACATTTCATTTGTTAAAGATGGATGCCATATCAAGAGGTCAAGTGATCAAAAGATCATATTGACTGGGTATAGGAAGAGAAATGTATATTGTCTTAATTTTGAATGTAAGAATAAGGCTTCTCCCATCTGTCTTGTAGATGATGACAATGCTTCTCATTGTGTTAAGTGGCACAAGAGATTAGCATATCTAAACTACAAGACAATTGGCCAACTCTTTAGCAAAGAGCTATGTTGGAACCTTAGGTTCTAATTTGGGTTAGGATCACTATTAGGGTGATTAGTTTGACCCAAAATGTATAGTCTAAGGGTCATAGGTTTTTCCAGACATACCTCAGAAAGAATTCCAGAAGAAGTGCAGAAGAATTCCAGAGAAAATCAGTTTTGAAGTTCAGAAATTTTAGCTCACAGAGATAGTCGAACGACGCTCTACTATTGTAGTCCAGAGATAGTCGAACGGCGCTCTACTATTGCAGTCCAGAGATAGTAGAACAACGCTCTACTATTACAGTCCAGAGATAGTCGAACAGCGCTCTACTATTGCAGTCCAGAGATAGTCGAACGGCGCTCTACTATTGCAGTCCAGAGATAGTCGAACGGCGCTCTACTATTACAGTCCAGAGATAGTAGAACAACGCTCTACTATTACAGTCCAGAGATAGTCGAACAGCGCTCTACTATTGCAGTCCAGAGATAGTCGAATAGCACTCTACTATTGCAGTGCAGAGATAGTCGAACGACGCTCTACTATTTCTGTGCAGATTTTCAAGAAGCTTTAAGAAGGCTATTTTTGGCGTTTTCCTGTGCTGCTTTTCAGACATACTTTATTACAGCTGGCAAAGTTATTTCAGGCTTATTTTAAGGGACTTACAGCTAATATATTTAATGCAATATTCTTATGAATATAGCCGTTGAGGCTGCATTAAATATAATCTTTCTGGGGAAAAGTAATTCAGCCAGATAAAGACAAAGATAAAAAGAAAGATTAGAGAGAGAAAAAGTGAGAAGACTTTTTCTCTTACAAATAAAGGATCTCTCTCTCTCTCTCATATACATTAACAGAGAAGAAAGCTCGACACTCTCAGGATACAGGCAGAAGAAAGAAAGCTTCATCTTCTTCTTCTGCTCCAAGCTTCAAAGAGACAATTATTCATATCTGTCTAAGGAAGCTTGCTGAAGCTCAACATCAGTTGAAGGCCTACACCCTGAAGCAAAGACTCCCAGCATTCCTGAACCATTTCATATTCTCAGGGGGAGCTTTGACATCAACAGCAATCCACTAGTCTTCTCTCAGTTGATTTGAGAACAGAGAAGAACATCATCAACTTCTAGTTTTATAAACTGTGTACAGGGTTATTACTCCCTTCAAAAGTAAACCCCTTTGGTGGCAGGGCACCTGATCAAAAACCTGTGTTGATTTTTAGACACCTGATCAAAAGTCTAAAGGGTCTCTAGATCTACCTGCAGCAGATCTTGTTGGTGGTAGGGCACCTGATCAAAAACCTGAGTGGATTCCTACCAGGGTGGTAGAAGAGTGGACGTACCTATTGAGAGGGAACCACTGTAGCTCCTTGTGTCGTCTGGTTTGCTTGCTCTGTTTCTTTCTTTGTGCTATGCTCT
This sequence comes from Platanthera zijinensis, assembly GCA_039513925.1. NCBI lineage: Eukaryota > Viridiplantae > Streptophyta > Magnoliopsida > Asparagales > Orchidaceae > Platanthera > Platanthera zijinensis. The sequence goes on from CM077080.1 coordinate 205,492,433, forward strand.
GTTATTTGTTTTAATTTTTAATTTTCCGCATTAACTCTTCCTAAAGAAAATATAAGATCTTCCTTCACTTTCAATTGGTATCAGAGGGAGGTTGGTTGCTCATACAGGCTAACACCTGAACCAAAAGATCCTTGATAGATCTTATTGTTCTTAAGAGTTTTTCATGGCACAAAATGAAGAATGGTCAAGCACTGGACCTCCTAAGTGCAATCTGGACAAGCTTGCACTATGGAAGGCAAGGATTAGGCTTTTTATGAACTCTATTGATGAAGCCATTTATAATTCTATTTTGTCAGGTCCCTTTACACCATCTGAAGCTACAGAAGCTCAAAAATAGCTTAAGATGGCTGATGCACAAGCAATGAACATTCTTGCAGAATCAATGTCTGATGACATTTTTCAAGAGATTGTTGAATGTTCATCTGCAAAGGAAATTTGGGACTCTCTCTCAGTAATGGCTGCTGGATCAACAAAAGAAAGAACATCAAATGCTGATTCCTGGAGTAACTCTGAAGCTTCATCTTGCACAACTGAGGATGAAGAAGAAGCAAGAGCAAGAGAATTTTGTCTAATAGCAATTGATGCATCTTGCAAAAGGTATGATGAAGATAAAGAATCTGAATCAGATGATGATGAAGATCAGGTTATCTCTACCCTTGACTTTTCATCAGAAGAACTTAAAACAGATTTTAAATTATTATGTAAAGATCTGATTCAATCTAAGAAGGAAATAAAACTTCTTAGAGAGAAAGTAAATAAACTTTCTTCTAAAAACATAAAATTCAATAAAGATTTAGAAATTGCTTTAAATCATATAGCCTCATTAAAATCAGTTAAAGATTTTCAGAAAATCTGTGTTCAACATAATTCGTCGAGCTCAGGTCGACGAAAATACTATTCGTTGAGATCAGATTTTCATAGCAAAGATTTTAAATCATTTTATAATCAAAAATTTAAAAATCCTTATACCCAGTGGTTCATCCCTTCTAGGAAACTTCATCCACTTGGCTATAAAGATTTCCCTGGATATTACTTTACTTCAAATTATTATTGTGAAAGAAAATTAAGACCCATGGCAAATCTGGGTCCAGAATTCCTAACACCTCCTTTCATGAAAATTGTTCAGAAGGCTACAACTATAGGGGGAGATTATCAGAATCTCAGAATAAAAATGAACAGAAGTACAGCTGTCACTTTATTAGATTCTATGCAGCTGTCCCTTAGTTTCTGTTTGTATTTCTTTTATTTTGAATCCCTTTTTAACAAAGCACCCATGTACATCTGCTATCATATTATAATTCAGGCAGATCTTTTTGCTTTGTATTTTGTTTTTATGTAAATAGTATCCTCACCCAAATAGGGGGAGATTGTTGGAACCTTAGGTTCTAATTTGGGTTAGGATCACTATTAGGGTGATTAGTTTGACCCAAAATGTATAGTCTAAGGGTCATAGGTTTTTCCAGACATACCTCAGAAAGAATTCCAGAAGAAGTGCAGAAGAATTCCAGAGAAAATCAGTTTTGAAGTTCAGAAATTTTAGCTCACAGAGATAGTCGAACGACGCTCTACTATTGCAGTCCAGAGATAGTCGAACGGCGCTCTACTATTGCAGTCCAGAGATAGTAGAACAGCGCTCTACTATTACAGTCCAGAGATAGTCGAACAGCGCTCTACTATTGCAGTCCAGAGATAGTCGAACGGCGCTCTACTATTGCAGTCCAGAGATAGTCGAACGGCGCTCTACTATTACAGTCCAGAGATAGTAGAACAACGCTCTACTATTACAGTCCAGAGATAGTCGAACAGCGCTCTACTATTGCAGTCCAGAGATAGTCGAACAACACTCTACTATTGCAGTGCAGAGATAGTCGAACGACGCTCTACTATTTCTGTGCAGATTTTCAAGAAGCTTTAAGAAGGCTATTTTTGGCGTTTTCCTGTGCCGCTTTTCAGACAGACTTTATTACAGCTGGCAAAGTTATTTCAGGCTTATTTTAAGGGACTTACAGCTAATATATTTAATGCAATATTCTTATGAATATAGCCGTTGAGGCTGCATTAAATATAATCTTTCTGGGGAAAAGTAATTCAGCCAGATAAAGACAAAGATAAAAAGAAAGATTAGAGAGAGAAAAAGTGAGAAGACTTTCTCTTACAAATAAAGGATCTCTCTCTCTCATATACATTAACAGAGAAGAAAGATCGACACTCTCAGGATACAGGCAGAAGAAAGAAAGCTTCATCTTCTTCTTCTGCTCCAAGCTTCAAAGAGACAATTATTCATATCTGTCTAAGGAAGCTTGCTGAAGCTCAACATCAGTTGAAGGCCTACACCCTGAAGCAAAGACTCCCAGCATTCCTGAACCATTTCATATTCTCAGGGGGAGCTTTGACATCAACAGCAATCCACTAGTCTTCTCTCAGTTGATTTGAGAACAGAGAAGAACATCATCAACTTCTAGTTTTATAAACTGTGTATAGGGTTATTACTCCCTTCAAAAGTAAACCCCTTTGGTGGCAGGGCACCTGATCAAAAACCTATGTTGGTTTTTAGACACCTGATCAAAAGTCTAAAGGGTCTCTAGATCTACCTGCAGCAGATCTTGTTGGTGGCAGGGCACCTGATCAAAAACCTGAGTGGATTCCTACCAGGGTGGTAGAAGAGTGGACGTACCTATTGAGAGGGAACCACTGTAGCTCCTTGTGTCGTCTGGTTTGCTTGCTCTGTTTCTTTCTTTGTGCTATGCTCTGTTATTTGTTTTAATTTTTAATTTTCCGCATTAACTCTTCCTAAAGAAAATATAAGATCTTCCTTCACTTTCAAGCTAGTGAGGAATGGACCTCAAATTAAGTGTATAAAGGAAGGGATATGCTCAGCTTGTCAAAAGGGAAAGCAGAAAAAATCCTCCTTTCAAAGCCTTGAAAACAAGGATTCTGTGAGGTGCTTATACCTCTTGCATATGGATCTTTTTGGTCTTATGCCAGTTCATAGTCTAGGTAGGAAGGTCTACACTTTTGTGGTTGTAGATGACTATTCTAGATTTACATGGGTGTTCTTTCTGAGACAAAAATCTGAAACCCCAAGTGTATTACTTAATTTTGTAAAGCAAATTCAGAATGAACTGAATAGTACAGTGGTCAAAATCAGAAGTGACCATGGTACTGAGTTTCAATCTGAAAGCATAACAAACTTGTGTAAAGACTTTAGGATTTTCCAAGAGTTCTCCTCACCTAGAACACCTCAGCAAAATGGAATTGCTGAAAGAAAGAATAGAATATTAATTGAAGCTGGTAGAACTCTATTGAGTGACACCTCTCTCCCAGAATATTTTTGGGCTGAGGCAGTTAACACTGCTTGTCATGTCATCAATAGGGCTTCTATCACCAAAACCCACAGAAAGACTCCCTATGAGATTGTGAAAGGCAGAAAACCAAATCTATCCTATTTTAGGATCTTTGGTTGCAAGTGCTATATACTTAACAATGGCAAGTCATATTTGACTAAGTTTACTGCCAAATCCCAGGATGGGATATTTGTTGGGTACAGCACAAATAGTAAGGCCTATAGAGTCTTCAACTTAACTACTCAAGTTGTTGAAGAATCTGTGCATGTTGTATTTGATGAAACAAGATTAATCAATTATGAGTTGTCTTGTAGATCAAATGACACAACAGGTATAAGCAAGAGGATGGACAAGCTCTCCATTGCTGAAGCTTCAAAGGAAGATGGAGCATTGGAAAATGAAGGCTGCTGTCCAAGGGGAGTACAAGAGATAATGGAAGCTGATGAAAACCAAGAGGTTCAGCAGAATGAAGAAGCTGGAGATGCTCAACCTGAAGGGAATCTTCCTCCAGCTATAAGATATCTAAGAGATCATCCTGCTGATCAGATAATTGGTGATCCAAGACAAGGAGTGCAAACTAGAAGCAGAAATCAAAGCACAGTTTTGCATTCAAGTTTCTTATCTCAAATGGAACCTAAGAAGTTTGAAGAAGCTATCCAAGACCAGCACTGGATTGATGCTATGCAAGAGGAGCTGAATCAATTCAGAAGGTGCAAAGTCTGGGAGCTTGTTCCTAAACCAAGAGGCCACAACATAATTGGCACTAAGTGGATCTATAGGAATAAGCTAGATGAAAGTGGGATAATAGTGAAGAATAAAGCAAGGTTAGTAGCAAAAGGATACAGGAAGGAAGAAGGGATCGACTTTGATCAAACCTTTGCTCCAGTAGCAAGGCTGGAGGCAATCAGAATGTTCCTTGCCTATGCAGCCTACCAAGACTTCAAAGTATACCAGATGGATGTGAAGTCAGCATTTCTGAATGGTGATCTTAAAGAAGAAGTATATGTAGAGCAGCCATCAGGTTTTGTAGATCCTCTTAAACCTGATTCTGTGTATAAGCTTAGGAAAGCTTTGTATGGGTTAAAACAAGCTCCAAGGGCTTGGTATGAAACCCTGTCTACCTTCCTCATTGAGAATTAATTCTCAAGAGGAAAGATAGACAAAACTCTATTCCTTAGGGAATCCAAAGGTAAGATCATCTTAGTTCAGATCTATGTTGATGACATAATCTTTGGATCTACTGAAAACAACCTTTGTAAAAAGTTTGCCAAACTTATGCAAGGGAAGTTTGAGATGAGCAGTATGGGAGAACTTAAGTTCTTCTTGGGACTCCAAGTAAGACAGACTGATGATGGATTGTCCATATCCCAGTCTAAGTTCACCAAAGAATTAATTAAGAAATATGGTATGGAGTCATCCTCCACCATGAGAACTCCTATGGGAACAAGTATGCCTATATGCAAAGATGAGACAGGTAAACCTGTTGATGAATCATTGTATAGAGGAATAGTTGGGTCTCTACTATATCTCACTGCTAGTAGACCAGACATTATGTATGCAACATGTGTCTGTGCTAGGTACCAAGCCTGCCCTAAAGAATCTCATTATACTGCAGTCAAAAGGATTCTGAGATATCTAAAGGGCACTCCTAATCTAGGCCTTTGGTACCCTAGGAATAGAGATTTTCTACTAACAGGCTATTCAGATGCAGATTTTGCAGGATGTAGAGAGGACAGGAAAAGTACTACAGGTACTTGTCAATTCCTGGGAGGAAGACTAATATCATGGAGTAGTAAGAAGCAGACAAGTGTGGCAATTTCCACAGCTGAGTCAGAGTATGTTGCTGCTGGAAGCTGCTGTGCACAGCTATTGTGGATGCAGCATCAGCTTAAGGATTATGGTATTCAGGTAAGTAGAACACCCTTTTTATGTGATTCTAAGAGTGCTATTTCTATTGCTAATAATCCAGTTTCTCATAGTAGAACTAAGCATATAGAAATCAAATACCATTTTCTTAGAGAACATGTAGAAAAAGGAGACATCTCATTGGAATTTGTAAAAACAGATTATCAAATAGCAGATGTATTTACTAAGCCTTTAGATGAAACCAAATTCAATAAATTCAAAATTGAATTAGGTATGTTAACCATTGATTAATGTATTAACAAAATCATTAACAATGCAATTGAAGTGGTATGTAAGTAAGTTAAAGTAATAACAACATAATTAAGTGTTAAAAAAGGACACATTGAAATAACACTTACAAGTGGTGTTGAACCAACAGAAATTGGCTAAGTAAGAATGTGTCGACACATTCAGTAATAATGTGTCGACTCAGAGAAATAATGTCGACAAGTCAGAAATATTGTGTCGACACAGAGAATATGTGTCGACACTTAAGAGTTATATTATCGACTTAACCAGAAATGTAATGTCGACTCAACCAGGATAATGGTGTCGACACTTACAGAATATGTGTCGACACTTATCCTTAGAGTCGACACAGAATTTCTGTCTATCTACTATGTATCCAAGGTGTCGACATAACCACAAATTGGTGTCGACACATAGTAGGCTGAAGTAATGTCGAGACAATAGAAGTTTGTGTCGACACATTCCGTCTGTGTCGACACATTTAGTCTGTTTTTGGCACCTTTTGAACTTCTTTCAACAGAAGGTATAAATAGGTCAAAAACTCTTTCTGTCGACACGCTTCCAAGGTTTTCGAGACTAAAACCCTGTGTCGACAGTCTATCTTTCTCTCTTCTCTCAAGCTTTCTCGACGAATCGATGGTGCCAAGGATTGAAGACAACGTCAATGAAGGGTATGAGTTGGTGTGCCAGGCCTTTGCAGATGCGCCGCCAGATGTTCAAGGGGTTATCACCCTCCTCTCCGAGTCAGGGTTAGAATTTCTAATCTCAGAACCGACTAAAATCTGGAAGAAGGAGGTGCACGAGTTCTTTATCTCTGCATCAGTCCACTCAAATGTCCTCAAGATTAAGTCCAATGTTCAAGGGACTAAGGTGAAGATTACTCCAAGAAGTTTAAGAAAGATCTTTCAATTACAAGTAGTTGAGAATGAAGAGGAAGTTCCTAGTTCTAAGACAAGGGAAGCCCTTCAATGGTGTGGACTGGACTCGAGCATGAAGATTGGAGCTGCATTCAACAGGAAGGGTATGAATCAGCAAGGGAAATTCTTGTCTGAAATTGTTGGGAAAGTGATCCTCGGCAAGACAGGTGGACATGATAGGATTTCTGCCTATATGTTCAGCCTTATGACTAGGATTGTTTTTACAATTCCTACTGATTGGTCAGGAGTACTCTTTGACAAGATCAAAGAAGGAATCAAGAAGCCCAACATGGCTAGAATCATGAGCTTATATCTCACTGGAGTGATTCCTGAAGTGATGCAGCAACTGCCAGGGACTAAGATCAATTATATGAGAAGGATGGATATGAGACTGTTCTCTAGGTGGGATAGGGTGCTGTCCAAGGATGTGCCTGAAGAGAGCAGGCCAGACACCCCTGTGAAATCCCCTTCTCAAACTCAAGAAACTGAACAACAACAAGAAGACCCACTCAGGACACAGGTTGAAGAACAGCCTGACTCAACTATAGTCCAGCAAGTGTCAACACCTGCACAGATGCAGGGGGAGCCAGTTCACTCTCCTGCTCAAAATGTATCTACTCCTGATCAGGTACAAGTGTAGGGGGAGCTAATGTATTTTACTATAAAAGACATTGCTCATATTCTCATTACTGCACAGGTTCAGGGGGAGCTAGTGTCCACTCCTACTCTAGATACTACAATTACTGAACGAGTACAGGAGAAGCTGTTGTCAGTACAAGTGCAAGAGGAAGCACAGTTAGACTTATCTCAAGATTTAACTGCTGTAGAAGAAACAGCTCAACTGGAATTTACTCTGGAGGAGTTATTCCCTGATGCTGATACTACTACTGATAAAGTAGGAGGAGGACCAGAAATTGAGAAGTCCATAGGTATGGAAATTGATCAGGAAGCTGAAGTTGAGCCACAGGTTGAGGGGGAGCCAGTGGATGTTGAGACTGAGCAACAGGTCACTAGAACAGATACACTTCATCCTCCTCAAGAAAGAGTTCAAATTGATAGCACTTCTGGGTCAGAGACTGAAGAAGCCAGGGTGGCTAAAAAGAGAAAACTTATGGTCTTTCAGAGAAGGAGCAAGAGCTATAAGCAGGCTTTACAGTCTACATCACATCACACTCCTTCTGCCTTTGATTATAACAAGTTCTTGGTAGATTTGCAAGTGAAATTGGATGAACACAGGGTAGCCATTGAAAAATATGTTGATGAGAACAACAAGTCTATGCAGTTTGACTTAGCTCAAGATATAAAATCAATTAGGTTTGAGGTCAATATGCATAAGAAGGAAATGACAGATTGCTTCCATAAGGGTGGTAATGCTGTGGTATATCTGGCAAAACAACAACAGACTATCATCCCTAAGGTGGATGACATTGCTTTAAAGCAAAGCTATGTCTTGGAAAATCAGTTAAGAATGAATGATAATTTAACTGAATCTCATCATGAGATAATAGAGGAATTGAAAAAGATTGTTCCAGGCCTGCCTGTAGATAAAACAAAAGAAATGGAAGAATTTGATAAGAACTTTCAAGCTGCTATTGCTTCTGTTAAGACTGCAATCACTACCTCTCAAAAAGAAATATCTGAAAAGCTTCAAAAGTTAAAACCATTTTTTAAAGAGGGTGTCAATTATCTGGATGGCCAAATCAGATTTCAAAAGGAAGATCTCAGAGATCATGTTTCTAGAGAAGCCATAAAGGGGAGAGGATGCTAGTTCATGCAGGCTCAGAGCACTCCAAATGGGTGACCAATAGTATTCGAGCCACATTAGGATATCCCCCATTGTGTGATGATGCTATGGTGGCTGAGTCAGGAATACAAACAAGTCTACTTGAAGGCAATCAACCTGAGGTTGCCCAAGTCATTTACCCCCCTCCAGATTTTGATATGATTGATCAGCAGGTTCAAGGGATGTATAGTCCACCAAAGGAGGTTACTAATATTGTTATTGGGAAGGTTGATAAGCCTGAGGCTACTTTGAAAGACCAGCAAGATGCTCTTCTATCTAAGAAAAGGTTTAGAGAGCAGGCTGAACTTAAGCCAGACTTTGAGCAGTGGAGTCCTACTTCCAGAAATATAATACTCACTGCATGGAAGGCTGTCAAAGACCAAGTGCAGGAAAGAGGCAAGTGGTACAATGAGATGGAATGGCAGAAGTATGAAGCCAGGCAAGAGGCCATTGTACAGTTTAGAAGAAAAGCCAAGCTGGGTAGGCTGCCTACAGATGCTCAGGAGCCAAGCAAATATTTTCCAAATCCCTTTCATTATTTTGAAAGGCAAAGGCTCAAGGAAGAAGCAAAGAAGAAGGCTGATCTAAAAGGCAAGAAGCCAGCTGAAGATTCTGAAGCTCCTGTGAAGGCTCAAGTTCTATCTGGCAAAGGGATTGTCATTAAAGAGCCTGATTAGTCTTAGTTTTTTAGTTCTTTCAAAGTATTTTGTAATGTTTTGATTAAATCATTAAATGTAATTCTCTGTATTCAAACATTATCAGGTTATAAACAAAATGTTGTTTGGCATCATATAATGTTCATTCTGTGATGGATTGTTTTTATATTTTGTTTATATTAAGTATTCCTGTTATGTCATTTATCATCAGTTTATACTTTGTATAAATTGTGTATATCATTGGCTATAGGGTTATGACTTCTCCAAATAGGGGGAGATTGTTGGGTACATTGGAAAATGTGTACCTGATTTGAAGAAGCCCAACTTAGCTCAATGATATACATCAAGGTGTATTTGATGTTGTTTTGAGTTGACATGTGCAGGTGAAGAATTAATAAAGTATGCAGAAAAATTCTAAGTCCAAGTGTCGACACAGAGAAGGATGTATCGACACATAAAAGAAATTAGTCGACACAACACTGGGAAGCAGTGTCGACACATAGCAGTTAGTCTACAACAATACTGGGAAAGTGTGTCGACACAGAAGAAGTAAGTTGACACAACACTGGGAAGCAGTGTCGACACAGAAGAAGTAAGTCGACACAACACTGGGAATTTGTGTCGACACAGAAGAAAAGCGTCGACCTCAACATTGGGAAAATGTGTCGACACAGAAGAATATAGTCGACCTCAAGTTTGTCGACACCAGCAGGATGTGTCGACACAGAAGAATATAGTCGACCTCAAGTTTGTCTACACCAGCAGAATGTATCGACACATTATGATTGAGTCGACACATTATAGCAGAGTTAAAAGAAGACTGTGTCGACACCTGAAGGCTAAGTCGACACTTACTAAGTTATGATTCTACAACAACTGTATCGACACACAGGACTTGTGTCGACACACTGAAGAGTCAAGACCAAGTTATTTTCAGAAGAAGCTGTGTCGACTCAAAGGCAACTTAGTCGACATCACTGAAGACTGTGTCGACACCAAAGTCAATTGTGTCGACACAGATAGACAGATGGTCTCGACACTTTCTGACAGACTGTCTCGACAACTTGTGGTTCAAGACTAAGGCACAGGACTTGTTTGAAGACTTGACAGCTGTGGGTTGCCACCGGTTAATTGAAGCTGTCAGACTTGTCAGAAAACGGTTAGAAACCGGATCAGCCGGTTACCATGAAGAAAGTCTATAAATAGACAGATTCAGAAGGAGAAAAAAGACTTTTGAAAACATTGATGAGAATCAAAAAGTTGAGAAGGATTACAATCCAATTCATTTCAAGAAAGTGCTAGGCACTTAAGAAGATCTTCTCCAGAAGATCTAAGAAGACTATCTAAGGATAGATCAAAGAAGAGTTCTAATCAGAATTCAGAAGAATCATTCAAAGTGCTGGATAGAGAGAGATCAAGCCAGAATTTGAAGAAGAAGAAAGAAACCACCAGTGGATTCTCAAGAAGCTGTTTGGAAATCAACTCAGCTAAGTTCATATTCAAGAAGCTTTGAAGAAAGCTCAGATACAGTTGATTTCATCAGCTGATCAAGAATTGTCTTGGCCTTTTCTCTCTCAATTTAGGCAAGACAGTTAAATAATCTTTTCTATATTTCTGTAGGATCTGTTTACACAGATCTGAGTTGTAAGCCTGTGTTATAAAGGCTGAGTGTAGGAGTGTTGAACTCTGAGTGGTAGGGCTGTTTGCCTGAGTGTAGGAGAAGGGTCTTCTCTGAGTTGTAGGCCTTGGGGCAAGGCTGAGGTAGGGCTGTTGTGCCTGAGTTGTAGGAACCAGTTGGGTTCTGAGTTGTAGGATCTGTTGATCTGAGATTAGTGGAAGTTTGGCCGAATCTAGCATACTGCTAGATAGGTGAAGGGGGAAAGTGGATGTACCCAAACCTTGGGGAACCACTATAAAACATTGTGCAATCTGTGATGTTTTATTTTCTGTGATTGCTGTAATTATTGTGTTAGCCATTAAATTGAATTCTGCCTAGAAGTTTTTATAAAGAAGTAGAACCTATTCACCCCCCCCCCCCCTCTAGGTGTTTAGGCTGTCTTGAAAGTTAAACTATCAGTCACCCCATTTGTTATTTTAGTGAGAAGTTGTCCGGGGCTAAATTAAACTACTCCAATTACGATAGGAAATTTTATGCGGTGGTCCGAAGTTTGCACTATTGGATACACTATCTCCTTTCCAAGGAATTCGTGCTTCTTTCGGATCATGAAGCCTTACGTTTTATTAATTACCAATATAAAATCTGCCCCCGACACGCTAAGTGGGTGTCGTTCCTCCAAGAGTACACATTCACTCTTAAGCATCTTAAGGGGACCAACAATCGTGTGGCCGACGCCCTTAGCCGACTCTCGTTATTATTGTCCAACATGCAAGTTAAGGTGATTAGTTTTGAGCTTGTTAAGGATGAATACGCATCATGTCTGGACTTTAAGGAGATCTACTTTGCCACCCAAGAGGAGTCTCCCTCCACTATTTCGACATTCTACATCTGGGATGGTTACTTATTTAAGCACACGAAGTTGTGTATCCCACAAACTTCCCTCCGCCATCACATCATTTAGGAGCTTCATGGTGGGGGCCTTGGTGGCCATTTTGGTCGGGATAAGACACTAGCTTTAGTAGATGAGAAATTTTATTGGCCGGGTTTGAAATCTCTCGTTGGTAAAATTGTTAGTAGTTGTCGCACTTGTCAACTAGCGAAAGGTAGTAAGACGAATGCCGGTCTCTACACCCCTCTACCCATCCCTTCTATCCCTTGGGAGGATGTGAGTATGGACTTTATTTTAGGCCTCCCGACCACCTTCCGACGACATGACTCTATTTTGGTAGTTGTAGACTGGTTCTCGAAGATGGCGTACTTTATTCCATGTAGCAAAACTAGTGACGCCTCGCACATGGCAAAAATCTATTTTAAGGAAGTTGTCGGGCACCGCGGCGTTCCAAAAACTATCGTTAGTGATAGGGACGTCAAATTCACTAGTTATTTTTGGAAGACGCTTTGGAAACTTATGGGAACCAAACTTTTATTTTAGTCTGCCTATCATCCGCAAACGGATGGCCAAACGAAGGTCGTAAATAGGAGCGTGGGCAATCTTGTACGATGTCTTGTTGGAGAGCATAAAGGCACTTGGGATCTCATTCTCCCTCATGCACAACTCGCTTATAATAATTCTAAGAATAGGTCTACCGGGTTATCGCCAAATGAGATTGTGCACGGTTATAAGGTGCCCGTACCACTTTATTTGATTCCCCTACCGCCCACTTATAAATCAAGTCACTTCGTACAGGAATTTGCCCAACACATTCAAAATTTACATAAACACATACAAGAAGTGTTAGCCACGCAATATGCGTCCGATCAGTCACACGCGAATTTGCACCGTCGAGCTGTCCATTTTAATGTTGGTGATTTGGTCTTGGTTCATCTCATTCCCGAGCGGATTCCTACGATACCGTCAAAAAGTTGGCCAATCGGAGAGCCGGCCCATTTCGAGTTGCTAAGCAATTAGGAAAAAATGCGTATCTTTTGGATTTACCGTCCGATTGGGGTATATCCCCTATTTTTAATGTTTTCGATTTAACACCTTATACTTCTCCACCGCTTGAAATATGCAACTCTCCTTTTTCTTCTTCCTCTCATTCTTCTCTTGGGCTTGGGGGGGAAAGGTCTCTTGAACTGCCTCTTACTACGGATTCCGTTGGAGGTACGTTGGTTGATGATTTTTCTTCGGTCTTACCTTTTTCGACTATTTCTTTTCCTAGTTTTCCCAAGACTTCTTTCTTACCAGACAGGATACTTGCCGATGATGTTCTCCCGTCCCCGCAAGGTACCTCTCGCCGCTATTTGGTCCACTGGCGTGATCGACCATCCTCGGATGATTCATGGGTTCCCGAAGATGAAGTGGCTCACTTGGATGATGCTCTCCTTCGCCTCTACAAATACGCCAACTCCTCGGTGATGAGTCCTTTTGAGAGGGGGAGGATTGACGGAGCCGACCCGCTCCAACCCACGACCGTTGATCTTGAAGCGCTAACGGATGACACGCCACCACTACAAAGCAAAGATCTATGGAGAAATAAAGACATGGGAGCGCGGAACCGCACCTCTCACCGCTACAATCTTCGTTCGCAAGATAACGCCATCAAGTGACATTGTTGTCATAAAAACTGTCGGGCTGCGGATAGCCATTTTTATGCTTATTTTGTTTAATTGGTGGCCTGCATTTAGCCTCCAATAGCTCTTAATTTCTGAATATTTTATGTATGAACTTTTAATTAGAGTGGGACATATATAAGGCATCCACTCCCTTGGTTTTAGGTAGAGAGAAAGTAAACCTAAAATTAATTTTAGCTTTTGGAGAACTCCTCCTTCTTGCCGCCGCCCCCCCTCTTATTCCTCCTCCTTGGAGATTTCGGCCAAGTGAAGGCCCTCCTCTTCCGGCATTGGAACTTCGCAGTGTGACTCCGTTGAAGGTGGACGTGCAAAGCTTCTCCGGTGTGACTCCGGCGGAACCATGGTAGAGCGATTCTCCACGTGCAACTATCTACGAGTTAGGGTAACGATTCCTCTTCTCTACCTTGTGTCTCCTCTACATCTAAGCATATTTCTTGTGCGAAAGTCTTGGTGTGAAATCTGAAATTTTAATCGAAGTATTTCCATTTGATTTCATATTTGATTCTCTAAGTTTCTCGCATTCGAAGAAGGGTGGTGACCTTTGGTTTTCTTAGTCAGGGGAGATCAACCACTTTCCGAATCCTTTATTTGGTGGATCTCCTTGGTACGACTTCACTCGACAGAACCGTGTGGGTCCATTTCGCCGGAAAGGATAGTGGCCTCTAGTCACTATTTGATCCTAAGGGGGTTAGCGACCCTCACGTCATTGTGTGACGATAAACGTTTATCTAAAACGTGGCTGCGCTTGCATGTAGTGTTCCTAAATTAGATCGTATGCGGGTAGATTTAGTCGCTAGAACGTGCCGGACAATTCGCCCCGATAGCCTAAGTATTAGCTGCTTTAGCTTCCATACAATGTCCTAATTTATTAGATCATCCAGATTAAGGAGGGGGCTATCATCCATGATATAGGATGGCCTAGGAGGGCTAGATCTCTGTTCATACAATACTTTTGGAGGAACTATCAAACTTTTCTTTACAGTATCTAATACTTCTGAGCTTATAGGGGAAATGTAGTATATAATTTCTCTTGATGATAGAGTGTGGAAGGAGAGGCAGAAATGAATGTATGATCAAAGATTTTTAGCAAAGTAGCTAGATTCACTTTAGATTTGATAAAGTAGAACCTTCCAGGCAGAACTTCTGGAAAGATGGTCTCTTGAGCATTGGATACTACAATATCTGTACATTGATTATATACATCTGCTACTGAGTCAGGTATCTCTGCATCATATGTTTCCATATCATGTTCAAGAAAATTCATGAAGTCTGTTTCCATGTCAATGTCTATTCCTGCTGCTGCTGCTGGTTGTGCTGATTCGGATACAATTGTTGGTTTTGCTACTGCTGCTTCATCATCAAATATCTCCCCCTGCCTGGTTTCAGTAGATACTGAAGCCAGGCCCCTAGATGAAGAGAGGGTAGAGGTGAAGGCAAAGATTTTAGCAGAAAGAGATGAGATGGAGGCAGCAAGAGGGTAAATTGCCTCTGCTATGATGGTTTGTAGGAGGGGTTTAAGGAGTTCAAATAGTGGTTGGATTATTAAGGGATCCAAATTTATTGAGGTAGAGGTGTTGGCAGACGATGATGGAAGGTGGATAGTTGTGTTGATGGTAGGTGCTGGTGGAGTAAGTGGAATTGAAGTGTCTGGAGGGGAGTTATGTTGAGGAGAAGGAGTGTTTAGGGGGGATGATAACAGAATTAAAGATGGTAGATCGGCAAAATGAGATGGAAGTGGAGATTGGGGAGGTGTTGGCATTGATGTGTCATGCTGAGGGGAAGAGGAATTTGATGGTATATGTGTAGAATGAATTGGAGATGTTGGAGGTGTTGGGGTATGTATTAGAATTATAGTGGAGGGTAGAGTTGGTTGGTCTAGAGGTTGGGATGGAACTTGAGGGGCAGGAGGAGGTGAGGGGGTGGAGATAAGCCCTTCAGTGGGGTGAGGAGAGGCTGGTGCAGCCCTTATATTTTCAGAAGTTTTAGAGGAGGACTTGCCCTTAGATGGCTTTGTGATAGCCCTCTCCCATCTGCCAAAGAGGGCAGATGAGAGCCTCTTAGAGGCATTAATGAATGTGGTCTGAGATACCAGCAGTTCATTAGCCTTGGCTTTTAGGAACAAGCCCAAGATTCTTCCATAGCAAACCTCCTTTTTGCTATTCTTTTTCGTGATTAAGTCAAACAGGATCTGTGCCCAGTTCACATTTTTCTTACTGACTAAAGCAGCCATAACCAGGAACTGTTGCCTGGATATGTATTCATGTGGTGTATGCTTAGCAAACAACACCTTCCCAACGACATCTGCAAGAAATTTATATGCCGGGGAGAAATTTTTCTTAAGCAATTTGTTAGGGTTTTCGCCGAAGTGACCCATAACAGTCAGCATGTCCTCATATTCCTTATCATTTATTTCTAGATCATCTTCTCCAGTATTCAGATTAAAAAGTTCAGAGAGAACGGTGGGAGTAAGAATCACCTAATTTCCGCTGATAGTCACAGTCATTTCAGTATCAGTTGAGGATAAAGAACTAACCCATTCCTTGATTTCAGTTATAGGTATCCTGATCCTTTCAGTCATAAACTGTTTCAGTTTTTGTTCCTCGAATAGTTGTAGAATGTCTAGGAAAACTTGATCGGACTGTTGAAATGAGTCGAATTCGATATCAAAACCATGATCGAACTTCATGGCCGGTTCATCCAGTAGCGGACATTTGCGAAGTTGAGATCGAATGAGATAGAGTGAGCACCTACAAGAAAAATCACATGATCAAGTGCAGGAGGGGAAATTCTGACAGTGCGGGATTGAGGTCAAATAAGAAAGCCTTAATAAAGGTTTTCGGAATATGAATCTCCAATCTCAATCCGACGGAAACATAAGATTCTTCGATCTCAGGTCACCGAAAACTTCATAAAGGAAAAAAGTTTGTCGATCTACGGACGAAGAGAGGGAATGTTTTCGTCATTCGCAGAAAACTTTCTGAGATAGAATTCATCGATCTTTGGTCGACGAATGAGCTATACTATGAGATTTTGTCAATCTTAGGTCGACGAAAATTCTCAAGAATAGTT
The DNA here is from genome assembly GCA_039513925.1 of Platanthera zijinensis. Lineage (NCBI taxonomy): Eukaryota > Viridiplantae > Streptophyta > Magnoliopsida > Asparagales > Orchidaceae > Platanthera > Platanthera zijinensis. The sequence goes on from CM077080.1 coordinate 205,508,548, forward strand.
ATCAGTTCGTCGATCTCAGGTCGACGAACTGAGACAATTCTTTGACTATAAACAGAGCATTAGATTAAATCCTGACCATTTATCATACCAAGCTGATTGACAAAGAACAGATGCTTGGATGAGTCCAATGGCTTAGTTAATATATCTGCTCTTTGCAAATCAGTAGAGATGAATTCAAGTTTAATCTTTTGTTTGTCAACACAATCTCTAATGAAATGATGTCTAATGTCTATATGCTTAGTTCTAGAATGCAATACTTGATTTTGTGCAATGAAAATAACACTTGTATTATCACACAGTATAGTTGAATTATTTAGGTTGACATCATAATCAAGTAGTTGGTTTTGTATCCACAAAATCTGTGAACAGCAGCTGCCTGCAGCCAAATACTCAGCTTCAGAGTGGATGTTGAAACAGATGTTTGCTTTCTACAGAACCAAGATACAAGTCTGTCACCAAGGAACTGGCAAGTTCCAGAGGTGCTTTTCCTGTCTACTCTGTATCCAGAATAATCAGCATCAAAGAATCCAGTTAACACAAATGCTGATTCGGTTGGATACCAGAGGCCTAGATCTGGACAACCTTTTATATATCTCAAGATCCTTTTTAAGAAAATAATGTGAGATTCTTTAGGGTTCACCTAGAACCTAGCACAAAGACATGTGACAAACATAATATCTGGTCTGCTTGCTTTTAAGTACAGTAGGGATCCAAAAATGGCCCTATACTTGGCCTGATCAACTGTTTCCCAGATTCATCAGCATCTACAATAGCATTGGCAGCCATGGGAGTTTTCATGACAGAGGCATCATACATCCCAAACTTCTTAATAAGTTCTTTAGCATATTTAGACTGAGAGATGAAGATTCCTTCAAGGGTTTGTGAAAGATAGGGTAAGCTCTGAAAACTCTAGAGGGGGGGGGGGGTGAATAGAGTTATTGAAACCTTTTTAAATTTTTTGCTATATTAAAGAATCTTTAATAAAATAGGTTACTATACTATAAGTGTATAATTGTACAGGTGCAGCAGATAAACTAGAGATATATATCTAATCTACACAACACATAAGTATCACAACACAAGCACAAAGAAAAATCACAGCAAACATAGATAACCCAAGAATTTTATAGTAGTTCCCCAAACTTGGGTACATCAACTCTTCTACCACCCTAGGTAGGAATCCACTACAGGTTTTGATCAGGTGACTGCCACCAATGAGCTTTTGACCAGGTGCTCAAAAATCAACTCTCAAGTCTTTTGGAAGGAGACTTGCAACAAGAATTATTTTGAAGGGAATTAAAACCCTGTACAGAGGTGGGGATGAGAGTTTGATGAAAGTCTTCTTTTCTCAAAATAAAATGAGAAGACTATGTGGATTTGTTGTTGTTGATTACAAAGCTCCCCCTGAGATCTTGAATGGTTCAGGAGTGGAAGCTTTGTAGAAGGGTGAGTAGGCTTTGACTGATTTGAATGTTGATGTCACTTGAGATCCCTGAGAGCAAATAAGGAGAGCAAGAAAGACTCTTGATGGTGATGGTTGTTCTTTCTTCTTCTCTTGAGAGCAGTCAAAAATGCTGAGAGATCTTTTTTTACTACGCTTTTGTATGTTTTCTTTTCTATAACTCTGTTGATGATGGATTGCCATTTTTTTGTATGTATGTCTTCTCTTACTCGTTATTTTCTTGTCAGGAAGATGTGTTGTGAGATATCTGCAACTCGGACGAATTTCAAAAACCAACTCTGTAATAAATGTGCAGCCGAAATCTTGGGAACGAAAAATGACAAGAATGCTGTCAATTATTCTATTCTATGTTTGTCCCAAGATATAAGCAATTAATTCCATCGAGGATATTAGAAATCAATGCTGTCAGTAATGGCTCTATTCAGAGAATATAAGTGCATTGATTTACAAGAGAATTAATAGTCTATAATAGATAAAAAGTAATGCGATAGAAAGAGAAAGAATAAATAACAAAATGTCTTACAGTTTTCGTCGACCTGATATCAGCTTTCATCGACCTCTGATTAGCTTTCATCGACCTGTAATTTCGTCGACCTGTAATTTCGTCAACCTTAGCTCTGCAATGCATAAACTTAATGATTCTGTGCTCTGAGTTCATTGACCTGAGATCAGCTTTGGCTTTGAGTGAATTATATCGCTGAGTCCATTATGGCACTGAGTGATTAAGGCACTGATAGATGAAGTATTAGTCGACCTGAGAACAGAGATCGTCAAACTCAGTTCAAAGAATTTTATCTCTGAGTTAGTTGAGCTAAGTACGACTATCTTCGACCTGAGATCAGCGAATGTAGATCTCTTTTTCTAATTCTTGATTTCTCTAAGTCTTGAGTCTCTGGCAGTGATGGAGGCTGGTCCTTTGTACTGTTTACTCTAAGGACATGGCCTAAACTCTAGAAATACATAAAATTTGACCCTTCTATACAACATGGGTCACAACCTAAGAAGAGAACCTAGCCCAAATCACCTAGGGGTTCCAACAATCTCCCCCTATTTGGGTGAGGTTACTTAAAAACAAAAAAATAGAGATCACAAGACAAAATGAAGTAAACATAGCATGAAAACTGAGATAACTGATAGAGTAAATAAGCTATCAGTACCTTTATAAAGCTATGTACCCTGATTGTTCACAAAAAGCACAGAAAATAAACAATTTAAATGTTCTTATGAGAATCAGAAGACTTAGCAAATATGATTGTCCTGTTTGGATCTTGAGCTTGCTTTATAGTCATGGTCATATCAGCATCCCCAAGAGTCTTTTGAGAGGTGGTTCTTGGAACCACAGCTTTAGGATGCAGACCCATGTATTCATCAGCATTGAACAGTTTCCCTACTTGATATCTTTCAAACTCTTTCTTTCTGTAGCTTGACATGGTAGAGAACTGAGAAGGATATTGGCCTTTTTCTCTGGCTTGCCTGATTTGAGAAAGATCCACAGATTCCTTTAATCTAGCCATTCTTGTAGTTGGACTAGCTTCAGGATCATAAGCTAGAATTGGAGGTTTTTCAGGGTTATTAGCCTTGCTAGGAGATGGAGGAGGGGAAAATGTTGGCTAGGAAGTAGACTGCTGAGCACTATAAGAACTTCTAGAGGACATCTGATGTCTATATTGATGCTGACTACCTCTAGAAGATTGAATTGGTCTTCCTTGCCTTTGATATGTTTTAGTAAGAGTAGGCTTGGAGAATGCTTCTGAACTTTGAGATAAGGTTTCTGAGACTCCTTCAGCTGGAGGAGAAGAAGGAGGAGGAGGGTCCCTTTTGAATTTCTGAGATGGAGGAGTGTATCTTCTGCTTTTCTTTATGTGCTTTTGTTCATTCTTGTATAGCAACATCCAAGCTGGCATACCCTTATAAGGTGTTATGTTTTGAAGAATGTAGTATGGAGTATCATTTGTAGACTTACGTTTTGGAGCAGGAGGAGGAGGTGCTTTCCTTTTCTTGGAGATTTGCTTCCTCTTTGGAGCATCATCAGAATCATCATCATCATCATTCTCATCATTGGAAGACAAAGGATTGTCATACATAGCATCAATCTGACTTAATACATCTTGGGAAATCTCTTTACTAGCTGGAGTGGGAAAAACTTCAGCTTCAGCTGCTTTAGCTTCCATAGCCATATCCTGTTTTATCAGATCATCCAGATTAGGAATGGGGCTGTCATCCATGATATAAGTTGGTATAGGAGGGCTAGGTATTTGTTCATATAATACTACTAGAGGAGCTATCGGACTTTTTTTATAATATCTAATACTCCTGAACTTGTAGGGGAGGTGTAGCACACAATTGCTCTTGATGATTGAGTGGGAAAGGAGAGGCAAAAATGAATATAAGATCCAAAAAATTTCAGCATAGTATATAGATTTACTTTTGATTTAATAAAGTAGATGTTTCCAGGCAGAACTTCTGGCAAGCTGGTCTCTGGAGCAATGGATACTACAATATCTGTACATTGATTATCTACATCTGCTACTGAGTCAGTTATCTCTATATCATCTGATTCCATATCAGTATCAAGAAAATTTTGAAAATCTATTTCCATATCAACATTTATTCCTGCTGCTGCTTCATCATCTGTTTCCATATCAACATTTATTCCTGCTGCTGCTGCTAGTTCTGCTGCTGCTGGTTCTACAGCTGCTGGTTCTGCTGCTGCTGGTTCTGTTATTGCTGCTTCGTCATTAAGTATCTCCCCCTGCCTGATTTTAGTAGGGACTGAAGCCAGGCCCCCAGATAAAGAGAGGGTAGAGGTGAGGGTAGAGATTTGAGCAGAGAGAGATGAGATGGAGATAGCCAGAGGGGAAATAGCCTCTGCAATAATGGTTTGAAGGATAGGCTTGAGGAGCTCAAGAAGTGGCTGGATGATGGAGGGATTCAAAGATATAGAGGCAGATGTTTGGGAAGGAGGTGGTTAAGAAGGGATAGAGGTAGTGATGATCGTTGCTGGAGGAGATGGTTGATTGGAAGTGTCTGGAAGGGGGTCTTTTTGAGGAGATTGTTCAGGAGAAGGAGTGTTCAGAGGAGATGAAAGTAAATTGAAGGATAGGATTGAAGAGAGAGTGGAGAGGGGGATATCATCAAGATGAGATGAAAAATGAGATTGGGGAGGAGTAGGGGTGGATATATCAGGCCTAGAAGAGGGAGGATTGGATGGAATATGTGTAGGGGAAGAATTAATTGGAGATGCTGGTGGTGTGGGGGGTATGTATTAGAATAGAAGTGGAAGCTGGGGTTTGTTGAACTTGAGGCTGATATGGAACTTGAGAATCAGGAGGAAGTGGAGAGGTGGATGGAAGCACTTTAGAGGGATGAGGAGTGGCTGATGCAACCCTTGTATTTTCAGAAGATTTAGAGGAGGAGGACCTGCCCTTTGATGGCTTTATAATAGTCCTCTCCCATCTGCCAAAGAGGGCAGATGTGAGCTTCTTAGATGCATTAATGCATGTTGTCTGAGATAGCAGTAGTTCATTGGCCTTGGCTTTCAGAAACAAGCCCAGGATTCTTCCATAGCAAACCTCCTTTTTGCTATTCTTTTTCCTGATTAGATCAAAGAAGATCTGCGGCCAATTCACATTCTTCTTACTGACCAACGCTGCCATAACCAGGAACTGTTGCCTGGAAATATAGTCATGTGCTGTATGCTTAGCAAAAAACACCTTCCCAACGAAATCCTCAAGAAATTTATATGTCGGGGAGAAATTTTTATTAAACAGTTTGTTAGGGTTTTTGCCGAAGTGACCCATAACAGTCAGCATATCCTCATATTCATTATCGTCCATTTCTAGATCATCTTCTCCAGTTTTCAAGTTGAAAAGTTTAGAGAGAACGGAGGGAGAAAGAATCACCTGATTACCACTGACAGTCCCAGTCATTTCAGTCTCTATTGAAGAAGAAGAGCCAACCCATTCCTTGATTTCCGTCATAGGAATCCTGATTCTTTCAGACATAAACTGCTTCAGATTTTGTTCCTCAAATAGCTGTAGAATATCTATGAAAATTTTATCTGACTTTTGGAAAGATTCAAAATCAATATCGAAACAATGATCGAACTTCAGGCTGGTTGATCCAGTAGCGGCCATTTGCGACGTTAAGATCGAATGAGGGAGAGAAAGAGCACACCTGCAAGAGAAAACACAGGATCAAGTGTAGGAGGGGAATTCTGAAAGCGCGGGATTGAGGTCGAAGAAGAAAGCCTTAATAAAGGTTTTCGGAATATGAATCGCCAATCTCAATCCGACAAAAACACAATATTCTTCGATCTCGAGTCAATGAAAATTTTCATTCAAGAGAAATTTGTCGATTTAAGAACGAAGAGAGGGAAAGTTTTCATCGTTCGTAGAAAACTTTTAGAGATAGAATTCATCGTCTTATGGTCGACGAATGTGCTCAACAAAGAGATTTCGTCGATCTAATGTCGACAAAAAGTCTTCAAGAACATTTATCAGTTCGTCGATCTTAGGTCGACGAACAAAAGCAATTCTTTAACCACAGACAAAGCATTAGATTAAGTCTTGACCATTTATCATACCAAGCTGATTGACAAAAAACAGATGCTTGGATGAGTCCAATGGCTTAGTGAATATATCTGCTCTTTACAAGTCAGTAGAGATAAATTCAAGTTTAATCTTATGTTTGTCAAGACAATCTCTAATGAAATGATGTCTAATGTCTATAATCTTGGTTCTAGAATGCAATACTGGATTTTGTGCAATTGAGATAGCACTTGTATTATCACAAAGAATAGTTGAATTATTTAAGTTGACACCATAATCCAGTAGTTGGTTATGTATCCACAAGATCTGTGAACAGCAACTGCCAGCAGCCATATACTCAGCTTCAGTAGTGGAGGTTGAAACAGATGTTTGCTTTCTACAGAACCAAGATACAAGTCTGCCACCAAGGAACTAACAAGTTCCTTAGGTGCTTTTCCTATCTACTCTACATCCGGCATAATCAGCATCAGAAAATCCAGTTAACACAAATGTTGATTCTGTTGAATACCAGAGGCATAGATCTGGACAACCTTTTATATATCTTAAAATCCTTTTTAAGAAAATAAGGTGAGATTTTTTAGGGTTCACCTAGAAACTAGCACAAAGACACATGGTAAACATAATATCTGGTCTGCTTGCTGTTAGATACAGTAGGGATCCAATAATAGCCCTATACTTGGTCTGATCAACTGGTCTTCAAGATTCATCAGTATCTATAACAGCATTGGCAGCCATGGGAGTTTTCATGAAGGAGGCATCATTCATCCCAAACTTCTTAATAAGCTTTTTAGCATATGTAGACTGAGAGATGAAGATTCCTTCAGGGGTTTGTTTCACTTGAAGACCAAGGAAATATGATAACTCACCCATGCTACTCATCTCAAACCTTGAGTGCATTAGATCAGAAAATCTTTTGCACAGATTTGGATCAGTAGATCCAAATATTATGTCATCTACATATATTTGTACTAATAAAATTTTATCATGATGCAATTTTGTAAAAATAGTTCTATCAACCATGCCTCTTGAAAAACCATGCTCTAAAAGAAAGCTGGCGAAAGTCTCATACCAAGCTCTTGGAGCTTGCTTTAAACAATAGAGAGCCTTATGCAATTTAAAAACATAAGAGGGATGAGTTGAAGAGATAAAACCTGGTGGTTGTTCCACATATACTTCTTCTTTTAGTTCCCCATTGAGAAAGTCACTTTTGACATCCATTTGATATACCTTGAATTTCTTGTGAGCAGCATAGGCCAAGAAGATTCTGATGGCTTCAAGCCTTATAACAGGTGTAAAGGTTTGATCATAATCAATCCCTTCCTCTTGTCTGTATCCTTGAGCAACAAGCCTTGTCTTGTTCCTCAAAATCATACCTTGGGCATCAAGTTTGTTTCTGAATACCCACTTAGTCCCAATTACTGGATAGCCTTTAGGCCTTGGAAGTAAGTCACAAACTTTACACCTCTCAAACTGGTTGAGTTCCTTTTGCATTGCAATGATCCAGTTTGGATCTTGCTCTGCATCAGATATGGATTGAGGCTCAATTTGAGAGAGAAAGCAGGCAAGCATCACATCAGGGTTGAGTTGATGCCTTGTCTGTACCCCTGCTGATATGTCTCCAATTACTTGAGATATAGGGTGATCCCTAAGTGTGACAAAATCATTAAGAGAAGTTGGTTTAGCAACAGTTATTGATTTAATTCCTCTTATGGAATTATATCAACTGTTGAAGTAGGTTGGACTGCTTCCACAGTTTCTTCTTCACTTTCAGCTTCTGATAGAGCTTGTGGAGAGGGATGTGATTCAACCTTTGAGGTAAGGTTTATATCACCCAAGCTCTCACACAAATTCTGTACCTGCAAATGACAGTTGGTATAGATAGCTCTCTCCTTATAAAACATGTTAGATTCATCAAATATCACATGCATGGATTCTTCAATTTTTAGTGTTGATTTATTAACCACCCTATATGCCTTGCTGACTTGGGAATATCCTAGAAAAATTCCCATTGCAGCCTTAGCTTCAAACTATCTAAGATGTTTATTGTCATTATTGTGAATATAGTATATACATCCAAATACTTTAAAATAGGTGATTATAGGTTTCTTCCCTTTGAGTAGTTCATAGAGAGTCTTGAGCTTTAGTTTGTGTATAAGGCTTCTATTCAAGACATAGTTTTATGTGCTTACAACTTCTGCCCAATAGGATGGAGGCATGTAAGCATCTGCAAGCAATGTACCTACAGCTTCAATGAGTGTTCTATTCTTCCTTTCAACTACCCCATTTTGTTGAGGAGTTCTAGGAGCTGAGAAGCAGTGTCTTATACCTTCTTTCCTACAGAACTCTAGTATAAGAAGAGACTCAAACTCAGTGCCATGATATCTTCTGATCAATGCAACTTTAGTAGAATACTCAATCTGTATGTTCTTGAGAAAATCTGTAAGAACTTGAAAGGTATCTGACTTTGCTCTCAAAAAGAAAACCCATATGAATCTGGAGAAGTCATCTATAATAACTAATATATAAGACTTTCCTCCTAGACTTTGTACAGCAATATGACCAAAAAGGTCCATATGGAGCAAATACAAAATTCTAGGTGAATCACTCTTATTAATGGATTTGAAACAAGATTTAGTTTGCTTGCCTAGTTGACAAGCCCTACAGGGGGCCTTCCTTCTTGTAGGGACCAGAAGGTAAACCTCTAACAAGATTGTCCTTAGATAACCTAGCTATATTCTTAAGGCTTACATGACCTAGTCTTTTGTTCCATAAGCTAGTTTGAATGCTAACAGAGTTAAATAGACAAATTTCAGAATTAGCAGATTAAAAATTTACTAAGTAGATGTTGCCTTGTCTAATTCCTGTTAAAACAGTTTTATTGTTTAGAGAAATAATGCATAAGGAGTTAGTAAAGCTTACTTGATAACCTGTAACATATAGTTGGCTTACTGATATCAGGGTATGCTTTAGACCATTTACATAAGTCACCTTTTTGAATGTGATAGCTCCTCAGTTGAAATCAACATAGCCTTCTGTTAATCCAAAGCCTGAATCTCCAAAAATTACATTAGGTCCAGTCTTGGCTTTATAGTTGATTAGGCATTCTTTACAACCAGTTATATGTTTAGAGTAACCACTGTCAAGGTACCATTTGTTTTGAGTGACAGGGTTCTCTTCTACCTGAAAAGAGGATTAGCAGTTTTTGACCCAGGTTACCATGGGTCCTTGTTGTTTAACATAGCTGAAGCTTGAAATAAAGGAGCATTCAAGTTGATCCATATAACCTAAGGGATTATACCTTCTAGGAGGTGTGACCCACTGACAAAAGGGATTAAGTGATTTATTAGCTTTTAGGTTACTCTAGTTATGAACTGGATCTGACAAATTTGAGTACGTTCGTCTACCTGAGATCGATGATCGGGGTTGAGTTCTTCGATCTTTGCTCGAAGAATGGAGATATCCATTCTCTGAGCCCCAGAAACGTCGATCGCTGGTCGACGAACCATACTGGTTTCGTCGATCCTAGTTCGAAGAATAGATTACATTATTATTTGCATTCAGAGTTCGTCGTTATGAGGTCGTCAAACTATACCCATTTCGTCGTTCTAAGTTCGACGAAATTTGCTGAACATAGTTATGTTGTTTGTTTTTCTTTTGCTGATTTGTTTTCCTAACTTCTAATTGTTTAAGAACTTCATTAACTTTGTCTACCTGTTCAGTATTCTTCATACCACTTTCAGAAATAAAATTAATAGGTTTTGATAGTTGATTTTTCTTAATGAGGATTGGTTCACTAGATGAGGCTCCTTATCCTAGTTTGTTATTATTAGATCTTGTATTAACTGTACTAGTTATGTCTATCAATTGTAAACTTCTACCATTTAAGGTTTCTTCTAGTTCCTTAGCCTTACTTAATTCAGATTTTAAGAACACTATTTGTTGATTAGCTAGGTTTAGTTCTTCAATTAATTTTTTATTATCAGCAATGACTTTTTCTTATTCTAATAGTTTTCCCCTGAGAAGTTTGATTTTCTTCTAAGATCCTGTTAGGTATAAACACAATAGTTTGAATTTAGATTGAAATTCTTTAGATTGAAAATCATATGATGTAATTACCTGGTCCTCTTCAGAGAGGGATTCTTCATCTTCTGATCCTTCAGAATCTGATCTGTTGCTTCCAGCATCTATTGCCATAAGGCAATCTTCCCTTGCCTTCTTTTCCTCTGTATCATCCTCACTAGAGCTAGAGGATGATGTTTCATCTTCAGTATCACTCCAGGTTTCAGCCACAAAGCCCTTCTCCTTCTTTTTATATTTGCTGGAGGAGGTCTTGTTGTGCTGATGTCTTCTTGACTCCTTTTCTTGCCTTTTGTCTTTCTTTTGAGATTTTGGACATTCTGAGATAAAGTGTCCAGGTTTCCTGCATCCAAAACAGACAACTTCTTTAGAAGGAGTCTTATCATACCTGGGTTTATCTTCATTTCTTGAAGGCTTCCTCCTGAAGTCCTTCCTTGCCATCTTATAAATCTCTTAGCAAAGAGACTCATAAGTTCTTCATTGGTTGATGAGTTAGGAGATTCTTCTACAGCTTTGAGTGTTAAAATTTGTTCCTTCCTAGTAGGTGTTGAAGCTTTTTGTTCAACTGCAGCTTCTCTTGACTTGATCAGTTGCTCATAGGATTTGAGCTTTCTAAGAAGAGATTCTGTTGATATTTCAGCCATGCTTCTAGTTTCTCTGATGGGCCAGATTCTGGAGTCTCATGTGCTAGGAAAGCACATGAGGATCTTGTCATGGACCTCAGTCAGAGTGATTTCTTTATCCAATGTTCTGAGCTCACTTATGATGGAGCTCAGCCTGTTGTACATTGCTTCTACAGATTCTGCTTCATCTTTCTGTAAGATCTCATATTGGGAGATGAGATTTGATCTTCTGTCCTTCCTCTCATCAGCAGAGCCTTCTACCATTTGGTTGAGGGAATCCCAAATGGCTTTGGCAGATGTGCAATCAGCACTGCACTGAGATTTATTGAAGTTGAGGTAGAGGCCACTGGAGCTGGTGGTCCTATCAAGATAGAATTGAAAATATCCTCATCAATAGAGTTCATGTACAGCTCGATTCTTTCCTTCCAGATTCCAAACTTTTGCAAGTTGCAAACTGGAGGTCTGGTGCTGGCATAATCCTTGTTTTGTGCCATGACAACAGAAAATAAAGAATAATCAGAGAGACTGCTAAAGCTTATTCAGAGTTTATCCTAAGGATCTTGGTTAATCTATGTGTGAGCCTGTATGATATGATTAACCTTCCTCTGATACAAATTGAAAGATAGGGTAAGCTCTGAAAACTCTAGAGGGGGGTGAATAGAGTTATTTAAACCTTTTTAAATTTTTTGCTATATTAAAGAATCTTTAAAAAAATAGGTTACTATACTATAAGTGTATGAGTGTACAGGTGCAGCAGATAAACTAGAGATATATATCTAATCTACACAACACATAAGTATCACAGCACAAGCACAAAGAAAAATCACAACAAACACAGACAACACAAGAACTTTATTGTGGTTCCCCAAACTTGGGTACATCCACTCTTCTACCACCCTAGTTAGGAATCCACTATAGGTTTTTAGCAGGTGACTGCCACCAATGAGCTTTTTACCAGGTGCTCAAAAACTAACTCTCAAATCTTTTGGAAGGAGACTTGCAACACGAAAATTTTTGAAGGGAATTAAAACCCTGTATAGAGGTGGGGATGAGAGTTTGATGAAAGTCTTCTTTTCTCAAAACAAAATGAGAAGACTATGTGGATTTGTTGTTATTGATGACAAAGCTCCCCCTGAGATCATGAATGGTTCAGGAGTTGAAGCTTTATAGAAGGGTGAGTAGGCCTTGACTGATTTGAATGTTGATGTCACTTGAGATCCCTGAGAGCAAAGAAGGAGAGGAAGAAAGACTCTTGATGGTGATGGTTGTTCTTTCTTCTTCTCTTGAGAGCAGTCAAAAATGCTGAGAGATCTTTTTATCCTGAGGATCTTGATTAATCCAGGTTTAAGCATGTATGATGTGATTAACCACCCTCTGATACCAATTGAAAGATAGGGTAAGCTCTTAAAACTCTAGAGGGGGGGGGGGTAAAAAGAGTTATTGAAATCTTTTAAGTTTTACTGAAATAAAAGATCTTTTATAAAATATGTTACTATAGTATAAGTGTATAGGTGCACAAGTGCAACAGATAAACTAGAGAGAGATCACTAAGCTACCCAATAAAAATATATCATAGCAGAAGCACAAAGGAAAAACAACATAGCCACACAGACAACACAAGAATTTTATAGTGGTTCCCCAAACTTGGGTACATCCACTCTTCTACTACCCTAGGTAGGAATCCACAACAGGTTTTGATCAGGCGACTGCCACCAATGATCTTTTGATCAGGTGCTCAAAAACCAAACCTCAAGTCTTTTGGTAAGGAGACTTGCAACCAGGAATAATTTTGAAGGGAATTAAAACCCTTTACAGAGGTGGTAAGAGAGGTTGATGGAAGTCTTCTTTTCTCAAATCAAAATGAGAAGACTAAGTGGATTTGTGTTGTTGTCAAAGGTCCCCCTGAGATCTTGACTGGTTCAGGAGTGGAAGCTTTGTAAAAGGGTGAGTAGGCCTTTTAGCTCTTCAGAGATCCTTGACTAATTTGAATAACTTGTCACTTGAGATCCCTGAAAACAAAGAGAGAAAGGAAGGACTCTTGATGGTGATGGTTGTTCCTTCTTCTTCTCTTGAGAGTAGTAGATTTTCTGAGAGCTGTTTTCATAGCACTTTTGTTGTCTGTATGCTTTTTCCTGTAACTTGCTTGTTGATAGCACACGAGTTTTTTTCGTATCTCTTTTTCTTCTTTATTTTTCTTAGCTCTCTGTATGATCTTTTGCTAAGAGAACCTCGAATGATAACTGCAGCTTGGACGAATTTAAAAACCTACAATAAATGCTTAGCCGGAATCTCGGAAATGAAAACGGCAAGTATGCTGTCATATATTCTATTCTATGTCTTTCCCGAGTTATAAGTAGTTAATTCCATAAAGGATATTTGTGATCAATGCTGCCAGTAACAGCTCAATTCAAAAGATATAAGAGCATTGATTATCTAGGGAATTAACGGCCTATAATAGTATAAAATATGGAGACAGAAAAGGAAAGAATAAATGACAATAAGCCTTATAGTTTTCGTCGACCTGAGAACAGCTTTCGTCGACCTGAGAATGGCTTTCATCGACCTGTGATTTCGTCGACCTCTGATCAGCTTTCGTCGACCTGAACTCTGCGAACAACTGCACTGTATAAACTGATTGATTCTGTTCACTAAGTTCATCGACCTGAGAACGACTGTTCATCGAGCTTAGATCCAAGATCATCGAGCTGAGTCTGCAGTCTGGACTTTGAATATTTTCCTATGTTGAGTGTTGAAGTATTAATCTGGAATTGAGTGAGATGACCTCTGGCTTTGAGTGTTAGATAGCCATTCTGGAGTTGAGTCATTTAAGATCGTTGAGTCATTGATAGCGTTGAGAGAGTTGAGTGAACTTTGGCTCTGAGTAAACTTTAGCTTTGAATGAACTATGGCGCTGAGTCAATTTTGGCGCTGAGAGATCTTTGCTGTGAGAGCTGAAGTTTTAGTCGAACTGAGGACAGAGTTCGTCGACCTGATGTTCTTAGTTCGTCGAATGAAGTTTGACAGAGGAGTTATCACTTTGTTTCGAGATTGTCGAGCTGAGATCTAAGTTCGTCAAGCTTAGTTCAGAGAATAGTCTCTGGGTTAGTCGAGCCGAGCACGACGATCGTCGACCAGAGTTCGACAAATGCAGATCTCCTTTTTATTAAGTCTTGAATCTTCTAAGTCTTGAGTCTCTGGCAGTGTTGGAGGCTGGTCCTTTCTACTATTGACTTTAAGGGCATGGCCTAGACTCTAAAAACACATAACATTTGACCCTTTTATACAACATGGGTCACAACCTAAGAAGAGAACCTAGCCCAAATCACCTAGGGGTTCCAACATAGAATCTTCATCGACCACTAAGAATCGATCGATTGCTAGCCAACGAATATCTCAAGCATCGACCGTAGATCGTACACCGAAGAAGCCTTCAAGAGGGAGAACTTCTTTTTCTTATTATCTTTACTTTTAATCTTTGTACTCGTTTTCTATTTTCTATTTAGTTTTTGATGAGGAAAATCGACTGAAGAGGGTCGTCGGAATCTGGGAAGGATTCCGCGGTAAATTGTCCCTTGATTTGGGACATCTAGATCGGGATCTAGCGGGGCTCTAAGACCCTCCCATGTGTAGAGGTGAAGAGTGGGCTCTAAGACCCTTCCTTGCGTGAAGGTGAAGAGTGGGCTCTAAGACCCTCCCTTGTGTGGAGGTGAAGAGTGGGCTCTAAGACCCTTCCTTGTGTGGAGGTGAAGAGTGGGATTGAACGCCTTTCCTGGAGGGAAATGGTTAGATCCAACTAGTCATATTTTGGTCGGTATATAAACCAAAAGAATCTTTATTCTCTTCGTCTTTGATCTTTGACGCCATGAAAATCTAGTTTTGATATATACTCATCTTATGCTGCTTTCCATTATTGATTTAATGCAACGAAATTCTTTTCTCTGTGATTGTTTTGGTGTGTGAGATTTTTAAATTCAATAAATGTTCGCAAACCTTATTCACCCCCCCTCTAAGGTTGGCCACAAGATCCAACAATCTTGACCTTTATTCCGTTTACCTTAGACTTAATCTTCTCAGCATTTGAATCCAGATGGGTATTGGAGAAGAATTCTTGAACTTCTTGTTTCTAAATATTTAATGGTATAGAGAACAGGAATTCCAATCCAGCTTCTGTGATTAGGGATATTACCTCTTTAATTTCTTCGGTCGCTGTGTGGAATCCATTATGAACAAGTTCGTATCCTTCGAAGATGTTAACGTCATCCTTGGGAGCCATTGGAGTGAAGAAATTAAGAAAGAGATGTGTCGACTATAGTAATTCTAGATCTCGACACTCAAGGATAAAAATTTCAAGAGATCAAGAAGACGTAGTCAACTTCTACTCTGACACCCTTTTTATAGTCAAATCTTCCCTGAAGTCGAAAGGGTGCGATGCATTTAGACTATTCTAAATTTTTGGGTCAATACCTAGTGTCGACACAAGGAAAGTTGTATGTCGAGATGTGTCAACTTAAGTCGATACAAGGATTATGTCTCTCAACACATACCTTAGGGTCTCGACACCTTATGTCTTGTCACTTATTTTAGTGTCTCGACACTTTTCATTTATGCTGTGTCGACACACATTCTAGTGCCTCGACACATTACTATGTATAATATCGACACTCTTTCTGGTGTCTTGACATTTTTTTCAACTGTCTCGACATAAACTCTGGTGTCTTGACATTTTTTTCAACTGTCTCGACACACACTCTGGTGTCTTGACATAATTTTTGACTTAGTCAAAATTTTTTTTCTGAAATGTAGATTCTTGATATTTATGATGTCTTCCTTGGTTATTTAGGTTGGTAGACTTTATTACTTAACTTATACAAGTTGAATAGGGTGTTTTTAGGTACCAATGAAAATGGTTATTCTATGTTTAACATTCCTAGTTCAAATTTCAAGAAATTGAACGTGTTTTCATCCAAGAGTTTTGTGAATATGCAAGTAATTTGATTTTCAGTGGGAGTATAATGTAAACAGATATTTCCTTTTTCAATATGTTCTCTACGAAAGTGATATCTGATTTATATATGTTTGGTTCTACTATTAGAAACATTATTATTAGCAATTGAGATTGCACTAGTAGAATCACAATATATAATAGATTTACTTAGCTGTACACTATAGTCCAGGAGTTGATATTGAATCCATAGTAATTGTGCATAGCAACTCCAAGCTATTATATACTCAGACTCAGCTGTTGAAATAGCTATACTTGTTTTCTTCTTACTGCTCCAACTGATGAGTCTTCTCCCCAGAAATTGACAAGTTCCTGATGTACTCTTTCTATCCTCTTTACATCCTGCAAAATATGCATCTGTGTATCCTGTTTGATCAAAATCACCATTCCTAGGGTACCAAGCCCAAGATTAGGTGTGCCCTTTAGATATCTTAGTATTCTTTTAACAGTTGTATAATGAGAATCTTTAGGGCATGCTTGGTACCTAGCATAAACACATATTGAAAACATGATATTTGGTCTACTAGCTATCAAGTAAAGGAGTGATCCAATGATGCCTTTGAAAGTGAGAGTAAGATCTATCTCAACTCTAGAGGGGGGTGAATAGAGTTTATTTAAATTAATTTCACAGTTGAAATTGATCAGCAAATATAAAATTCAATTTATAGTATAGTGTAGAGTGTAAATGAAGAGTTAAAAACAAAGAAGTAAAGAGCACAGCACACAGCAAATCAATCACACAAATAACCCAGAAGACACAAGGAAATATAGTGGTTCCCCAAAAACCTGGGTACATCCACTCTTCTACCACCCTTGGTAGGAATCCACTCAGGATGAGTTGATCAGGTGTCCTGACACCAATGAGATTTTGATAAGGTGCTCAAAAACCAAAACTGGATTTTTTTGATAAGGTGTCTTGCCACCACTGAGTTTTGACAAGGCTCTCAGAACCAGATAGAACTTTTGAAGGGAGTTCAAGAACCCTTTTACAGCAGAAAAAGAAAAGATAAAGAGGTGAAGTTGTCTTCTCTGTTCTCAAATCAAATGAGAGAAGACTAGTGGATCTTTTGTTGTCAAAGCTCCCCCTGAGTTGTAGACAGGTTCAGGAATGGAAGCTTTGCTCTAGGGTGATAGGCCTTCAGAACTTTAGATCTCCAGCAAAGGATTGTTTCAGCAAAAAAAAGCTGAAAGATGAGGTGTTTGGAGTTCTTGAGATGAGGCTGTGATCACTCTTCTGTAAGCAAAAAAAGACTGTTATTCTGATTCTTCAGAAGATGATCACTTGTTATCTGTCACAGCTTAATTCTTCTTTTTTTATTTTTTTTAGTGTTGTATATTCTCTCTATATTTCTGAAGACAAGAAGAAGGATCTTATTCTCTGAAAAGAATTCTTGTCAAGGATAGCTGTTGGCAGTCATAAATGTCTTCCATAAAGAGTCTTGTCTTTTAGAGGAAGGTCCAATAAAATATTTCCTGAACAATTCCTTGAAACTTGCTCCAGAATAAAGATAAACGGCTGGCAGATCTCCTTAACATAAATGCTGAGGGATTTCAAAAACATTCCAAAGACTGGCAGCATTTGAATCCTTAGAATCGTTGATCTCTCAGAAAAATCGTCGATCTGAGCTCTACTATCGTCGAACTGAGCTCAGAGATGAAAACAGATCAAGCAGACAGAAAACGTCGAACTGAGCTCAAAGATCGTCGAACCGAGCTCAGCGACCTAAAGAATAGCTGAAGAGAGATCGTCGACCTGAGCTAGAAAAACGTAGAATGCAGATCAACGACTAGCCAAAATTGTCTGAAAGCAGATCGTCGATCTGAGCTCGAAGATCGTCGACCGGAGTTTGATGATTTATCAAGTTGAGCTCAGAGAGCGTCGAACCGAGATCGACGTTTCGTCGACCGGAGCTCGACGAAAATTGCCTTAGACTTAGCTCTATATCTTTGTCATTGGAATGATCCTGGGGGCAGCTTCAAACCTAAGTTCTAAGCCCTAGACTCATTCTAATGTTGACCTTTACAACTATACAACTAGGTCAACCTGGTTTCCTAAGACAAACATAGTGATCCTTACCCAAATTAGTAATAGGGTGTTCCAACAATCTCCCCCTATTTAGGTTAGGATTACTATTTACAGACAGAATTAGGAAATAAATAAGTATACATTTAAGACAGAAACTAAATCAACAGTGCAGAAGAAAAGATATAGCAGCAAAGCAGATCATAGATAAGAAGTCAGCAAATATCCAAAGGAGGATGATTGTTCAGCTTACACAATTTACTTCTCAGTTCCCTTTTTAAACAAAATTTCTCTATTGGGATTGAGGGATTCTTTCTTGGATCTTCTATCATCTTCTGCACCTAAGGAAGTTTGAGATCTGGGCCTTGGAACTACAGCCTCAGGGTGCAGCTTCATATAATCTTCTGGATTAAAGAATTTTCTTGATGTATATTTCTCCAGTTCTTTCTTTCTCTGATCTGATAAAGTTGTTATGTTGGAAGTGTCCTTGCCTTGCTCTCTGGCCTTTTTTATTTGATCAAGAGCAGCCAACTCTTTCATTCTAGCTGTCCAGGACAAGGGGTTGTTCTCAGGATCCTCAAATGAAACAAGAGGTTCATATCTGTTGATGGATTCTGAATCAGTAGGAGGAGTCCTGGAGACAACTGTATCTTTTAGCTTATAAGGGAAAGGACCTGAAGTAGAATCAGTATGGCCTTGTCCTTCCCTTTGATGAAATCTGTGCCCTCTCTGGCTTCCTCTATATTGGCCTCTACTAGATTGATATCCCCTTTGAAGTTGCCCCCTTTGATAATATTTCTGATAAGACTGGGAGGAGCTTTGCCTGGAAGCTGGAGCTTGAGGGGCTGAGCCTGAACCAGAATCTGGAGGAGGAGGAGGCTGATACTGAGAAGATCCTTTTTCATACTTATTCAGTTTCCTTCTCTTCTTCATAGCCTTTGATTGGTTCTTGGAATACTACATCCAGGGCTCAGATATGGGGCAGTCATGCAGAATGTAGAAGGGAATGTCATTAGAATCCTTTGCCTTAGCTGGGGGGACTGACATCATGGCCTTGCTTCTGGCCTTCCTCTTCTTGGCAATAACATTTGCAGAGTCATCTGAATTAGTTTGAAATTGATCACTCTCTGAACTTTGAGGATTGTCATACAAATCATCAATGCTTTTTATGTATTTCTCTTGTAACTTCAACTGATCAGCAGTCAGGGCAGGAGCAGCATCAGAACTTTGAGCAGAGGGAACTTTTGAAGCAACAACAGCAGTAATCACAGTAACAATAGCAGGTGCAAGATCTTCTAGGTAAGCAACAACTTCTTCAGCAGCAGATGTATCTTCAATCACAAAAACCATTTCAGTATCCTCAGTAACAGCAGCAGCAGCTTCAACAACAAGAGGCACAATGGCCTTAGTAGCAGCATCAGAGATGGAAACACAAACATCCACAGCCTTCCAGGAATTTACATATGCTTCAATTTGGCTGGGATCACAGACAGAAATAGGCACAATGGCCTTAGACAAGTCTTCAGCATGAGGAACCTGCAAGGATCTGAGGTAAACTGTATCAAACACAGAGAGAAAGCTCTGGAGGTCCAATGCAAAGGCAGGAGCAGGAGCCAGAGCTGGAGCATACTCAGGCACAAACACTACTTCAGAAGGCATCTCCCCCTACCTGGATTCAGGGGTAACTGAGTCAAGGCACCCAAAAGAGGTAATTGCCTGAGAGGGAGAGAAGGAGGAGAGCTTGGAAGACAGCTCCTTGACATGGGTCAGGAGTGGAGCCAGAGTGGTCTCCAGTAATGAGGTTAGCTTAGGAGCTAGCAGCTCATATAACCTGTCAGCCAGGGCTGATAAATCTACATGCTCAAGAGGGGCTTGAGCAGAGGTAGGAGAGAAGGTTGTTGGAAGGATGATTGCTGGAGCTGGTGGCATGGAGAATGAGGGTATGGATGGCTCTGAAAGGGGAAAGGAGGGGATTGAAGGACTTGAGGTGAAGATAGGTGAGGCAAGAGAAGGTGTGAAGGATGATTGGGATAGAATTTCTTGGAGCATTTGTTGGAATGAGGAGGTAGAGGGAGGCTCTAGAGGAGAGGAGGGGGAATCATCCATAAAGGAATCATCTGCCAAGGAAAATGATGGAGAGGTGAAGCTTGGATAAGAGAAAAGAGGATGGAATTCCTCTGAGGTAGATGCTGGAGGGGTTGAAACTGGTGAAGAAATATTGATGGGGGAAGATATCAATATGGTGGTGATTGGAGGTGAGGATGAAGTGGCTGGGGTGGAGACAACTGGAGGAGGAGGAGAAGCAGGCAACACTTCTACTGGGGCAGAGAACAGAGGTGGAGTGACTGAGACAATCCTGGTGCCTGAAGATAGTGGTGCAGCAGCTCTGGAGGGGTTTACAATCTGCCTGTCCCATTTGCTGAAAAGGGCACAGGAGAGCCTCTTGGATGTATTAATGAACATCCCAGAAGAGGTTAGCAGCTTATTGCATCTAGAATTCAGATAGACCCCTAGAATTCTCCCAAAGCTGACAGCAGTATTACTCAGCTTTTTCTTAATCAGGTTGAAGAAAATTGATCCCCAGTCTATATGTTTCTTATCAAGCAGAGCTCCCATCAGACAGAATTGATATCTTGATATGGTATCATGGGCTGAGTGCTTGGCCAGAAGCACTTTCCCAACTACATCAGCCAAAAACTGAAATTCTATCGACAGATTTTTCTTCAGCAGTTAGCTAGGGTTCACAGCATTGTGACCCATTCTATCAAGCATGGATTCATACTCCTCTCCAGATAACTCTATGGAATCTTCTCCAGAACTAAGATGAAAAACTTCAGTTAAAAGAGCAGGGGACAATTATACCTGAGTCCCTTTTATGAAGCCGACGACAGAGTTCTCGTTCTCATCTATCGCTGTATAACACCACTCCTTTATCTCTTCGGATGCAATCTTCATTCTGATAGTCATTATTTGCGATAGCTGTTGATCTCTGAATAGATTAAGAATATCCTTGAAGCGCTGATCGCTTCCATCAAATGAGTTCATGTCGATGTCAAATCTGGTGTCAAATTTCATTTTGGAGATTGCAGCACTGGAGCCAGCCATTTTTACCTGCAACAAAGAACCAAACACAACTAAGCGCAGAAGATTTGGAGGGAAAATGAAGAAAGTTGCAGAGAGTATGAAAGCGCAAAGATGAAAGATGGCCGCGGAAATGATTTTATATTAGGGTTCGACGGCGAAACAGAAAATCGTGGAGCTCGGTTTGACAGAACGTCGATCTCAGCTCGACGATTTGGGCTACAGAGGGAATCTGAAGAGACGTCAATATCATCGATCTCCGTTCGACGATGTTGAAAAGCGTCGAGCTCCGCTCGACGGCCTCTGAACATAAGGAGAGAAAACCTGGAGCTAACGAAGGCGCTGAACTCAGATCGATGATTTTGGAGACGTCGATCTCTGGTCGACGATTTTTAGAGAAACGTCGATCTACGTTCGACGTTTTCTTGGAAAACGTCGAGCGCAGTTCAGAGACAAAGCCTATTCTACAGACACAAAAGGAACTGATTTTTTAGCCTAGTCTTGGTCTGTTTTATCTTTTCAAAAAAATCTTGTAAGTTAGTTTAGGCTTCCTCCATCTAACATGCCTAACTGATTTAGGAAGAAACTGTGTTTCTTTTCATCCAAGGGCTTGGCGAAAATATCTCCCCTTTGCAAATCAGTAGGTATATATTGAACTTCTATTTTGTTTTTCTCTACATTATCCCTTAGAAAGTGATGCCTAATCTCTATATGTTTTGTCCTACTATGGAGGACTGAATTTTGTGCTATAGAGATAGCACTAGTATTATCACAAAAATTTTTAGACTTCTCTAAGTTGTAGCCATAGTCTATGAGCTGATTTTGTATCCACAATATTTGTGAACAGCAACTGCCTGCAGCCATATATTCAGCTTCAGCAGTTGAGGTTGACACAGATGTTTGCTTCTTACAAAACCAGGAGACAAGTCTATCACCAAGGAACTGACATGTTCCACTGGTGCTTTTCCTGTCTATTCTGCATCCAGCATAATCAACATCTGAGAATCCAGTTAATTCAAATCCTGAGTCTTTTGGATACCAGAGTCCTAGATTTGGACAACTTTTTACATACCTAAGAATCCTTTTAACTAGAGTTAGGTGTGACTCTCTAGGGCTAACTTGGAATCTAGCACATATGCATGTAGCAAACATTATATCTGGCCTACTGGCTGTAAGGTACAATAAAGAGCCAATCATTGCTCTATATGTTATCTGATCAACTGGTTTCCCATGTTCATCAGCATCCAATACAGCATTGGTAGGCATGGGTGTTTTCATACAAGATGCCTCGGACATACCAAATCTCTTAACCAATTCTTTAGCATACTTGGTTTGGGAAATAAGTATGCCCTCAGCATGCTGTTTTACTTGCAATCCTAAGAAGAAGGAGAGCTCACCCATGCTACTCATTTCAAATTTGGAATGCATTAGGTTGGAAAACTTTCTGCACAAGTTTGAATCAGTAGATCCAAATATGATATCATCTACATAAATTTGTACTAGTAGGGTGTGGGACTTATGGGTTCTAATAAAAAGAGTTTGGTCTACTCTCCCCCTAACAAAATCATTTTCCAGAAGAAAGCATGCTAGGGTCTCATACCATGCTCTAGGAGCTTGCTTGAGACCATATAATGCTTTATGCAATTTCAAAACATAATCAGGGTGAGTTAGAGAGATAAAACCTGGAGGTTGTCTAACATAGACTTCCTCTTTGATGTCCCCATTGAGAAATGCACTCTTCACATCCATCTGGTAAACCTTGAATCCCTTGTGAGTAGCAAAAGCTAGGAATATTCTAATGGCCTCTAACCTTGCAACTGGTGTAAAGGTCTGGTCATAGTCTATTCCTTCTTGCTGAGAATAGCCTTGGGCAACTAGCCCTGCCTTGTTTCTGACAATAATTCTTTGGTCATCCAGCTTGTTTCTGAAAACCCACTTTGTTCCAACAATGGAGTGATCCTTTGGCTTAGGCACTAGTTCCCAAACCTTATTCCTTTCAAATTGATGCAACTCCTCTTGCATTGCAATGATCCAGTGTGGATCTTGCTCTGCATCTTGAATGGATTGAGGCTCAACTTGAGATAGGAAGCAAGTGTGCATCAGGTTCTGGTTGACCTGATTTCTGGTTTGCACACCAGCTGAGATCTCTCCAATTACTTGGGTGATTGGATGATCTCTTGTTGTTACTAAATCAACAGGGGGTGTTGATTGTTCACCAGCCTGTGTTGTTGTTTCCTCTTGTGGAATAACAACTGGCTCTTCAGGATGATTTTCTTCAAGAGGTTGAACTTCTTCTTCATCATCACTGCTCTCATTCTTTTGTTGAGAGGTTGTGTTCTCTTCTTTAACCTGTAATCTGTTTATATTTTCTGAAATAGAATGTACCTGCAAAGGTTCTATGGTAGAAGTAGACTTCTCCTTGTAACACATGTTAGTCTCATCAAAAGTAACATGAACAGATTCTTCAATTTTACAAGAAGATTTATTATATACCCTATATGCCTTGCTGGTCATAGAGTATCCCAGAAACACTCCTTCATCAGCTTTAGCTTGGAATTTTGCTAGATACTTCTTGTCATTATTATGAATATAACAAGCTATATTAGGTTTCTATTATTATGAATAGAACAAGCTATATTAGTACAGCCAAAAATTAGTACAGCCAAAAATTTTAAAATAAGCTATTTTAGGTTTCTTCCCTTTGAGCAATTCATAGGGAGTCTTGCCCTTTAGTTTATGTATCAGGCTTCTATTTAGCACATAGTTGGAGGTGTTCACTGCCTCAGCCCAAAAGGATAGAGGTAGGTGAGCATCTCCCAATAATGTAGTAGCAGATTCAATTAGGGTTCTATTTTTCCTTTCAGCTACCCCATTTTGTTGAGGAGTTCTAGGAGCTGAGAAAGTATGCCTGATCCCTTCACTTTGACAAAACTCTTGCATGAGAAGAGAATCAAACTCTGTCCCATGATCACTTCTGATCAGGGCAATGTGAGTGTTGAACTCAATCTGAATGCATTTGAGAAAATCTGTCAAACACTTGAAGTTATCAGACTTCTTCCTCAGAAAGAATACCTAAGTGAATCTTGAGAAGTCATCTACAACCACTAAAGTATAGGACTTCCCTCCTAAGCTTTGTACTGTGATGGGTCCAAAAAGATCCATGTGCAACAGATACAAAATCCTAGGTGAATCACTCTTATTAAGTGACTTAAAGCTATTTTTAGTTTGCTTGCCTAATTGACAAGCCTTGCAAAGTCCTTCCTTCTTGTAGGGGCCAGAAGGTAGTCCTCTAACAAGGTTGTCCTTGGATAGCCTAGCAATGGTTCTAATGTTTAGATGTCCTAATCTCTTATGCCATAAAACATTTGGCTTAGATATGGAATTAAATAAACATATATCTACTTTAGATGAAAGAAAATCTACTAACTAAATGTTACCTGTCCTTTTACCTGTTAACACAGTTGTGTTATTCTCTGACTTGATCTTGCACAGGGATTTGTTGAAAGTCACCTTGTATCCTTCATCACATAGCTGACTGATACTTATCAGATTGTGCTTCAGTCCTTCTACATATGCCACTTTCTTGAAAGTGACTGAGCCTATCTGAGCAGCACCATATCCTTTGGTTTGGCCAAAATTTGAATCACCAAAAATCACTTTGGGTCCAAGTTTGGTTATGAAGGATTATAGGTTCTCCCTGTTCCCTGTCATGTGCTTTGAGCACCCACTATCCAGATACCATTGTTGGTTAGATACTGAATAGGTCTTTACCTGCACATGAACAGCTTACTTGTTTTTGACCCAGTTAACCTTGGGCCTAGGCTGATATCCTTTGAATTCAGAAATGAAGGACATCTCAGGTTGACTCTTATAGCCTTCAGGATGATATCTCCTAGGAGGTATTATCCATTCAGTATAGGGGTTAAAGCCTTGGGATGTGGGACTTCTAGAATTGAATCTAGATGTGCCATTGAAGGAATGTTCACAGACCTGATCTCTGTTCGACGATCGTCGGACTGAGGTCGACGATCTTGAGTCAGATCGTCGATCTCTGTTCGAAGATCAATTATACTGAAGTTCAGAGTTTGGATATCGTCGAGCAGAGGTCGATGATCTTGGGTTAGATCGTCGAGCTCTATTCGACGATCGTCGAGCTCTGCTCGACGCAATCTGTTGAACTGAAGTTTTCTCTGGCAGATCTGCACTCTTCCTAGCTACCTCTATTACTCCCTTTCCTTTGTCAGAGACAAATTTGATTGGAGTTGTTAATATTATAGGTTGGATAGATGAGGCACCCAAGCCCAGAGTACTGTTGAATCTAGAGTTCACTGTGCTTGTAATGTCCATCAGTCTGATACTTCTCCCATTTAGGGATTCTTCAAACTTTTTGGCCTTTGATAGTTCACTTTTCAGTGAAGCTATCTCCTCCCTACAGCATTCTAACTCCTCAGAGAGTTTGAGGTTATTTGAGTTTAGGATACTGTATTCAGATAATTTGTTTCTGAGAGAGATTATCTCTATCTCAGATTTCAGTAAGTCCAAACACAATGTCTTAAATTCAATTTTAAAGTCCTCAGAATTAAAATCAAAAGAGTCAATTACTTGATCTTCTTCTGGTTGAGTTTCTGAGTCTGAATCTGATTTTGCATCAGAGTTTTGTTAAGAGGCATTGATAGCCATCATACAAAATTCTTTTTCATCTACATCATCTTCATCATCACTGGAGTTGGATGAAGTTTCAGAATCCTCTTCTGTCTCACTCCATGTCTCAGCAACAAAGCCCTTCCTTGTATGTTTGTTCTTGCTGGAGGAGGCTTTATCTGAGCTGTTCTTTTTTAAGTCTTTCTCTTTCCTTCTTTCTCTTCTATCATTTCTGTCCTTGTTCTTGTTTTCTGGACAGTCAGGCACAATGTGGCCTAGTTTCCTGCAGCCAAAGCATATAATTTCTTTATCATTATTTGACTTATCATACCTTGGTTTATCATGTCCTTTGTATGGCCTTTTTCTGAAGTCTTTTCTGGCCAGTTTGTAAAATCTTTTGGCCAGTAGGCTGACCAACTCCTCATTGCCTGTGAGCTTTTCTTCAGGCTGATTCTCAATGGCTTTGAAAGCTATTGACTTCTCTTTCTTTGAGGCTGGTGAGGCAGCCTTCTGTTCTTCTTCTCTGTTCTTAATGAGCGGCACATAAGACTTGAGCTTGCCTAGGAGAGCTTCAGTAGTGATTTCATTTAGACTTCTGGCATCTTTGATTGGCCAGATTCTTGAATCCCAAGTACTGGGGAAGCACATTAGGATCTTGTCATTAAGCTCAGTCAATGAGATTTCTTTATCCAAGGTCCTTAGCTCATTGACAATCAGACTCAATCTGTTGTACATATCTGCTACTGACTCAGTCTCTCCTTTCTTGAAATTCTCATATTGGGTTATGAGGTGAGATCTCCTGTCTTTCCTTTCATCAGCAGACCCTGAGACAATTTCAGAGAGCTTGTCCCAAATTCCTTTGGCTGAGTTGCAGTCATCTACTTTCTGAAATATCTCATCAGACATTGTCTGAGCTAAGATGTTCATGGCCTTTGCATCTGTAGTTTTCCATTTCTTTATGTCTGCATCTGTTCCTGAGGGAGGTGGAACAGCATTTGTGCTTGAGCTTGCTGGTGAACTTGGACAAACTGTCAAGACAGAATTGAAAATATCTTCATCAATAGAGTTCATGTATAATTTAATCCTTGCCTTCCAGAGTGCAAACTTAGATAGATTGCACACTGGAGGTCTGGTGCTTGCATAATCCTTGTTCTGGGCCATGTATTTGAATAATATAAGATATAAAGAAAATAACCCTCTTAAGAGATTGATCTTATCAAGGATCTTTTGGTTCAGGTGTTAGCCTGTATGAGCAACCAACCTCCCTCTGATACCAATTGAAAGTGAGAGTAAGATCTATCTCAACTCTAGAGGGGGGTGAATAGAGTTTATTTAAATTAATTTCACAGTTGAAATTGATCAGCAAATATAAAATTCAATTTATAGTATAGTGTAGAGTGTAAATGAAGAGTTAAAAACAAAGAAGTAAAGAGCACAGCACACAGCAAATCAATCACACAAACAATCCAGAATACACAAGGAAATATAGTGGTTCCCCAAAAACCTGGGTACATCCACTCTTCTACCACCCTTGGTAGGAATCCACTCAGGATGAGTTGATCAGGTGTCCTGACACCAATGAGCTTTTGATAAGGTGCTCAAAAACCAAAACTGGATTTTTTGATAAGGTGTCTTGCCACCACTGAGTTTTGACAAGGCTCTCAGAACCAGACAGAACTTTTGAAGGGAGTTCAAGAACCCTTTTACAGCAGAAAAAGAAAAGATAAAGAGGTGAAGTTGTCTTCTCTGTTCTCAAATCAAATGAGAGAAGACTAGTGGATCTTTTGTTGTCAAAGCTCCCCCTGAGTTGTAGACAGGTTCAGGAATGGAAGCTTTGCTCTAAGGTGATAGGCCATCAAAACTTTAGATCTCCAGCAAAGGATTGTTTCAGCAAAAAAAAGTTGAAAGATGAGGTGTCTGGAGTTCTTGAGATGAGGCTGTGATCACTCTTCTGTAAGCAAAAAAAGACTGTTATTCTGATTCTTCAGAAGATGATCACTTGTTATCTGTCACAGCTTAATTCTTCTTTTTTTATTTTTTTAGTATTGTATATTCTCTCTATATTTCTGAAGACAAGAAGAAGGATCTTATTCTCTGAAAAGAATTCTTGTCAAGGATAGCCATTGGCAGTCATAAATGTCTTCCATAAAGAGTCTTGTCTTTTAGAGGAAGGTCCAATAAAATATTTCCTGAACAATTCCTTGAAACTTGCTCTAGAATAAAGATAAACGGCTGGCAGATCTCCTTAACATAAATGCTGAGGGATTTCAAAAACATTCCAAAGACTGGCAGCATTTGAATCCTTAGAATCGTTGATCTCTCAGAAAAATCGTCGATCTGAGCTCTACTATCGTCGAACTGAGCTCAGAGATGAAAACAGATCAAGCAGACAGAAAACATCGAACTGAGCTCGAAGATCGTCGAACCGAGCTCAGCGACCTGAAGAATAGCTGAAGAGAGATCGTCGACCTGAGCTAGAAAAACGTAGAATGCAGATCGACGACTAGCCAAAATTGTCTGAAAGCAGATCGTCGATCTGAGCTCGAAGATCGTCGACCGGAGTTCGACGATTTATCAAGTTGAGCTCAGAGAGCGTCGAACCGAGTTCGACGTTTCGTCGACCGGAGCTCGACGAAAATTGCCTTAGACTTGGCTCTATATCCTTGTCATTGGAATGATCCTGGGGGCAGCTTCAAACCTAAGTTCTAAGCCCTAGACTCATTCTAATGTTGACCTTTACAACTATACAACTAGGTCAACCTGGTTTCCTAAGACAAACATAGTGATCCTTACCCAAATTAGTAATAGGGTGTTCCAGCAGCCTCTATATAAGGATTCATCCACTAATTTCCCATATTCATCCTTGTGTAGTGAAACTGAGGAACCCATTGGGGTTCTCATAGTAGAAGAATTTTTCATACCATATTTCTTAATCAACTCCTTTGTGAACTTAGATTGAGAGATGTATATACCATCTTCAGATTATCTAACTTAAAATCTCAATAAGAACTTCAGCTCACCCATACTGCTCATTTCAAACTTGTCATGCATAAGCATGACAAATTTTCTACATAGCAGCTCATTAGTAGAACCAAAAATTATGTCATCTACATAAATCTGAACTAGGATACTTGAACCTTTGATGTCCCTTAGGAATAGTGTCTTATCTATCTTCCCCCTAGAGAACTTGTTGTCTATGAGAAAGGTAGATAGGGTCTCATACTAGGCTCTAGGTGTCTGTTTTAACCCAAACAATGCTTTATGTAATCAGAAGACATGAGAGCTAAGTTTAGGATTTACAAAACCTAGTGGCTGTTCTACATAGACCTCTTCCTTCGATGTACAATTTAGGAATGCATATTTACAATCCATCTGGTAGACTTTATATCTTTTATAAGCTGCATATGCTAAAAATAATCTAATGTCTTCTAGCCTAGCTAAAGGTGCAAAGGTTTGGTCAAAGTCTATCCTTCCTCTTGTCTATACCCCTTAGCCAAGAGTCTTGCCTTATTTTTAACTATGACTCCATTCTCATCTAATTTATTCCTATATATCCACTTAGTTCCTATGACATTATGATTTCTAAGTCTAAGAACTAGACTCCAGACTTTACATCTCTCAAATTGATTATGCTCTTCTTGCATTACCATAATCTAGTTGGGGTCTGAATTGTCTTCATACTTCTTGGGTTACATCTGAGAGAGAAATATAGAGAACAGAACCTAATTATGATGTCAACTTCTAGTAGTCACTCCTACCCTGCCATCACCTACTATTTGATCAATAAGATGATCTCTAAGATGTCTAACAGCTACAAGCAGATTCCTACCATCACTTAGATCTTTAGGTAGAGAAGGATGCGTCTCTTCCTCCCCTGGGAAGTGACTGTGTCTTCTATAGGAACTACATCATTATTTATAGCATCTAATTCTATATCAGATGAATCTTCTATTTTTATTTTTTCTATTTTAGAGTCAACATCTCTTAAACTAGAATTGTTAGATAGTTTATTATGTAAGACTGAAGTTTCATCAAAAACAACATTAATTGATTCTTCTACCACTTCATGTTTCAAGTTGTAGATCTTATATTCCTTGCTATGATTTCTATAGCCTTTAAAAATACCTTCATAGGACTTCTCTGAAAACTTAGTTAGATAATTCTTCCCATTGTCTAAGACATAGCCCTTACTTCCAAAAATTTTGAAATAGGACAGACTTGATTTTCTGCCTTTCATTAGTTCATGGGGAGTCTTATTGTGACTTTTGTTGATCAAGGCCCTATTCTGAATATAACATGCAGTGTTTACAGCCTCAGCCCAGAAATATTCTGGGAGAGATATGTCACTTATCATAGTTCTAGCAGCCTCAATGAGAGTTCTATTTTTCCTCTCAGCAATTTCATTTTGTTGGGGAGTTCTACGAGAGTAGAATTCCTGAAAGATCCCTAGTTCATTATAAAATTTGTAACTTTTTTCAGAATTAAATTCTATGTCATGGTAACTTCTGAATTTGACCACAGAATAGCCCTTTTCGATTTGAATTTGTTTGACAAAATCTGCGAGAATGTATAGAGTTTCAGACTTTCTCCTTAGGAAGAATACTCAAGGAAATCTGGAGTGATCATCTACAATCACATATGTGTAAGACTTCCTACCTAAATTAAGAATTTGCATAGGACCAAATAGGTCCATATAAAGTAAGTACAGACACCTCTCAGTGTCTTTGGACTGAATGCTCTTGAAGGAGACTTTTGTCTATTTGTATCTTTGACATGCAAAACACATGCCTTCTTTGGAGAATTTTAGATGGGGTCCATTTATAATTAGGTCCATAGAAAAAAACTTTCTCAAAGCTCTATAATTTAAGTGAGCTAGCCTCTTGTGTCATTGCATACACAAAGTGTCTTTCTCACTTGCTACTAGGCATACAGGAGAATCCTTATTTATACTTAAGAAATTTAGATAATAAATATTGCCACTCCTAGTGCCTGACAAGATGATCTCTTGATCACTTGCATTCCTTATCAGACACTTATCATTGTGGAATATGATTTCAATACCTATATCACAAAGTTGACTTATGCTTATCAGATTGTGGTTCCATCCTTCCACAAAAGCCACTTTTGTGATAATCACTAGATCATTAGAAATGTTACCATATCCCTTGGTGAGTCCTTTTTCTGAACCTCAAAAGATTACTTTTGGTCTATCCTTTACTGAAGCATAGTCCCTTAGTAGACTTCTTGTTCCATTCATGTGCCTGGGATAGCCACTATCTAAGTACAATATTGGCCTTTCTGTGGTACTTGGATCCACCTATAATCACAGAATTAATTAACCTTCGGCACCCAAATAGTTTTGGGGCCATATTTCCTATTAGACTTAGCTGTGTAAAGCACAGTAGGCTTTCTGAACAGATGAGTATATGACTTAAATGAGGGTATTGTTGGATCATACCAACAATCTAAGGAAAAATTCCCAGCCTTCCCACAACACTAACATTCAAATCTGTTATATCTTCTCTTTGGATGCACTTTTGAAGTTGTACTTTTGGGCAACTTAGAGTTCATATTCATATTACATGGTAGAGGTGCAACATTGACACCCTTATCATTCAGGTTTAAGTGTTGTGCACTGGGACCAGATCCAAGAATTCCTTGGCTCCTTAGATTGATCACTCCTTGTGGTGGTCTGTGGGCCTTATAGCCATTAGATTTTTTTCCTTTCCAGCTAGGCTCTTTATTGACCTTGTTGGTGGTGCACTTAGAATTTATGTATCCAGGAACACATGATCCCTTGCATCTGTTAGAAGTCAGATGCTTGGCTGATTTCTTAGCTGGACTTATTGGAGCTTTACCCTTAGGCTCAGGTTTCTAATAGATCTTATTATCCTCAATATATCCTACACCACTTCTAAATGGTGTAGAAAATGTATCAATAATAGGTAGCACAAACTTAGGTCTTGAGAACTGTTTCAGGAGTTGTCTTTCCTGAAGAATATTTGCTTCCAGGTCCTTGATGGTCTTGTCTTGTTCTGCAATAGTCTCAGTCTGACTATCTATTTTATTGGTTAAGTCTATGAGCTTTATTTTTTGAAGGTCCAACTTGCTGTTGGCCCTTTCCAACTATAAAGGTACTGCTCTCAGAGAATCTAGCTCTCTGGCTTGTTCCTTAACTAGCTCTTTGCTTGTAATCAAAGCCTTCAACAACTTCCCATATATGTCGATGAGTGTGTTGAAATCTTCTTCAGAATCTAAACCACATTCACTATTATTAGAAGAATGTGAACATGATTCATTTTTTGATGCTGATCTAGAGCCTGAGGTAAAACTTGTAGTAAAAGGTTTTACCTTAGCAGTATTTGAACAATCCAGATCTTCTTCTTCTGTTATGGTCATCAGCCCTTGATCTGTATAGTCTTCACTATCACTGAATGACAGTGTGGTTCTTCTTATGTTGTTGGCCTCCTCAATGGTCATTAAACCCAAAATAGTCTCCTTTTCTAATTCAAATGAATCTATCTCACTATCTGAAAGAGTGGACTTCTTCTTGGCCAAGAGGCTTTTGTCAAACTTCTTATGTTGTCCAGTCTTCCAATTTTCAGACTTTTTCTCCTTCCTTTTTACTTGGCAGTCAACAATGACATGCCCTTGCTTGTTACAGCAATAGCAAACAAGATTTGTCTTAATGTGTTTACTCTGATAAGAACTATACTTGTCCCCAGATTTCATTTTCCTGGGTTTCTCTGAGTGATCTGTCTTCTTATGAGAAGAATCTCCAGTTGGACCCTTCCAGCTGCCCTGCCTCCTTCTCCTCAACATCTTCTTGAATTGACTTGAGAAGAGTGACAGTTCTTCTTCAGTCATGTCCCCTTCTGATGAGGAAGATTTTGTGCATTTTGAGACGCATCCTGTCTTTCTGAGGGAGTAGATTTCTCCCTGACTTTCCTGCTTGTCTCAGCCTTTAGGGCCAATGACTTTTCTCTGTTAGGTGCTCTTGCTGAGTCTTCTTTAGAATTCCTGAGATTTAGCTGTAGCTCATGAGATAGCAGCTTGTCAAATAGAACCTGGGGTCTATATTGGCTAAGTTGCCCATTTCTCTAATAGCACAAATCTTGATGTCTCATTCCTTATTCAATGACCTCAAGAACTTGTCATTGAGTTCATAATTGGTGAAATTCCTGCCATATGCTCTCAGTTTGTTCACTATTCTGAAAAATATCTCAAAGCTCTCACTATGTCATTCTTTTCTTGCCTGAAGGCTTCATACTACTAGTTTAATAAAGATTTTCTGTCATCTCTAACCTCATCAGTGCCTTCTATATATACAATCAATGATTCCCACATTTCCTTGGATGTTTTGCAATGAATCAAGTTTTGGAATGTGGAGTCATCTATAGCACTGACAATTATGTTCTAAGCCCTCTTATCTATAGAGGCTAGAATTATCTTATCCTTGTCCATTTCCATGTAGGTCTTAGGTGTCCTTATGTTGGCATCAAGAATTGACACTTTCATAGTTATGAAAGGTCCTTACAATACTGTGATGTATATTCTTGGATCTGCAGCCTCCATGAAGAGTCTAACCCTTTTCTTCCAAATCCCAAAGTTTTCTTTAGAGCAGATTGGGAGTTTGATGGATTGGTTTTCTCTTTGAGCCAAGATTTGTTCTTAGTTAATCCTTAGGATTCTCACTAGACTGTTATGCCTTCGTAGTGAACATCCCTTTGATACCAATTGTAAAGTGTTTGTTTAGGATAGAGAATGACCTAGAGGGGGATGAATAGGTCCAATTTAAATCTTGGCTACTTTTAGATTATAGAAATTTCCTAGTTTGTTTATTAACACAGCAACAATATTTAAGAACACTATTGATCTACAAAATACAGCACAAATCTAAGCTTGCTAATCACAGCACAAAACTAATTTTAATAATCCCAGCACACATCTAATTTTAATAATCACAGCACACATCAGAGTATAGCATAACACTGCATAGCAGTTTTATAGTGGTCCCCCAATTTATGGGTACGTCCACTTTCCCCCTTCGCATATCTAGCAATGAGCCAGATTCGGCGAAACTTCTTCTTTCTTTTCCTTAGATCCTCAGATCTTACACCTCAAATCCCAACTGGCTCCTATAACTTAGACAAAACAATGTCCTACCTCAGATCCTCAAGATCTTACAACTCATGTTCCTCTTCAAGAACCCTACCTCAGAATGATGCTCCACTCCTACTTCTTAGGCAAACCCTTGCCCTACAACCTCAGAACCTTTTAGTTCCTACAACTCAGAGAAATACTCCTTCTCCTACCTCAGGCTCACAGCCCTACCTCAGCTTTCATAATTTAGTCTTACAACTCAAAGATATCAATCTCCTACACCTCAGATCTATTATAGATCTTACAAAATTAATATAACTGAAGGAATTTATGTTTTGAAATGTCACCAAGGAAGAAAGAGATTGGTGACATCTTCTTGATCAAATCTTGATGTGTAAACTTCACCCTTAATCATGGCTATGAAGAAATAAGTCCAACCGTTCTTAGCTTTTTCAAAGCTTCTTGAAGGAGAAGGTAGGGTTGAACTTGGCTGGAGAAGATTGAAGTTGATTCACGATCTACCTCCCCTCCACATTCAGAATTCTATTGAAATTTTCTGACAGACTTAGATGAGAAGAATGATTATCGTTGTCTCTGTTTCTGTTGTGTTGGTCTCCTTATATAGGCTTTGGCAAGAGTGACCATCTTCCCTAGTTAATCCACTGACATCTGACAGTTCTGACAGTTGTCAAAACTTCAGGCTTTGAAATCTGGACTTAGAAGAATTTTTGTCTGAGAGCTTTTGCATGAAGTTGTTAACATCAGGTCTGAGTGCTGACTCTTCTATACTTAGATTGTGTCGACACCAGTCCTGGGTGTCGACACTTCTATTATAGGGATGTCGACACCAATAGAGTGTGTCGACACTACTAACTTCTTGTCTCAATACAACTTGTATCAAATATATCGATACTAGTCCTGAGTGTCGACACATTTGGTTTCTAGTCTCGACATAACTTCTATAAAATATATCAACACTAGTCCTGAGTGTTGACACAGCTTGCTTCCAGTCTCGACATAACTTGTGTGGAATGTGTCGACACTAGTCCTGAGTGTTGACACAGCTTACTTCCAGTCTTGACATAACTTGTGTAGAATGTGTCGACACTAGTCCTGAGTGTTGAAACAGCTTGCTTCCAGTCGTGACATAACTTGTGTAGAATGTGTTGACACTAGTCCTTAGTGTTGACACGGCTTGCTTCCAGTCTCGACATAACTTGTGTAGAATGTGTCGACAAGTCCTGAGTGTCAACACAGCTTGCTATTTGACTGACGGTGTCGACCCAAGTCCTGGGTGTCGACACAGATTGCTTCCTGTCTCGACACTACTTGAATAAGAGTGTTGACACTAGTCATGAGTGTCGACAGAACTTGATTCCTTATCTCAGCACTTCTTCTATAAAGGTGTCGACACTTGTCTAGTGTCTCGACACTTTTGTACTTAGTTTAATTTTCTTCCTTTCAATATGGACACTGCACAAGTAAACTCAACATTCATCAAATAAAAATTTGTGTATATCATTGAGTTGAAAGGGCTTCTCCAAATCAAGTACACAATTCTCAATGTACCCAACACTCTCTTACTCTTTTATTACCCTTATAATGAAATAATTGGACCCAAGATAACCTAGGTTTCACCTAACTTTAATTCTTTTGCAAGAAACGAACCTTCACATCACGAACAATTATGGAACTTGGACAGTGATTTCTCTAGACATAAAATTGGAAACAAGTATTTCTAGGAAAACTCTATAGTTAAGCAAGAACCAAAGGTAATGTTTGGTGACTCTAGCTGCAGTCAAATACAAGGGTGTGGAATGATCAGAGATGGGTCAACTGTATTTGACAAGTTTTCTTATGTTGAATGGTTGAAGTACAGCCTAATTCACATAAGCAAATTATATGACAAGGAATATAAGGTTGTATTCAATCATAGTCAATATCTTAAAATTTCATCAATCACAAGCAATGTTCCTCTTACTGCTAATGGGAAAGGAATTGTTTATATAGTTGACATTTCCTCAAATAGAAATGAAATTTGTCTATTTAATTATAACTTAAGCAATGTAGAGTTTTGGCATAAAAGTTTAGGGAACTTAAATCTAAAAATAGTGTCCAAACTCTACAAGGATAATTTTGTTAGAGGACTGCCACATGGTAGATATGAAAAGAAAAAGCTCTATAAAGCCTGCTAATTAGGTAAGTAAACTAGGGATTTATTTAAAAGCGTAAATAAGAGTGAACCCGGAAGAATCCTGTGTTTCTTACACATGGATCTATTTGGGTCCATTACTATCCTTAGCTTAGGAGGAAAGTCATACTCATTGGTCATTGTGGATGATTTTTCAAGATTCTCTTGGGTGTTCATTTCGAGAACTAAATTTGACACTATCAAGATTCTCTCAAACTTCATCACACAAATTCAAACTAAACCATATACTTTAGTTGTAATGATATGAAGTGATTATGGCTGTGAGTTTGAGTCTTGTAGAATGTTTGAATTCGATGAGAATGAAGGAATCAGGCATTACTTATATGCTCCAAGAACTCCATAACAAAATGGAGTTGCAAAGAGAAAGATTAGAACCCTGATTAAATTAGTAAGAACATTCTTAGTTGAGGTCAACGTTCATATATCCTTCTAGTCGGAGGTAGTGAACATAACCAACTCTATTCTTAATAGAACCCTCATACGTAAAACTAAGGGTAAGACCCCATATGAGATGTTGAAAGGCAAAACATCAAATATATCATACTTTAAGATATTTGGGTACACTTGTTATATACATAATAAGGAAAAAACCATCTTGCCAAAACTGATAAGAAAATATATGATGGAATTTTCATTAGCTATTCCAAATCTTGCAAGGCTTACATATATTATAATAAAAGAACCTTTAAAATTGAATAAATAATGCATATATTATTTGATGATATTATCATGATGTGTGAAGGAAATAGTACATCCACAAACTCTTGCTTGAAGGTAAAAGAATTAACTAATCAGATGAAACATTTGGATTTGGTGTAAACTGGTTTAAGTTCATCAAAACCTCCTGTAAAATCTTAATTAACTTAAAGGACTATAAAGCTCAACCATGAATAATCAAATGATGGGTATGATGATTTATCTAAACATGCCAATCAGGTTAATGCTAAATCAATTGAAAATGATGAAAGACATATTGAAGAACTCGAAGATGTTCAAGCAATTATTCTTGATCCTCAACAAGATAAAGCAGAAGTTAATCCACCAAATCTTGTTACTCTAGGAGATCACCCTACCTCACAAATAATTGGGGATATCTGAGTAGGTGTGTAAACTAGGAGTAAATTTACCAATGTGATGAAACACCAATGCATTATTTAACAAGTTAAGCTCAAAATGCTTTAAAAAGTAAAAAATAATTCATACTAGATAATAGTAATGTAAAAAGAACTTAGTCGATTTGAAAGAAGCAAAGTATGTTCTCTAGTTCAAAGGACAAGAAAGTACTCAATTATTTTAACTAAATTGGTATATAGAAATAAGCTAGATACTGAAGACAATATTGTTAGAAATAAGGCCAGACAAGTTACTCAAGTCTACAAATAAGAAAAGGGAATTGATTATGATCAGAACTTTTCTCATGTGAAAAGACTTGAATACATAAGGATATTTTTTCCTATCTAACATATAATAAAATAAAGTATTTTAAATGGATATAAAGAGTGTTTTTCTCAATGTTATTCTACAATAAGAGATCTATGTAGAATAACCTCCCGGCTTTGCCAAACACACTCATCCATCCTTTATTTGTAAATTAAATAAGGACAAATATGGTCTCTAGAAGATTCTAAGAACCTTGTATATGACTTTCTACCTTCCTCCTTGAACAGTCCTTTATGAGGGGTGTGGTAGATAAAACATTGTTTATTAGAAGGCATAAAGAAAAAAATACTATTAATATAATCTAAAGAAGGCATTCATATTTCTCAATCAAAGTATATTAGAGAATTGATAAAGAAATTTGAACTTGAGAGTGCCAGCTCTATGAAAAACCCCTTGGCTATAAACATAGTAATTGATAAGGATGAGGTAGGTAAACTAGTTGATCAAAATATCTATAGGGCAATCTTAGGATCTCTTATATATCATACTGCTTTTAGACCCAACATAATGTTTGTAACTTGTGTTTGTGCATGATTTTAGGTTGAACCTAAAGATTCTCATATGGCCTTTGTAAAAAGGATATTGAGGTATTAAAAGGGACACCTAAGTTAGGCTTATGGTGTCCAACAGAATCAGGATTTAAACTAACTAGGTACTCAGATGCAGACTATGTTGGATATATGATTTATGAGTCCGATATTTATAGTGTATTTCAGACTCATCTGGGTTAGTTTTCACGCGTTTGCACTTCATTTTTAGTTCTATATCGTTCATATTTTTTTCTAGCTTTACTTCCACTTGAAGTGCACATTTTGGCTAGCTGTGGTGTGCAATTGCGCACTATTTTGTTGGGGGTGAGCACATGGTGCTCCCCAAGTCTCTCTTTAAGTTTTTTCTTTCAGTTCTGTATATTGGTGGCTTGTGCCCCATTGTGAGGTTTGCTGTGCAGGTGGTCAGAAAGCCCAGCCTACAAATTGTCCCCTGTGTAAAATGCACGGTCATGCATTTTCTTCGCGCACTGTTTTAGTGTAATCGTGTGTTTTACTCAGTGGTTTCTTGGGATTTCTGGTCCGCCCGTGCGTTTAGTTCTCGCACGGTTTGTTCCAAATTGTGTGAGAAGAATCGCACGTCCTGCTTGTTTTGGCCTTGTTCTGGGTGCTCTGTGGTTACCCGTGTGTTTTGGCCTCGCACGGTTGATTCCAACCATGTGTGACCATTTTTGCATGCTTTTATTACTTATTCCTGATCGCACGGTCGTGCGTTTCCTTCACGCATGTTTTGGGTCGATCGTGCACGATCATTTAACAAAAATACTCAGTTCTATTTTTTGCCCGTGCGTTTTTCTTCATGTACAGTCTGCGCCCATGCGTTTTGCCCATGTGTTATGAAAATTCTGCACGATTTCTATTTAAACCACTGGTTTTCAGGGTTTCAGGGAGTCGATTTGGCAGCCAATTTCTTCCTTTGGAAGGGGGTTTTGCCCCGTTCTTCATCCTCCAAGCTAGGGATTTGCTCCCTATGAAGTTCCCTTGTATCCATGGCGTAAAGAAGTGAGTTTCCACTATACAATCTCTGCGAAGTAAGAAAGAAGTGAATGTTTGACGTGGACAACATAGACCAACGAGAAGACGGGTGCTTAGGAAGCTGTGACAGCCTTCCCCGACCCCGGACGCAACCGATGAGTGGCTTGCTAGACACAGATTTACAACCCGGTGCTTCCTCCCACATCTACGGTAAAGACTCATTCGTTATTTGTACCTCTACCTTTCTCTTCCACATTTCTAGGTTTTTGTATTTTATTTTCATTAATATTTGATGCAAGAACTTTGGTGAACCTTGTGCTTAATTTCATTTACTTTTGTTCATGTTTGTGAGTGATGTAGTGGTGTCTGCTTAAGTTACTTGTGGTAAGAATGTTTGTGTTTGCTACACTAGCAAGTACTAAGTATGAGCGTAGTGATGAGGTGATTACGACCCTCAATTCCGCAAGCCTACTCGTTCATCCGCCCCACGATTCGCGTATAGCGGCCCATTTAGTCTTCCATCCCGCATGGCAAAGCGATGCATAGCGGCATTATATAGGAGTAGTTGTTAGCCTTTTGCTTGATTTTTTGGTAACCTTCAAAACCTCTTTAGTTAATTCCTACCTAAGGACTTCAATCTCAAGTCCTCCTCAATATTAACTCTACCTTATCGTGTTCCTTGAGAGATCGATACTTGGGGAAATTCGCCCATTTTATATTACTTGTGCGACTGATACACTTACCATCACATTCGTATCAAGTTTTTGGCGCTGTTGCCGGGGAACACAGTCGTGTGAGTTTCTTGAGAGGGAGACGTGAGATTTCTTTCCTTTTCCTTTGTAAATCGCTTTTGTTTTGTTCTATTTCATTTTAACTTGCCTTTTTCTTGTTTATTTAGGCGACTGTAGTGATATATTGTTGGATTTATTAATTTGCACAATTTATTTTGAATCATCTATTTCGACACCATGTGGGGATATTCGTATGCCCAATGTCGTTGGTGTGGAAATTCCTCCCACGCTAGTCTTGAATGCCCGACGAGAGATATTGAGCATAAGACTCAGCGCATAATGCATGAGATGATGTTTTCGTACAACCCTTCAAACACTGTGCCCCGAGCTTATGTTCATTCGCCCTTGCCGCATACAACGTTCTATTATGCTTCTCTGATATCACATGGACCGCAGAGTACTGGGAGAAAGTGTTTGTATTGTCGTAAAATAGATCATGTCCTGAAGGATTGTGCCGAGTACCTCCGTGTTATGGAAGAGGATGATGAGACGGACATCCGGATCATCCCGACTCCTACCCTCGG
Source organism: Platanthera zijinensis (assembly GCA_039513925.1). Taxonomy (NCBI): domain Eukaryota; kingdom Viridiplantae; phylum Streptophyta; class Magnoliopsida; order Asparagales; family Orchidaceae; genus Platanthera; species Platanthera zijinensis. The sequence goes on from CM077080.1 coordinate 205,548,600, forward strand.
TGGCATGCCTTCATCGTCTATTTATGTGTCCCTATCACCTTCATTTTTTGAAGGGAATGATGCGGACACAACCACCATATGTGTGGCTGATCTAGGCTTTGACGTGGCTGAGCCCATCTCTCCTGTGCATACAGCTCCAAGAGTGGAACTGATTCTTTATTAGGAACCTGTGCTTGACTTTAATTAAAGCAATGTTCTTCCTCCTTTTGTGCATTCTACTACAATCATTTCTTACGACATTTTTGACGATGCAATGCAAGTTGAGTCTTGTGATGCATGGATTTTTTTCCACTCCCATGGATGAGGACAACCTTCCTGGTGTCAAGGATTCTCCCTCAACACCAAAGGAGGAAGTCCAAGTCTTGGTGGAGGCCTCTATGGATCCTACCAAGCCTTGTTGCATTGTCGATAATGCCGATGATATTTATCTACCTCAGCCTTTAGGGAGAGAAACCGGGATCACTCCCTCGATTATTTCCCTATGTTCTTCATCTCTTTTATTCCTTGATCCCCTTTCTATATCTGAGCCCATGCGGGTTGAGTCTTCGCAGGTGCTTCAGGAGGAATTAGAGCTTTCTGCTCCAGTCATCGATGATAGTATCCTCTTTTGTGAGGAGGTTGATTCCTCCTCTATTGAGGAAGCTCCATTGATTGCTTTCTCCTCCTGCCGTCTCCCTGCTATGGATGATACCTTGCAGGGCAAGGATTTTTTGTGTGAGTTTAGTGAGGACCAGGCCTCCTCCTCATCTTACATTATGTTTCCTCTACTTGCAGTTTGCACGTATTATTATTCAGGTAGAGGGGTTACTGTTCTATTACCGTATCGGTACCCGTTACGGACACGGATATTAGGACAGTTTCCTGTTCATTTTTTATTTCATAGGCCCATTATCTAGAATTGTATGTTAGCCGAATAAGTCGTGCTGGGATGACAATAAACCCAGTACTTATCTTTCATTTTCTGCATTTTAGTTTTATTATTTCTTTGTATTTTGTATATTTTTCTTTTTTTTGCGGAGCTCACCCCTGCAGGTATTCTTGATAACTTCGTATTGGCGGGGTTATGATTCTTTGTATGGCGGGCCTGCCTAAGTTTTTCAAGCATCTTCTGGTATGCTCATTGGCTGAGCATTGGGTAACCTCTTCCCTTGTCTTTATCTGATTTAAATTTCTATATCATATGCTTTGTAGTTTAGTTTAAGTCGGGGAGAGAGCTGATGTTTGTTACCCTTTGCACGCGCGCATTTCATTTGCATACTAGAAGCCTTTATTGTTTTATTTTGATTTTTTTTCATTGCATCGCACACCACTACACCCACATGAGCACGTGCTTAGCCGTTAGCATATCGCAAGTTAAACTCATTTCTTTGTTAGATTTGAGAAAATTATTGTGCTGCTTAGGATTATGAGACGGAGTAAAATGTTGATCTTGCTGTGCTTCTAGTCAACTGCCCTAGTCTCGTATAGAAATTTGAGCAGATTTAATTTTTAGGTATGCTTAAAGTTTTATATTTTTCTATTTGCGTAGATACTTTTTATTCTACTCAAAAGTTGGTGAATCCGGAGTGAATCAAACGTTTGTGTAGGGATGTGTGTAGCTGTCACTAGACTCGTTTTGCTCGAGTCAGGAGGAAGGATTATCTTTCTCGGTGGCTAAAAACTTGCCCCAAGCTACTCTCGAAGAATTGGTACATGGTTAGTCATGTGTGAGTGTGATGTAGCCCATCATTTTGGTCCGGTTGAGCTTTGTACCATTCCTAAATTCTTATCCTTGCTAGCCCCGTTGTGCCTACCCTTCTTTTGATTCAGCTCCACCTTTATTCACCAAAGCCTCATAGCCGATCCTCGTCGCACACCCAAGTTGAGCTTTAGGGTTTACATTTTTCTTGTTGGGGTGTTGATGTGGTGATTTTACATGTGAAAATGTGGATGTGCTCCAATGTTTATATTTGCTGAGATGAAAAAGAAAAGGATAAAAAAAAGTTTGTAAAAAGAAAAAGTGAAAAAAAGAGCAAAAGTTTAAATTAAAAATCTTATTGGAGATGTAATTATATTTGGAGTAGGAGGTGCACACACCCATTTATTAAAAGTTAAGTCTGGGGGTGTGGTGTACCTGCATATATTGTGGTTAGTGGTTGGATTCATTCTGTTTATGATAGCTCATTTGGGTTAGGTGCATTGCCTTCCTGTTTATCGTTGTTTACCTCACCGTAACCTAAGCCCCATGATTATCCTAAAGTCCTACGAATTCACGCTTGAGTCAAACTAGTACCGTGGAGAGAGTGTGAACGGGAAAGCGTATGGTCCCCGACATTGGTGGATTCCTTTGGAGGTGATCCTTAGCCCTGGTCTTTGGCAAAGCTCACCTTAGTGGCCTGCCTACTTTCTTCCTATGCGTGACCGGATGATTCACCGTGATTCAATTTTTTAGTAGCAATAAAATTTTGATATGCATTGTGAAAAAAACTTAAACTATTTTGCATACTTATAAATTTCCTCTATTATATTTGTACGCGTACGAGCATGCGACTTCACATGGTACTCCATCTCATAATTTCTATGTTAGCTAAGTCTTTTTTCCTATCTGCATAGATTTAGTTTTCTCGGGACGCGTAAATAGTTAAGTCTGGGTGTGTGATGAGTCTGATATTTATAGTATTTTTCGGACTCATCTGGGTTAGTTTTCATGCGTTTGCACTTCACTTTTAGTTCTATATCATTCATATTTCTTCTAGCTTTATTTCCACTTGAAGTGCGTATTTTGGCTCGTTGTGGTGTGCAATTGCGCACTATTTTATTGGGGGTGAGCACATGGTGCTCCCCAAGTATCTCTTTAAGTCTTTTTCTTTCCGTTCTGTATATTGGTGGCTTGTGCCCCATTGTGAGGTTTGTTGTGCAGGTGGTCAGAAAGCCTAGCCTACAGATTATCCCCTATGTAAAACGCACGGTCATGCATTTTCTTCGTGCACCGTTTCAGTGTAATTGTGTGTTTTACTTAGTGGTTTCTTGGGATTTCTGATCCGCCCGTGCGTTTAGTTCCAGCACAGTTTGTTCCGAACTGTGTGAGAAGGAACCGCACGTCCTGCCTATTTTGGCCTTGTTCTGGGTGCTCTGTGGTTACTTGTATGTTTTGGCCACGCATGGTTGATTCCAACCGTATGTGACCATTTTCGCACGCTTTTATTACTTATTCCTGATCGCACGGTCGTGCATTTCCTTCACGCACGTTTTGGGTCGGTCGTGCACGATCATTTAACAAAAATACTCAGTTCTGTTTTTTGCCCGTGCATTTTTCTTCACGCACGGTCTGCACCCGTGCGTTTTGCCCGTGTGTTATGAAAATTCTGCACAATTTCTATTTAAACCGCTGCTTTTCAGGGTTTCAGGGAGGCGATTTGGCAGCCAATTTCTTCCTTCGGAAGGGGGTTTTGCCCCGTTCTTCATCCTCCAAGCTAGGGATTTGCACCCTATGAAGTTCCCTTACATCCATGGCGTAAAGAAGTGAGTTTCCACTCTACAATCTCTGCGAAGTAAGGAAGAAGTGAATGTTTGACGTGGACAACGTAGACCAACAAGAATACGGGTGCTTAGAAAGCGGTGACAGCCTTCCCCGACCCCGGACGCAACCGATGAGTGGCTTGCTGGACACGGATTTACAACCCGGTGCTTCCTCCCACGTCTACGGCAAAGACTCATTCGTTTTTTGTACCTCTACCTTTCTCTTCCACACTTCTAGGTTTTTTTATTTGATTTTCATTAATATTTGATGCAAGAACTTTGGTGAACCTTGTGCTTAATTCCATTTACTTTTGTTCATGTTTGTGAGTGATGTAGTGGTTTGTCTGCTTAAGTTACTTGTGGTAAGAATGTTTGTGTTTGCTACACTCGCAAGTACTAAGTATGAGCATAGTGATGAGGTGATTACGACCCTCAATTCCGCAAGCCTACTCGTCCATCCACCCCACGATTCGGTGCATAGCGGCCCATGTATTCTTCCATCCCGCCTAGTGAAGCGATGCATAGCGACATTGCATAGGAGTAGTTGTTATCCTTTTGCTTTATTTTTCCGCAACCTTCAAAACCCCTTTAGTTAATTCCGACCTATGGACTTCAATCTCAAGTCCTCCTCAATATTAACTCCACCTTATCGTGTTCCTTGAGAGATCGATGCTTGGGGAAATTTACACATTTTATATTACTTTTGTGACCGGTACACTTGCCGTCACATTCGCATCAATGATTGATAGAAAATGTACCTCAGGAACATGTCTATTACTGGGTACAAAAATTATTTCTTAGTTTTGCAAAAATGAATTGACAATATCTACATCTACGCTTGAGGTTCAATATATCTCAGCTGGGAGTTATTGTTCACAACTACAATTAATGCAGACTCAATAATTTGATTATGGATACTCTTTCAGTAAGTTCACAATCTAATGTGACAGCTCAAGTGTTATCTCAAATATTTTAAATACTATACTCCATAACACTAAAAATAAGATAGAGATAAGAGATAACATCATCATAGATAGTATGGAGAAAGGGAAAATTGCATAAGAATTTATCCCTATTGAAGAACAAAGGGATGGCATCTTCACTGAACCTCTAGATGAAATGAAGCACAAACATTTCATAAATACTCTTAGAATATTAGATAGAGCTTCATAAATATTATCTAAAATTATTATTAAAATGCATGAAGTTTTTTGTTTCAAGAAAGACCTCAATATATGTTGACAACATGCTCTTGACGTATGATGAGATAAACTCAGCATACGCTTCCCTCTTGAAGTTAATTGCATTGATGTCTGATGAAAGCTTTAACATAAGACCTTGTAACGGTTTCTTATACTTATAGCAATCTTACCTATACATTGATAAGGCAACTACTATAGGCTGAGATATAAGTCAATTTATGCTCTTAATATATACTTAAGGGCTCGACTTAAGTATAAATACAAAACCACATTCAGTTGTCTTTTCCCTTCCTTCAAACATTTCATCTTCCCTCTCATTATTATTCACGTATAATGAGTTTTGCAGGGTCATAATGACAACACCACCAATTAATTTAGGATTCAATCTAGATTTCTACACCTTTGCAACTACAGATAAGAAGTTTCTTTATATTCTGGATTTTTTCAACTCTCAAGGATTAAAGTCAATGCTCTTTATCAGCACTTGGCTATAACATGTTGAACTTAAGGAGTTCAATTCTTCCTTAAATATGTCAGACGATTATGTTATATTAGGAATAATCTATGGAGTTCCCATGTAAATTACAAATGTTGAATTATCAGAAACTTTCAATCTACTAGATGGTAAGGATGAAATCATCTTTATGAATGAGGAATTTTGTGTTGTTCTACACATTATTGGTTTTGAAGGAAAGAAACCCTCAAATATGAAGAAAAATAAAGTCTCTAAAGAATTTTATTTTCCCATTGATGTGTTTGGTAAGGTTTTGTTATGTAAAGTGTCAACACTTGATGTCATTATTTGAACATAGCTTTTCTTTATAGGAATCTTCGTTTTAAGAATGGAGATAAACTGGAGGATATATTTGATGAGTTTAATATTAAAAAATGAAAAATCCTAGACACGTATCCCATGGAAGGATATTAATTATGGTGTTACAACACTCATTCCCAATAGTCAGTTTGTCCAAGAAAATTCTGATAATATAACTCTTTGAATGATGGGAGAGAGATACCAATAGGAATACTTATGTGGTTGATGCATTCCCTTCTTCTCTAGACACTACTACTGCTAAAATAACTTCTCTTCCATCTCCTTCACCATTTATTCTTCTTGAACATTCCTAAGTCTCTTCTTCTCTTCGTGATACTACTGAGGGTAATCCTATACACACCTCATTTCCTTAAAATATTCCCCCCACATCTTTCACAGATGTCTTTTTCCACACCAACGACATTGGGCATACGAATATCCCCACATGGTGTCGAAATAGTAGATTCAAAATAAATTTTACAAATTAATAAATCCAACAATATATCACTACAGTCGCCTAAACAAACAAGAAAAAGGCAAGCTAAACAGAAATAGAACAAAAAAAGCGATTTACAAAGGAAAAGGAAAGAAATCTCACGTCTCCCTCTCCATAAACTCACATGACTGTGTTCCCCGGCAACGGTGCCAAAAACTTGATACAAATGTGACGGTAAGTGTATCGGTCGCACAAGTAATATAAAATGGGCGAATTTCCCTAAGTATCGATCTCTCAAGGAACACGATAAGGTGGAGTTAATATTGAGGAGGACTTGAGATTGAAGTCCATAGGTCGGAATTAACTAAAGGGGTTTTGAAGGTTGCGGAAAAATAAAGCAAAAGGATAACAACTACTCCTATGCAATGCCGTTATGCCTCGCTTTGCTAGCCGGGATAGAAGACAACATGGGCCGTTATGCACCGAATCGTGGGGCGGATGGACGAGTAGGCTTGCGGAATTGAGGGTCGTAATCACCTCATCACTACGCTCATACTTAGTACTTGCTAGTGTAGCAAACACAAACATTCTTACCATAAGTAACTTAAGCAGACAAACCACTACATCACTCACAAACATGAACAAAAGTAAATGGAATTAAGCACAAGGTTCACCAAAGTTCTTGCATCAAATATTAATGAAAATCAAATACAAAATCTAGAAATGTGGAAGAGAAAGGTAGAGGTACAAACAATGAATGAGTCTTTGCCGTAGACGTGGGAGGAAGCACCGGGTTGTAAATCTGTGTCCATCAAGCCACTCATCGGTTGCGTCCGGGGTCTTATAATGCTCCAAATGTACATGTTAGAGGAAGAGCAGGAAGGCAAGGAAGAGGAAGAAATACCAAATGTCAAGAATTTACAAAAGCATAAAGAAAAGAATATTAAAAAGAGAAGTCTTATAATGCTCCAAATTCCAATTCACATATTAATATGAATCTAGAAGTCCCTTTATCTATATCTCATGATGATCCAGCCCTAGTAGAAGCTCTAACAAGAATTGGGGAAGAATGGCAGGCTGAAGATGAGGCTTATGAAAAAGACATTCTATAAAAAGAGCAAATTTATCTTGTAATTTTAAGATAGCAAGCCAAGGGAGGTAGGCAATCATATTCTTTGTAAACTACTTGATCTTGAAGCCTACAGGTTAAATAATCCATGTGCAGTTAACGTAATTACTATACAAAGAGATAATAATTTGGGCCTGGGTGCATATTTTAATGTATATATCTTTTATGTAGAGAGACAAAAAGGACCAGAAGGATAACCTCTACCTCCTCCACCTATTAAATTTATACAAGATTATGTTTCTCTTACTAAGAATAAAATTTGAAATACTAGATGATTTTGAGCCAAAGTTGTTGAGACCAGTCACACCTGGAAAAGAAATTGAATATCTTAACAGATTAGTGGCAATACCGATTGAAAAGGGGTATACAATTACTAATGTGTATTGAAATTCTAAAAGGTATTTGGACAAAATATATGTGTTGTGCAATAGATTCAAGAACATTTAGACAAGGCCAAGCATATACATTATAAATATATTGAGCAAACTTTAAAGGCACTTATTTCAGCCTTATCTACATACTTAAAGTCCATGTAAAGTTATCTCTATCTTATTGTACTTACTTCTCCTTCTGATCCACATGTAAGAGCTTTTTGATAAAAAAATCTTAAGGAATGAAAATGGGGTTTGAATAGATTCTCCTGTCTATTTATTCTCTATATTTTAATTTTTGCACTCATCTAGAAGTTTATGATGATTTCTTTCTTGTTCAAAAGTACTTAAACCTGTAAAATTAGATATATCAAATAGGGGGAGATTGTTTGGAAAAATCTCTTCATAATTTGATATATCAGATTATCAAAGTGAAATAAGAAGTACTTATTTGTATAAAAGGCATATTGTATATAGCATAGAATTCAACGCAATTCAAAGAAGTGAATTGAAATTCTTTGAAGATCTCAGAGTAAGGATAACAAAATACGTTTACTTTGAGAAGATGTCGACCTTTGTCTATAAGTAATAAAAGTAGAAGTCAATGTATGTTCAGAAGTTCTAAATTATATCTCGACTACGATAAAACACTCAAAGATCAAGTTCTACAAAAGTCAGAGTATAAGTATATATTGAGATATCCTCTTGTGTACTCCATCTACATATACTTCTATTTCCATGCCAGAGTTCAATATTTCTTATGTCAACATCTATGCATAGCATATTCAAATTGAGCACAAGTAAATTAAGGTAACATATAAAATCTCTTTATAGCTGTTGATATTTGAGTATAGAAGGATATTACTCTTTAGAAACGAATTTGGTAAGGGATTATTGTTGATTGTCTGTGTTGAAACCAAAAAATTGGTCTCTGTGGAGTTCGGGGTCCCAAAAGTGGGGTGACCTCACACCTACTACACTTAGGAGAACGTCACCGGCCCAAAGCTCAGGAAACTAGGAATAGACCCTCGGCTCTAGCGTGGAGGTCCCACCACACACTCGGAAGATCACAAGAGCACTTCCCCTCCCTCACCAATGGTTGAGCTGGGTACTTTGGAGAGCTCTCAAACTCTACCAAGAAGAAGAAACCAAAGGAGGAGGAATCCAAAAACTCATCCCTCCAAAGGTACACAAGGGGGTCTATTTATAGTTTTTCCAAGCCTGGGGACCAAAAGGTCCAAAATACCCCCAAGGCAAGTAGGCCCTGGGCTAATAGAAAACATCCACACTGTTGGGTATTGAGGTAACTCCACCCCAATGGCACAATGGTAAAGCGTGTCCAAAAGAGGTCCAAGGGCAGGAGGAGGCTAAGCCATACCCCCTACCTCCCCGGGCACCCGAGACGAGTAGGCTAACCGTGCGGGCAAGTTACTGGTCGCCGGCCGGTCTCGCCCCGTGAGCTAAATATACGGGTGAGACCCTGTCCGCCAGCCAGTCCCGCCCCACGAGCTAACTGCACGAGCGAGACCCTGGTCGCCGGCCAGTCTCGCCCCGTGAGCTAACTGCGTGGGAGAGACCCTGGCAGCTACCCAGTCTCGCCCCGCGATACTAAATACACGGGCTTGTCCCTAGCCGCCGGCCAATCTCACCCTGCGAGCTAACCGCGTGAGCAATAACCTGGCCGTCGACTGGTCTCGCACGCGATACTAAACACACGGGCGAGACCCTTTCCGCCGACCGGTCTCGCCCTACGAGCTAACCGCGCGGGCAAGACCCTTATCGTTGGCCAGTCTCGCCCCTTGAGCTAATCGTGCGGGAAAGACCATGGCCTCCAGCTGATCTCGCACCGCGATACTAAACATGCGGGCGAGACTCTGGCCGTCGGCCGGTCTCACCCCGCTTAGGGCTAAAATGTAGGGGAGGACGGGACCCTGGCCTCCAATCGATCCAGCTTCTTCCACCTCGTACCTAGGAAGCCGGGGGGTCAACCAACTCAACGCACCCGCTCCCAAAAGGGGCCAAGAGGGGGAGGTAGATTTTTCCTCCCCCTACTAGTATATTTCAAGTATCATGCCTAACTTGACCACCAAGGGTGCAAAATCTCTCAAAAGCTTAAAAAACATATAGCTGGTCCCGCGCCTACTATGGGGGACCTACTATGCGAATACGAGGTTGTACATAATCCCCGCTCTTTTCGAGCAAGTTCCACGCTCGGAAAGAACCATCCAACCTAACATATTCGCTGAGTGTAGCCTTTTCTCGTAGTTTTGAAAAAACACCAGGCTTCTCCGAGGGGTCAACCTATCATGCCAGCTGATGGTAGCCTGGGTGGCGAGACCCCCTCCGGGTAAAAAGCACTTAACCTCCCATAGGGGTTAACCTGCCATGCCAGCTGATGGGAGCCTGTGTGGCGAGACCCCCTTCGGGTAAAAACACTTAACCTCCTGGATGGGTCAACCTATCATGCCAACTGAAGGGAGCCTAGGTGGCGAGACCCCCTCCGGGTAAAAAACACTTAACCTCCCGGAGGGGTCAACCTGCCATTCCAGTTGATGGGAGCCTGGGTGGCGAGACCCCCTCCGGGTAAAAAACACTCAACTTCCCGGAGGGGTCAACCTGCCATGCCAGCTAATGGGAGCCTAGGTGGCGAGACCCCTCCGGGTAGAAAGATATAGGCATCCATGAGAGGTATGCCTGCCCTGCCAGCTAGTGAGAGCTTGATAACAGGACCATCATCAGAACAAAGGTACTTGAGCTTCCACAAGAGGTACGCTGCCCTGCCAGCTAGTGAGAGCCTGACAGCAGGACCGTCATCAGAGCAAAGGTACTTGGGTTTCCACAAGAGGTACGTCTGCCCTACTAAATAGTGAGAGTCTGACAGCAGGACCGTCATCGGAGCAAAGATACTTGGGCTTCCATGAGAGGTATGCCTACCCTGCCAGCTAGTGAGAGCCTGACAGCAGGACTATCATTGGAGTAAAGGTACTTGGGCTTCAATGAGAGGTACACCTGCCCTGCCAGCTAGTGAGAGCCTGACAGCGGGACCATCATCGGAGCAAAGGTACTTGGGCTTCCACGAGAGGTACGCCTGCCCTGCCAGCTAGTGAGAGCCTGATAGCAGGACCATCATCGGAGCAAAGGTACTTGGGCTTCCACGAGAGGTACGCCTGTCCTACCAACTAGTGAGAGCCTAACAGCGGGACTGTCTCGGGGTAAAAAGAGCTGAGCAACCCCCTGAGGCACTCTCGACCCTGCCAGCTGGTGTGAGCCTAGTTTGAGGAGATCCTCTTGGAGGTTGGGATCTGGGCATGTAACCTAAGATTTTTTTTAATTCCAACATCCTCAAACGGGGAAAAAAATGGGTTGCATGACCCCCCCCCCCTGACTCAGCTTTTCGGGGGCTAGACTCAATACAACCATAAGAAAAATATAGGACTCCGCTGAGGTGAGGCTTCTTCAGGGGGCCTAAACATGACGACCATCATCCTTCCCCTCGGATACCTCCATCTTGCTCAGGCTCTCCATGATCTTCTCTATCTCCTCTACCTTGACAAACTAAGAGATGGTGTTGACGGTCATGATATAACATTTCCTTGCTATCCTGGAGTCTCCCTTGACTCTGACCTGGATCCTCCTAAGCTGAACTTGAGGCAATGGTGGAACGAAGATGACACGCAACGGAAGGCGCTGATGAGGGGCCTTCTGAAGATGGTGTTGTAGCTTCTCAAAGCGTCAACTATGATGACCCGTAAGTTCCTTGAAGTCCATCCCAATTTCACTTGGAATCTTACTCCACCTGCAACCTCCTTCCTCTCCCATGAAAACATGAACAGGGGTCCGTCTGAGGCCAACACCCTCCTTGGCTCCACCTTCATCTCGTCAAACTCCTTCTTGAAAACGACCTTGATGGAGCTCCCATTGTCAATCAAGATCTGGGAGACTGTGTAGCCCTAGATGGCCGTTTGGATGACCACGCATCATAGAATGGATCGTCATGATTCGGAATGTCCTTCATCGAGAAGATGATCTTCTCCTCCTGGAACAGGGTCTGAGATGTCGAAGCGACGCTCCGTCGGTACCTGACATGGAGGCTCGCCTTCAGAGTGGCCTCGATCCCCACTCCACCATGGATCACTGTTATACCTCCTCAGGGTTTTACATCGATCCGGTCCTCACATATGTCTTCCCCCCCCCCAATTGGGGTGGAACCTCTTCAACCTGCACCGGCGGCTGCTGCTGGGCCGGGCCTCTCGCCCCCTCACTTCTAAGAACTCGGGACAGGTAACTGTGGCGTGACCCTCCAACTGGTGGAAATCACAGTACGGCAATGCTCTTTCTCCCCTCTTTCATCGGGCTCGGTAGTCTGTCCCGTTCCCTCTTCCTCTTTCATATATTGCCAAGGCTTGCTGTGGTGGGGGTAGAAGCTGTCTTGGGTCTTGCCTCTGGAAGTTAAACCTTCCTTGGCCCCCATGAAAGTTTCCCCCACCCTGAATGAGAGCTCTTCTTGGACCCTTGGCAAGTCCTCCCTATTGCCTCTAGAATGGTTCCGGACCCTCCTGTCCCAGGAACCCCTGAGCTCTCTGCTCCTCTCTCCTTCTTCCTTCCTGATGCCTTGAGCCACCTTGCTACTTTGACTCCGTCTCCGTTAGATTTGCCAACTTGTTGACAAATGCCGAGTTGGCCACCTCCATGGCTATCTCCTCTGCCGCCCTTTTCATCAGCTCCTCGAAGGAAAGGGGGGCCTTTCGGGTCTAGCTCATATTGAATAACCCATCGCGCAACCCCATCATGAACGCCATCTGGAGGGCATACCCCGGCATCTCCTAGATATCCAGGATCTCCTCTTGGAACCTGTCAACGTAGTGGGCCAGCGACTCCTCGGACCTCAACCTTATAAGAAAGATAGACTCCAGGCTCTTCTTCCTCTTCTTCGAGGTGGAGAAGTGGAGCTGGAAGCTCCGGCTCAAGTACTCGAACCCATAGATCAACCTTGGAGGGAGTTGATAAAACCAGTCCATTTCCTTGTCCTTCCACGTGATCGCGAAGAGGAGACACTAGAAGGCATCCGTCATCGTCCTGATGGAGACGGTATCCTTAAACCACTGCAGGTGCTGGACAGGGTCATCCTTCCCGGCATAGTAAGCCATGTCAGGCTCTCTAAACCCCTTGAGAATGGGAGACGAGATGATCAGCTTGGTGAAGGGTGACCCCCTGAGTGCTGGTCTCGCAACCTCTACTCGCGCGACCTACTTGCCTAGAGGGCTGACACTCGTCGGGCTGGGGAACAACTCCTGGCCGGTGAGGTCTCGCTCGACCCCCTCTCCCATCCTTTCCTTCCCAGGCCTTCTTCCTTGTGCACTTCCTTCTCCCCCTATTTGGGTCATCTTACATGTGGCCCTGGGAGGCAGCTCGCCGAGACCACTCTGGGTCAGCTCGCCGAGACCCCTGGGAGCTAGTCCCTGGGGGGTGGGGGTTGAGCTATCAGCCAAAGGGGCAATGCTTCTCAGCATCTCCATGATGTCTTGGATGGAAGCCATGAACTCCTCCCTTCCTACGAAGGGTCCGAGGTTAGGGAGCTCGCCAAGATCATCACCACCTCTCTGATCTCCAGCCATGACACTCTCCCGAGATCTTCTTTGCTGGTCACTCTCCACGCTTACCACACTAAAATATTGAAACCAAAAACTTGGTCTCTGTGGAGTTCGGGGTCCTAAAAGAGGGGTGACCTCACACCTACTACACTCAGGAGAACGTCACAAGCCCAAATCTCCAAAAACTAGGAACAGACCCTCGGCTCTAACGTGGAGGTCCCACCACACACCCGGAAGGTCACAAGAGCACTTCCCCTCCCTCACCAATGGCTGAGCTGGGTACCTTGGAGAGCTTTAAAACTCTACCAAGAAGAAGAAACCAAGGGAGGAGGAAGCCAAAAACTCATCCCTCTAAAGGTACCCAAGGGGGTCTATTTATAGATTTTCCAAGCCTTGCGATCAAAAGGTCTGAAATACCCCTAAGGCAAGTAGGCCATGGGCCAATAAAAAACATCCACACTAGGGGGCAATGAGGTAACTGCACCCCAAGGGCACAATGGTAAAACCGTGGCCAAAAGAGGTCTAAGGGAGGGAGGATGCCAAGCCATACCCCCACCTCCCTGGGAACCCGAGACGAGTGGGCTAACTGCGCGGGCGAGTTCCTTGCCGCCGGCCGGTCTCTCCCCGTGAGCTAAACGCACGGACGAGACTTTGGCTACCATCCAGTCTCGCCCCGCGAGCTAACCGCGTGGGAGAGACCCTGGCAGCCGGCCAGTCTCGCCCCGTGAGCTAACCGCGCGGGCGAGACCCTGGCCGCCGGCCGGTCTCGCCCCGCGATACTAAACATGCGGGTGAGACCCTGGCCGCTGGCCGGTCTCACCCAGTAAGCTAACCGCGCGGGCGAGACCCTGGCCGCCGGCCGGTCTCACCCGCGATACTAAACACGCGGGTGAGACCCTGACTGCCGGCCGGTCTTGCCCCGTGAGCTAATCGCGCGGGCGAGACCCTGGCCACCGGTCGGTCTCGCCCTGTGAGCTAACCGCACGGGCAATACCCTGGCCATCAGCTGATCTCACCCCGCGAGCTAACTACGTGGGCGAGAGCCTTGCCGCCGGACGGTCTCGCCCCGTATTACAAAACACGCGGGCGAGACTCTGGCCGCCAGCCGGTCTCGCCCCGCTCAGGGCTAAGATGCAGGGGAGGACGGGACCCTAGCTTCCAATCGATCCAGCTACTCCTACCTCGAACCTAGAGGGTCGGCCAACTCAACGCACCCGCTCCCAAAAGGGCACAAGAGGGGGGAGGTAGATATTTCCTCCCCCTACAAGTGTATTACAAGGACCATGCCTAACTTGTCCACCAAGGGTGCAAAATCTCTCAAAAGCTTAAAAAAGCATATAGCCAGTCATGCGCCTGTCGTGGCGGACCTACTCTGCGAATACGGGGTTGTACAGTCTATATCTTAAAATAGACATTCCAATTCTGAGATATTATAAATAGAATATAGCAAAGTGATTGTGTAAATAGAATAGATCAGATCTCTCTCTCTCTCTTGTTCTCTCTCTTTCACATCTAATTTATATTCTTCCCTTCTTCCTACAAGTCTCGAGAAAACTAACAGTAGTCATCAAGGATCATCTTCTCTCAATCCATAAGCTGCTCATCAAGAAGAAATCACATGATGATTTATTTAATATTGTTTCACTAAAGATTCAACCTTCTACCTATTGAATCTGATGTATCAAGAAAAGTATACTACTTCTGAAGACTCCCATTTCCAACTAGACCCCTAAGATGGTTTTTTCATGACTATGCTATGACAAAACCCTAGTAAGCTCAAAGAGACCATGTGAACTTAGGCATGAAGGTGAAGATCACCATGGTCTACAAATAACACTTTCCAATTACCTAACCTAGGGTTTAACTTTAGGGCCTCACCATGACTCTTTAACCTACCATAACATCCCTAGCCCTTTAGAAGGTTCATTGGGTCACAAAGGACCCATTGGGGTCAACCCAAAAAAGTCAAGTTGATATAAAGTCAACCCTAACCCTAAAGTGGTCAATATGCCCTAATTAAGGGTCAAGTGACCTCCAAGGTGCCAAACCAACCTAAAATTTATTATTTCAATGTTAGCTAGTCACCTAGAGGGGGGGTGAATATGTCTATTATAATTCTTGAGTCCTTTTGTTGTTTTCTTATTAACCTTTATATTTTCTTTTGCTTTCTTCCTAAGGTGATCTAGAGCTTGTCTTTAGCACCTGCAATAAAATAGAAAAAACTAGCACACAGCAAGCACACAGTGATTTATAGTTGTTTTTCCAATTGGGTACATCCACTTTCCCTCCCACCTTTCTAACTTCTGTCAGAAGAGACACAAACTCCTCCAGAATGCTCTTTAGAGCTTACACCTCAGGCCCTCAGCCTTACACTCAGGTTCTCTTCAAAACCCTATCTCAGAACCACAAAGGTTCCTACCTCAAAGCCCTGTAGTGATCCTATAGCTCAGTGGTCCTAAAACTACCTACCTCAGTCTTATCTCTAAGGCCAATAGCTCAGGATTTTCAACCCTACAGCTTCAGGCACAAGGCCCTACTCTCAAAGTGTTGCAGCACTCTTACAGCTCAATACCCTTCCAGGTACCTACCTTAGTGCCCTTCCAGGAACCTACAGCTCAGCCTCCTCCAAGGCCTACAACTCAGTGCTATACTTGTCACCTACAGCTCAGTGACTCAACAGTCATCTACCTCGGGCACTAGGCCCTACTACTCAAGCTTGGAGGACAGCCCTACTCTCAGATCCACACTTGGATCCTTCCTTAGTACCCCATCAGGGCACCTACCACGGTGACTAATTAGTCACCTACAACTCAGGCACAAAGTGCCCTATAGCTCAGATTCAGATAAGCTGAATCCTACAGGAAGTTAATCAAGAAGTTGAAATAAAATAAAACCTTGACTCTGAGAAAAATCTCAGAGTCTACCTTGCTGGGCTGAGTAGATATCAATCTAGCTCCCTTATTGTAGAAGGAATTAGTCTTCTTCTATAGATAGCTCTTTCTCTACTGCACTGAAGAACAGCTATTTACTGTTGAAGGCTGACGGACCTTCATACAGCTATCTCTCCTTACTGATTTGATGAATCAGCTACCTTGTTCTGCATAGAACAAACTTACTGAACTGGAAGAAGCTTCAGCTATCTTTCTCTGTCTTTTTTGCTAGCTCTGCTGGACTTGGCTTTCAAGCTCGTCAGAGAAGATGAAGTTCAGCCGCCTCCCTTTTTGTTTTCTTTTTCATTCATGTGTTCGTTAACCCTAATCCCCTTTTCTCTCTTCTTTTTATATCTGTTGATTTGAATAAACGGCACAATTTGAATGTGGGATCAGCCAAGGATGGTGAGCGCCACCTCCCTCAGAAGAGGACAAATAGTAGCTTCTGGCGCTACTGTAGCTTTCCCGCAACGGCATGAAATCCTTTGTCTGCGCTCGACGAATGGAGAGCTTGGTTCAACAAATTTTGAAATCATTTCGACGAATTTTGAACTAAGCTCGACTAACTCAGAATCTTCAAACTTTAACTTGAGCTCGACGAAAAGTGAGCTGGGTTCGACGAATTATGAAATCAGTTCGACAAATTCTGAACTGAGCTCGGCGAACTCATAATCTTCAAACTTTAGCTTGAGCTCGACGAAAGGTGAGCTGGGTTCGAAGAATTCTGAAATCAGTTCGACGAATTCTGAACTAAGCTCGACCAACTCAGAATCTTCAAACTGTAACTTGAGCTCGACAAAAGGTGAGCTCAGCTCGATGAACTCAGAATTCAGTTCGACAAATTCTGGACTGAGCTTTTCATTAAAGGAGTTGAGTGAGCCTGCTTCACTAAATGTTTCTTGACTTAGAGAAATTCTGCTGGCTTTGTCTCTACGGTTCCTTCTCAACTGTCTCAGTGGTTTCTTCTTCACAGCTATGACTATCTTCTATCTCAGCGGTTTCTTTTCAACTGTCTCAGCGGTTTATTCTTCACAGTTGTGACTATCTTCTGTCTCAGCGGTTTCTTGTCAACTGTCTCAGTGGTTTCTTCTTCACAGCTTAGTCTATCTCTTGTCTAAACAGTTATGCTGAGACCAACACTTCTATCTACGCTTTGCATTGAGCTTCTCAGCTATCTCAGTGGTTATACTGAGACATTCTTCTCACCTGTCTAAGCATTCTCGACGCTTTTGCCTTAGACATTCTTCTCAGCTGTCTCTGGCATTGAGAGCATTGAGTGTGCCTTCATCACTCAATGCTTTTTGCCTTAGTCAAATTACCTGACTTCTAGCTTACCCTTTTTGTTCACCTGTCCAATCAAGGACAACCTGTATGCATGAACTTAAGCACATATCAAATACATTATATATGAATGTCATTGACCAGTTTGACTTCTTACAAATTTGGGAAATTGGGATCAATAGACCCAACAATCTCCCCCTATTTGAAGAAGTCAAAACTTTGCTTGATCAATAAAATAGGTCATTGACATACACAGTATATTCAATATAAAACTTAAAACTTGAGTAGCAGCATTATAGTTTGGAAATGTTACCACATTTCTCAAGCCTATGGAGAATTTTACTTACTCCCCCTGGCATGCTACTTTCTTGGGTGAGCCATCCGTACTATTCTTATGCTGAAGCACCTTCAGCACCACCTGGCTTTGAGCTTCCTGCATCTTGGCTCCTTAACTCCTCTCCCCCTTTTTGACTTTTGCAATAGGGATAACTTTGTGGATTTTTTTCTCCCCCTATCTGTCTTGGATTTATCTCCCCACTTTGACCTAATTCCATTGCAGTTGTTAGGCTTACTCCCCCTCAACAGTTGCACACTAGCTTTAATAACTTGAGGAAGGACTTGCACTACCTGTAAAATAGATAATACTGCATATGGTAGAGGAGAGAATTGAAGCTGCACAAGATTCAACATACCCAATTCAAATTTGAAGGTGTTGAACTTGGCTTCATCTAGTGTCTTAGTGAAGATATCAGCCACTAGCTTGTCTATGGAGAAAACTCAAGGCTGATGTCTTCCCTTTCCACATATTATCTAATGAAATGATACCTAATTTCTATATGCTTAGTTTTGCTATGGGAGACAGGATTCCTAGTTATAGAAATTACACTAGTAGAATCACAAATGACTGGAGTTCTACTTATCTGAATATTGTAGTCTTGAAGTTGATGTTGGATCCACAACAACTGAGCACAGCAGCTCCCAACTGAGATATACTCTGACTCTGTAGTTAAAATTGCAACACTTGTTTACTTCTTGCTGCTCCAAGAGACAAGCCTTCCGCCTAGAAATTGACAGAATCCATAAGTGCTCTTCCTGTTCTCCTTGCAGCCTACAAAATCTACATCTGAATAGCCTGTTAGTTCAAACTCCCCATTCCTAGGGTACCATTGGCCAAGATCTTGGGTGCCCTTATATCTCAAGATTCTTTTCACAGCAGTATAATGAGACTCTTTAGGACAGGCCTGATACCTAGCAAAAACCCATGTTGCATACATAATGTCAGACCTACATGTAATGAGGTAGAGTATGAGGCCCCGATTCCGACCCCACAAAATCGTTTTCTCTTTGTCCGGATGCCAAGATTTTGTTATAATATAGGTATAAATATCTATACATGAGTACAAATTTATCATATAAACTATATCTCATACCTTCAAGTGTTCTTCTGTAAGCCGTTGTCGATCTTCCTCGAGTATCCTAGCTTTTTATTGCGCGCTCTGTGATCCTTTATCGACCTACACAAGAGAGACGATGGACTTAGTCATAAAAATATGACTAAGTGAAGAATATAACTCTTGACCTAATCAATAAATTATCTTTTTCATTTGTGCATTTACTTAATTCGATGTTCACGGAAATTTATATATCTTAAACCTTTCTTCTACATTTCCCTTATTCAATCGACAATTTCCCTTCTTATTTATCTTAGCGTGTGTAAAATCACTTTTGGGTATTTAACGATTTCTGGCCTTCAACGGCCTCTGGCCTTCAACAGGCCTTTGGCCTTCACGACCTCTGGCCTTCAACGGCCTCTGGCCTTCAACGACCTCTGGTCTTTAACGGCCTCCGGCCTTCAATGGCCTCTAATAGTATCAATTCTTCCAGTTTTAATTTGGCCCTAAACATGATGTACAATATATTATATTTTCTATTTCCCTCAGAATTATTAGACTTGCTAATTCATTTTCACATCCCTTAGCGATTTCACAATATCAGTGATTTAAAATTACGAACAACATACTTTAAGAAATTGATCACATCACAAGCACAAAGGAAAAACAACACAGCCACACAGACAACACAAGAATTTTATAGTGGTTCCCCAAACTTTGGTACATCCACTCTTCTACCACCCTAGGTAGGAATCCACTACAGGTTTTGATCAGGTGACTGCCATCAATGAGCTTTTTATCAGGTGCTAAAAAACCAAACCTCAAGTATTTTGGTTAGGATACTTGTAACCAGGAATAATTTTGAAGGGAATTAAAACCCTGTACAGAGGTGGGAAGAGAGGTTGATGGAAGTCTTCTTTTCTCAAATCAAAATGAGAAGACTAAGTGGATTTGTGTTGTTTTCAAAGCTCCCCCTGAGATCTTGACTGGTTTAGGAGTGGAAGATTTACAAAAGGGTGAGTAGGCCTTTTAGCTCTTCAGAGATCCTTGACTAATTTTAATAACTTATCACTTGAGATCCCTAAAAACAAAGAGAGAAAGGAAGAAGGGCTCTTGATGGTGATGGTTGTTCCTTCTTCTTCTCTTGAGAGCAGTTAACTTTCTGAGAGCCGTTTTCACTGCACTTTTCTTATCTGTATGCTTTTTCCTTTGACTTGCTTGTTGATAGCACACAAGTTTTTCTGTATCTCTTCTCTATTTTTCTTAGCTATGAGATCTTCGTTAAGAGATCCTTAAATGATAACTGCAACCCGGCCGAATTCAAAAACTTGCAATAAATGCTTAGCCGGAATCTCGGAAATGAAAACGACAAGTATGCTATCATATATTTTATTCTATGTCTGTCCCGAGATATAAGTAGTTAATTCAATGAAGGATATTTATAATCAATGCAGCCAGTAACGGCTCGATTCAAAGGATATAAGAGCATTAATTATCCAGGGAATTAACGGCCTATAATAGTATAAAATAAGGAGACAGAAAAGGAAAGAATAAATGATAATATGCCTTACAGTTTTCGTCGACTTGAGAACGGCTTTCGTCGACCTGAGAATGTCTTTCGTCGACCTGTGATTTCGTCGACCTCTGATCAGCTTTCGTCGACCTGAGCTCTGCGAACAACTACACTGCATAAACTGACTGATTCTTTGCACTAAGTTCGTCGACCTGAGAATGGTTGTTCGTCGAGCTGAGATCCAAGATCGTCGAGCTGAGTCTGCAGCCTAGACTTAGAATATTTTCTGATGTTGAGTGTTAAAGTATTGATCTGGCATTGAGTGAGATGTCCTCTGGCTTTGAGTGTTAGATCACCATTCTGGAGTAGAGTCATTTAAGAGTATTGAGTCATTGATAGCATTGAGAGCGTTGAGTGAACTTTGGCTCTGAGTAAACTTTGGCTTTGAATAAACTGTGGCGCTGAGTCAATTTTGGCGCTGAGAGATCTTTGGCTTTGAATGAACTGTGGCGCTGAGTCAATTTTGGCACTGAGAGATCTTTGGCTCTGAGAGCTGAAGTGTTAGTCGAACTGAGGACAGAGTTCGTCGACCTGATGTTCTTTGTTCGTCGACTAAAGTTTGACAGAGGAGTTATACTTTTATTTAGAGATAGTCGAGCTGAGATCTAAGTTCGTCGAGCTCAGCTCAGAGAATTGTCTCTGGGTTAGTCGAGCTGAGCACGATGATCGTCGACTGGAGTTTGATGAACGCAGATCTCCTCTTTATTAAGTCTTGAATTGTATAAGTCTTGAGTCTCTAGCAGTGTTGGAGGCTGGTCCTTTCTACTGTTGACTCAAGAAATTGACCTAGACTCTAGAACACAACTATGACCCTGATCTATACATGTTGGGTCATATCCTAACTAAGTGAACCTAGCCCAAATCCAACAAGGGGTTCCAATAATCTCCCCCTATTTGGGTGAGGTCACTAATAACCGACTCAATGCAAAAGAAATATACAATGTAGAAACACAATATATATCTGTCAGATAATGATAACAAGTGCAGCAGATATATGTACATAGCTTTGTAACAGAAAAACAACATAAATTTAACAAAGTATACCACAAGTAGCAATTTTTCTTTAGGATTGTCTGCTTTTACTTCTTGGATTTTTCTTCCTTCTTTTCTCCAGAGTTTGTAAATATAATTTTCCTATTAGGATTGGCAGCTTCTCTTTTTGACATATATAAATCCGTTGCTCCAATCATTGTCTGAGTAGAAGTTCTGTGAACAATTGCTTTTTGATGTCTAGTCATATATTCAGTAGGGTCAAACAGCTTCTTGCTTACTTGAAGCCTTTCAAGTTCTTTTTCTCTGTATATGGACAGTGTAGAGAATTTTGTTGGATCATGTCCTTCTTCTCTAGCCTTTTTCATCTGTGATAGAGCAATCAATTCTAGAAGCCTGGCCATCCTGAAGTTTGGATCATCATTCTGACTGACAGATGATTGATCTTCCTGTGAGGGTAGCAGTGCAACAGGCTTTAAATTTGTAGACTGTGCTTGAAAATTTGTCTCAGCTTGGCTTTCAGTACTTTGAGTGTATAAGGATTTAGGAGGTGCTGCCTCACTGTATTTTCCTTTAGGTATAGAGTGTCTTCTTTGTTCAGTCTGTGGTTGAGGAGGAGATAACTTTTGTTTTTGATACACTATCTCTTTTATTTGTTCTGTACAGCTAGTATTTCTCTGCTGATTGCTTCCATGGGACTGCTGTCTTGATGATCTTTCATGCCTCTGATATGTTCTGGTGTATAAGGGCTTGGAAGGTGCATCTGACTTTTGAGAACTAGTTCCAGAAGTACCAGCAGCTGGTGGAGGAGGAGGAGGAGGGTCTCTTCTGAATTTTTGTGGGTGAGGAGAATATCTTCTGCTCTTATTTCTTGCCTTTTGTTCATTCTTGGATAGCCACATCCAGTCTGGCATACCCTTGTATGGAGTTATGTTTTGTAAAATATAGTAGGGTGTGTCATTAGTGTTTCCAGGTTTGGGAGCAGGAAGAGGTGGAGCTTTCCTTTTCTTTGAGACTTTCTTTTTCTTGGGTTCCTCATCAGAGTCATCATCATCATCATAAGAAGAAGAAGACTGAGGGTTGTCATACACATCATCTATCTGTTTTAGTATATCCTTGGGGATTTCTTTACTTATTGGAGTGGGAACAACTTTAGTATGAGCTGCTTCAGCTTCCATAGCAATGTCCTGATTTATTAGATCATCCAGATTAAGGAGGGGGTTATCATCCATGATATAGGATGGCCCAAGAGGGCTAGATCTCTGTTCATACAATACTTTTGGAGGAACTATCAAACTTTTCTTTACAGTATCTAATAATTCTTAGCTTATAGGGGAAGTGTAGCATACAATTTCTCTTGATGATGGAGTGGGGAAGGAGAGGCAGAAATGAATGTAAGATCCAAAGATTTTTAGCAAAGTAGCTACATTTACTTTAGATTTGATAAAGAAGACCCTTCCAGGTAGAACTTTTGGCAAGATGGTCTCTTGAGCATTGGATACTACAATATCTGTACATTAATTATATAAATCTACTACTTAGGCAGGTACCTCTGCATCATCTGTTTCCATATCATGTTCAAGAAAATTCAAGAAGTCTGTTTCCATGTCAATGTCTGTTCCTGCTGTTGTTGTTGGTTCTGCTGCTTCTGATATAATTGTTGGTTCTGCTGCTACTGATGCTTCATCATCAAATATCTCCCCCTGCCTGGTTTCAGTAGATACTGAAGCCAGGCCCCCAGATGAAGAGAGGGTAGAGGTGAGGGCAGAGATTTGAGCAGAAAGAGATGAGATGGAGGCAGCAAGAGGGGAAATTGCCTCTGCTATGATGGTTTGTAGGAGGGGTTTAAGGAGTTCAAATAGTGGTTGGATGATAAAGGGATCCAAAGTTGTTGAGGCATAGGTGTTGGCAGAAGATGATAGAAGGTGGATAGTTGTATTGATGGTAGGTGTTGGTGGAGTATGTGGAATCGAAGTGTCTGGAGGGGAGTTATGTTGAGGAGAAGGAGTGTTTAGGGGGGATGATAACAGATTGAAAGATGGGAGATCGGCAAAATGAGATGGAAGTGGAGATTTGGGAGGTGTTGGTATTGATGTGTCATGCTAAGGGTAAGAAGGATTTGATGGTATATGTGTAGAATGAATTGGAGATGTTGGAGGTGTTGGGGTATATATTAGAATTTTAGTGGAGGGTTTAGTTGGTTGGATCTAAGGTTTGGATGGAACATGAGGGGCAGGAGGAGGTGGAGGGGTGGAGATAAGCCCTTCAGTGGGGTGGGGAGAGGCTGGTGCATCCCTTGTATTTTCAGAAGTTTTAGAGGAGGACTTGCCCTTAGGTGGCTTTGTGATAGTCCTCTCCCATCTGCCAAAGAGGGTAGATGAGCACCTCTTAGAGGCATTAATGAATGTGGTCTAAGATACCAGCAGTTCATTAGCCTTGGCTTTCAAGAACAAGCCCAAGATTCTTCGATAGCAAACCTCCTTTTTGCTATTCTTTTTCCTGATTAAGTTAAATAGGATCTGTGCCCAGTTCACATTTTTATTATTTACCAAAGTAGCCATAACTAGGAACTATTGCCTTGATATGTAGTGTAACGTCCCAATTCGCGCTAGGCCCCTTGATTGCGTATTTGAGTCAAGGGGGCTGTGGTGAGCCCAATGGGGGTGTGGGTGAACAGGTGCGAACGTATGGGAAATGAGGAAAACAAGGCAAAATGGTGATTTTGGCCGACACGGGTATGGACACGGCCGTGTCCATACCTGTGTGCCTCATGCCAATATTAGGCTTACCAGTCAGAGAGGTACACGGGTATTGGGACACGGGCGTGTCCCTACCCGTGTGTTGAGGACACGGGTCGAGACACGGCCGTGTCTCTACCCGTGTGCCGCAACCCCGACACGGCAGAAAGATATTCTGGGATGAACACGGCCCTAAACACGGCAGGCGACACGACCGTGTCACCGGAACACGGGTAGGAACACGGCCGTGTGCCTACCCGTGTCTGCGGTGTATAAAAACAAAAAAGATGTGAAACCCTAGCATTTCATCCCCTTTCTTCTGCCCCAAAATTTCTGAGAGAGTTCTCTTGGCTGGAGGAGGAAGAGGCTTGCCGGAGCCATCCTTGGAAGAAGATTGCTGGGCCATCCTTTGCGGAAACGAAATGCCGCTACGAAGGAGTGCGAGGCTCATGGTCGGCCATGGTGGTACCGCTGGACTTGAGGTGAGCTTTCTCCCCTCTCCCTTAGTGCTAGATCTGTAGTTATTTTAGGAGAGACATCGACTTCATAGAGTCTTGATGGTGAGGAGGAGAGTTCTTAGGATAAGCCATGCCTAGGTTTTCTAGGCTTAGTCTCCCTCAACCTTCTCATCATTCAAAGAGGAGATGAGAGGGGTTTTCATTGAGGGTTTGGCTTTGAAAGGAGAAATAAGGTTGGGTGTGATTTCTGGAGAAGTTTATGCGAGGTCGTTGCAAGGAAGAAGATGAACGGATGCCGTTCATCTCGCCTTAAGATGCGTGCAGAAATCTGATTTCTGCACACGGCGACCTTCGTGGCCAATTTCAGAGGTGTTCTGGCCAGATCTGGGCGATCGACTCAACACGAAAGTCGTAGCCCTTGAAATTACCTTTCCAACGAGTGGTTGCACGTTTCCATGCGATACCTGTAGCCACGGGAAAGCTGGTTCGAGTCCGCTGCGTTCGGGAAAATCCTGTACAGGAAACTGTTTCCTGTACGTATTCGAGTTGAATTTCTGGTATGTTGCGACCAGATCTGGGCGATCGATTCAACACGAAAGTCGTAGCCCTCGCGAATACCTTTCCAACGAGGGGTTGAGCATTGTGATCGGATTCCTGTAGCTCCGGGAATCCCAGTTTTAGTATCGGGCTATCCTATGTTAATGCACTTGTTAATTTACAATGTTAGCACTCTTGCAATGGTTGCGATTTGCTCATTTGTTATCTTGCTCCCATATATCTATAATGTTGTTGTTACTGTAATTTAGCATGGTTACTCATTTGGTTGTGTAATAAGGAATAACCATGTATTGGTAGAGAAATGGAGTGGATGAGAAGGCTAGAAATTAAGGGTTGAGATTGGTATAAAATATATTTATATAGTTGGGAGTTGAACATATCTATTATGTGTAGTGTTGAGGTGAATTCATTGAATAGGTGGGCATGAATATGATGAACACTATGTGAAGAGTACTTTGTAACCGTAATCCGAGCCCAAGGGGTTTATTAACAACCGATGCTTAGAGTTGAAGTCTCCCTACGGGTAGCATCGAGTGAGTTGTTTTGGGGCAGGTGATGTGCGACGATTCATCGTGTCGCGATATTGAGATAATGACTGTGGCAGGTCTACGGGTTCGCCAGTCGTCACACCGATGGGAGCCAATGGGTAGACCTTGGGCGGTAGGGTTAGATACTTGGTGTCCATAATCCGAGATCTCCTCCGCGCCATGAGAACGGTTGGGCTTGCACCTCGTGCGTTTCCGAGGTTCCATCCGGTTCGAAATCAAAGGCCAGGTTGGGCTGTGTTCTTGGTGCACATCTACCCAAGACCCCTTCTGAGTCGTAGTACGCATGTGAGCTCCGCTGTTGTGTTTTTAGCTTTGAGGCGTACGGGGGCCTAGGATAGGTAGTGTGATACCACCTAGTAGTGGAGACGCCCGCTCCACTGTCGTCGTCTGGCCACGACGGACGACGCCTGAGAGGTTAGCTACCCGCTCGAAAAGTGGGAACTTCAAGTCTGTGTCGACATAGCAACTTGCATGTGCGTGCGCATGATTCGGTCATAGCATAACATTCATATCATGTCATTCATTGCATACTCAAGATCCTCATCGTATAAGTTTGTATGGGCACTCTTATACGATGAGTTACTTTACTGTTAAGCCGATCCTTAACTTATAAGTTTGTATGGGCACTCTTATAAGTTAAGTTACTATTCTGATTACTTATACCTGCTGTCATATATTATAGATATTTGTAGAACTGCTAGTTGTGTAGCGTAGTTTATACTCCACCATATTTACAGTCACCTGTTTGTTTACTTGCTTATATATATATATACATTGTACCTTTGTTCCTTTCTCTGCCCGGTGCCGAGGAGTCGTCGGGGGAGCGGATGTGAAGCCACTTAGTCTTATGACTAACGGTTGCTACGTCTTCCTTTTTAGGAGGAAACCCCGCAGGTAGAGCAGCAACGGACTATGCAGCAGGACAGCCAGGCCCGGACGATAGGACCTGAAGTGGTGGTGCCATCGGCACCGTCAGCGACAGTCGTGAGTGTTTTCATGTAGCCGTTTGGCAAAACATTTCTAGACTCTTGTTCTTTTGTACAAGCCTGTTGTGCTTGTTATCTTCCGCTCTTTTGGACTTAAACTTAGCTGTGAATTGAACTGCTTTACTTTTCTGTTATGGTTGGGTTGGCATGGTATATGTGATATGGATTGTAGCCGGCGGAATAGGCGTCTTATGGTAAAGGCTAACCCGTGTGTTAGTGCTACCGCAAGGCGGCTATTTCGGGCATAAGACTCCCCTCGTGCTGTGTGTTGTGTTCCGGGAGGGGGGGTCTTACATGTAGTCATGTGCTGTATGCTTAGCAAACAATACCTTCCCAACGACATCTACAAGAAATTTATATGTCGGGGAGAAATGTTTCTTAAGCAATTTGTTAGGGTTTTTGCCGAAGTGACCCATAACAGTCAGTATGTCCTCATATTCCTTATCATCTATTTCTAGATCATCTTCTCTAGTATTCAGATTAAAAAGATCAGAGAGAACGGTGGGAGTAAGAATCACCTGATTTCCGCTGATAGTCCCAGTCATTTCAGTATCAGTTGAGGATGAAGAACTAACTCATTCCTTGATTTCAGTTATAGGTATCCTGATCCTTTCAGACATAAACTGCTTTAGTTTTTGTTCCACGAATAGCTGTAGAATGTCTAGGAAACTTGATCGGACTGTTGAAATCAGTCGAAGTCGATATCAAAAACATGATCGAACTTCATGCCGTTTGATCCAGTAGCGGCCATTTGCGAATTGTAGATCAAATGTGAGAGAGTGAGCACCTGTAAGAGAAATCACAAGATCAAGTGTTGGAGGGGAAATTCTGAGTGCGCGGGATTGAGGTCGAAGAAGAAAGCCTTAATAAAGGTTTTCGTAATATGAATCGCCAATCTCAATCCGACGGAAACATAAGATTCTTCGATCTCAGGTCGACAAAAACTTCATAAAGGGAAAAAGTTCATCGATCTAAGAACGAAGAGAGGGAAAGTTGTATTGTTCACAGAAAACTTTCTGAGACAGAATTCGTCGATCTTTGGTCGACGAATGAGCTATATTAGGAGATTTTGCCGATCTTAGGTCGACGAAAATTCTCAAGAACAGTTATCAGTTCGTCGATCTCAGGTCGACGAACAGAGACAATTCTTTAACTATAGACAGAGCATTAGATTAAATTCTTACCATTTATCATACCAAGCTGATTGACAAAGAACAGATGCTTGGATGAGTCCAATGGCTTAGTGAATATATCTGCTCTTTGCAAATCAGTAGAGATAAATTCAAGTTTAATCTTTTGTTTGTCAACACAATCTCTAATGAAATGATGTCTAATGTCTATATGCTTAGTTCTAGAATGCAATACTGGATTTTGTGCAATGGAAATAGCACTTGTATTATCACACAGTATAGTTGAATTATTAAAGTTGACACCATAATCAAGTAGTTTGTTTTGTATCCATAAAATCTGTGAACAGCAAATGCCTGCAGCCATATACTAAGCTTCAGCAGTGGATGTTGAAACAGATGTTTGCTTACTACAGAACCAAGATACAACTCTGTCACCAAGGAACTGACAAGTTCCAGAGGTACTTTTCCTGTCTACTCTGCATCCAGCATAATCAACATCAGAGAATCCAGTTAACACAAATGCTGATTCTGTTGGATAGCAGAGGCCTAGATCTGGACAACCTTTTATATATCTCAAAATCCTTTTTAAGAAAATAAGGTGAGATTCTTTAGGGTTCACCGGGAAGCTAGCACAAAGACATGTGGCAAACATAATGTCTAGTCTACTTGCTGTTAAGTACAATAGGGATCCAACAATGGCCCTATACTTGGTCTGATCAACTAGTTTTCCAGATTCATCAGCATCTACAACAGCATTGGCAGCCATGGGAGTTTTCATGACAGAGGCATCATTCATCCAAAACTTCTTAATAAGCTCTTTAGCATATTAAGACTGAGAGATGAAGATTCCTTCAAGGGTTTGTTTCACTTGGAGACCAAGGAAATATGATAACTCACCCATGCTACTTATCTCAAACCTTGTGTGCATTAGATCAGAAAATCTTTTGCATAGATTTGGATCAGTAGAACAAAAGATTATGTCATTTACATATATTTGTACTAATAGAATTTTATCATGATGCAATTTTGTAAAAAGGGTTCTATCAATCATGCCTCTTGAAAAACCATGCTCTAAAAGAAAGCTGGCTAAGGTCTCATACAAAGCTCTTGGAGCTTGCTTTAAACCATAGAGAGCCTTATGTAATTTAAAGACATAAGAGGGATGAGTTGGAGAGATAAAACCTGGTGGTTGTTCAACATACACCTCTTCTTTGAGTTCTCAATTTAAGAATGCACTTCTTACATCCATTTAGTAGACTTTAAACTTCTTGAATGCTGCATAAGCTAAGAAGATCCTTATAGCTTCAAGTCTTGAAACTGGAGCAAAGGTTTGATCATAATCAATTCCTTCCTCTTGCCTTTATCCTTGAGCAACAAGCCTTGCCTTGTTCCTCACTATCACACCTTGTGCATCAAGTTTCTTTCTGAATACCCACTTAGTATAATTACTGGATAGCCTTTAGGCCTTAGAACTAAGTCCAAAACTTTACACCTCTCAAACTGGTTGAGTTCCTCTTGCATTGTAGTGATCTAGTTTGGATCTTGCTCTGCATCAGATATGGATTGAGGCTCAATTTGAGAGAGAAAGCAGGCAAGCATCACATCAGGGTTGAGTTGATGTCTTGTCAGCACTCCTTATGATATGTCTCCAATTACTTGAAATCTAGGGTGATCCCTAAGTGTGACAAGATTATTAGGAGAAGTTGGTTCAGCAATAGTTATTTGATTTAATACCTCTTGTGGAATTGTATCAACTGTTGGAGGAAGTTGAACTGCTTCCACAGTCTCTTCTTCACTTTCAGCTTCTGATACAGCTTGTGGAGAGGGATGTGATTCAACCTTTGAGGTAAGGTTTAGATCGTCCAAGCTCTCACACAAATTTTGTACCTGTAGATGATTGTTGGTAGAGATGTCTCTCTCCTTGTAAAACTTGTTAGATTCATCAAATATCACATGCATAGATTCTTCAATTTTTAGTGTTGATTTATTAAACACCCTATATGCCTTGTTGACTAGAGAATAGCCTAGGAAAATTCCCATTGCAGTCTTAACTTCAAATTTTCTAAGAAGTTTCTTATCATTATTGTGAATATAACATATACACCCAAATACTTTAAAATAGGTTATTATAGGTTTCTTCCCTTTGAGTAGTTCATAGGGAGTCTTATGCTTTAGTTTATGTATTAGGCTTCTATTCATGACATAATTTGATATGCTTACTGCTTCTGCCTAGTAGGAAAGAGGCATGTAAGCATCTGCAAGCAATGTACCTGCAACTTCAATGAGTGTCCTATTCTTCCTTTCAACTACCCCATTTTGTTGAGGAGTTCTGGGAGCTGAGAAAAAATGTCTGATACCTTCCTTCTCATAGAACTCTAGCATAAGAAGAGATTCAAACTCAGTACCATGATCACTTTTGATCAATGCAACTTGAGTAGAATACTCAATCTGTATGTTCTTAAGAAAATCTGTGAGAACCTTAAAAGTATCTGACTTAGTTCTCAAAAAGAAAAGCCATGTGAATCTAGAGAAGTCATCTACAATAACTAATGTATAAGACTTTCCTCCTAGACTTTGTACTACAATGGGGACAAAAAGGTCCATATGGAGCAAGTACAAGATTCTAGGTGAATCACTCTTATTAATGGATTTAAAACTAGATTTAGTTTGCTTGCCTAGTTGACAAGCCCTGCAATGGCCTTCCTTCTTATAGGGACTAGAAGGTAAGCCTCTAACAAGATTTTCTTTAGATAACCTAGCTATATTTTTATGGTTTACATGTCCTAGTCTTTTGTGCCATAATCTAGTTTGTATGTTGACAGAATTTAATAGGTAGATTTAATATTTAGCTGATTCAAAATTTACTAAGTAGATGTTACCTTGTCTAATTCCTGTTAAAACAATTGTGTTGTATAAAGAGATAAGACATAAGGAGTTAGTAAAGCTTACCATATAACTTGTATCACATAGTTGGCTTACTGATATCAGGTTATGCTTAAGACCATTTACATAAGTCACTTTCCCTAATGTAACAGCTCCACATTTGAAATCTCCATAGCCTTCTATCAGTCCAAAGCCTAAGTCCCCAAAGATTACTTTAGGTCCAATCTTGGTTATATAGTTAATTAGGCATTCCTTGTTTCCTGTCATATGTTTAGAGCAACCACTGTCCAGGTACCACTTATTTTGAGTGACAGGGTTCTCTTCTACCTGCAAGGAGGATTAGCAGTTTTTGACCCAGGTTACCTTGGGTCCTTATTGTTTGACATAACTAAAGCTTGAAATGATTGAACATTTAGGTTGATCCTTATAACCTAAAGGATGATACCTTCTAGGAGGTATGACCCACTAACTAAAGGGATTAAAAGGTTTATTAGTTTTTAGGTTACTCTGGTTATGAACTGAATTGGACAAATTCGAGTATGTTTGTCGACCTGAGCTCGACGATCGGGATTAAGTTCGTCGATCTCTACTCGAAGAATGGAGATATCCATTCTCAGAGCCCCAAAAACGCCGATCTCTGGTCGACGAACCATACCGGTTTCGTCGATCCCAGTTCGAAGAATAAATTACATTATTATTTGCGTTCAAAGTTCATCGTTCTGAGTTCGACGAACCATACCCATTTTGTCATTCTGAGTTCGATGAAATTTGTTGAACATAGTCATGTTGTTTGTTTTTCTTCTTCTGATTGGTTTTCTTAAGTTCTAATTGTTTAAGAACTTCATTAACTTTCTCTACTTGTTCAGTGTTTTTCTTTCCACTTTCAGAAATGAAGTTAATAGGTTTTGATAGTTGATTTTTCTGAATTAGGATTGGTTCACTAGATGAGGCTCCTAATCCTAGTTTGTTATTATTAGATCTTGTGTTAACTGTGCTAGTTATATCTATTAGTTGTAAACTTCTACCATTTATGGTTTCTTCTAATTCCTTAGCCTTACTTAATTCAGATTTTAGAAATACTATTTGTTGATTAGCCAAATTTAATTCTTCAGTTAATTTTTCATTTTCAGCAATGAATTTTTCTTATTGTAACAGTTTTTTCCTGATAAGTTTGATTTCCTTCTCAGATCCTATTAGGTCTAAACATAAGAGTTTAAACTCAGATTGAAATTCTTTAGACTGAAAATCATATGAAGAATTACCTGATCCTCTTTAGAGAGGAATTCTTCTGATTCATTTGAATCTAATCTACTACTTCCAGCATCTATTGCCATAAGGCAAACTTCTCTTACCTTCTTTTCCTCTGAATCATCCTCACTGGAGCTGGAGGAGGATGTTTCATCTTCAGTATCACTTTAAGTTTCAGCCACAAAGCCCTTCTCCTTCTTTTTGTACTTGCTGGAGGAGGCCTTGTTGTGCTGATGTATTCTTGACTCCCTTTCTTGCCTTTTGTCTTTCTTTTGAACTTCTGGACATTCTGAGATGTAATGTCCAGGTTTCCTGCATCCAAAAAAGACAACTTCTTTAGAAGGGGTCTTGCCATACCTGGGTTTACCTTCATTCCTTGAAGGCTTTCTCCTGAAGTCCTTCCTTGCCATTTTATAGAATCTCTTAGCAAAGAGACTCATAAGTTCTTCATTGGCTGATAAGCTGGGAGATTCTTCTGCAGCTTTGAGTACTATGTTTTGTTCCTTCCTGGTAGGTGTTGAAGCTTTTTGTTCAACTACAGCTTCTCTTGACTTAATCAGTTGCTCATAGGATTTGAGCTTTCCAAGTAAAGATTCTATTGAGATTTAAGCCATGCTTTTGGCTTCTCTGATGGGCCAGATTCTGGAGTCCCATGTGCTAGGGAAGCACATGAGGATCTTGTCATTGACCTCAATCAGAGTAATTTCTTTATCCAATGTTTTGAGCTCACTGATGATGGAGCTCAGCCTCTTGTACATTACTTCTACTGATTCGTCTTCATCTTTCCTAAAGTTCTCATATTGGGATATGAGGTTTGATCTTCTGTCCTTCCTCTCATCAGAAGAGTCTGCTACCATTTGGTTGAGGGAATCCCAAATGGCTTTGGCAAATGTACATTCAGCAACCTTCTGAAATATGTCATCTGACATAGTTTAGGCATATATATTCATAGCTCTGGCATCAGCAATTTTTGCCTTCTTATGTGCATCAGTTTGATCTGGAGGAGGCACTGCACTGAGATTTACTGGAGTTGAAGTAGAGGCCACTGGAGCTGGTGGTCCTGTCAAGATGGAATTAAAAATGTCATCATCAATAGAGTTCATTTACAGCTTGATTCTTGCCTTCCAGATTCCAAACTTTTGCAAGTTGCAAACTGGAGGTCTGGTGCTGGCATAATCCTTATTTTGTGCCATGATATCAGAAAATAAAATATAATCAGAGAGACTACTAAAGCTTATTCAGAGTTTATCATGAGGATCTTGATTAAACCAGGTGTGAGCCTGTATGATGTGATTAACCACCTTCTGATACCAATTGAAAGATAGGGTAAGCTCTAAAAAACTCTAGTGGGGGGAGGGGTGAATAGAGTTATTGAAATCTTTTAAGTTTTACTAAAATAAAAGATCTTTTATAAAATATGTTACTATAGTATAAATGTATAGGTGCACAAGTGCAGCAGATAAACAAGAGAGAGATAACTAAGCTATACAATAAAAAATATATCACAGCACAAGCACAAAGGAAAAACAACACAGCCACACAGACAACACAAGAATTTTATAGTGGTTCCCCAAACTTGGGTACATCTGAAAGTGAGGGTAAGATCTACCTTTACTCTAGAGGGGGGGTGAATAGAGTATATTAAAATAATTTTCCAGATAAAAATTATTTGGCAGTGGAAGACTAGATTTATATTAATATGTGTATTGTGCTAGCAGTAAATAAAAACTAAGTAAGAAAGAAATAAAACACAGCACACAGCAAATCAAACACAGCAACTAGAAGACACAAGGATCTATAGTGGTTCCACAATCAACCTGGGTACATCCACTCTTCTACCACACTAGGTAGGAATCCACTGCAGGAATAGTTGATCTGGTATCCTGGGCACCAATGAGCTTTTGATAAGGTGCTCAAAAACCAAATCAGATTTTTTGATCAGGTGTCTTGCCACCACTGAGTTTTGATCAGGTCTCAGAAACCAACCACAAAACTTTTGAAGGGAGTTTTGAGTAACCCTTTTACAGCAGAATGAAAGAAAAAGAAAGAGTTGATGTTCTTCTCTGTCAACAGTCAAAGAGAAGACTAGTGGATTGTTGTTGTCAAAGCTCCCCCTGAGATTTGTAGTTATTCAGGAAGAGAATCTTTGCACAGGGTGATAGGCCTTCA
The DNA here is from genome assembly GCA_039513925.1 of Platanthera zijinensis. Classification (NCBI taxonomy): domain Eukaryota; kingdom Viridiplantae; phylum Streptophyta; class Magnoliopsida; order Asparagales; family Orchidaceae; genus Platanthera; species Platanthera zijinensis. Next base: position 205,582,524 of record CM077080.1, read on the forward strand.
GTATGATTGAGATCTCCAGCAAAGAATGATTTCAACAATGGTTGAAATGTGATGTGTCTGGAGTCCTTGATTGATGAAGCCTTGAACACTTGAATATGAAGAGATCTTGAAAGAATAGAGAAATTCTTTTTTGTGTGGTGATCTCCTTCACAGTTGTATTCCTTGTGTTTTGTAAGAATTCTGACTTGTAATCTTGTAGACTTGTGTCTCAAAATCTATATCTTAGAATAATGATCCTCTTGTCTCAATTACTCTGAGATGATATATTGAAGATCAGTCTTCTAGATAGCTGTTAGCCAGTCATAAATGACTTCCTTAAATGATATTTGTCTCTATAGGAAAGTCCTAAGTGACATTCCATTTAGTCTTCCTTGAAACTTGCTCCAGATTAATTGAAACGGCTACAAAATCCTTTGAAATAAATGCTGAATATGAATCTGATTGAATTCCATAACTGATTGAATTTGAATTCCTGAAATCATCGATCTCTCAAGGAAAGTCGTCGATCTGAGCTCGACTATCGTCGACCTGAGCTCAGAGATTAGAACTAGACTTAAAATAGAAATCGTCGATCTGAGCTCGGAGATCGTCGAACCGAGTTCGACGACTCGTTGAACTTAGCTCAGAGATATTCGAACTGAGTTTGACGCCTCGTCGATCTGAGCTCGACGATGATTGCCTTAAGTTTTTGCACTTGTATTCTGAATCTAGAAGGTCTGGGAGCAGCTTTCAAACCTAAGTTCTAAGCCTTAGACCTATTTTAGTTGACCTTTAAAACTATATAATGAGGTCAAGACATTTTCCTAAGGACATAGTGATCTTTGCCCAAATCAGTAATAGGGTGTTCCAATAATCTCCCCCTATTTGGGTTAGGATTACTATTTACATGACATATAAAAAATGACAAGCATACAAGCAGAAACAAAAGCAAATACAACATAGCAGAAGAAAGAATTAAAGCATTGCAGAAGCACATATAGTATCACAGCAGATAGTCAGAATTAAATATATACTGTCAGCTTACACAGTTACTCCTTATCTTTGCTCTTTTTGAATAAGATTTCTCTGTTTGGATTGAGAGCTTCCTTCTTGGATCTCATGTCATCAGCAGCACCTAGAGAGGTTTGAGATTTAGGTCTGGGAACAACAGCCTCTGGGTGCAGCTTCATATAACTCTCTAGATCAAAGAATTTCCTGGAGGAGTATCTTTCAAGTTCCTTTTTCCTTTGCTCAGATAGAGTAGTGATATTTGAAGCATCTTTTCCCTGTTCCCTTGCCTTCTTTATTTGATCCAAAGCAGCCAACTCTTTCATCCTTACAGTCTAGGAAAGGGATTATTTTCTGGATCTTCAAAGGGGACAGAAGGTTCATATCTGTTAATTGTATCTGCAGGAGGAGCTCTTGAAGTAACAATTTCTTTCAGCTTGTAAGGGAAAGGACCTGAAGTAGAGTCAATGGGTCCTTGTCCTTCCCTATGATAAGGATGTTGTCTTGATATTTCTCTGGAATGACCTCTATAACCTCTTTGGTTTCCTCTGTACTGGCCTCTCCTGGATTGGTAGCCTCTTTTTTGATACCCTCTTGATTGGGATCTGTCTTGAGCTTGAGAGGAACTTTGAGTCTTAGCATATAAGGAGTGAGAAGCAGAACCTCCACCAGCTCCTGTATCTGGTGAAGGAGGAGGAGGAGGAGGATGATGGTGATATTATCCTTTGTCAAACTTTCTCTTCTTCTTCATTGCCTTAAGCTGGTTCTTTGAGAATTGCATCCAAGGTTCAGTTATAGGACAGTCATGTAGAATATAATATGGAATGTCATTATCATCCTTTACTTTCTCTAGAGGAACTCTTTTCAAAGCTTTTCTTCTGGCTTTCCTCTTCCTTGCAATGGTTGTAGAGGAGTCATCAGAATCAGTTCTGAACTTGTCACTATCTGAGCTCTGAGGATTGTCATACAATTCATCAATCCTTCTGATATACTCTTTCTGTTGTTTGGATTGTTCAGTTAAAGCAGCAGCAGCAGTAGTAGTGACAAAAGCAGCACTAACAGACACACTGGTAGAAACAGCAGTAGCAATAGAAATAACCGGGGCAGCAGGAGCATCAGATATAGAAATAATAACATCAGTAACAGCAGGCTCATCAACATGAACAGCAGGCTATGAAACATTAGCCTCTGTCATCAGCAAATCATCAGCAATATCAGAACAGACTTTATCAACAGCAGCAGAATTAGCATTCACAATATCAGCAGAAATAACACTTTCCACAGCCTTTAGAGAATTTATATATGAAGATATCAGGCTGGGATCACAACTGAAAATAGGAATAATGGCCTTAGTAAGGTCTTCAGCTTCTTGAGCTGGAAGATGTCTGCTGTGGAGAGCATCAAATTCTGAAAGCAGTGTCTTGAGGTCAACTGATAGAACTTGAACTGGAGCTAGAATCTCTGGCACTTCTTTATTTGAAGCAGGCAGCATCTCTACTTCATGTGGCATCTCCCCCTCCCTAGATTCAGTAGATACAGAATCAAGGCACCCCACAGAAGGGATTTCCTAAGGAGGACAGAAGGAGGAGAGCTTGGCAGATAAGTCCTGGATAGACTGAAGGAGTGGAGCCATGGAGGTCTCCAGCAGGAGTGTTAGCCTGGGAGCTAACAACTCATAGAGCTTATCTGCTAAAGCTGGAATATCTACTTGCTCAAGTGATACTTGAGTAGAGGTAGAGGATAGGGTTTTAGAAGTAGATGGTGTTGGAGGAGCTGATGGGATGTTGAGAAATTATGTGGATGGTAGTGAAATGGATGCTTGTGATAAGGGGATGGTTATGATGGAAGTCACTGGGATGGAAATGAATGGAGTGAAGGATGGTTGAGCTAGAATGTCTTGAAGTAGTTGTTGGTAAGAGGTGGAAGATGATGGGGGATCAAGGGGTGAGGAATGAGAATCATCAAAGAAGGAGTCATCTAAGAGATTGAAGGATGGAAGATGGATGGAAGAGTCAATGTCAAGGTGTGGATAATAGTGTAGAGGATAAAAATGGTCTACAGAAGTTGCTGGTGGTGGTGAAGTTGAGATCGGAGATGAAATGGTGATGGGGGATGAAATTGAAGTGGTGATGGTTGAAGAAACAACAGTTGAAGATGGTGGAGATGAGGAGGAGGCAGGAAATTCTTCCAAGGAGGCAGTTGCCTGAGGGGAAGTGACTTGAGCAGTCCTTGTGCCTGAAGTTGAGACCACTGCAGGAGCCCTGCTAGGTTTTACAATTTGTTTGTCCCACTTTCCAAAGAGGGCACAGGATAGCCTCTTAGAGGCATTAATGTGCATGCCACTGGAGACAAGCAGCTGAGGGCATCTGTTATGCAGAAACAAGCCTAGAATCCTCCCAAAATTCACAAAATTTTTGTTCATCTTTTTCTTAATTAAATCAAATAATATCTCCCACCAATTCAAATGTTTCTTATCTACTAATGCACCCATTAAACAAAATTGATACCTGGAGATGGTATCATGAGCAGAGTGCTTTGCCAGCAACACTTTTCCCTCAACATCTGCTAGGAATCTATACTCTACTGACAAATTTTTCTTAAGCAGCTTGTTAGGGTTTGCTGCTGAGTGACCCATTCGATCCAGCATACTAGTAAATTCCTCTCCAGATAACTCTACAGAATCATGCCCAGTAATCAACTGAAAAACTTCTGTTAGGAGAGCAGGTGTTAGGGATACCTGAGTGCCGTATATTGTTCCAACCACTGTGTTCTGATCCAGGTTATACGCAGTATACACCCACTCCTTGATTTCATCTGCCACCAGTTTCATTCTTGTGGACATGATATAAACCAACTGTTGATCTTTGAACAATTCCAGAATGTCTTTAAAGACTTGATCACTGCCCTCAAAAGAATCCATGTAAATGTCAAAACCCATGTCGAACTTCATGGCTGCTAGAACGGCAACAGAGATAGCCATTGTTACCTACAAAAACGAACAAACAAGATCGAGTGCAGAGATGTTTGGAGGGAAAGAAAAGTTCTGCAGAGAGTATGAAAGAACAAAAGAGAACGACGGCCGAAAAATGAATTTTATATTAGGGTTCGACGCAGAAAAGGAAAGATCGTAGAACTCAATTCGACGATCTGGGCTTCTAAAGGAATCTGAAGGGTCTTCAACATCGTCGATCTCCGTTCGACGATATTGGAGAGCGTCGAACTCCATTCGATGATCTCTGACGGAAAGAGATAGCCTAGTACTATCTGGAAAATGCTGAACTCCGGTCGACGATTGCTGTGATCGTCGATCTCCGTTCGACGATCTTGGGAAAAAACGTCGAGCGCAGTTCAGAGATAGGAAATAACCTATAGACACTAGAAAAATTAAGTTTTTAGCCTAGTCTTGGTCAATTTTAGAGTTTTAAAATCTTGGATCTTAATTTAAACTTCCTCCATCTAACATACCTAACTGATTCAGGAAGAAAGTGTATTTCTTTTCATCCAATGGTTTGGTGAAAATATCTCCCCTTTGCAAATCAGTTGGGATATATTAAAGTTCAATTTTATTCTTCTCAACATTATCCCTTAAAAAGTGATGCCTAATCTCTATATGTTTTGTCCTACTATGGAGGACTAGATTTTGTGCTATAGAAATAGCACTGGTGTTATCATAAAATATTTTTGACTTTTCTAAGTTGTAACCATAGTCTAGATACTGATTTTGAATCCACAAAATCTGTGAGCAACAATTACCTGCTGCCATGTATTCAGCTTCAGCAGTTGATGTGGACACAGATGCTTGTTTCTTACAAAACCAGGAGACAAGTCTGTCACCAAGAAACTGGTAAGTTCTACTGGTGTTTTTCCTGTCTTCTCTACATCTAGCATAATCAGCAACTGAAAATCCAGTTAATTCAAATCCTGAGTCTTTTGGATACCAGAGTCCTAGGTCTGGACAACTTTTCACATACCTAAGAATCATTTTTACTAATGTCAGGTGTGACTCTCAAGGGCTTACTTGGAATCTAGCACATATATATGTAGAAAACATTATGTCAAGTCTACTAGCTATAAGGTACAATAAAGAGGCAATCATTGCTCTATATGTTGTCTGATCAACAGGTTTCCCATGTTCATCAGCATCTAATACAGCATTAGTAGGCATAGGTGTTTTCATGCAGGAAGCTTCAGACATACAAAATTTCTTAACCAATTCTTTTGCATACTTGGTTTGAGAAATGAATATGCCATCAGCATGCTATTTGACTTGCAATCCTAGAAAGAAGGAAAGCTCACCCATGCTACTCATTTAAAATTTAGAATGCATTAGGTTGGAGAACCTTTTGCACAAATTTGAATCAGTAGAGCCAAAAATAATATCATCTACATAGATTTGTACAAGTAGGATATGGGACTTATGGGTTCTAATAAAAAGAGTTTGGTCTACTCTACCCCTTATAAAATCATTTTTCAAAAGAAAGCATGCTAAGGTCTCAAACCATGCTCTAGGAGCTTGCTTGATACCATATAATGCTTTATGCAATTTAAAAACATAATCAGGATGAGTTGGAGAGATAAAACCTGGGGGTTGTCTAACATAGACTTCTTCCTTGATATCTCCATTGAGAAATGCACTCTTCACATCCATTTGATAGACCTTGAATCCCTTGTGTGCTGCATAAGCTAGAAATATTCTTATGGCCTCCAACCTTGCAACTAGTGCAAAAGTCTGGTCATAATCTATTCCTTCTTCTTGTGAGTATCCTTGTGCAACTAGCATTGCCTTGTTCCTTACAATGATTCCTTGATCATCCAGTTTGTTTCTGAACAACCATTTTGTTCCAATAATGGAATGATCCTTTGGTCTTGGCACTAGTTCCCAAACTTTGTTCCTTTTAAATTGATGCAATTCCTCTTGCATTACAATGATCCAGTGTGGATCTTGTTCTGCATCTTGTATGGATTGAGGCTCAATTTGAGATAAAAAGCAGGTGTGCATCAGATTTTGGTTGACCTGATTTCTGTTTTGCACACCAGCTGAGATTTCTCCAATCACTTGGGAGATTGGATGATCTCTTGATGTTACTAAATCAACAGGGGGTGTTGATTATTCACCAACCTGTGTTGTTGTTTCCTCTTGTGGAACAACAACTGGCTCTTCAAGATAATTCTCACCAAGATGTTGAGTGCCCTCTTCATCTTCACTACTTTCACCTCTTTGTTAGATAGGTGAATGTGTTGTACCCTTTTCCATAATATGTAACCTGTCCAAGTTTTCTGAAAGAGAATGTACCTGCAAAGGTTCTATGGTAGAAGCATTCTTCTCCTTATAAGACATGTTAGTTTCATCAAAAGATACATGAATAGATTCTTCAATTTTAAGAGAAGATTTGTTATACACCCTATAAGCTTTACTGATCATGGAGTATCCCAGAAAAACTTCTTCATCAGCCTTTGCTTGAAATTTTGCTATGTATTTCTTGTCATTATTGTGTATGTAACAAATGCAAGCAAAAATCTTGAAATAATCTACTTTAGGTCCTTCCCTTTAAGTAATTCATAAGGAGTCTTGCCCTTCAGCTTATGTATCAAACTTCTATTCAACACATAGTTTGAGGTGCTTATTGCCTCTGCCCAAAAGGATTGAGGAAGATGAGCATCTGTCAACAATGTAGTAGCAGATTCAATAAGGGTTCTATTTTTCCTTTCAACTACCCCATTTTATTGAGGAGTTCTAGGAGCTGAGAAAGTGTGACTGATCCCTTCACTCTGACAGAACTCTTGCATAAGAAGAGAACCAAACTCTGTCCCATTATCACTTCTGATCAGGGCAACGTGAGTATTGAACTCAATCTGTATGCATTTGAGAAATTCTTCCAAACACTTAAAGTTATCAGACTTCTTCCTCAGAAAGAACACCCATGTGAATCTAGAGAAGTCATCTACAACTACTAAAGTGTAAGATTTCCCTCCTAGGCTTTATACTGTAATGGTTCCAAAAAGATCCATGTGTAACAGATACAAGATCCTAGGTGAATCACTTTTATTAAGTGACTTAAAACTATTTTTAGTTTTCTTGCCTAATTGACAAGCCCTGTAAAGTCCTTCCTTCTTGTAGGGGCCAGAAGGTAGTCCTCTAACAAGGTTGTCCTTGGATAGCCTAGCAATGGTTCTAAGGTTTATATGTCCTAATCTTTTATGCCAAAGTTCATTTGGTTTACTAATAGAATTGAACAAGCAAATATCTACCTTAGTTAAATGAAAATCTACAAGATAAATGTTACCTTTCCTTTTACATATAAACACAGTTATGTTGTCCTCTGATTTGATTTTGCATGAGGATTTGTTGAATGTCACCTGGTAGCCTTCATCACACAGTTGACTGATGCTGATTAAATTATGCTTCAGTCCTTCCACATAAGCCACCTTCTTGAATGTGACTGAGCCAATTTAGACTGCACCATATCCTTTGGTATGTCCAAAGTTTGAATCTCCAAATATTACTTTGGGTCCAAGCTTGGCTTTGATGGATGTTAAATTATCCTTGCTTCCTGTCATGTACTTTGAACACCCACTATCCAGATACCATTGTTGGTTTATTGTTGGATAGGTCTTCACCTGCACAAAAAACAATTTATTTGTTTCTGACCAAGTTTACCTTGGGCCTAGGTTGATAACCTTTAAATTCTGAAATAAAAGACATCCCTGGCTGAATCTTATAACCTTTAGGATGATATCTCCTAGGAGGTATTATCTATTCAGTATAAGGGTTAAAGCTTTGGGATGTAGGACCACTAGGATTGAATTTTGATTTAACCTTAAAAATTTGTTCAAAGCTCTGATCTTTGTTCGACGATCTCTTAGCTGAGTTAGACGATCTTGGGTCAGATCATCGAGCTCCATTCGAAGATCGACTTTGTAAGAGTTCAAAGTTCAGCGATCGTCGACCTGAGTTCGATGATTCAGCTTGAGATCGTTGAGCTCTGTTCTGCGATCGTCGAGCTCTGTTCGACATTTTCTGTTGAACTGTGTTTTTCTTAGGTAAATAAGGATTCTTCCCAGCTACCTCTACAACACCCTTTCCTTTATCTGAGATAAATTTAATTGGGGTTGTTAATACTATAGGTTGGCTGGATGAAGCACCCAAGCCCAGTGTACTATTAAGTCTTGAGTTCACTGTACTTGTGATGTCCATCAGTCTGATGCTTCTCCCATTAAGGGATTCTTCAAACTTCTTTGCCTGAGATAGTTCACTTTTCAGTGAGGCTATCTCCTCCCTACAGCATTCCAACTCCTCAGAGAGTTTGAGGTTGTCGGACTTTAAAGTGCTATGTTTAGACAATTGATTTCTGAGAGAGATAATCTCTTTCTCAGACTTTAGCAGGTCTAACTAAAGTGCCATAAATTCAGATCTAAAGTCCTCTGAATTGAAATCAAAAGAATCTATTACCTGATCTTCTTCAGCTTCATGTTCAGAATCAGATTCTGACTCTTGTTCTGCATCAGAATTATGTTGAGAGGCATTGATAGCCATCATGCAGAACTCCTTCTCTTCAGCATCATTGTAATACCCCCGATTTTCCTGCGATTATTTTTTTATTCTCGTTGACGTTACGATGACGCGTTTCCGTGGCTTGTGCCATTTGTGGAGTGTCGTTTAGCTCCTTAGAACTGAGTGCCCTGTTTTGTAGCCTGTTGGCAAGATCTCCCTAGCAAGCCGAGTCGTTTTGGGTGACCCGGTGTGGCCTCTCGGGGGGATGTTTGTGTTTGGCTTTATATGGGTATAACTCGAGTTCTGTTCGTCGAAAGTTAATTTCCACTTCGTCGTTGTGTTCGTAGCATGGGTATTTAGCTACGGTGCGAATTTCATTAAATTCCGAGGTGATTCGGTTTTCGCGTTGTTCTGGTGCTTTACTGAATAAATTCTATTATTATATATTAAAATATATATTTATATATATATATGCTGTTAGGTTAGAATTAGAAAGCCCCGTATCATCTTCCCCATAAGAAACCGCCGCCCCTGTATGAGAGAAAACGGAGAAAAACCGCCCGTACTGTACCTCCTTCGGTCAGCGATTCCGGGCTTGTTCGTGGACGGAATTCGATTCCGAAAATGGCGTTGGCTTGCTCTCTCCGAGATCTTCATTTCGACAGTAAGATATTTGATTTTCATGGAGTTTTGATGAGATTTGGGTTTTCGGTTTTGGAGTTTTCCGCCATTAATGGCCGTAAGATTAATTCTAGGTGTTGCGGCTGTTCGTTCCATGTGAAGAGGAGGAGAGCCGTCCGTGCTTCGCCGAAAGTTGAGGCAAGTGGTATTCTTGCCCTTGCCAAGTTTCTTTTTGATTATTCTTGCTGAAATTGAAATCCCTGTTAGCCCAGGTTAGAGGCCTTGTTGTTCTCTTTTTCTTGCTAACTATAGGATTTAGTTCTTCCAATTGAACCCCCCCTACTTGTGCTGTTGGAACCCAACTTTGCCGGCGTGATGCTGTTTATCTTTGTTCAGATTTGCTCTAGTTTGGGTGTAGCCGAGAGGGAGTGTTAGGAGGGGGGGGGGGGTGATTTTCCCAATTTTGTTAAGTGTATTACTCGAGTATGGGAGTATGTTACTCGTGAGGTAGAAGTGTATTACTCGGGTATTAGTTCTGGAGTACTCGAGTAGTGGATTCGAGATACTCGAGTAGTAGCTTTGAGATACTCGAGTAGAAGGCATTAACTTGAGTATTAGCCTTAAGGTTACCCGAGTAGTAGGTAACTACTCGAGTAGGGGTTCTGAGTTACTCGAGTAGTAGGTAACTACTCGAGTAGGGGTGTTGGGTTACTCGAGTAGTGGGCTCGAGATACTCGAGTAAGTGGTTTGGTTTACTCGAGTAGTAGGCATCTACTCGAGTGCAGGTTTGTAGATACTCGAGTAGCGGGTTGGGGTACTCGAGTAGTTGGTAACTACTCGAGTGCTGGATATGTTTGTATACTCGAGTAGTAGGCAACTACTCGAGTAGCTGGTAGGGGTACTCGAGTAGTTGGTAACTACTCGAGTGCTGGTTATGTTTGTATACTCGAGTAGTAGGCGACTACTCGAGTAGAGGGATGAGGTACTCGAGTAGTAGGCAACTACTCGAGTAGAGGGATGAGGTACACGAGTAATAGGCAACTACTCGGGTACTGGAAGTTCCCTGCCTCTTTTTATCTTAGAATCGTTCGAATATCGTCGATCTCTGAATGGAGATCGTCGATCTCGGTTTCTGCCTTAGGCCGTTCGACTATCGTCGACCTCCGGTCGACAATCGTCGAGCTCCGTTTTACCTTAGTGGGATTGTGGTTAGAGTTTGGTTTTGGCTTTAAGTGAGGCTAGCTCACTCAACGCCAAGGTGTAGGTAGGCACTGAGTGGGTCTCACTCAACGCCTTGTCGTGTTGATTCTTTTCAACACTCTTCCTTTACCTTGTTTTTCATTCCCGAGTGGTTTTCTTGTTATATTTCTTGTATTTCCTTGTCGGCCGTTTTCTTTACCTTCTTAAAGGCCGAATCGTGGGTCGTGGTTAGTAGTGGTGGTTTATAGCTCTTCAGGGGGGGTGGAGTTGTGTGACATAGCCAAGGCCACTCTTGTTTTCGTGCTCCAGGTACGGGCTAGGCATGTGTGGGTGGAAGGCCCCTTGTGCTTTCACGTGTAGACCCTCGAGCTTGTTGACTTGGACATGGTGGATGGAGGACTGAGTTTGCCTCCGATCCGGTTCCCCGTTGTTTGTTTTTGCTACTACCACTCTCCACAGTTTAGGGTGTTAGAAGTTCCTTCTTTGGTAGCTTGCAGAACTTTTGGCTCTTGGTGGCCTAGAAGGCCCGGCAGGATGTTGCTCCTTAGTTGGGTTGTTGCTGTTTTCTTTGCTCATTGTGCTTTTCTTGTTGTCCTGTTTTGGACAGTTGTGACTCTTTCTACTGCATGTTTTTCAATTACTTCTTCCTTTTGGTTGACTCTTACATGCAGTTGTTTTCACCTTGTTGCTTGCTGAGGTATTCTGTTTTCTCTTAGAATACCCCAGGTTCTGAGCCGTAGCCAGTCGGGTGGCTAGTTTGCAGTGGTGGTGTTGGTGGTCTCTTGGGTCGTGGTGTTCTGTTTGCCTTGTTGGTGAGGTAGTTTTTCAGTACTTTCTTACAGACATACATATGTGCTAATGGGTTCGTGTCAGGTTGTTGGCGCCCACTGGTAGTTTTTACCTTTGTACTGGATATATTTTCTTATGCTGCTACCATTTTCTGGAGATAGTCTACTTGCTCTGAGAAGGAATTATGTTAGGTTGCTAGTTACTTTTAAACTATAAATATTATTATAAACGAAGCTCCTGATAAGCATGCTTTATAAACTTAATCACTATTTTCCAAATCACGTATGAAAACCGTTTTCTTATATAATATATAAATTAAATGTAGGGTCTTGCATAGCATGAGTGGTTCTCTTGGGACCCTTATGCACTCTTTAGGGTGTAAAACCTAATTAAAGTATTTTTCTTTCCGCAGCGTATAAATATAGTTTTCTTTTGTGGACTAGGTGATCCACTGAGCCGAGGGATACGGTCTCTAAAACATAACTGAATTTCTATTCATTAAGCACATGATTTTCTTACATAAGGATTGTAGTTGGTTTTGCCTGAGCGTCAGCAGTTATACCCTACTTGGCGTGGCATCATGGCGCGTATTTTCTCATACTCTGATATTTCCTAAATTCGGAGAAAATGCGGGTTGTGACAGTTGGTATCAGAGGGAGGTTGCTTGACAAGTTAGTTGAGCAACCTTCCTTGGTTGGCTTTAGTAGTTCAGCATCATGTCATTCACACATCGATATGTCATCAGCACGTCTTGGCAAAAGCACGAACACTACACTCATGGCATAACATGAAGTATACGAGGCATATTATGTAGTATGGGATGCATAATATGTGTTCGTATATGGATCCACCATAGGGGCTACATGTGAGGGTTATGTAGTATGGGATGCATAACCTCACCATATGACTGCGACTAGCACGTTTCTTTTTGTGCATGGGAATGTTATGTAGTATGGGATGCATAACATTTTCATGCGTACGCCGCTCATAACATGCATTAGGGCCTTTTTTTTAGAATGCATAGCACAAACATGCATAGCATATCATTGCATAAGCACAACGTGCCAAGCTAAAGATTTGCAGGATGACATATATACACACATAAGTTTTCGAAACAAAATAAAGTCATGCATTCCCGATCTAGGCACGAGAGTTAGCAAGATGATGGTTAACCATCCTAGGTTAGGGCATGTCATCAGATTTTTTTTTGTTAAAAAGATAAACTCTCAGAGCAAGTTTAGCAGCTTTAAGTCTATATCTATATATGTATGGTCTGTACTTGTGTTTGGGTTCTAGTCATTGATTGGGGGATCTGATTGGGATATGTTGATATTAGGATGGCTAGGTGACCTGCGACTCGATCGACTCCCCTGTTTGAAGGTGAGTCGTCTGGGGCTCAGCATGATGCGGTGATCGAGAGTCTGCGTTAGAGTAGCGATTCTATGGGCAGGCAGTTGGAAGAGGTGCGAGCCCAGATTCAGTCTTTGGTGGCAGTTGTGGTAGGGCAGGCTCAGGGTGCGCAAGTTCCTGCTGGGGGGTTAGCTGTTCCTCCTCCCCCTGCACTCGTGAGACCTCCGGTAGTGGTGCCAGCGGAGATGGCCTTCATCTCGTAGTTTCAAAGGCTGAGCCCTCCCACTTATGACGGGAAGGCAGATTTCATGGTTATTGATGATTGGCTGATCTCCATGGAGGAGATGTTTTCATATTCAGGGATTGCAGGTGACCAGAGGGTGATGCTAGCCACCTATCAGCTTAAAGGATTGGCTAAGAGTTGGTGGCTGAGAGAGAAGGAGAGCTTAGTAGCTGGATGCTCTTGGGAAATGTTTAAGGAGATGTTGTTGAGGAAGTTCTTGCCTTCGGTCGAGCGTGACCGCCTCATGAATGACTTTCTCTATCTGAAGCAAAGGCAACTCACGGTGGGTGAGTATGAAATAGAATTTAGTAAGTTGAGCCGTTTTGCCCCTGCTTTGGTCAGCGTTGAGGCTGATCGAGTTAAGAGATTTCTTGGTGGTTTGAGGAGCGAGGTGCAACAGTTGACCAGTGCTTATGGGTCTGTGACTTATGTTGGAGTTGTAGAGGCTGCTCTTAAGGTTAAGGCTATTGAAACAGCAAAGAGCAGAGGCCAGCAGATGAGAAAGGACAAGGGAAAGTCTGTGGAGGGGAAGAAGCCCTTAGTACCCGATGCTGTTCCGGGAAAGAGGAGCCGGGTAGTGTGCAGTTTCTGTGGCCGGTCAGGCCATCCTGTCGAGAAATGTTTTAAGAGGTCAGCAGCTCAGAAGAAGGAGCAGGTTCATGCGATCCAGGGTGCTCCTAGGAGAGATGTCTCCTGTTCGGTTTGCAAGCGGTCCGGGCATGATGCGGCCCAGTGTTGGACCGAGGATAGAGTCTGCTTTCAGTGTGGGCAGAAGGGTCATATCAAGTCGAGGTGTCCTTAGGTTCAGTCAGCTCTTCCTGCAGTTCCGTTGCAGGCTTTACCTCCACCTCCGCGTGTGGACAAGGGAAAAGGGAAGCTGAACGTGATTTCTTCCGAGGAGGCTCAGACTTCGACCCAGGTTATTTCAGGGAAGTTTAAGGTGAAGAACCGCTGGGCGCGTGTTCTGTTTGACTCCGGCGCTACCCACTCGTTCGTGGCTAGAGCCTTTGTAGAGCGTTATCGGTTGACTCTAGATCGTGTTCGGGATTCCTTCCGTGTCAAGTTTCCTTCTGGTGAATCTGTGTCGTCAGATTTGGGCATTTTGGATTGCCCGATTTTATTGGGGGACTTTCTTGCGAAGGCGGACCTGAAAATGATTGATCTGGAGGACTTCGATGTCATTTTGGGCATGGACTGGCTCTCTCGGTATGATGCGGTCATTCAGTGCAAAGGAAAGCACTTGGAATTCATCAGAGACGACGGTCGGCCCGGCAGCGTGTATGCTGTTCTGTGTCAGGATTTTCCTGTCATCTCTGCGGTATGTGCTCAGAGATTGTTTCTTTCTAGTTGTTGTGTTTGTTTAGTCTCGATGGTGGGAGCCACTATTAGCGTACCACGCTTGGAAGAGATTCCTATTGTTCGTGGTTTCGCCGATGTTTTTCATGATGATCTTCCTGGTCTTCCTCCTGATCGGGATGTTGAGTTTGTGATCGATTTAGAGCCGAGTACGCGTCCTATTGCTATGGCGCCGTACCGGATGGCCCCTCGTGAGTTAGAGGAGTTGCGAGATCAGTTGGATGAGCTGTTAGCTAAGGGGTTTATTAGGCAGAGTTCGTCGCCTTGGGGTGCTCCTATTTTGTTTGTAAAGAAGAAAGATGGGTCGATGCGGCTCTGCATTGACTATAGAGAGTTGAACAAGGTCACTATCAAGAATAGGTACCCTCTGCCGAGGATCGATGATTTATTTGACCAGTTGCGTGGTAGCACGATGTTCTCCAAGATCGATCTTCGTTCTGGTTATCATCAACTCAGGATCCGTGAGGCGGACATTCCACGGACTGCGTTTAGGTCGAGGCATGGATACTTTGAGTTTCTGGTAATGTCATTTGGTCTGACCAACGCACCATCAGCCTTTATGGATATGATGAACCGAGTGTTCAAGGATTTCCTCGACAAGTTCGTTGTGGTCTTCATTGATGACGTGTTAGTTTATTCTCACAGTGCTGAGGAGCATGAGCTGCATTTGCGTTTGGTCCTATCAGAGTTGAGGAACCACAAGTTATTCACCAAGTTGAGCAAGTGCGAATTTTGGTTGCCTCAGGTTTCTTTTCTAGGCCATGTGGTGAACAAGGATGGGATCTCGGTCGATCCAGAAAAGATTGCAGCAGTGAGGGATTGGAGTAGACCGAGTTTGCCTAAGGAGATCAGGAGTTTCTTAGGGTTGGCTGGCTATTACAGAAGATTTGTGGAGGGTTTCTCTTCCCTAGCCGCACCTTTGACCAAGTTGACTCAGAAGAACGTGGCATTTGTTTGGAGCGAAAAGTGGAGGAGGCTTTTCTGGAGCTAAAGAAGAGATTGTGCACTGCTCCCGTTCTGACCCTGCCTACTGAGGGTGTGGATTATGATGTTTATGTGGATGCTTCACTTATAGGTCTGGGTTGCGTATTAATGCAAAATGGAAAGGAAATTGCCTATGGGTCAAGGCAACTGAAGACTCATGAGAAGAATTATCCCACGCATGACCTCGAGTTTGCAGCGGTTATTTATGCTTTGAAGCTGTGGAGATACCTACTTTATGGGGCTCAATGCAAGATCTTCACTGACCATAAGAGCCTAAAGTACGTGTTCACGCAGAAGGAGTTGAATCTGCGCCAGCGGCGGTGGCTAGAGTATGTGGCTGATTATGATGTAGAGATCCAGTATCATCCGGGCAAGGTTAATGTGGTGGCCGACGCCCTGAGCCGAAAGACGGGAAAGATCTTTAACCTCTTCGCCAATCGTTTAGTGGAGGAGTTCCTCCTTATGGATATTTCAGTGGGATGCTGTAGTTTGCAGAGTGCCTTGTCAGTGGCGGAGCCGTCCTGGATTTCTTTGACTAGACTACACCAGAAGGACGATCCTGATCTTATGCACCTTTTCACCAGGACTGAGAAGGGAGAGTTGCCCGACTTTGCTATCGATGGTGCGGGTACTTTGAAGTACCGCGGCAGGTTTTGCGTTCCCGCTATCGGGGATATTAGGAGGGTGATTTGCAGTGAGGCTCATGGTTCAAGCGTTGCCTACCATCCAGGATCTACGAAGATGTACCGTGACTTAAGGCAAATTGCCTGGTGGTATGGTATGAAAGGAGATATAGCCCGATTTGTTGCTGAGTATCACACTTGCAAGCGTGTGAAGGCCGATCATGGAAGGCCTGGTGGTAAGTTGACTCCGCTAGAGATCCCGACTTGGAAGTGGGAAAGTATATCTATGGATTTCATTACGGGATTACTGAAATCCCCGAGGGGATTTGATTCTATTTGGGTTATAGTGGATAGATTGACGAAGTGTGCTCAATTCGTGCCTTATAAGATTGATTACCCGATGAAGAAGATAGCGGAGTTATACATCAGTGAAGTCATCCGACTCCACGGTGTGCCGGTTAGCATCATTTCCGATCGAGACTCCCGGTTTACTTCCCATTTTTAGCAGAGTCTGCAGGAGGGTTTGGGTACGGATCTGAGGTATTCTACTGCCTACCACCCGCAGACCAATGGGCAGACGGAGAGGGTGAACCAAATTATTGAGGATATGATCCGGTGCTATATTTTAGACCACGGTGGAGCGTGGGATGAGCGATTGCGACTCATGGAATTTGCCTACAACAACAGTTATCAGGAAAGTTTGCAGATGGCTCCGTTCGAAGCCTTGTATGGGAGGCGTTGTAGGACTCCGTTGTTTTGGGCTGAGGCTGGTGAGAGGCCTTTGTTGGGTCCCGATGCGCTTGAGGAAATGGAAGTCGCAGTGAAGCTTATTTGGGAGAAGCTTCGTATAGCCCAGGAGAGATATGAAAAGAACGCCAATCGGCGTAGATCTGCTTTGGAGTTTTCCGTCGGGGACCTTGTATTCCTCAAAGTTTCCCCGATGGTAGGTGTTAAGAGATTTGGTAAGAATCGGAAGTTAGACCCAAGGTATGTGGGCCCGTTTGAGATTTTGGAATGGATTGGTGTGTCAGCTTATAGATTGGATTTGCCAGCGAACTTCCCAGGTGTGCATAATGTTTTTCATGTTAGCCAATTGCGGAGGTGTGTTCGCAGCAGTGGGCAGCTCTTAGATGTTGTGCCCCAGTTGGAGCCCAACCTCTCTTTTGTTGAGATGCCGGTTCGTATTTTGGATACTCAGGAGCGTGTGCTGCGAAAGAAGTCCATACCGATGGTTAAGGTTCTATGGAAGAATCAGGATTTGGAAAGCGCGACTTGGGAGTTAGAGTCGGCTATGAGGAGGGCTTACCCTCACCTGTTTCGTTGATTTAATCGGTATGTTTTCCTTCTTGTAACTCCTATTAGTTGTTTCTCCTTCTTTAGTAGGAGTATTGTGCGTAAAGTTTCGGGACGAAACTTTCTTTTAGGGGGAGTGACTGTAACGCCCCCGATTTTCCTGCGATTATTTTTTTATTCTCGTTGGCGTTACGATGACGCGTTTCCGTGGCTTGTGCTATTTGTGGAGTGTGGTTTAGCTCCTTAGAACTGAGTGCCCTGATTTGTAACCTGTTGGCAAGATCTCCCTAGCAAGCCGAGTCGTTTTGGGTGACCCGGTGTGGCCTCTCGGGGGGATGTTTGTGTTTGGCTTTATATGGGTATAACTCGAGTTCTGTTCGTCGAAAGTTTATTTCCACTTCGCCGTTGTGTTCGTAGCATGGGTATTTAGCTACGGTGCGAATTTCGTTAAATTCCGAGGTGATTCGGTTTTCGCGTTGTTCTGGTGCTTTACTGAATAAATTCTATTATTATATATTAAAATATATATTTATATATATATATGCTGTTAGGTTAGAATTAGAAAGCCCCGTATCATCTTCCCCATAAGAAACCGCTGCCCCTGTACGAGAGAAAATGGAGAAAAACCGCCCATCCTGTACCTCCTTCGGTCAGCAATACCGGGCTTGTTCATGGACGGAATTCGATTCCGAAAACGGCGTTGGCTTGCTCTCGCCGAGATCTTCGTTTCGACGGTAAGATATTTGATTTTCATGGAGTTTTGATGAGATTTGGGTTTTTGGTTTTAGATTTTTCCGCCATTAATGGCCGTAAGATTAATTCTAGGTGCTGCGGCTGTTCGTTCCGTGTGAAGAGGAGGAGAGCCGTCCGTGCTTTGCCGAAAGTTGAGGCAAGTGGTATTCTTGCCCTTGCCAAGTTTCTTTTTGATTATTCTTGCTGAAATTGAAATCCCTGTTAGCCCAGGTTAGAGGCCTTGTTGTTCTCTTTTTCTTGCTAACTATAGGATTTAGTTCTTCCAATTGAACCCCCCCTACTTGTGCTGTTGGAACCCAACTTTGCCGGCATGATGTCGTTTATCTTTGTTCAGATTTGCTCTAGTTTGGGTGTAGCCGAGAGGGAGTGTTAGGAGGGGGGGGGGTGATTTTCCCAAATTTGTTAAGTGTATTACTCGAGTATGGGAGTATGTTACTCGTGAGGAGGAAGTGTATTACTCGGGTATTAGTTCTGGAGTACTCGAGTAGTGGATTCGAGATACTCGAGTAGTAGCTTTGAGATACTCGAGTAGAAGGCATTAACTCGAGTATTAGCCTTGGGGTTACCCGAGTAGTAGGTAACTACTCGAGTAGGGGTTCTGAGTTACTAGAGTAGTAGGTAACTACTCGAGTAGGGGTTTTGGGTTACTCGAGTAGTGGGCTCGAGATACTCGAGTAAGTGGTTTGGTTTACTCGAGTAGTAGGCATCTACTCGAGTGCAGGTTTGTAGATACTTGAGTAGCGGGTTGGGGTACTCGAGTAGTTGGCAACTACTCGAGTGCTGGATATGTTTATATACTCGAGTAGTAGGCAACTACTCGAGTAGCTGGTAGGGGTACTCGAGTAGTTGGTAACTACTCGAGTGCTGGTTATGTTTGTATACTCGAGTAGTAGGCGACTACTCGAGTAGAGGGATGAGGTACTCGAGTAGTAAGCGACTACTCGAGTAGAGGGATGAGGTACATGAGTAATAGGCAACTACTCGGGTACTGGAAGTTCCCTGCCTCTTTTTGTCTTAGAATCGTTCGACTATCGTCGATCTCTGAATGGAGATCATCGATCTCGGTTTCTGCCTTAGGCCGTTCGACTATCGTCGACCTCCGGTCGACAATCGTCGAGCTCCGTTTTACCTTAGTGGGATTGTGGTTAGAGTTTGGTTTTGGCTTTAAGTGAGGCTAGCTCACTCAATGCCAAGGTGTAGGTAGGCACTGAGTGGGTCTCACTCAACGCCTTGTCGTGTTGATTCTTTTCAACACTCTTCCTTTATCTTGTTTTTCATTCCCGAGTGGTTTTCTTGTTATATTTCTGGTATTTCCTTATCGGCCATTTTCTTTACCTTCTTAAAGGCCGAATCGTGGGTCGTGGTTAGTAGTGGTGGTTTATAGCTCTTCAGGGGGGTGGAGTTGTGTGACATAGCCAAGGCCACTCTTGTTTTCGTGCTCCAGGTATGGTCTGGGCATGTGTGGGTGGAAGGCCCCTTGTGCTTTCACGTGTAGACCCTCGAGCTTATTGACTTGGACATGGTGGATGGAGGACTGAGTTTGCCTCCGATCCGGTTCCTCGTTGTTTGTTTTTGCTACTACCACTCTCCACAGTTTAGGGTGTTAGAAGTTCCTTCTTTGGTAGCTTGCAGCACTTTTGGCTCTTGGTGGCCTAGAAGGCCCGGCAGGATGTTGCTCCTGAGTTAGGTTGTTGCTGTTTTCTTTGCTCGTTGTGCTTTTCTTGTTGTCCTGTTTTGGACAGTTGTGACTCTTTCTACTGCATGTTTTTCAATTATTTCTTCCTTTTGGTTGACTCTTACATGCAGTTGTTTTCACCTTGTTGCTTGCTGAGGTATTCTGTTTTCTCTTGGAATACCCCAGGTTCTGAGCCTTAGCCAGTCGGGTGGCTAGTTTGCAGTGGTGGTGTTGGTGGTCTCTTGGGCCGTGGTGTTCTGTTTCCCTTGTTGGTGAGGTAGTTTTTCAGTACTTTCTTACAGACATACATATGTGCTAGTGGGTTCGTGTCAGGTTGTTGGCGCCCACTGGTAGTTTTTACCTTTGTACTGGATATATTTTCTTATGCTGCTACCGTTTTCTGGAGATAGTATACTTTCTCTGAGAAGGAATTATGATAGGTTGCTAGTTACTTTTAAACTATAAATATTATTATAAACGAAGCTCCTGATCAGCATGCTTTATAAACTTAATCACTATTTTCCAAATCACATATGAAAGCTGTTTTCTTATATAATATATAAATTAAATGTAGGGTCTTGCATAGCATGAGTGGTTCTCTTGGGACCCTTATGCGCTCTTTAGGGTGTAAAACCTAATTAAAGTATTTTTCTTTCCGCAGCGTATAAATATAGTTTTCTTTTGTGGACTAAGTGATCCATTGAGGCGAGGGATACGGTCTCTAAAACATAACTGAATTTCTATTCATTAAGCACATGATTTCCTTACATAAGGATTGTAGTTGGTTTTGCCTGAGCGTCAGCAGTTATCCCCTGCTTGACGTGGCATCATGGCGCGTATTTTCTTATACTCTGATATTTCCTAAATTCGGAGAAAATGCGGGTTGTGACAATCATCTTCATCATCACTTGAGCTTGATGATGCCTCTGATTCTTCTTCAGTTTCACTCCAGGTTTCAACTACAAATCCTTTCCTGGTGTGTTTGTTCTTGCTGGAAGAGGATTTGTCATTGTTGTTTCTTTTGAAATCCTTGTCTCTTCTCCTGTCTTTCTTTTCTTTCATGTCCTTATTTTGGTTTTCTGGACAGTCAGGCACAATGTGGCCTGGTTTCCTGCATCCAAAACAAATAATTTCTTTATTATTAGATTTGTCATACCTTGGCTTTTCATGGCCTCTGAATGACCTTTTCCTGAAATCTTTCCTGGCCATCTTGTAAAATCTCTTAGCCAGTAGACTCAATAGCTCTTCATTGTCTGTGAATTTGTCTTCAGGCTGTTCTTCTGTAGCTTTGAAAGCAATGGTCTTCTCCTTCCTTGTTGCTGGAGAAGCTATCTTTTGCTCTTCTTCTCTATTCTTGATAAGCAGCTCATAAGACTTGAGCTTGCCCAACAAAGCTTCAGTATTGATCTCATTTAGGCTTCTGGCATCCTTGATTTGCCAGATCCTTGAATCCCAAGTGTTGGGGAAGCACATTAGGATCTTATCATTGAGTTCAGTCAATGAGATCTCCTTGTCCAAGGTCTTCTGTTCACTAACAATTAGACTGAGTCTGTTGTACATGTCACCAACTGACTCAGTTTCTCACTTCTTGAAATTCTCATACTGGGTTATGAGATGGGATCTTATATCCTTTCTTTCATCAGCTGATCCTGACATAAGCTCTGATAGCTTGTCCCAAATTTCTTTTGCTGAGTTGCATACAGCCACCTTTTGAAATATGTCATCAGACATAGTCTGGGCCAATATGTTCATTGCCTTGGCATCAGCAACTTTCCACTTTTTGATTTCTGCATCTGTTCCTGAAGGGGGTGGAACAGCACTTGTACTTGTAGTTGCTGGAGGTCTTGGACACACTGTCAAAGTAGAATTGAAGATGTCCTCATTAATAGAATTCATATATAATTTAATCCTTGCCTTCCAAAGTGCAAACTTAGAAAGATTGCACACTGGAGGTCTGGTGCTTGCATAATCTTTGTTTTGTGTCATGGTTTTATATGAAAATAAATATAATAAAAGTAATAACCCTTTATTAAAGATTGATCTTATCAGAGATCTTTTGGTTCAGGTGTTAGCCTGTAAAACAACCAATCTGATGAGGATTTAGTTGTTGAATAACCAACCTGCATCTGATACCAATTGAAAGTGAGGGTAAGATCTACCTTTACTCTAGAGGGGGGTGAATAGAGTATATTAAAAAAAATCCAGATAAAAATTATTTGGCAGTGGAAGACTTGATTTATATATATATGTGTATTGTGCTAGCAGTAAATAAAAACTAAGTAAGCAAGAAATAAAACACAGCACACAGCAAATCAAACAAAGCAACCAGAAGACACAAGGATCTATAGTTGTTCCCCAATCAACCTGGGTACATCCACTCTTCTACCACCCTAGGTAGAAATCCACTGTAGGAATAGTTGATCAGGTGTCCTGGGCACCAATGAGCTTTTGATAAGGTGCTCAAAAACCAAATCAGATTTTTTGATCAGGTGTCTTGCCACCACTGAGTTTTGATCAGGTCTCAGAAACCAACCACAAAACTTTTAAAGGGAGTTTTGAGTAACCCTTTTACAGCAGAATGAAAGAAAAAGAAAGAGTTTGAAAGTCACACTAGTGTCAACTACCTTCACCTATGGGGGGGAATAGGTGTCTTGCACAGTCTTTTAGCGGAATTAATATTATACCTGCACAATTAAACAAAACAACACAACACAAAAATACGCATGCAGTTATAGTGGTTCCCCGATTTGGGTACGTCCACTTTCCCCCTTCGACCTATCTCCCAACAAGGGACGACTCAGTCACTTCACCAACAGGATTGAAATCCAATCCTAACACTAATGGAAGGAACCCTTCCACCCGAAGGAGTCACCACTCCTCCACCACGGGTTGCACCCAACCCTTACAATGAGGAACCAACGTTCCTTTACAACAAAAGTAAAAATGGAATGTATAAAATACAAACTACTTTAGGAGCGCTAGGTGTCCCTCTTCGTTCGATGACGCGTTCTTGAATAAAACAAAGAGTCCACAACCTTAGCTTTCAATTGGAAAGGATCTTTCCGAGATCGACGGTGGCAAAGCTTGCGGCAGCGATTCTATCAAGATCGGCGGCTGTAAAGGAGACCGGCGACGATGATTTCGAGATCTGATCTTCGTAGCAAAGCTAGCAAGGTCTACCAACAATCTTACTTGGATCGATCGTCTCAATCGATTCGGAAGGGGAAGGTATTCCCGTTCAACAAATCAAGAGACAAAGGATATCAAGATAGACACGTGAGACGCGTTGCTTGGCTAAGCTACTCTCGCCGGGAGATCAGGAAGAACCTACGTTCAGCGGCGGCGACAACTTGAGGCCCGCAGACGGAGGCGGAAGAGAAGACGTGATCCGCTAGGTCAAATCAGGCGGCTCTTTCTTTTCGTATGTATCGATTGTTTGTGATGTTCGAAATACATCAGTATTTATATAGTAGGTCATATATTATGACCGTTGTGGGCCCTACCAGTAGAAACCCTAACTCCGGTTCAAAACAGCGCGTGTATACTTGGTCCGGTCCAGCGAGCAGCAGAAATTCGCCTAAGGCAAATTCGGTGGGAATCATTGGTGATTCTCGACGAATCGACGAGAATCACTAATGATTCCCGTCGAATTCTACTTATAAGAATTCTTAGCTGAATTGCTTGCCAGCCGGAAAGAATCGTTGAGAGTCATCATCCATTCTCGACGAATCGTCGAGAATGCAGAGTCATTCTTGACGATTCTGACTTGGCAGATTCCTTGAAGGCGTTGACTCAGCCCGGTGATTCTCGCTGATTCTGACTTGGCAGAATCCTTGAAGGCGTTGAAGGCATTGAGTCAGCCGGATGCATTCGGCGAGAATCGTCTAGTGATTCTTGACGATTCGGCTAGAATCACTAGTAATTCTCGTCGAATCGATGAGAATCACTTAGTGATTCTCGTCGAACCTTACTTAGACGAATTTTCGTCTATCTTCCCGTGAGCTGGTCTTTGACCCATCCTTGCTCCTCTTCAGCTCTAGCTCTATCTCGACCCTGTGCTTGAAAGTAAGTACACTCCAATAGAGAGAGCACACGTAGGCCAACACACTTATCTGCTCAACGAAGGATTACGTTGTGCAGACCCGTGTATATTGACCCACTGCACCCTGACATTGGTGTGTACTTAGCGTGGAATAACTGCAAGCACAACTTGATAGAAAGTCATCAAATACATTATCTATTCACCTTAGCTTGTACAGGGGCTTCTTCAAATCAGGTACATTGTGGATACAATATCCAACAATCTCCCCCTATTTGAAGAAGCCTAAACCCTACAAGCTAAGGTGAATAGGACATATGGAAATGAAAATCATAAACGAAGAATCCAGTTGAGAGAGAAATTCATTACCAATTTCTTGAGAGCATTACTTGGTACTTGGAGCCACCTTAGCCTTAGCTGAGAGGGTAATCTCCCCCTTTTCGGCTTCTGCAAATCTGGGACTGCACTTGGAGATACATGCTCCCCCTCAGATCTTGCATCCATGCTCGAGCTTGAGTTCTTTGCTGATGCTCCCCTTTGATCCAAGAGCCTTGAGTTGTACAGTCTTCACTCTTCATAGTTCAGCATGCCGAGTTCAGTTTTGATGAGACTGAACTTGGCCTCGTCTAGGGGCTTTGTGAAGATATCTACAACCTGCTTATCCGTGGGGACATAGCAGAGAGATATGTCTTTGTTTTCCACATGCTCCCGAATAAAGTGATAGCGCACTTCAATATGCTTCGTTCTGCTGTACGACACAGGATTGTTCGCAATTGCTATTGCGCTTGAGGAGTCGCAATACATTGGAACTTCGCTGAACTGCAAGTCATAATCTTTGAGATGATTTCTGATCCATAGAAGTTGTGCGCAATAGCTGCCTGCTTAGATGTACTCAGATTCAGCTGTGGAGGTTGCGACACAATTCTGCTTCTTACTGTTCAATGAGATAAGCCTTCTTCCGAGGAATGGACACGTCCCGGAAGTGCTTTTTCTATCATCCCTGCTTCCTGCAAAGTCAGCATCTAAAAAGCCTATTAGCTCGACATCATTGTTTCTCGGGTACCACAAGCCAAGATTAGGTGTACCCTTAAGGTATCTAAGAATTCGCTTTGCAGCGACATAGTAAGATTCCTTAGTGTTCACATGATATCTTGCACAAACGCATGTGGAGAACATAATATCCGGTCTACTTGCAGTAAGATAGAGAAGGAATCCAATTATGCTTCTGTACTTGGTTTCATCAAAAGGTTTCCCTTTCTCATCCTTGTCCAGAGACACAGTGGATCCCATTGGAGTCCTCATAGAGGTTGCACTCTCCATTCCGAATTTCTTGAGGAGTTCATTTGTGAACTTCGTCTGAGAGATGAAAATCCCATCCTCAGACTGTTTCACTTGATGTCCCAAGAAATACTTCAGCTCTCTCATACTACTCATTTCAAACTTCCCTTGCATAAGTTTGGAAAACTTCTTGCAAAGGTTGTTATCCGTTGACCCGAATATTATATCATTGACATAGATTTGCACCAGCAAAATCTTGCCTTTGACTTCCCTAAGAAATAATGTCTTATCTATTTTTCCTCTAGAGAACTTATTCTCAAGAAGAAAACTAGACAGAGTCTCATACCAAGCTCGAGGAGCTTGTTTTAAGCCATATAAAGCTTTATTAAGAAAATATACATGATTGGGATAAGTCGGATTAACAAAACCTGGGGGTTGTGCGACATATACTTCCTCTTTCAGGTTGCCATTTAAGAATGCCGATTTCACGTCCATATGATAGACTGTGAATCCTTTGTGAGAAGCATATGCTAGGAACAATCTGATCGCCTCGAGCCTTGCCACCGGTGCAAATGTTTGGTCGAAGTCGATCCCCTCCTCCTGTCTGTATCCTTGAGCCACCAGTCTAGCCTTGTTCTTGATGATGACACCGTGTTCATCCAGTTTGTTTCTGAAGATCCACTTTGTGTCAATCACGTTCTGTCCCTTTAGTCTGGGAACCAGCGTCCAGACATTGCATCGTTCAAATTGATGCAGTTTATCTTGCATGACCAAGATCCAAGATGCATCCTTATTCGCTTCGTCGAACTTCTTTGGCTCAACCTGTGACAGAAATCTAAAATGCAGAATCTCTTTAATTGTATCGCGGCAAGTTCTGACACCGTCACGGGGATCTCCGATGATTTGATTTTTGGTATGATCTGTCACGTGACGAAGCTCTAACAGTCTGGCATCTAGAGCTCTAACATTTTCTGGGGCTCCTTCCTCTTCAGGGAGGACAACTCCATCCTGACCGTCATCATCTCCGGTAGGTGTTGTGGTGGAGACTTTTACGTACTTGGGAGTTGCATCTTTAGTGGTCTCATCGAGACAAAGCTGTTCAATTCTTATACCTGCATCTTCAAGAAGACCACTGGAAGCATTGCTGTTAAGCAAGCTTTCTTCATCAAATACAACATTTATGGATTCCTCTACCACTAGGGTTTTCTTATTGAAAACCCTATATGCCCGGCTATGGCTACTATAGCCCATAAATATGACTTCGAAGCATTTTTCATCAAACTTAGTACGCGGGTACTTCCCGTTATTTAGTATATAGCATCTGCAGCCAAAGATCCTAAAATAGGACATGGTTGGTTTCCTGCCTTTCAGTAGCTCATAAGGCGTCTTACGATGGCTCTTGTTGATCAAGGCCCGGTTTTGTACATGACAAGCTGTGTTGATAGCCTCTTCCCAGAAGTATTCTGGGAGAGAAGCATCATTCAACATTGTCGTGCAAGCTTCAATGAGTGTTTTATTTCTCCTCTCCGCAACTCCATTCTGCTGAGGAGTGCGCGGGGAGGAAAACTCATGAAAGATACCAAGTTCTTCATAGAACTCTGTAATAGAACAAGACTCGAACTCTGTTCCATGGTCACTTCTGATTTTGACCACCGAGCAGTTAAGTTCGTTCTGAATTTGCTTGACAAAACTAGTGAAGATGTCAAACGTATCAGACTTGCGTTTTAAGAAGAACACCTAAGTAAACCGAGAGTGATCATCAACAATCACTAGCGTATAAGACTTGCCTCCCAAGCTATGAACTTGCATTGGACCAAACAAGTCCATATGCAGAAGATAAAGACATCTGGAGGAGTCTTTGTCTGTAATGCCCTTAAAGGTAGCCCGAGTCTGTTTGCCCTTCTGGCATGCGGGACAGGGGCTATCTTTGATGCACTTAATTATGGGAGCATCCCTTACTAAGTTTTTAAAAAACAGCATACTAATTGTCTTGAAATTAATATGTGTCAATCTCTTGTGCCATTGTTCACAAAGAGATGCACTGCCTGTTGCTACTAGGCACATGGGGGTAGATGAATCTAAACTAAGAAAATCTAAACATAAGATGTTTCTGCTCCTAATGCCTATTAATACCATCTCCGAAGAGGCACACGATATTATCAGGCATTTATTCTTGCAGAACTTAATGTCATAACCTTTATCACACAACTGACTTACACTGATCAGGTTATGATTTAACCCTTCAACATAAGCCACATCGGTGATAGAGACTATACCATTGGAAATCATACCGTAACCTCTGGTGACTCCTCGATCTGATCCTCCAAAGATGACTTTGGGTCCATTTTCGACTGGAGAGTAATCACACAGCAGGCTTCTTATCCCAGTCATATGCCGGGAGCATCCACTATCCAAGTACCATATAGGAGTTTTGGTGGCCTTTGGACATACCTGCAAAACAGAATATGTTTCCCTTAGGAACCCATTCGAACTTGGGTCCTAGATTCCTTGTTAGCATACTCCCCCTCGGATGGTTAACCCTACGAGTGGTCGGTCTCGCATTGCTAACATGAGGAGTCTCGTTATATCTCGGATTAAACCAGCAATCCACGGTAAAGTGACCAACTTTGCCACAACACCAACAGTCAAATCTTTTATACCTTTTCCTAGGCTCCTGCTTCACCCTGGGAACGGTGGGTCCAGTCGGGGCCTTGGATCTAGAGGTGGAGCCATAATGATGACAGCAGTCACATGTATTCTTTACCTCCTGTTCCTTCTGTATAATAGGCTTGGCTTTTGGTGCCTGCTTCCTATTATGGCCGCTAGAGAAGTTGCCATAATCCTCCACTTGGATTTCCTCATAAGGTGCTTTGAAGACACTCTCGCCAAAGTTGCGGGGGAAGGCCCAACCATCATACCGGCTCTTGGGCTTTTCAACCGAGGGCCGGAAGAAGTGGCCATAGGTTGACTCAAAGTCCTGTTCATTGTAGGGAAAGCCAGGCTTCCTGAATACAACAGGGTTGAGTGGGGCCTTTCCCTTTTCTGCAGCAGAGGCCTTCTTAGCAGCCTTATTTTTCCTCTGCTTTTTGTTTCTCCTGGAGGATTTACCAGGCACACCCACATGCCCCAAGCCAGCCCCCTTAGCCTGAGCAGAGAAGGTATCAACCAATGGAAGAACAGTCTTTGGCATAGAGAAGCTTTGGAAAATCTTCCTTTCTGCCGCAAGTTGTTCTTCCAACTTATTAATTTCTCCCTGTTTAAGGTCAAGGAGACTTAGAGACTCTAAGTGTTTAGAGATCAGGTCCAGGTGCTCCTGTCGGAGAGAAATCAAGCTAGTGATCTCTTCCCTTAGAGAGACACCCTCGACCTTAAGGAATTTGACTTCCTTTTTCTGAGCCCTCAATCTCTTGCGGCATTCCTCGAAGGTGTTGAGCAGAAGCTCATACTTTTCGAGGAGTTCAGCTTCTTGGGAAGATGGGTTGTCCTCGAGATCATCATCAGGAGACTCATAGTCAGAGTCAGAGAGGGGGGTACGAGCCTTTACCTTCCCAGTGAATGGGGGAAATTCTCCTTCTGAGTCAGAGCGACCCACAAGCCCGAAGTAGGCTTCCTCATCATCACTGGAGTCTGAGGAATCAGACTCACTCAGTGTCTTTGACTTTTTGGCGATGTAGCTCCTCTCGTTCTTTTTATCTCTATAGGTTTTGTGTTCTTCTCCCTTCCCCTTCTCTCTCTTGCCTTGATGGCAGTCAGCCACGACGTGTCCTGGCTTATTGCACCCAAAACAAATGATGTCAGTATGATGATGTTTGTTCGGTTTAGATTCATACCTATCAGAAGAATAATTCTTCTTCTGATTTCTAGAGGAGGAGCCGTCTCTCTTTCTTTGATTCCTCATCTTGAGGAACTTCTTGAATTCTCGGGTGATGAGGGAGTAGTCTTCTTCAGACAACTCTTAGCTGGAGGAGCATGGCTCGGAGTCTTCCTCCTCATCCCTTTTCCCCGCACGGGATGAAGCCGCACCCTTGCCCTTCCTGGAGTGAATGGCTTTTAGGGCCACAGTCTTTTCCTTGGCTGCGGCTTTCTCTGCTTCTTCTTCTACTTTCCTCGTATTCAACTGGAGCTCATAGGACATGAGCTTCCCAAAGAGTATTTGAGGATCAGTTTCTGCTAATCTGCATAACTCTCGGATGGCGCAGATCTTCGTGTCCCATTCCTTAGTAAGGGACCTAAGGAATTTATCATTAAGTTCACCATCAGTGAACACTCTTCCATATCCCTTGAGAGCATTGACGATCTTGAGGAAATTCTCGAAGGTAACTTCGATCTCCTCCTTGGGCCCTTGCCTGAAGGCCTCATATTTCTGGTTCAGGAGGGATCTCCGATCATCCCTCACTTCATCTGTACCCTCCATCAGAATAATCAGGCTATGCCAGATATCCTTGGCTGTCCTGTAGTTGCAGAAGTTCTGCATCATGGAGTCATCGACTGCACTGATTAGTATGTTCTGTGCCTTCTTGTCAAGTCCGACCAACACCATCTCATCCTTGTCCATTTCAGAAAGCTTCTTTGGCACCATTTTGGTAGGATCAATGGTGGAGGCCTTAGTGTGAATATAAGGTCCCTCCTCCACGATCATGAAGAGTCGAGGGTCGACAGCTTCCATGTAAAATCTAATCCTTTCCTTCCAGATAGGAAAGTTTAGCCTGGTGCACACTGGGATCTTGCCTGAGTACTTGAGTCCGTCCATAGTAGATATCTGCCTTCTTCTTGACACTAGTGGCAGGAACTTACTCAAGGTGTTAACCTTTTTGATGAGTAACCTCCCTCTGATACCACTTGAAAGTCACACTAGTGTCAACTACCTTCACCTATGGGGGGGGATAGGTGTCTTGCACAGTCTTTTAGCGAAATTAATATTATACCTGCACAATTAAACAAAACAACACAGCACAAAAATACGCAGGCAGTTATAGTGGTTCCCCGATTTGGGTACGTCCACTTTCCCCCTTCGACCTATCTCCCAATAAGGGATGACTCAGTCACTTCACCAATAGGATTGAAATCCAATCCTCACACTAATAGAAGGAACCCTTCCACCCGAAGGAGTCACCACTCCTCCACCACGGGTTGCACCCAACCCTTATAATGAGGAACCAACATTCCTTTACAACAAAAGTAAAAATGGAATGTATAAAATACAAACTACTTTAGGAGCGCTAGGTGTCCCTCTTCGTTCGATGACGCGTTTTTGAAGAAGATGAAGAGTCCACGACCTTAGCTTTCACTTGGAAAGGATCTCCCCGAGATCGGCGGCGGCAAAGCTTGCGGCAGCGATTCTATCAAGATCGGCGGCTGCAAAGGAGAGCGGCGGCGATGCTTTCGAGATCCAAACTTCGTAGCAAAGCTAGCAAGGTCTACATACGATCTTACTTGGATCGATCATCTCAATCGATTCGGAAGGGGAAGGTATTCCCGTTCAACAAATCAAGAGACAAAGGATCTCAAGATAGACACGTGAGACGCGTTGCTTGGCTAAGCTTCTGTCGATGGGAGATCTGGAAGAACCCACGATCGGCGGCGGCGACAACTTGAGGCGCGGAGATGGAGGCGGAAGAGAAGACGTGATCCGCTAGGTCAAATCAGGCGGCTCTTTCTTTTTGTATGTATCAATTGTTTGTGATGTTCGAAATACAACAGTATTTATACAGTAGGTCATATATTATGACCGTTGTGGGCCCTACCAGTAGACACCCTAACTCCAGTTCAAAACAATGCGTGTATACTTGGTCCGGTCCAGCGAGAAGCAGAAATTCGCCTAAGGCAAATTCGGTGGGAATCATTGGTGATTCTCGATGAATCGACGAGAATCACTAATGATTCCCGTCGAATTGTACTTAGAAGAATTCTTAGCTGAATTGCTTGCCAGCCGGAAAGAATCGTTGAGAGTCATCATCCATTCTCGACGAATCGTCGAGAATGCAGATTCATTCTCGATGATTCTGACTTGGCAGATTCCTTGAAGTCGTTGACTCAGCCTGGTGATTCTCGCTGATTCTGACTTGGCAGAATCCTTGAAGGTGTTGAGTCAGCCGGATGCATTCGGCGAGAATCGGTTAGTGATTCTCGACGATTCGGCGAGAATCACTAGTGATTCTCGTCGATTCGGCGAGAATCACTTAGTGATTCTCATCGAACCTTACTTAGACAAATTTTCGTCTATCTTCCCGTGAGCAGGTCTTTGACCCATCCTTGCTCCTCTTCAGCTCTAGCTCTATCTCGACCCTGTGCTTGAAAGTAAGTACACTGCAATAGAGAGAGCACACGTAGGCCAATACACTGATCTGCTCAACAAAGGATTACGTTGCGCAAACCCGTGTATATTGACCCACTGCACCCTAACATTGGTGTGTAATTAGTGTGGAATAACTGCAAGCACAACTTGATAGAAAGTCATCAAATACATTATCTATTCACCTTAGCTTGTACAGGGGCTTCTTCAAATCAGGTACATTATGGAAATAATACCCAACAGAGTTGATGTTCTTCTCTATCAACAGTCAAAGAGAAGACTAGTGGATTGTTGTTGTAAAAGCTCCCCCTGAGATTTGTAGTTGTTCAGGAAGAGAAGCTTTGCACAGGGTGATAGGCCTTCAGTATGATTTAGATCTCTAGCAAAGAATGATTTCAACAAAGGTTGAAATGTGATGTGTCTGGAGTCCTTGATTGATGAAGCCTTGAACACTTAAATCAGAAGAGATCTTGAAAGAATAGAGAAATTCTTTTATGTGTGGTGATCTCCTTCACTGTTGTATTCCTTATGTTCTATAAGAATTCTGACTTGTAATACTGTAGACTTGTGTCTCAAAATCTATATCTTAGAATGATGATCCTCTTATCTCAATTACTCTGAGATGATATATTGAAGATCAGTCTTCTAGATAACCGTTAGCCAGTCATAAATTACTTCCTTAAATGATATGTGCCTCTGGAGGAAAGTCCTAAGAGACAATCCATTTATTCTTCCTTGAAACTTGCTCCAGATTAATTGAAACGGCTACAAAATCCTTTGAAATAAATACTGAATATGAATCTGATTGAATTCCATAATTGATTGAATTTGAATTCCTAAAATCGTCGATCTCTCAAGGAAAGTCGTCGATCTGAGCTCGACTATCGTTGACCTGAGCTCAGAGATTGGAACCAGACTTAAAATAGAAATCATCGATCTGAGCTCGGAGATCGTTGAACCGAGTTCAACGACTCGTTGAACTGAGCTCAGAGATAGTCGAACTGAGTTCGACGCCTCGTCGATCTGAGCTCTACGATAATTGCTTAAGTTTCTGCACTTGTATTCTGAATCTAGAAGGTCTTGGGAGCAGCTTTCAAACCTAAGTTCTAAGCCTCAGACCTATTCTAGTTGACCTTTATAACTATACAATGAGGTCAAGACATTTTCCTAAGGACATAGTGATCCTTGCCAAAATAAGTAATAGGGTGTTCCAACAATATCCACTCTTCTACCACCCGAGGTAGGAATCCACTACAGGTTTTGATCAGGTGACTACCACCAATGAGCTTTTGATCAGGTGCTCAAAAACCAAACCTCAAGTCTTTTGGTTAGGAGACTTGCAACTAAGAATAATTTTGAAGGGAATTAAAACCCTGTACAGAGGTGGGAAAAGAGGTTGATGGAAGTCTTCTTTTCTCAAATCAAAATGAGAAGACTAAGTGGATTTGTGTTGTTGTCAAAGCTCCGCCTTAGATCTTGACTGGTTTAGGAGTGGAAGCTTTACAAAAGGGTGAGTAGGCCTTTTAGCTCTTCAAAGATCCTTGACTGATTTGAATAACTTGTCACTTGAGATCCCTGAAAACAAAGAGAGAAAGGAAGAAGGACTGTTGATGGTGATGGTTATTCCTTCTTCTTCTCTTGAGAGCAGTAGATTTTCTGAGAGCCGTTTTCACTGCACTTTTCTTGTCTATATGCTTTTTCCTGTGACTTGCTTGTTGATAGCACACAAGTTTTTCTGTATCTCTTCTCTTCTCTATTTTTCTTAGCTCTGAGATCTTCGCTAAGAGATCCTCAAATTATAACTACAACTCGGTCGAATTCAAAAACCTGCAATAAATGCTTAGCTGGAATCTCGGAAATGAAAACGGCAAGTATGCTGTCACATATTCTATTCTATGTCTGTCCCGAGATATAAGTAGTTAATTCCATGAAGGATATTTATAATCAATGCTTCCAGTAACGGCTCGATTCAAATGATATAAGAGCATTGATTATCCAGGGAATTAACGGCCTATAATAGTATAAAATAAGGAGACAGAAAAGGAAAGAATAAATGACAATATGCCTTACAGTTTAACCTAGCCCAAATCCAACTAGGGGTTCCAACACATAGGCATACATAAAGAGGTAAAAACTCACTGCTTTTCTTTTTCCTTTATCCGTTCCCGGATTTTAATCATGCATATCACCGGATGCCATCCACTACAGTATCAGTGAAATCATTTACTTTAGGGTTGCACCGATAATTAGTTACGATTCACTTCAGATGGCAATTATTATTACAACTCTTGAGTTATGAAAGGTGAATGGCAAATAAAAACGTAAAAATCATAAAACAACAAATCATAAAGATTGAACTTTTCAACTTTATATGTATCCAATTTCAGTCTTGTGAACGTTGAGAAAATAAAACTAAAAGGCATCCAAAATGAGTTACAACCTTCAATACAAGCCTCTTATGGAAGTCCCAAATTGTTGCCAGTTCACAACCAAACATATAAACCGGCAAACAAGCAGAACAACCAACAGTTCCTCTCAATTTCAAAGCATCCTACTAGACATAAACGTCATCTACTTCCAACAGTCGATCATTAAAGAAAATAAAACCATGCTCGTCCAATTTCATAAACAGCCGGCAAGTTATTCACCGGCCCAAACCCAAGAAAACAACTATCGCTTAAAATAGGAACTACATCAAACCCAAGTTCATCATATTCGAGCAATAATAAAAAAAAGAGGAAGAAGACTCACAGTGGAGGGAAATTCAGTCGCAAGCCACCGACAAAGACACAAATCCAACCCAAAATAGTAGCAGTTAACCTCTCCCTGCATAATCCACTAAGGAAAGGTGCTGCTAGCAAAGGAAATGGAAATCGACACAGCCTTAAGCTGAAAACCAACAGATCGAGATCACCAGGATGCGGAATAGTATCGTACCAAAGAGGGCTAAATCTCGGCAATAAAACCCGCACAATCCACCACCTCCACCGCCTTCTAATATTATATAATATTATAATAGGAAACCAAAATCACTACTAGCAGCCCACTGCCTTCAAGAATAGCTACATAATATCAATATAATCCAAGCCAAATTAACCGGCCTTTTAAATTTCTGTGTAGCCAACCCATTTATACAGCCACTAAATTCAGTCCACCAAAAGGACTATAGTCCCTGTCCCGTACACCAATTATTTCAAACCAATCTCAAACAAATCTCTACTGCAATGAGAAGAAGAAACAAAATGAAATGTCAAACGAGACGACCGTCACAAAAATATTGAAAATCCCGAAATTCAAAATACATTGTGCGACGTCGAATCGACACTGATTTTTTAGTTCTTTTCATCATCTGGGATTTCTTTCTATGTTCGTATATTTTTATTTTGGACCGCTACAAACTCACCCCACCTTCAATGAATTTTTGCCCACGAAAATCATGTAAAAATTTGCATTACATCAACAAGATATCAGGGTATAGGCATTACAAAGTTACTATTTACATTATTCAACATTGTTCATAAGCAAAACATCAGAGATACATCTTTATTCTTACACAGACTAACATAAAATGTAATATCAATAGACGATTTCATTTCTTTCCATTTCCTTCCCGCGGTTTACCCAAGTTAAAAGCTCGTGGCTCGACATGACATTCTTCTTGAGCTGCTTCTTTTGGTGTTGGCGTAGAGGCTAATGATTCTGCACTAATTTGGTATAGCTTCTGTTAAGGGGGCGCTGAAGGTGCTCGTACACTACCCTCTTTCATTTGAAGAAATTTTGGACATTCTTGTGTCTATGTCCCAGTTGACGACAATAAAAGAAAATACCTTCAAGACATTCACCCTGATGATTCTGTCCACATTTCAAACATTTTGTTATTATCTTGGACACACTGCTACTTGATGTAGGTGCCTCTTGCGAGAACTTCTTTTCTTTCCATTACGGTTCATTAATTAATTCCATTATTTTCTTACTTGGTCCATTGCCCATCTTCCTTTTAAATATTTCATGTGGCTTTTGCGACTTTTCTAAATCAATTTCAACTATTCGAGCTCGTTCTACTAATTTTGCCATAATTCTTAATATCATGGGACACAATGAAGGTTTGAATTTCATCACGAAGACCATGCTTAAACAATCGGCACCGATCTTCTTCAACCTCAACCATCGCATCTGCATAATAAGCTAATTTTGAAAACTCTGCCTCATACTGAAGTATTGGTTTATTTCCTTTCACCAGTCTAAGAAATTGATCCTGCAATACTTGTTTCTCTGTGCGTAGTACAAACCATGACATAAACTCATGTTGAAATTCCTTCCATGTTATTGTCGCGAGGCCTTGAACTGCATATTTTTGTTTCATAATACTATCCCACCAATGCTTAGCTTTTCCTTTAAATAAAAATGTAGCCAACCCAACCTTTTGATTTTCAGGACATGCCATAACTTCAAAAATAGTTTCCATTTGTAAAAGCCAATCTTCGGTGTCAAACGGGGACAAATCTCCTTTAAATGCAGGTGGTTTCAAGTTCAGAAATTGTTTTAAATCGATATCCACTTGTCGATATAATGGTGGGGTCACTGAGATCTTTGGGATGACAGGGACATTAACAAGAGGTGGCGGTAGGACATTCACAAAAGGGACATGTATTGGAGGTGGGATATGCACCTGAGGAACATTCACCAGAGGAAGAACTGGGTTTGTTATATTCAATGTAGGAAAAACCATCTTTAAAGCTTCCATGATGGCTAATTCTAGATCAGTCATTAGAGGATGTGGCAGATTTGGTTGATTCCCATTATCACTTTCGACTGACATGTCATCTTGATTTACTTCTTGTTCATCCTGACCATCTCGAACTCGTCGACTTGAGTAGACATGGGAAGGAACCTTCAAAACAAAACACAATAAAGGTATGTACTCGATGTACTTTATGTGTTTTGTACTCATAATTCTTGAAATGCTGACAAGCTCCCTTTGATACCAAATTATGTGGCCCTGATTCCGACCCCACAAAATCATTTTCTCTTTGTCTGATTGCCAAGCTTTTGCTATAACATAGGTATAAATATCTATACATAAGTACAAATTTATCATATAAACTATAACTCATACCATCAAGTGTTCTTCTGCGAGCTGTTGTCGATCTTCCCTGAGTATCCTAGCTTTTTGTTGCACGCTCCGTGATCCTTTATCGACCTATACAAGAGAGACGACGGACTTAGTCATATTAAGAATATGTAAGACCCCCCCCCCCCCCTTTTTTTAAAACAACATCGGGGTCTTAGGCCCAGAATCGCCGCTTTGCGGTGACACCTTCACGCCCCGAAAGGCCGTCACTACAAAACACCGATCCTGCCGGCCAAATTGATCATAACCACAGTAAGGAAATAGAGAACAACCAGTCCATAGAGATCATATATATAGAAATAAAAGTCTCCATGAAGGGAGAGTCCATAGAATATAAATGTACTGAAAATAAGGGCTTAAGCCCGATATATCAAATCCTCGCTACATAGTCACTCAAGCGGAAGCAAAATAAAATACTACTAAAATCAGGGACTCACAGTCCCAGCTGTCTGAAATCCTAAGCTAGACTGCCCTATCTCAAAACGGGCCGACCTCCGGGGCTGCTCCTCCATGCTGAGCTCCACGATCCCCTAAATGATGTGGTCCGAAAACCATTAGTCTATAAGACTAAGTCCTATCATCCCCCACCCCTTCCCCCATGGCCCCTAGGCACCGAGCGGAGAGGAAGAAAGGGGAGGACTTGAAGGTGGAGAGTAATCAATAAAATTGATGACAGCGGACCTATACTAGCAATTTTATAGTACATGTGTCAGTAAAGTAAAGTACGAAAAGTAACCTTAACTTATGTGCGGAAATGCATGAGCCAAGGGATCTTCTGCAGGGCTCCCATCATATAAAGAGTCTCATACCAATTTATACGTTGGGGTGTCGGTTATTAACAGTAATATATATATGAAGAATTTAACCTTAATTTATAAACGTGCTCACACAAGCTTATAGACTAAGGGGTCGTTTTGCAAGTCCAATTGTGTAAGCGTCTCATACCACTTACACAATTGGTGACAGAGGTTAAATGCAATTATGATGTTATGACATGCTAGTGGGTATGAAGTGATCATGCAAGTGTAACTCACCCACCCGACTCTTTGTACACAGACCTTTTGTTCCCCCTTTCTAGAGCCAAACCTCCCAGGATACCTCTGTAGTGGTAGACGGAAGCGGTGGGTTGGGCCTCGCCCACCTCTAAACTAGTAAAGCACTACCGGTCAGACCTATCGTACGCCTCAACGCTTAGTGCACGAAGCGGACTCCTGGTACTCTTGTCGGCTGGAGCACCGGACTTCTGTTGGCGAAGTGCTAACCACACTTGTCAAGTCAGCGTATTGGTGTTGGTGCATCGACCCTCCAATACCGAAGACCCACCACCTTATCTTTTTTTTTCTTTATGCACATGCAATATTTAACGTGTCCAATAACCAAGTCAAAGCTCCGCGGATCAAACTGTCCGACTCAAAACTAACTGAGACAAAGCTCCCCGGACTATCCAGTCCGTCTCCACAACCACCGATCCTACCACTCAAATATCATAGCCAAACTAACTTCCCGATACTCCGGGGTGTGTGAAAGTGAACTCCTAATTATTATAGTTTTCTCTTTAAGATTTATCACTCCTGCAGTTTACGTTAGCCCTAGACTGCCCCCGGAATACCCTGTAAAGGCCTCTCAAAGGGCACTAGGAACTATGATGGTTGATGAACCCATCATTCCCTTTCGCAAGGCACTTATTATTATTGGTTGATTCCCTTTAACCATTTCCTTCTTATATTATAGTAGGCTAATCCTAGGGTGATTTTGACTCTTTCTCTCCTCGGGAAAGACGATCTTTTGTCGAACCCGAGCACCTCTAAACTTTTGCCCAACCCCTTCTCACTACTCTTCCTATCCTTCTATGGTGAATTCATCCACATCTATCCAACCCAGCAAAATAACTAACTCCTACACCATGTCCAATCATATCATATTGCAGCTAACCCAATTTGTCAAATGCAGACCAACCTAGGCTATATGTCGAACCAGATAGGAGATAATCCAAATAATCATCCAAATGCCCTAAATTATTTACTGGATACTTATCATTGTATAAATTGACTAAATCCAGAAAATTGTAATTTTCCTATTTTATCGGGCATTTAATTAATTTCCTTAAAGCTTCCAAGGGTTACCAGTTTAGACATGAACTATCCTAAGTACTCATGCAAGATGCCTAACAAAATTATGATAAATATTAGGTTAACTCAGTAATATGAATCAAAGGTATCATAATTTTTCTAGCATTTAAGGGGTTTAAAACTATTTTAGAAATAATTTCTATCTTTCATTATTAATGAAACAAGTACAGAAAATTGTCATCCAAAAATTATGAATTAATTATATTGGGATAATAAAACTCTAAAAATATCATTGGCCAAGTTTCATAATTTTTTCAGCAGGGATTAAACTCTAAATAAAATAATTACCAAAAACCTCAATATTATGGACTTGTAAGGAAAGTATTGTAATCAACCCTCTAAAAATTATGAATAAATTACTACAAGCATATTTAAGCCTGAAATCATCTGTGCCTAAGTCTCAAAATTTTTCAATAGATATATCATCAATGAATAATTTTATACCACCAAACCCCTTTTAATCATTTGTGCATGATGTACTAGATTTAATCAAACAAAAATTATACTAAAAATCAGGGGCAACAATTTCAATCTGAAACATTCACTGCCAAGGTTCCATGAGGTTTCAAAGAACAAAATAATTCTTAATAATTAAAACATTAATTAGGGCTATATCATAACCAACAAATGAAGTACCAAAAATATTGCTCATAAAATTCCTGTAAAATTACTAAGGGTTCTTTCTACTTTAAAACTCTTGCTCCTTAAGTTTCACACCCTTTTGATGAGTTATATAGGCTTGTGTTATACAAAGGTGATTCTACCCTAACCCTAGGGTTGGGGTTTTGAGGGGTGTATCAATTTCAAACCTCCTAAGATTTTGGCCAGAGGACTTAAACTTTACTAGTCCCCTCTCCGCCAAAGATCACAACCATACAAGGGCATTTGACCTTATGCCCTTCACAAATCCCCCCAAGACCAACCTAAAGGTTTGAACTTGGGTCCTAGGGCATACCTACCCAAAACCACCCTATAAACTATAGGGGATGCTAAGGGTCAAAACAAACTAGTGGCCCAAGTTTTAGACACTTGTGATGTGGTTTGGTCACCTAAAATCACAAGTGCACTTTTTAATCAAAAACACCTCCTTAAGGCCAAACTAGGGTTTGGTGATTCCCTAACTAAAACTCATCCAAACGAGTTGAAATCTTGTACAGAGCTAGTAACTAATACCAAGGACCAATCACCATAATTTGGGAGGGTTTGTAGGTCATTAGACCACTTAATTAAAATACCCTAGTATTATTAAATAATAACAAAAACCATAGGACAAAGTATTCCCAAAAATTCCCATTTTTACACTGACCCTATGTATGCCTAAGGTTGACCCCCTACCCAAATTTTAGGTCATTTGGACAAGGGATGAAATGTGGGCATCCTTTTCAATCTCAAGAGAGCCCTAGGTATAGGTCCCACCAAAATGGATGCCCTTGTCCAACAAGAGGTCCTAATGGATCCAAAACAATTTTGGATGAAAGTAGACCCTTAGGGATACAACTTTCATGTTGCAAGTTTTCTCATTAAAGGTCCCTAAGTATTTGTAAAATTTAAATCAAAGTGCTGCAAATAATGTGACAGAAATGAAAATTAAATTAAAATGATTTATTAATCTGGCGCACGAATCTTGGTGCAAATCCAAGGGCTGCCAAGTCGTCTTCCTCCTCCAGCCAATGGCCCTGATTTTTTGCGCCTGGGCTATCTTCAAACCGCCACTGTCGGCCATTCGGCCACTTCCCTGCCCGGCCACCGCCACCACCACCTTCGTGGAGGTGGTGGCTACCTCCAGCCGGCAGCGTGGCCGCCGGTGACGACTTTTCTGGTGATCCCACCAAGAAGATTTTTCAGCTCAAAACCATTAAAACCAGAGATTGGTTCGGGCTCAATTGAGCCCGAACCTTGAACCTAAACATTCCTATGATCTACCCATGAAGTAAGGAGAGGAGAAGGACCTTTCTGGCGGCCTGAAGGCGAGAGGAGCGGCGGGACACCATAGATGACGGCGGTGGCACTCGGCTTCTGCAATAACATAGTGGAAGGCCTCGATTTCCTAGGGCAGGGGGTTTAAATGACTCCTGGGAGCCTTGTGATGGATCTTAAAGGGAGAAATGGGGAAGGGGAGTGTCCAAACATCAATGGCCATTAATGTCCTTCAATGGGGGGTTCGGACAAGAGGTGGGGGAGGTGTAACTGCCATGAGGAGGCTTGGAAACTACTGGAAACTCCTCCTCTTCCCCAGGGGAGTTGAATTCAGCCAAAAGTGGTGGCCTTTGGCCTCCCCAAGCCATGAATGGCCCTTCTCCTCCTCTTTCTCTTTCCTCCATTAACCCTAAGTTGAGCTTTCTCTCTACTAGTAAGCATGGCCGATTTGATCATCATTCTAACCCCATATACAGCCCAATAAACTGATGAAAATGGATTAGGGGGGTGGTTAGACCAAGTGGCTAGTGGATCCAAGCTTGGGTTAGCCCTTTTTGAACTAGGTTTGACTTGACCTAGCCTAGGGTTGACTTTAGTCAAATTGACCTTTTAGGCCATCATCAATGGGTCCTTGGTGACCCATTGGCCTCCCCTAGGGTCTAGGTAGGGATGGGTAGGGTTCACAAGGCACCTTGAAGGTCACATGACCCATATTAAGGGCACTTTGACCATTTTGGGGTTTGAGTTGACTTGGGTCAACTTAGCCTCTAGGGTTGACCCCAATTGGTCCTTGGTGACCCATTGGCCTCTCTATAGGGTTAAGAGGGCATTGGCCGCTCAGGTAGGGTCAATTAACCCTGTGTAGGCCAGTTTGACCCATTTAGGATTAGGGTTGACCTTGGTCAACTCAGGCTCTAGGATTGACCCTGATGAGTCCTTAGGGCCTTTACATGGGTTGGAGAGATCATGGTGAGGTCTTGGAGTCATGATGAGGGCCCCTGGTAACCCTAAGCTAAGGTTTAGGAATTTACTATTTGCAGACCATAGTGTTCCCATCCACACTACCAGGCCCACTTGACTTTTTTAGGGCTTCCTAGGGTTTTGTCATGACAAAAACCACTCCTATGGGTCTAGTCGGAAATGGGATGTTACAAATCCCAATAAACAAAACAAAGCTTTCGTCCCCGAAATCAAGGTTAAGCCTACGGGGCTCCTATTGAAGAAAAGAATCTTGTAACATCCCATGAGAAGTGAAAGATTACATCACGACGCCATGTTTGCTAAGTGTGGTTTAAAGGGAAGCTCAAATCTATGACTAATTCGCCCAATTGGCAAGGAAAAGACCCCAATAAACAGAAGATTAGCCTCTACCCTTCTTAGGGCAGTCCTACTAGTTAAAAACAGGAAGGTAAATCGAACATCCTGAGAGGTTGTGAGGTATACCTGGTTGAACAGCTCTGGATACTTTTGTCGCATTAGGTCCTGCGGTTCCCAAGTATGCTCCTCTTGGCCATGATTCCTCCACAGGACTTTGACTAACAGAACCTTCTTGCGACGCAAGATCCGTACTCGTCTATCATCGATCTTAACCGGCTCCAAGTTAACTGACCGATCTGAAGCCACCGGCCCATCTGTGGTCGAAATATGCTGCTCCGGGCGTATTAGAGCCCTCCTAAGTGAAGAAATGTGGAACACGTCGTGTAAGCTTGCAAATTCCGGTGGAAACTCCAGTCTGTAAGCTAGGGGCCCGACCCGCTCCAGGATCCTGTAAAGGCCCATATACCTAGGTCTGAGCTTCTTCTTCCGACCATGCACCCGTGAAACTCCGTGCATGGGCCGAATCTTCAAGAAAACCTGGTCTCCCACCTGAAACTCTACCTGACGGTGTCGGGCGTCATAGTACTTAGCCTGTCGGCTTTGCGCTTCCAGCATTCTGTCCCATATCAGCCTCACCTGAGCCCGGTGTCTTCGACAAAATCTGATCCCAACACCTTCGGATCCTCGTCCTTAATCCATGAAAGCGGAGTCCTGCATCTCCTTCAGTACAAGGCTTAATAAGGAGCTATCTTTATGCTGGACTGGTAGCTGTTGTTATAGGAGAACTCGACTAGTGGTAAAAGCTTCTCCTAAGGTTCGTTTTGATCCAAAATGCATAGCCTTAGGAGGTCCTCCAATGTCTGGTTGGTGCGTTCTGTCTGCCAATCCGTCTGGGGATGAAAAGTTGTGCTGAAGGTCAGTCGCGTGCCTAAGTAAGTCTACATAGATCTCCACTCCCTGGATGTGAACCGACCATCCTGATCTGACACTATCATCCTGGGCACCCTGTGGTAACGAATGAACTGCTCTACGAATCTCCGCACTAGTACCCCAACCGAGTCATCTTTCCTGATCGGAATTATTCTGGCCACCTTCGTCAGCCGATCGACGATGACCCAAATCGAATCGTTTCCCGTCTGTGATCGGGGGAGGCCATGAATGAAATCCATCGCGATGTCCTCAAATTTCCACTCCGGCACCGGAAGTGGCTGTAGTAATCCTGCGGGGTTCCAGCACTCTGTCTTCACTAGCTAGCATGCCTCGCAATGAGTCACGAAGTATGTAATTTCCGTCTTCATCCCTATCAAAAACACCGTCTTCTTCAAGTCTGCTGTCATCTCGGTGATCCCCGGGTGTATAGAATATTTGCTACAATGTGCCTCTGCCATGATGTCCTCCCGAATCTGGCCTCCTGCAGGTATATAGACCCTGCCTTTAAAATATAGCAATTCATCTCTCAGTGAATAATCTCCCATCGAACCCTCCTCCAAGGCCTGGAATATCGGCTCTGCCCATGCATCTGTCCTCTGTCCGTCCCGGATGCGGTCCCGAATATCATCTAAGG
This sequence comes from Platanthera zijinensis, assembly GCA_039513925.1. NCBI lineage: Eukaryota > Viridiplantae > Streptophyta > Magnoliopsida > Asparagales > Orchidaceae > Platanthera > Platanthera zijinensis. The sequence continues at coordinate 205,625,597 of CM077080.1, forward strand.
CAACCATCGATGTTAGATACTCCATATACCATTCTAGATCATTCTCGGACACTAGGGATATCTGCATATCTCTGAAAGACCGAACTAGCTCCATGGACATCAGATGTGGTCCCTTCCCTAAGGTATTTCCTCTCCGGCTCAAAGCATATGCCACCACGTTTGCCTCCCGGGATGGTAGTGCATGGTGTACTGGTAATCCGATAGGAACTCCACCCAACGTCTCTGTCTGATGTTGAGTTCCTTCTGTGTGTCCACGTATTTCAAATTTTTGTGATCTGAGAAGATGTCACAGTGAATCCCGTAGAGGTAGTGTCGCCAAATCTTCAGAGAAAATATCACTGCACCCATCTCCAGATCATGCACCGGATAGTTATTCTCATGTATCTTCAGCTGTCGGGAGGCATAGGCTATTACATGTCCGTTCTGCATTAGAACGGCACCCATATCTTGGTAGGAGGCGTCCGTGTACACCTGAAATCCCTCCCTTCCCGAAGGAAGAGCGAGAATGGGAGCCGAGGTAAGCCGACCTTTCAACTCCATAAAGGCTGCCTCGCATTATGGCGTCCAAATGAAAGAGGATTCCTTTTTCATCAGGTATGTAAGAGGGAGTGCAATCTGGGAGAATCCTTCGAAGAACTTCCGGTAAAATCCGGCAAGTCCCAGGAAGCTCCGTACATCCGTGGCTGTCTTCAACGGTGGCCAATCCTGAACTGCCCGAATCTTGGTCGGGTCTACTGCCAACCCAGCACCGTTGATAATGTGACCTAAGAAGGCCACCTCCTTTAGCCAAAACTGGCATTTGCTAAACTTTGCATATAGCGGGTGCTCTCGTAGCCTCTCTAGAGTCAGAGTCAGGTGTCGTGTATGCTCCTCCTCCATCCTTGAGTAGATGAGGATGTCATCAATAAATACGATGATGAATACATCCAAATACTCCTCGAATACACTGTTCATGAGGCTTGTAAATGCTGACGGCGCATTTGTGAGCCCGAAGGGCATCACTGTAAACTCAAACCGTCCGTACATACTACTGAAGGCAGTCTTCGGAATATCTTCCTCTCGGATCCGTAGCTGATAATAACCTGACCTCAAGTCAAGTTTCGAGAAGAAATTCGCTCCCTCTAGTTTATCAAATAACTCGTCAATCTGTGGCAGCAGGTATGTATTCCGGATCGTCAGTCTGTTCAGCGCTCGATAATCAATACACAAGCGAAGACTTCCGTCCTTTTTCTTGACAAATAGTACTGGGGCTCCCCACGGTGAAGAGCTTGGCCGGACAAACCCTACCTCTACTAGTTCCTGCAACTGGCTTCAGAACTCTATCAACTCCTTCGGGGCCATCCGGTAAGGGGCCCAAAATGCCAGCTTGGCCCCAGGCACAAGCTGTATCTAGAAGTCCTGCTCTTGGTGTGGAGGTAGTCCTGGCAGTTTCTCTGGAAAGACGTCAGTGAAATCTCGCACCACCAGGATGTCTGTCACAGACTCCTTGACTTCCTCCATCTCAAATAGAATCTGAAGAACCTCCTCTCCCTACAGATGGGCCTTAACGGCCCGTACCAAAGATAAGAGTATACGAGGGGAAGGTCTTATACCTTCGATGATAATGAAAGAATCTCTGTTCCTTACGGTGATCCTCTTCGCTTGGCAATCAATACTTGCCATGTTCCAGTGCAGCCATACCATGCCCAAGATCAAGTCATAGTCCGTCAACTTCAAAAGCGTCGCTGGAGCCTCAAACGCCTTTCCACCGATTTCTACCTCCATGTTGCAGTGGTCCGAGGTAAGGAGTTCGGATCAATCGGGTAGTCACGCCCTCATCTCCGAGCTCGTGAATCTCTCCATGCCTTCCAATCCTTCTACAAACGTCTCCGACACGAAGGAGTGAGAAGCTCCGATATCGAAAAGCGTGTGGGCAGGCTTGCCGTTGATGAAGACTATACCTAGGGTGGTTAAATGTCTTAGGATTCTATAACAAGTTTTCTTTCCTATTTATTCTATCTAGTGCAGTTCTACAAAGTGTCAACTGAGAAAGGGGAATTCTTTTAAAATAATTAAACATCTTCGACGTACCTACTATGACCTGCTCTGGGTTTCGAGGCTGCGCAAGGTCCAAAGCGTACACCTGCTCCCTTTCTTGTCTATGATATACCCCCTAGTATCCACGTCCTCGACAGAGACCTCGGTCTCCAAAGTACTACCCTGGTTGGGCATACGATGGAGCTGGTGGAGGTGCCCCTCTCATAGGACAATTTCTGCGGATATGCCCAACCTGATGGCAGGGGAAGCACTCCGGCGGGGAATATTCCATTCCCCCGGGTCTCTGGCCCTCCCGTGTCTGAAGAGGTCGTGGAGCCACCACCACTGGCTGCCTTGTATCTTATCTTGCCTTGTAGCGAGGCTGGTCCTCGACCCTTCTCCTGTCCGTGATACGGGCTCGTCTCTAATCGTTCCTTGATCCTCGACCCTGATCCTCCGCTGGCCATTTTCGGCCAGAAGTAGCTTGCTAATCAGCCTCTATCCTCTTGTACATCTCTAACATCCGAGGTATTCAACTATTTCTGGTATTCAATGATTTCTGGTATTCAACGATTTCTGGTATTCAATGATTTCTGGTATTCAACGATTTCTGGTATTCAACGATTTCTGGTATTCAACGATTTTTGGTATTCAACAATTTCTGGTATTCAACGATTTCTAGTATTCAATGATTTCTGGTATTCAACAATTTCTGGAATTCAATGATTTCTGGAATTCAATGATTTCTGGTATTCAATGATTTTTGGTATTCAACGATTTCTGATATTCAATGATTTCTAGTATTCAACGAATTCTGGTATTCAATAATTTCTGGTATTCAACGATTTATGGTATTAAATTACTTCTAGTATTCAACGATTTCTAGTATTCAATGATTTCTGGTATTCAACGATTTCTGGTATTCAACGATTTCTGGTATTCAACGATTTCTGGTATTCAATGATATCTGGTATTCAACGATTTCTAGTATTCAATGATTTTTGAAATTCAATGATTTCTTGTATTCAACGATTCCTAGTATTCAATGATTTCTGGTATTCAACGATTTCTGGTATTCAATGATTTCTGGTATTCAACAATTTCTGGTATTCAACGATTTCTGGTATTAAACGATTTCTTGTATTCAACAATTTTTGGTATTCAACGATTTCTGGAATTCAACGATTTCTGGTATTCAACGATTTCTGGTATTCAATGATTTTTGGTATTCAACGATTTCTAATATTCAACGATTTCTTGTATTCAACGATTTCTGGTATTCAACGATTTCTGGTATTCAACGATTTATGGTATTCAACGATTTCTGGTATTCAATGATTTCTTGCATTCAATGATTTCTGGTATTCAACGATTTCTAGTATTCAACGATTTCAGGTATTCAATGATTTCTGGTATTCAACGATTTCTGGTATTCAACGATTTCTGGTATTCAATGATTTTTGTTATTCAGCGATTTCTAGTATTCAAAGATTTCTGGTATTCAACGATTTCTGGTATTCAACGATTTCTAGTATTCAACGATTTCTGGTATTCAATGATTTCTGGTATTCAACGATTTCTGGTATTCAATGATTTCTGGTATTCATCGATTTCTAGTATTCAATGATTTCTGGTATTCAACGATTTCTGGTATTCAATGATTTCTAGTATTCAACGATTTCTGGTATTCAACGATTTCTGGTATTCAACGATTTCTAGTATTCAACGATTTCTTGAATTCAACGATTTCTGGTATTCAACGATTTCTAGTATTCAATGATTTCTAGTATTCAACGATTTCTGGAATTCAACGATTTCTGGTATTCAACGATTTCTGGTATTCAACGATTTCTGGAATTCAACGATTTCTAGTATTCAACGATTTCTGGTATTCAACAATTTCTTATATTCAATGATTTCTGGTATTCAACGATTTCTAGTATTCAACGATTTCTGGTATTCAACTTTTTCTGGTATTCAACGATTTCTGGTATTCAACGATTTCTGGTATTCAACAATTTCTGGTATTCAACCATTTGTGGTATTCAATAATTTCTGGTATTCAACAATTTCTGGTATTCAACGATTTCTGGTACTAAACTATTTCTGGTATTCAACGATTTCTGGTACTAAACTATTTCTGGTATTCAACGATTTCTGGTATTACGATTTCTGGTATTCAACAATTTCTTATATTTAATGATTTCTGGTATTCAATTATTTCTGGTATTCAAAGATTTCTGGTATTCAACGATTTCTGGTATTCAAGGATTTCTGGTATTCAACGATTTCTGGTATTCAATGATTTCTGGTATTTATTGATTTCTGGTATTCAACGATTTCTAGTATTCAACGATTTCGGGTATTCAACGATTTCTAGTATTCAATGATTTCTGGTATTCAACAATTTCTGGTATTCAACAATTTCTGGTATTAAACGATTTCTGGTATTCAATGACTTTTGGTATTCAACGATTTTTGGTATTCAACGATTTCTGGTATTCAACGATTTCTAGTATTCAATGATTATTCGTATTCAATTATTTCTGGTATTCAATGATTTCCGGTATTCAATGATTTTCAGTATTCAACGATTACTGGAATTCAGCGGTTTCTGGTGTTCAACGGTTTCTGGTATTCAACAGTTTCTGGTATTCAATGATTTCTGGTATTCAATGATTTCTGGTATTCAATAATTTCTGGTATTCAACGATTTCTGGTATTCAATGATTTCTAGAATTCAATGATTTCTGGTATTCAACGATTTCTGGTATTCAACGATTTCTAGTATTCAACTGGTATTAAATGATTTCTGGTATTCAACGATTTCTGGTATTCAACGATGAAATTCAATGGTATTCAACGATTTCTATTTCAATTTTTGGTATTCAACGATTTCTAACGATTTCTGGTATTCAATCAACGATTTCTGGTATTTCAACGATTTCTGGTATTCAACGATTTCGATTTTTGGTATTCAACGATTTCTGGTATTCAACGATTTCTGGTATTCAACGATTTCTGGTATTCAACGATTTCTATGGTATTCAACGATTTCTGGTATTCAACGATTTCTGGTATTCAACGATTTCTGGTATTCAACGATTTCAGGTATTCAATGATTTCTGGTATTCAACGATTTCTGGTATTCAACGATTTCTGGTATTCAATGATTTCTGGTATTCAGCGATTTCTAGTATTCAAAGATTTCTGGTATTCAACGATTTCTGGTATTCAACGATTTCTAGTATTCAACGATTTCTGGTATTCAACGATTTCTGGTATTCAACGATTTCTGGTATTCAATGATTTCTGGTATTCATCGATTTCTATTTCTGGTATTCAATGATTTCTAGTATTCAACGATTTCTGGTATTCAACGATTTCTGGTATTCAACGATTTCTGGTATTCAACGATTTCTTGAGTATTCAACGATTTCTTATTCAACGATTTCTGGTATTCAACGATTTCTAGTATTCAACGATTTCTGGAATTCAACGATTTCTGGTATTCAACGATTTCTGGTATTCAACGATTTCTGGTATTCAACGATTTCTGGTATTCAACATTTCTGGTACGATTTCTGGTATTCAACGATTTCTGGTATTCAACGATTTCTGGTATTCAACGATTTCTAGTATTCAACGATTTCTGGTATTCAACGATTTCTGGTATTCAACGATTTCTGGTATTCAACGATTTCTGGTATTCAACAATTTCTGGTATTCAACTTTTTCTGGTATTCAACGATTTCTGGTATTAAATGATTTCTGGAATTCAATTATTTCTGGTATTCAACGATTTCTGGTACTAAACTATTTCTGGTATTCAACGATTTTTGGTATTACGATTTCTGGTATTCAACAATTTCTTATATTTAACGATTTATGGTATTCAATTATTTCTGGTATTCAAAGATTTCTGGTATTCAACGATTTCTGGTATTCAACGATTTCTGGTATTCAACGATTTCTGGTATTCAATGATTTCTGGTATTTATTGATTCCTGGTATTCAACGATTTCTGGTATTCAACGATTTCGGGTATTCAACGATTTCTAGTATTCAATGATTTCTGGTATTCAATAATTTCTGGTAATCAACGATTTCTGGTATTCAACGATTTCTAGTATTCAATGACTTTTGGTATTCAACGATTTTTGGTATTCAACGATTTCTGGTATTCAACGATTTCTAGTATTCAATGATTATTCGTATTCAAAGATTTCTGGTATTCAACGATTTCCGGTATTCAACGATTTTCAGTATTCAACGATTACTGGAATTCAGCGGTTTCTGGTGTTCAATAGTTTCTGGTATTCAACAGTTTCTAGTATTCAATGATTTCTGGTATTCAACGATTTCTGGTATTCAATAATTTCTGGTATTCAACGATTTTTGGTATTCAATGATTTCTAGAATTCAACGATTTCTGGTATTCAATGATTTCTGGTATTCAACGATTTCTAGTATTCAACGATTTCTGGTATTCAACGATTTCTTGTATTCAACGATTTCTGGTATTCAACGATTTCTGGTATTCAATGACTTCTGGTATTCAACAATTTTTGGTATTCAATAGTTTTTTGTATTCAACGATTTCTTGTATTCAAAGATTTCTTGTATTCAACGATTTCTGGTATTCAACGATTTCTGGTATTCAATGATTTCTGGTATTCAACAATTTCTGGAATTCAACAATTTCTGGAATTCAACGATTTCTGGTATTCAACGATTTCTAGTATTCATCGATTTCTTGTATTAAACGATTTTTGGTATTCAACGATTTCTATTATTCAATGATTTCTTGGATTCAATGATTTCCGGTATTCAACGATTTTTGGAATTCAACGATTTCTGGTATTCAACGATTTCTAGTATTCAACGATTTATGGTATTCAACGATTTCTGGTATTCAACTATTTCTGGTATTCAGCCATTTCTAGTATTTAACGATTTCTGGTATTCAACAATTTCTGGTATTCAACGATTTCTAGTATTCAACGATTTCTGGTATTCAACGATTTCTGGTATTCAACGATTTCTGGTATTCAATGATTTCTGGTATTCAACGATTTCTGGTATTCAACGATTTATGGTATTCAACGATTTCTGGTATTCAACGATTTCTGGTATTCAACGATTTCTGGTATTCAATGATTTCTGGTATTCAACGATTTTTGCTATTCAACTATTTTTGGTATTCAACGATTTCTGGTATTCAATGATTTCTGGTATTCAAATGATTTCTGGTATTCAATGATTTATGGTATTTAACGATTTCTGGTATTCAACGATTTCTGGTATTCAACGATTTCTGGTATTCGATTTCTATTTCTGGTATTCAATGAACGATTTCTTGTATTCAACGATTTCTAGTATTCAATGATTTCAGGTATTCAACGATTTCTGGTATTCAATGACTTCTGGTATTCAATTATTTATGGTATTCAATGATTTCTGGTATTCAATGATTTCTAGTATTCAATGATTTTTTGTATTCAACGATTTCGGGTATTCAACTATTTCTGGTATTCAACGATTTTCAGTATTCAACGATTACTGGTATTCCGCGGTTTCTGGTGTTCAACGGTTTCTGGTATTCAACGATTTTTGGTATTCAACGATTTCTGGTATTCAACGATTTTTGGTATTCAACGATTTCCGGTATTCAATGATTTCTGGTATTCAATGATTTTTGGTATTCAACGATTTCTGGAATTCAACGATTTCTGGTATTCAACGATTTCTGGTATTCAACGATTTCTTGTATTCAATGATTTCTGGTATTCAACGATTTCTTGTATTCAACGATTTATGGTATTCAACGAATTCTGGTATTCAATGACTTCTGGTATTCAATGATGTCTGGTATTCAATGATTTCTAGTATTCAACTATTTCTTGTATTCAACTATTTCTGGTATTCAACGATTTCTGTTATTCAACGATTTCTGGTAGTCAACAATTTCTGGTATTTAACGATTTCTGTAATTCAACGATTTCTGGTATTCAACAATTTCTGGTATTCAACGATTTCTTGTATTAAAAGATTTCTTGTATTCAATGATTTCTGGTATTCAACGATTTCTGGTATTCAATGATTTCTTGTATTCAACGATTTCTGGTATTCAACGATTTCTAGTATTCAACGATTTTTGGAATTCAATAATTTCTGGTATTCAACGATTTTTGGTATTCAAAGATTTCATGTATTCAACGATTTCTGGTATTCAACGATTTCTGGTATTCAATGATTTCCTGTATTCAATGATTTCTTGTATTCAACGATTTCTGGTATTCAACGATTTCTGGTATTTAACGATTTCTGGTATTCAACGATTTCTAGTATTCAATGATTTCGTGTATTCAACGATTTATGATATTCAATGATTTCTGGTATTCAATGATTTTTGGTATTCAACAATTTCTGGTATTCAACGATTTCTATTATTCAATGATTTCTGGTATTCAACGATTTATGACATTCAATGATTTCTGGTATTCAATGATTTCTGGTATTCAACGATTTCTGGTATTCAATGATTTTTGGTATTCAACGATTTCTGGTATTCAACGATTTTGTGTATTCAACGATTTCTGGTATTCAACGATTTCTAGTATTCAAAGATTTCTGGTATTCAACGATTTTTTGTATTTAATGATTTCTGGTATTCAACGATTTCTGGTATTCAACGATTTCTGGTATTCAACGATTTCTGGTATTCAATAATTTCTGGTATTCAACGATTTCTGGTATTCAATGATTTCTGGTATTCAATGATTTCTGGTATTATTTCATCGATTTCTAGTATTCAATGATTTCTAGTATTCAATTTCGATTTCCGGTATTCAACGATTTCCGGTATTCAACGATTTCTGGTATTCAACGATTTCTGGTATTCAACGATTTCTGGTATTCAACGATTTCTAGTATTCAACGATTTCTGGTTTCCAACGATTTCTGGTATTATTCAACAATTTCTGGTATTCCAACAATTTCTGGTATTCAACGATTTCTGGTGGTATTCAACGATTTCTGGTATTCAACGATTTCTGGTATTCAATGATTTCTGTGGTATTCAACGATTTCTGGTATTCAACGAATTCAACGATTTCTGGATTTCTTGTATTCAACAATCAAATTTCTGGTATTCAACGATTTCGATTTCTATTTCTGGTATTCAACGATTTCTCAACGATTTCTGGTATTCAAAATTCAATGATTTCTGGTATTCAACGATTTCTGATTTCTTGTATTCAATAATTTCCTGTATTCAACGATTTCTAGTATTCAACAATTTCTGGTATTCAACGATTTCTGGTATTCAACGATTTCTGGTATTCAACGATTTCTGGTATTCAACGATTTCTGGTATTCAACGATTTCTGGTATTCAATTTCTGGTATTCAACGATTTCTGGTATTCAACGATTTCTGGTATTCAACGATTTCTGGTATTCAACGATTTCTGGTATTCAATGATTTCTGGTATTCATCGATTTCTGGTATTCAACGATTTCTGGTATTCAACGATTTCTGGTATTCAACGATTTCTGGTATTCAATGATTTCTGATATTCATCGATTTTTGGTATTCATCGATTTTTGGTATTCAATGATTTATGGTAATCAACAATTTATGGTATTCAACGATTTCTGATATTCAACGATTTCTGGTATTCAATGATTTCTGGTATTCAACGATTTCTGGTATTCAACGATTTCTGGTATTAAACTATTTCTTGTATTCAATGATTTTTGGTATTCAATGATTTCTAGTATTCAACGATTTCTAGTATTCAATGATTTCTAGTATTTAGTGATTTTTGGTATTCAACGATTTCTGGTATTCAACGATTTCAGGTATTCAACGATTTTCAATATTCAATGATTTCTAGTATTCAGCGGTTTCTGGTGTTCAATGATTTCTAGTATTCTACGATTTCTAGTATTCAATGATTTCTGGTATTCAATGATTTCTGGTATTCAACGATTTCTGGTATTCAACGATTTTTGGTATTCAACGATTTCTGGTATTCAACGATTTTTGGTATTCAACGATTTCTGGTATTCAACGATTTCTGCTATTCAACAATTTCTGGTATTCAATGATTTCTGGTATTCAATGATTTCTGGTATTCAACGATTTCTGGTATTCAACGATTTCTGGTATTCAACGATTTCTGGTATTCAACGATTTCTGGTATTCAACGATTTTTAGTATTCAATGATTTCTGGTATTCAACGATTTCTTGTATTCAACAATTTCTGGTATTCAACGATTTCTGGTATTCAATGATTTCTAGTATTCAACGGCCTCCGGTCTTCAACGGCCTCCGGCCTTCAACGGCCTCTGATAGTATCAATTCTTCCAGTTTTAATTTGGCCCTAAACATGATGTACGATATATTTCATTTTTTATTTCCCTCAAAATAAATAGACTGGTTAATTCATTTTCGCATCCCTTAGCGAATTCACAATATCAGTGATTTAAAATTATGAACAACATACATTAAGAAATTGAGAATATTAGTAGGCATACATAAAGAGGTAAAAACTCATTGCTTTTCTTTTACCTTTATCCGTTCCAGGATTTTCATCGTGCGTATCACCAGACTTCATCCACTGCAGTATCAGTGAAATCATTTACTTTAGGGTTATGCTGATAATTAGTTACGATTCACTTCAGATGGAAATTATTATTACAACTCTTGAGTTATGAAAGGTGAAAGGCAAATAAAAACATAAAAATCATAAAACAACAAATCATAAAGATGGAACTTTTCAACTTTATATGTGTCCAATTTCACTCTTCTGAACGTTGAGAAATGGAAACTAAAAGGCAGCCAAAATGAGTTACATCCTTTAATACAAGTCTCTAATAGTAGCCCCAAATTACTGCCAATACACAACTGAACATATCAACTGGCCAACAAGCAGAACAACCAACGGTTCCTCTCAATTTCAAGACATCTGGCTGGACATAAACGTCATCTACTTCCAACAGCCAATCATTAAAGAAAATAAAACCATGCTCCTCCAATTTCATAAATAGTCGGCAAGTTATTTACCAGCCCAAACCCAAGAAAACAACTATCGCTTAAAACAGGAACTACATCAAATCCAAGTTCTTCATATTCGAGCAATAATAAAAAAAAAGAGGAAGAAGACTCATAGTGGGGGGAAATTAAGTCGCAAGCCACCGGACAAGACTCAAATCCAACCCAAAGTAGTTGCAGTTAGCCTCTCCCTGCAAAATCTACAAAGTAAAGGTACTGCTAGTAAAGGAAATGGAAATCGACACAGCCTTAAGCTGAAATCCAGCGAATCGAGAGCTCCAGGAGGCGGAATAGTATCATACCAAAGAGGGCTAAATCTCGGCAATAAAACCCGCACAATCCACTGCCTCCACCGCCTTCTAATATTATATAATATTATAATAGGAAACCAAAATCACTACTAGCAGCCCACTGCCTTCAAGAATAGCTACATAATTTCAATATAATCCAAGCCAAATTTACCGGCCTTTTCAATTTCTATACAGCCAACCCATTAATACAACCATTAAATTCAGTCCACCAAAAGGACTATAACTCTAGTCCCGTACACCAATTATTTCCAACCAATCTCAAACAAATCTCTACTGTAATAAGAAGAAGAAAACAAAATGAAACGTCAAACGAGACGACCGTCGCAAAAATATTGAAAATACCGAACTTCAAAATACATTGTGCGACATCAAATCGATACTAATTTTCAATTATTTTCATCATCGGAAATTTCTTCCTATGTTCGTATATTTTTATTTTTGACCATTACATAGAGAAGGGAGCCAACTATACCTCTATATAGAGTTGGATCAACAGGTTTCCCTAGATCATCTTTGCTTATAGGCATACTTGAGCTCATGGGAGTTCATATGGTGGAAGCAATCTCCATACCATTTTTCTTGACTAACTCCCTAGTGAACTTTGATTGGGATATGGATAGACCATCATCAGTATGTCTTACTTGGAGTCCCAAGAAGAACTTCAGTTCACCTATACTACTCATCTGAAACTTACCCTGCATAAGTTTTGCAAACTTCCTGCAGAGTTTGTCATCAGTAGAGCCAAATATTATGTCATCAATATAAATCTAGACTAGGATGATTTGCCCTTAGATTCCCATAGGAATAGGGTCTTATCTATCTTCCCCCTTGAGAATTTATTCTCAATGAGGAAGGTAGACAATATCTCATACCATGCTCTAGGGGCTTGCTTGAGCCCATATAGAGCTTTCATAAGTCTATACACAGCAGTAGGAGAGTTATTATCTACAAAACCTTGGGGCTACTCTACATAGACCTCTTCCTTCAAGTCTTCATTCAGAAAGGCTAACTTCACATCCATCTAGAAGACCTTGAATCCCTTGAAGGCAGCAAATGCAAGGAACAGTCTGATTGCTTCCAATCTTGCAACTAGGGCAAAAGTCTGATCATAATCAATCCCCTTTTCCTGTCTGTACCCCTTGACGACCATTCTTGCTTTATTCTTTATTATAATGACATTTTCATCAAGTTTATTTATGAAAATTCACTTGACTCCAATGATATTATGTCCATCTGGTCTGGGAACCCGCTTCCAGACCTTACATCTTTTGAATTGGTTCAGTTCTTCTTGCATATCACTAATCCAGAATTGGTCTAGATTATCCTCTTCAAATTTCTTGGGCACTTCTTATTACAGGAAGCTGGAGTAAAGAGCTATATTGAAACTCCTGCCTCGGGTCTGTAAACCTTGGCTAGCCTCACCTATTATCTGATCTGGAGGATTATCTCTCAGATATCTGACTGCTGGGGGAATCCTAACTGCTTCTTGCTGAGCATCATTTTCTTCAGCTGGATGGTCTTCATCTCCAGCAAGACTGTCTTGTGCTTCCTTTGGACATCATCCCTCTCCATATTTTTCTTTTACAGCTGGGTCTTTATCTTTGATGGAGAGCTTTTTCCTTCATAACTTTTGTACCTGCAAAACTAGGCAAAGAGCTTGACAACTCACTATTAATCATGCTTGACTCATCAAACACTACATGAACAGATTCTTCTACAACTTGCTTAGTCAATTTATAAACTCTATATGCTTTACTATTATTGTTGTACCGAACAAAGATCCCCTGTAGCAAACTTAGTCACTTTTGACTTACTAGTATTCAAGATGAAACACTTACAACCAAAGATCCTGAAATAAGATATGTTTGGTTTTCTGCCCTTCAAGATCTAATAGGGAGTCTTCTTGTGCCCTTTGGTGATAGAAGCCCTATTGAGAACATGACATGCAGTGTTAACTACCTCAGCCCAGAAATATTTAGAGAGAAGGGTCACTCAACAATGTTCTCCCAGCTTTTATGAGAGTCATGTTTTTCCTCTCAGCTAACCCATTTTGCTGCGGTGTTCTTGGAGAGGAGAATTCTTGATGAATCCCTAACTCTTCACAGAAAGTAGTCATGGTAGTAAACTGAAATTCAGTTCCATGGTCACTTCTTATTTTGACCACTGAACTTGCAAGTTCATTCCGAAACTACCTGACAAAATTCATTAAGACATCAAGGGTTTCATCCTTTCTTCTAAAGAATAACACCCAACCAAACCTGGAATAGTCATCAACCACTACAAGGGTGTAGACCTTCCTACCTAGACTCTGAACTGGCATAGGACCAAACAAATCCATATATAGGAGATACAAGCATCTCATTGAGTCCTTGGTCCCAATGCTCTTGAAAGAGGTCCTAATCTGCTTACCCTTTTGGCAAGCAACACAGATATCCACCTTGCAGCATTTTATTTTGGGACCTTTTCTAACTAGCTCATCACTGAACAGCTAACCAATAATCTTATAATTCAAATAAACTAGTCTCTTGTGCCATTGGACACAATATGAGACTTTGTCATTTGCAACTAGGCATATAGGGGAACTATTATCTAAGCAAGAAAAATTTAAATAATAAACATTCCCACTCCTAGTGCCTGTTAAGATGACACTTTGGTCACTTAACCTCTTAATGTGGCACTTGTCCTTGTGGAAGGAAATGTCATAACCAAGGTAATATAGTTGTCTTATGCTTATGAGGTTGTGTTGCAACCCCTCCACATAAGCTACCTTTGTGACGGTGATTATATAATTTGAGATCTTACCATAACCTCTAGTTATTCCCTTGTCAGAGCCTCCAAAGATGACCTTAGGTCCATTCTTTACTAAAGTGAACTCCTTCAACAGTTCCTTTGTTCCACTCATATGCCTGGAACATCCACTGTCCAAGTACCATTTAGGGGAATTGGTACTTGAACTAACCTGAGCTTGTCCAGGCTAATCCTGGCTGCTTTCTTCATCTGTCATTGCCATCAATCCATGGCATTTAACATCTTCTTATTCATCTTCATCCACCTCTGAGTCACTTTCTGAATGTGAAAGAGGGGCCCTGATCCCTATCCTAGCAGTAGGATATTCTTCAGGTTCTTCTTCAACAACAGCCATTAGCCCAATGTAAGCTTCTTCTTCTTTAATGTCTGACTCAGAGGAAGAGTTAGATAACGTATTTTCCTTCTTGGTGATAAGGGACTTCTCTTTCTTCTTCCCCTTGTGGTGATTCTTCACTCCTTCTTTCCTCTTCACTGGGAAGTCAGCAACTATATGCCCAGGTTTGTTACAGCAAAAACAAATAATATTAGAGGAAATTTGTTTATTAGAGTTAGGAGCAAACCTGTCCTCCTTAGAGGATTTCCTTCTGTGATGTGAGGAAGAGAAAGGCATGTTGTTCTTCCTATGCTCCTTCTTCATGAATTTATGGACCTGCCTAGAGAAGGCATCAAAGTCCTCATCAAACATATGGCTATCTGAGGTGCTGGTCTTTGAGCTCTCAAAATCTGACTCAGCAATTCTCCTAGGTGGAGAGTTCTTCCTTCTGCTTCTAGTTAGGGCATCAGCTTTGAAGGTCACAGAATTCTCCTTGGTTTGTGACTTACTACTCTTCTCTTCTTCCTTTCTTGTAGCAAGCTGCATCTCATATGACAGCAGCTTTCCAAATAGGGTTGGAGGAGGATTGTCAGCTAACTTGTCCATTTCTCTAATGGCACAAATCTTTGTGTCCTAATCCTTTGTTAGGTACCTGAGAAATTTGTCATTCAGCTCATAGGTGTTGAAGACCCGTCCATATGTTCTCAGTTCATTCACTATTCTGAAGAATCTCTCAAAGCTCTCAACAATGCCATCAGATTTTCCTTGTTTGAAGGCCTCATACTCCTAGTTGAGCATGGATTTTATGTCATCCCTCACCTCCTTTGAACCCTCCATGAACACAACTAAGGTGTCCCATATCTCATTGGAGGTCTTGCAGTGCACCAGATTTTGGAAGGTTGAATCATCTATTGTACTGGCAATAATGTTTTGAGCTCTCTTGTCCATGGAGGCAAGTAGGAACTCATCTTTGTTCATTTCATCATAAGATTTGGGTGTCTGGATGTTGGAGTCCAGAACTGAGGTCTTCATAGGGATGAAGAGTCCTTCTTTTACTATGATGTATATCCTAGGATCAACAGCTTCCATGAATAACCTAACCCTTTCCTTCCAGAGGCAAAAGCCTTCCTTTTTATAGATTGGAAGCTTTATGGCCCCCATCTCCTTGCAGTTTACACCAGACCCCATACTTATATCTTATAGTTAACTTTGGAGGTATACTCAGATTGCTAAATCCTTTTTGAGTAACCTCCCTCTGATACCACTTGAAAGTTATTATTTCATGGTTAGCTAGTCACCTAGAGGGGGGATGAATAGGTCTATTAAAGTTCTTGAGTCCTTTTGCTGTTTTCTTTTTAACCTTTATATTTTCTTTTGCTTTCTTCCTAAGGTAGTCTAGAGCTTGTTTTTAGCACCTACAATAAAACAGAAAAAACCAACACACAACAAGCACCCAGTGATTTATAGTGGTTCCCTAATTGGGTACATGGATCCTACCTCAGAGAGCACCACTCTCTTATAGCTTAGTGGTCCTCAAACCACCTACCTCAGCCTTATCTCTTAGGCCTACAGCTCAGGCTTTTCAGCCCTACAACTTTAGGCACAAGGCCCTACTCTCAGAGTGTTGCAACACTCCTATAGCTCAGTACCCTTCCAGGTACCTACCTCAGTGCCCTTCCAGGCACCTACAGCTTAGCCTCATCCAAGGCCTACAACTCAGTGACACACTTGTCACATACAGCTCAGTGACTCAACATTCACCTACCTTAGGCACTAAGCCCTACTACTCAGGTCGGGAGGACAGCCCTACTCTCAGATCTACACTTGGATCCTACCTCAGTACCCCAGTAGGTCACCTACCTCAGTGACTAATTAGCAACCTATAACTCAGGCACAAAGTGCCCTACAGCTCAGATTCAGACAAGTTGAATCCTTCAGGAAGTTAATGAAGAAGTCAAAATAAAATAAAACCTTGACTCTGAGAAAAATCTCAGAGTCTACCTTGCTGGACTGAGCAGATATCAGTCCAGCTCTCTTGCTGTAGAAGGAATTAGTCTTCATCTACAGCTAGCTCCTTCTTTGCTGCACTAAGGGCAGTTATCTGTTGTTGAAGGAAAACGGTCGTTCACAGAGCTATCTCTTCTTGCTGATTGGATGAATCAGCTACCTTATTCTACATAGAACAAACTTGCTGAACTGGAAGAAGCTTCAGCTATCTTTCTCTGCCTTTCTGGCTAGCTCTGCTGGGCTTGGCTTTCAAGCTCGTCGGAGAAGATGAAGTCCAGTTTCCTCCCTTTTCATTTTCTTTTTCGTTCCTGTGTTCGTTAACCCTAATCCCCTTTTCTCTCTTCTTTTTATATCTATTGATTTGAATCAACGACACAATTTGAATGTGGGCCCAGCCAAGGATGGTGAGAGCCACCTCCCTCCGAAGAGGAAAATAGTAGCTTCCAGTGCTACTGTAGCTTTCCTGCAATGACATGAAATACTTTGTCTACGCTTGACGAATGGAGAGTTGGGTTCGAGGAATTTTGAAATCAGTTCGACGAATTTTGAACTGAGCTCAACTAACTCAGAATCTTCAAACTTTAACTTGAGCTCAACAAAAGGTGAGCTTGGTTCGACAAATTCTGAAATCAGTTCGACAAATTCTGAACTGAGCTCGACGAACTCGTAATCTTCAAACTTTAGCTTGAGCTCGATGAAAGGTTAGCTGGGTTTGACGAATTCTAAAATCAATTTGATGAATTCTTAACTGAGCTCTACGAACTCAAAATCTTCAAACTATAACTTGAGCACGATGAAAGGTAAGCTCAGCTCGACGAACTCAGAATTCAGTTCGATGAATTTTTGACTGAGCTTTTTTTAGAGGCGTTGAGTGAGCCTGCATCACTCAATGCTTCTGGACTTAGAGAATTTCTACTGGCTTTGTCTCAGCGGTTCCTTCTCAACCGTCTCAGCGATTTCTTCTTTACAGCTATGACTATCTTCTGTCTTAGCAGTTTCTTCTCAACTGTCTCAGCGGTTTCTTCTTCATAGCTTTGACTATCTTCTGTCTCAGCGATTTCTTCTCAACTATTTCAGCAGTTTCTTCTTCACAACTTAGACTATCTCCTGTCTCAGTAGTTCTGCTGAGACCAACACTTCTATCAACACTTTGCATTAAGGTTTTCAGCTATCTCAGCGGTTATGCTGAGACATTCTTCTCAGCTGTCTCAGCTATCTCGACGCTTTTGCCTTAGACATTCTTCTCGGCTATCTAAACTATCTCTAGCATTGAGAGCATTGAGTGTGCCTTCATCACTCAATGCTTTTTGCCTTTGTCAAATTACCTGACTTCCAGCTTACCCTTTTTGTTCACCTGTCCAATCAAGGACAACTTGTATGCATAAACTTAAGCACACATCAAATACATTATATGTGAATGTCATTAACCAGTTTGACTTCTTACAAATCTGAAACATTGGGATCAATAGACCCAACACAACCCTACTAAACATTTCCTAGACCTTAGGTAGGCCAATGGGTCACTAAGGACCCATTGGGGTCAACCCAAAAGGTCAAATTGACTAGAGTCAACTCAACCCTAAAATAGGTCAAATGAGCCTAAATGACCTAACCAAGCCCAAGCCACTTGGTCTAAGCCCAACTTGAGTGGCCCATTAACTTTAGGAGGCTGATATTTACATGGAATGCCATTCATTTTCTGGAAATGGTGACTATGAGAGAGAAAGCTCATTTTTCCTTTAATGGAGGAGAGAGAAAGAGAGAGAAAGAGGGTCATTCATGGCTTGGATGGCCAAGGGCCTCCTCTCTTCCATCTCAATGGCTCCATTCATCTCCCCCCATTAGTTTTGAGAAGATCAAGGGGGCTTTTCTAGGCCATTCAGTGGTTGTGTGCATTGAATCACCATGGCCGAAATTTTCTCCATTAATGAAAATAATGGCAATTGAATCCATGCCCCTTCCCCTACCTCAACTGTGCCTTTATCATCTTCAGAGCATCATAAGTAGTGCATTTAGGCCTTTACATCGGTGCTTTTGCTCAAGGATAGAGATCGGGAGGTGGAAATTTGTAGAGCTCGTCGTCCATGGTGCACCACCACCAAACAGGTCGG
Source organism: Platanthera zijinensis (assembly GCA_039513925.1). Lineage (NCBI taxonomy): Eukaryota > Viridiplantae > Streptophyta > Magnoliopsida > Asparagales > Orchidaceae > Platanthera > Platanthera zijinensis. The sequence goes on from CM077080.1 coordinate 205,644,223, forward strand.
CAAGCCCGGTTGTAGCTCCACTTCTCCTCCTCTCCCCTTGTGCTAGCATCCTAGATCAATAGGATTTGAAATCGAGCCCAATTGGGCTGATTTCCAGTTTCAAATTCCATGAAAAATCATGGTTTTTATACCACTCTGGTTCGCCTGAAAACTCCCCTCCGGCAGCCGTGCCGCCTTCCGGCGATAGCCACCACCTCAACAGAGGTGGTGGTGGTGGTGGCCGGTCGGGGAGGGGACTGGTTCGCCGGGAAATGAGGTTTTAAAATCTTCTAGGTTCGGCCAATCGGGACCGTTGGCTGATTGGAGAAGATGAGCGGATGCCCTTCAAATTTTAGATTTTTTATTACTTGTTATAGTGTATTATTTATCCTTTGGAATTAGACTTTTTGAAACACAAAAATGAGGCCCTTAGGGGCAGAACCTTGAAAAGTGGCCAACATGAAAATTGTATCCCTTGAAGTCTAATTTATTTTAAAATTAATCTCAACCCATTTGGGTCAGTGGTCTGACCACCGCACTCAAAATGGTGTCGTCTTTACATAGGGTTAACCAGAGACTAAATAGAGTGCCCCCACCAATCCAGCCATCAAAATGACTTGAAATTTGTATTGGGGGTCACAGTTACCTATTCCTTTGACATGTACAAAAATTGAAATTTTTGGAAAACATGTTTCTATAGTATTTGTAAATATTTAATAAATCATGTATGATTTAATTTTAGGGTCTAATGACCTCATAATTCCCCAAAATTTTGGTGGATGATTCTTAGGGTCATGATATGACCCTGGTAAAAATCTAAGACCAATTAGGGTTGATTTGATCAGGTTTTGGTGTGACCAAAATTGGTCTCATAAGGGGAAAATTAGGTCAAAAGTTCACTAGGTGAAGTGAGTGACCATTCCTCATCCAAATATGGTGAAACTTTGGACACTGACTTGTAGTCACATATAACCCCCCCCCCCCCCCTCTCACAAGCTGTTTAGTGTGGGTTGGGGTGCTTATGCCCATAAACCCTAGAACAAACCCTAGGGTTGCCCTTTTAGTATTGAGAAGAACATGGGGTCATATGTCCTTGGATTAACTTGAATATTGATAGACTACTTCATAGGGTGGTATTAATCCCTAGATAATTTTACTGGAATTTTTAGGAACATTTATCCCCTCTGACTTAATTAAAGATTAATTAGGGCACTTAATTTAAAAATGGAATTTCATGTTTATATAATCTTGGATGTTTATGAAACTTTGGAAGTGAGCTTATATTGATGTTATTGTTCTCTGATAATTTTGTTATGAATTTTAGATTGATATATTTGATACTTTATTCACAACCCCAATGTTTGCCCTAATTGCATGAAAATTAACTATGAGTTAACTATCCACTGAAAAATTATGAAACTTAATCAGAGAATATTTTAGGGCATTATAATGTTCAGTGAATTTTTATAAAATTATTGGAAGTTATTTCATTTAGAATCATTCACAAAGTGCCCTATGTTGAATAACTTTAAGTAATTAATTAGGTGACCAAAGAAGATTGGAAAATACTAATCATTGGTCAATAGTCTCTCCTACTTATGTTTGTCCTCTAGTAATTTTTCTATAATTTTTGGATTAATAATTCTATTTTTCCCGCTAAATATCCTAATATTGCAATTGTTTATTCAATAATTTATTGATGGTCAAATTCATCTTCAAAAATTGGGATTTTTAATATTTACTGTTATTTTGATGATATTAATATATCATAATTTTTTAAGACCATATCATGTCATAAAATTGTGCTTGGTGTTCAAAATCCTAGGTTGCCTGATTTTGCAGAAAATATAATAAACACGAAATAAATTAATAAAATTATAATCTTTTTGATTTATTCTTAAAATATCATGATTGACACCAAGTAATAATCTTAGGCCATTTGGATGGATATTTGGATGGGTCACCTTTCATGCACACTAGGTAGCTCATTAGGTCTGCACACATTAAAACTTTAGAATTAAGGAATCAGGTGAACCTCGGTTGGGATAAAGGGGTAGATGGAGCACCTAGTATGATTGAGAATGAATAGGGTCACCAATGGAAGATAGGTTGTGTGAGCCCGATTTTGCAAGGGCCGAGTTGTGCTCGGGATTAACGGTGGACCGTCCTTCCTTGGAAAGGGAAATTCTAAATATGATTAGAGCTAGTTTAAGAGTAATGATAACAAATTGGGACATGGATAGATACCAATAATAATAAGTACCTTATGAAAGGGAGCTTTGGGCTTCAGACCATCGTAATTCCTAGTGCCCTCGAGAGCCCTTCATAGGGAATGCCCGAGGCGGTACAAGGTTAACCTTAAACCGTAAGACTAACATGTCAAGAGCAATTAGGGGTTCACCCTCACTCACCCCGACAACTCTGGAGGTTAGCTTGGTTTGGTTACCTGAGTAGTAGGCTTGGGGGTTGTAGAAATGAGTAAGTTAGTCCGGCGAGCCGAGGGCTCGGAAGGTAGTTGTAACTGACAGGTTAGTCCGGGGAGCCGATGGCTCGGGAATTCATGGATGCATGTGCATAAGGTGGTGGGTCTTCGGTATTAGAAGGCCAATCGCACTGACGTCGATATGTTGACTCGGCAAGTGTGTTTCTCACTTAGCCAAGGAAAAGATTGGTGGTTTAGCCAGCGGAGTACGCAGGAGCTCTGCGGTTGTGTTCTTTGTGTTGAGGTGTAAATAAGGGTTAGGCCTGGTAGTGTGGTTACCCACCTAGGAGTGTGGTGGCCCAACCCACTATCTCTGTTGGCCACTACGGAGGCTCCTGGGAGTGAAGCTAGCTTCCAAAATAGGGGAACTAAAGGTCTGTGCGCATAGAGTCATGTGTGTGTGTTGCACTTACATGAATCATGACATAACATATCACAACAAGCATACCTGTATATAACCTGACACCCCATCGTATAATCTAGTATGAGATAGTTTATACGATGGGAGCCTTGCAAAAGATCCCTTAACTTATAAGTTTGTATGGGCATTCATATAATTTAAGGTTACTTATTCCATAGTTTACTTTACATGTACTTACTGCTCTACTTTACTTGTTATATTACTACTTCCTTGTTATAGTTCTTTTGTATATACAACTTTTAGGGTAGTTTTCACCTTCTTGTTCTACTCTACTTTGTTGTCCTCCGCTTTCATCCTCCCCGCACGGTGCCTAGGAGACACGGGGGTGAGGCGAGGATGATTGTGGCTTAGTCTTTTGACTAACGGTCGGTGGACCACATCATTTTAGGGGACCGAGTAGTAGGAGCATCAGCACCGGCCGGACAAGGAGGCAAGACATAAGGATCAGTTATTGTGTGCTAGCACTACTACATGGCAACAAGTAGAAGATGGTTTTCAGTTGCTTTCGCTAGATGTGTGAGTTGTGAGAGAGATATTATTTGTATTAGACATATACTGGGCTTAAGCCCTTTTCTTTTTTACTCTCTTTCATACTTTGTACTCATTGTAGACATATATATGTGGTGATCTTTGTGGACTTGACTTGATTGTCTTCACTATTGTACTTCTACTTCTTTGATGATCATTAATGCCTGCAGGATTAGTGTTTTGTAGTGACGACCACCCTGAGTGTTGATGTCACCGCAAAATAGCGATTCTGGGCGTAAGACTCGGTAGCATAGCAAAAAAGGAGGGTCTTATAACTGGTATCAGAGCTAACCTATTTAATATAGTTTCACTAAAGATTCAACCTTCTGCCTATTGAATCTAATGTATAAAGAAAAGTATACTACTTCTCTATATGCACACAATGCAAAAAAGAAATAAGCCCTCAGAGATTGTAGAGAGGACAACAATAGTGGATGACTGATCCCCTGCATCTATTCTCTTTCAACTCCTACCTTCTGAAAAGTTCACATAACCTCTCTCCCTAAAGATTCTTCATTGGTTTTGAACCTCCTTATCAAAAGGATCTGTTTGTGCTTTTGAGTATACCTTATCAAAAGGCTCTTTCAGTGGTTCTTGATCCATCTTATTAAAAGATTCTAAGGATGGTTTTTAGTCGACCTTATCAAAAGTATCTTTGTTTGGTTTTAATCAAACATACCAAAAGGATTCTTGTTTGGTTTAGCTATCATCAGACTATTGATTTGAGAGACCTTATCAAACTTTTTGTGGTTCTTTGAATCTCTTTTTCAAAAGATTCAGTATAATAGGTCCTAAGAGTCTCCTTATCAAAATACTCATCATTGTCTATAATGGATATCCTACTAAGGGGTAGAAGAGGGGGCGCACTTAAATTTGAAGAACCTCTATAAAAATAATGTCTTCTGAATTACATAGCTCTTTGCGGTTAGTTTGTTTATCTTAATTACATTTCTGCTACATAATATATAATAAATAAAATAATTTGTAATGTGGTGTGAATGATTAAAATCTTAAAAAAATCAAAATACATTATGCATCCCCTCTAGTGCAATTTTTAGCATCCTAACATACTATTCAATAACTATCTTTGATGTGTCATAGATGCTTTGCTTTATCTTGTCCTACAATAAAGAGTTGAATATCCCATTGATCTATCTCCACTTTGGCATGGATATTTTTCCCTTTAATATGTTTGAGGCTTGTATATTATAGTCCTATCGATCAATCTAGATTTGTTGACAAGGATATAAGGTGTACATATGATATAACCCATGGTCATTTTATGTTATTTTTGTTAGTGCACTCGAAGCATCCCGTGTGGCCGTCAAGTTTGGAACAACCTCCATGTTCCCCCCAGTAGGGGTATTTATAGGCGTAACCCTAAATCCCCGACAATGGGTTATTGAATGCCATCCGGATCCTAACCAAACTCATTAAGCACTTGTCACATCTATTCAATATACTTCAACAATCACCTCCTATATTGTTTATAGATGTTAACACAAAACAGGTTACTTAAAACAAAAGTTAATAACGATCAAAACATGAGTTTTTCCAGAAAACATAAATATGAGTTATAAATAATTGATAAGCTAAACTCAAACAAAGGATCCCAACATGAAAAGGAAAAAGGAAAACTGGAAAACTCAAACTGATAATTGATTTATGCAAACAGTTGATCATCTTCATTTGGATCGAAATCAACTTTCTCTCCTCTAATCTCCATTTGATCTGCAAACAGTCAAACACCAAGAATGTCATGAGACAAATCTCTATGAATTCAAACATTTGTTATCAAAATTAAAGTGATTAATTCTAGCAGTAAAAAAATGTAATACTCTAACTAGGAAGAAAGAATCACAAGTCAGCATCTCTGTCAAATTTACAAAAAATAGAGATTTCAAAGAATCAAACAATGTTCCTTCGATTATTAAGATTATCATTAACCGTTTCACAATTATGCTATATCATCAATGTTGGATCCCTAATTGGATTTGGGCTAGGTTCACTAAATTAGGTTAAGTATGACCCTCCTTGTATAGTCTAGGGTCATAGGTCATCATTAGATTATAGGGTAGGTCAATAAGTCATATTGATCAGACCAAGCCCTCAGAAGACTTAGAAGATTGTAGAAACCAGATCAAGGCAGAAATTTCTTGTTTAAAAAGTCGTTCGACGAACTCTGAAGTGAACTCGACGATCATCGTTCTCAGTTCAACGATCTCAGAATCTCTTCTCTAAATTGAGATCGACGAAAGATGAACTGAGCTAGACGATCTCTAATCTTCTATCAGGAATGAGTTCGACGATCTTCAATCTCTGTTCGACGATCTTGGAGCCCAGCATGGAAAGCTATATTTCAGTTCAAAGCTCCCAGGGCTTAACTCGACGAAAGAGAGGTTGAGTTCGATGATCCAGGATCTAAGATCGACGAAAATTACCAATTCAACATTTCTTTTCTCTGTAGTTATTTCAGATTGACTTAGGTTTATTTTATTGCTTATTTTTCTCTGAGTAATTAATGTTTATATTCTCTGAATATAGCCGTTCATATGGCAGCATTAATTACTTGTTTTCATAGAGTTATTATACAGCTAATCCTTGGGGCAGTTAAGGAATTACTTTATTGCTCTTCTAACTGTTGTCCAAGTTCCAAGATTTCAACAGTCAATCAAGGCATTTGAATTAAAAGACCAATTTGCTGCAGATGATAAAGTCAAGTTTTTGAAAACACAGAATAATAAGAAATTATTCAAGAGAACAAATTCTGTACGGTCTTCATCTAGTGTTATTCTTCTAGCAAACTTTCAAGAAACGATCAACTTCATCTGTCTATAGTTTTCTGGGTAACTTTTTCAAGAAGACCTACTCACCCTGCAAAGCTCTCAATCTTCCTGAATAGTACTTCATCTCAGGGGGATCTTTGACACCATCAAGGATCCACAAGTATTCTCAGTTGTTTTGAGAAAAGAGAAGACAAAATATAGTTTCTATTTTCTTCACCCTACTATACAAAGGGTTTATAACTCCCTTCAAAAGTTAAACATTTGGTTGCAAGTCTCCTGATCAAAAGACCTGATTTGGTTTTTTGGGCACCTGATCAAAAGCCTAAAGGGTTTCCTGATCTACCTGAATTAGATCTTGTGGTGATAGGGCACCTGAGCAAAAACCTAATTGGTGATAGGGCACCTGATCAAAAACTTGAGTGGATTCATACAATGGTGGTAAAAGAGTGGATGTACCCAAGTTTAGGAGAAGCACTATAAAATTCTTGTGTCGTCTATGATGCTCTCTTATTTTTATTATTTGCTGCTTGCTGAATAGTTTAGTTTTATTTCTGCACTACCTGATTACACATATAAGTATTACTATTTTAATTCCGCAATAAAAATCTAATAAGATTTTAAAATACTCTATTCACCCCCCCCCCCACCCCCCACCCCCCTCTAGAGTTAAATAGATCTAACCCCGCAGGTGGTATCTTTCATACCATCCTTCAATTGGTATCAGAGGGTGTGCTTCTTTGGTTTCACAGATTCACATCTGAACCATGATCCTTGTTAGGTCTATCTCTTTCTAGGGTGTTGTTACCGCAATGACACATAATAAAGATTATGCTAGAACCATACCTCCAGTCTGCAACTTGAACAAATTTGCACTCTGGAAGGCAAGAATCAAGCTTTACATGAATTCTATTGATGAGGATATTTTCAATTCAATTTTGACAAAACCCCCCATCAACCTACATCAATGACTGCAACAACATCTGACACTCATGCAATTCCACCTCATGAGTGGACTGATGCTCAGAAGAAAGCCAAAATAGCTGATGCAAAAGCTATGAATATCCTGGCTCAAACTATGTCAGATGACATATTTCAAAAAGTGGCTGAATGCACTTCAGCAAAACAAATCTGGGAATCTCTAAACCAGATGGTGGAAGGCTCAGCAGATGAGAGAAAGGATAGAAGATACCTCCTAATATCTCAATATGAGAACTTCAAAAAGGAGGAATCTGAAACAGTGGCTGAGATGTATAATAGGCTTAATGTTATCATCAATGAACTAAAGACCCTGGATAAAGATATCTCCTTAACTAAGATTAATGACAAGATCCTAATGTACTTCCCCAGCACTTGGGATTCCAAGATTTGGCCAATCAAGGAAGCCAGAAGTTTGAATGAGATATCCACTGAATCTCTCCTTGGAAAGCTAAAATCCTATGAGCAGTTAATCAAGACAAGAGAGGCTGCTGAACTGAAGGCCTCAACCTCTTCAAGAAAGGAACATAATATTGCTTTCAAAGCAATGGAAGAATCAGAAACCCTTCCTGCCAATAAAGAGCCGATGAGCTTTATGGCCAAGAGATTTTATAAGTTGGCCAAGAAGGACTTAAGAAGGAAATCATCAAGAAGTGATGATAATCCTAAGTATGACAAAACTCCTACCAAGGAGATTGTCTGCTTTGGATACAGAAAACCTGGGCACATTCTCCCTGAATGCCCAGAGGCACAGAAAAGAGACAGAAGAAAGGAAAAAGAGAACAAGAAGAATTCCAGCAAACACTCCAACAGACATTTCTCCAACAAGCATAAAAGAAAGGAGAAAGGTTTCATTGCTGAAACCTAGAGGAAACAGAAGAGTAGACTTCATCTTCCAGCTCCAGTGAAGATGAGAAAGAAGCCAAGACAAGGGAAGTGTGCCTTATGGCAATCAATGCTTATTGCAGTAAGCCAGAAAATGAAGAATCTGATGAGGAATCAGAATCAGAAGAAGACCAGGTAATAACTTCTTTTGATTTCAATTCTATTAATTTTAAAAATGAATTCAAAGACTTATTTAATGATCTAATAAAATCTGAAAAAGAAATCAAAATGCTAAGAGATAGGCAAGCTGAATTTGATAATCTATTTGCTGAAAACACTAAGCTTAAAGATGATTTAGTTTTAGCAAATGAACAAATCATTTCTCTGAAAACAGAATTATGTGAGGCTAAGCAACTTGAGGAATCTCTTAATGGGAGAAGCCTTAAGCTGATGGACATCACAAGCACAGTAATTGCCAGGCTAAATGGCAAGCTGGGCTTAGGTGCTTCATCAAGCTTGCCCCCCATTCTATAGAAAAATATTCTCTCAACTCCTATAAAATTTGTATCAGATAAAGGAAAAGAAGTAATATATAATAATCAAACTACAAAAGTCTCTCACAAATCTAAAAATCAAAAGAATAGAAACAAGAAAAATCTAAACAAAAATAATGTTCAATAGATTTCATCGAACTCATATCGACAAAATGTGTCTAGGTCATCGAACCAAGATCGACGATCTATGAACGCAAACTCTAGTAATAATAATTCATCTTACTGCGATCGACGAATCTTGTATTGTTATTCGAGCAGAGATCGACGAACTTAGGGTACAGAAAATGAATGTATTTATTCTCTGAACAAAGATCGACGAACTCATCCCATATCGTTGAACTCCGATCGACGAACTTACAACACTTCGTCGAACCCAGTCAGACTTAACAAAAATCATAACTAACAAGAATTCTAATCAAACTAGAAAACCTGTTAATCCATTTGCTAATTGGGAAATTCCACCTAGGAGATACCATCCCTTAGGATATAAATCTCAACCTGAATTTTTTGTTATATTAAGCTTTCCTATCAGGAAAATAAAGGGTCCAAGGTAATCTGGGTCAAGAACAACTAATTTTTGCCTTTGCAGGTAAAGAGTTGTCCAGCTTTTAATCAATAATGGTATATAGACAGTGGATGCTCCAAGCATATGACTGGCCGCAAGGACAACCTAAAAAATTACAAGTCCAAGCTGGGACCAAAGGTGATCTTTAGTGACTCAAAATTTTGCCAGACTGAAGGCTTTGGAGAAGTTAAGATTGGAGCAGTTACTTTCAAAAAGGTTTCATATGTAAGTGGACTGAAACATAACCTCATCTCCGTAAGTCAACTATGTGATGAAAGTTATCAGGTATCTTTTAACTCAAGCTCTTGTATTATTTCTGCTAAAGAAAACCAAATTGTTTTAATTGGAAATAGACAAGGCAACATATATGTAATTAATTTTCAATCTGCAACATCTGATATTTGTTTATTTAATCTTGTTAGCAATTAGAATGAATTATGGCATAAAAGATTAGGTTATGTTAATCTAAAAAACATTGCTAGGTTATCTAAAGACAATCTTGTTAGAGGATTGTCTTCTGGTTCCTACAAGAAGGAAGGTCTCTGCAGGGCTTGTCAATTAGGCAAGCAACCTAAATCTAGCTTTAAATCAATTAATAAGAGTGATTCACCTAGGATCTTGTACTTGCTACACATGGACATGTTTGGCCCTATTATTGTATAAAGCCTAAGAGGGAAATCTTATACTCTAGTAATTGTAGATGACTTCTCAAAGTTCACTTGGGTGTTCTTTCTGAGATCTAAGTCAGATACATTCAAGGTTCTCACAGATTTTCTCAAGACCATACAGATTAAGTACTCTACTCAAGTTGCATTAATCAGAAGTGATCATGGTACTGAGTTTGAGTCTCTTCTTATGCAAGAGTTCTGTGAGAAGGAAGGTATCAGGCACTACTTCTCAGCTCCTAGAACTCCTCAACAAAATGGGGTAGCTGAAAGGAAAAATAGAACTCTAATTGAAGTTGTTGGGACATTACTTGCAGATGCTTACATGCCCCTCTCCTTTTGTGTAGAGGCAGTGAGCACAGCAAATTATGTACTGAACAGGAGTTTAATACATAAACTTAAGCATAAGACTCCCTATGAATTGCTTAAAGGGAAGAAACCTAAAATCACCTATTTTAAAATATTTAGTTATATATGCTATATTCATAATAATAACAAGAAATATATTAGAAAGTTTGAAGATAAGGTTGCAGAGGGAATTTTTCTAGGATATTCCCAAGTCAGCAAAGCTTATAGGGTATTTAATAAATTCACTTTGAAAATTAAGGAATTTGTTCATGTAACTTTTGATGAAGCTAACATGTCTTATAAGGAGAAAGAAATTTCTACCAATAGCACAATGCAGGTACCTCACTTTTATGAGAGATTGGATGATCTAAGCCTCACCGAAGAGGTTCCAACACATCCCTCTCCACAAGTTATAGAATAAAGTGAAGAAGAAAGCATAGAGGTGGCTGAACCCTATCCAACAGCTAATGAAATTCCACAAGAGGAATTTATTCCCCAAGCTGTTGCCCAACAAGCTCCTCCCACTGATTTTCTCACACTTAGAGATCATCCTAGATCTCAAGTGATTGGAGAAATTTCTGTTGGTATGCAAACAAGGCATCAACTCAACCCTGACTTGATGTTTGCTTGTTTCCTCTCTCAACTTGAGCCCCAATCCAATAAAGATGATGAGCAAGATCCCCACTGAATCATTGCAATGCAAGAGGTGCTCATTCAATTTGAGAGATGTAGAGTTTGGGAATTGGTTCCTAGACCCAAGTGTAACACCCCTATCTGTCATATAGCATATAGCAGTACGTCTGGTCGGGGCCCGACGCCATATACCACGGATAGACCGGCGAGTTACTAGATGAAACCATTCAAACAATACACACGTCCTACACAGAACATCTAGTGGAAGCAATTATTAAGTTGTGAAGGCAAGAACCCAGCCACAAGCATGAATGTCCACTAACATAACCCAGTAGGAATGAACTACAAAATACACAAAAGTACTGGCCTTATGGCCTTACAATATTTCACCGTATTTAAAAAGTGTTTTACAAACTTCGGCTTGCAGGCCGGCCACACATGAATCAAATAAGTAAACACTCAAGGCCTTCAAGGGCCGGCTCAGCAACAAGGGCTTTGGCCCGCTTTTTACCACTCGGCTCCGCAGCACCTGCAAGCACAATTCACGACAACGGTGGAAAACAAGAATAACGGTCAGCTAAAGCCGACCATATTATAACGATTCCGCCCCCAAACTTGGGGCGGCAAAGCTCCTTCCCTGTACTTATTAGCGTAACAAGCAATATAGTGAATAAACACAACATCACAGATGCAGGCTCACACAGCCACACACCCCGTGCTCTCAGGGCACTAATTCAGTGAACCTGGTCAAAATCGCGGTCTCACCACAATCCCTTTAACGACAAATCTCGTGAGAATTTAGTCTTTCTGACCTAAGCCTAAGACTCGCATGACTATGCTAGTGGCCAGTCCCTTTTTTAGGTATCGGTCACCAAACCATATTGCCCGAGTCCGGTTCCACAAGCCCGTTGCTCACGCCGCACTGTCAAACTTAAGACAAGCGCGCGGGTCAAACTTCACCGGATCCCAAATTCATTCATACAATCACATAACCCAGTAATGTTCAAAGCCGGCTCCCAGGCAGCCAAGATGGCAGAAATACGTTTCTACCCAGTTTTCCAAGTGCGCCTTGGGGTTGATCCCCAAGGATCCCTGCTGCAATCCACCATGTAGAAACCCGAAAACAACCAAAGGCACGGAGTCTTCTCCGGCTAAACATGCATAGTAAAACATCACCGATTAAGACCAACATGTCCGGGTAGGCTTCATACACCATGCCTATGTTTGTTTCTCGATTTCGGACTCTAAATGCAAACAAGTGGGACTTTACATATCTACCCCAAGGAACACCGCAAACTCGCCGCACACTCGCGGGAGTGGGTTTTCCCTATGCAAAATAAGAAGAGCTTCACATGCTCAAGTAGAGAATCGTTACCCTAGCATTCCTCTTTGGTGCCATGGAAATCTACACAGATTAAAAGCACCGTGATGATCTCGCTTACGTAGATCTGGACTCAGTTTACGATTTGGCACTCTGAATCTCCTCCAGCGACCGGATCTCCCCTCCTTCTTCCTCCTTGCTCTCCCCTCTCTCTAGAAGTTAGAAAGAGATAGAACTCAAGAGAATGAGGGTTTCTAAGCCCTAATCTTGGGTATATCCCAGCCAGGACAACCCTGAGCCGTTATTTCCAAAAATAAGGAAACGGACGGCCACGAATCGCATTCAAAATAAACTTCATGGGCCGAAAATGGCTTGCGACATGCCCGTGTCCATGGCCGTGTAACTCATTCGCCGCCGAAACCGTCGTGTCCCGAAAAGAACACGGGCACTCGACACGCCCGTGTTAGGCTTGACATGCCCGTATCTTCCAGTACACGCCCGTGTAGCTGGGTGTGTCCCTCCATAGACATAGTTCCAGCACCAACCAGAGGAGAACGCGGGTATTCGACACGCCCGTGTCGAATTTGACATGCCCGTATCGGACCCGAACACTCCTGGGCTCAGGCCGTGCCTCTCCCCTGACACAACTCGGCTATCAACCTGAGTAGAACACGGCCACTGACACACCCGTGTGTCAGGCCATGTGCCCTCACTCAACGCTCGTTGAGTGAAAATCGTTGAGTGTTCGGCGAGACGTCGAACACGCGCCTGACATGGCCCAGGGACACGCCAGTTTCCCATGCCGTGTGACCTTTACCAAGGCCCAAACATGCCTAAAACGCTGTCTGTTGCTCTTTTGAGTTTTGGGGTGTTACAACTCTCTCCCTCTTAAAAGAATTTCATCCACCAAATTACTAAAGGAAAAAGATATAGAAAACCAAAAGTGGTACCTGAGTGGAATAACTCTGGGTACTCCTCAAGCATGGTCTGCTCCCATTCCCATGAGAGCTCCTCCCGACCGCAATTATCCCAACGGACTTTGATCATCCTGATCTCCTTGTTACAAAGTTGCTTGACTTCAGAGTCCTCAATACGAACAGGTTTGACCCTTGTCGTTAACCCTTCGTCCACTGGTACTTGATCAACTGCGATCACCTATGAAGGCTCTTGCACCGCCTTCCGCAACACTGATATGTGGAATACGTCGTGTAGACCACTCAACTCCACCAATAGACTTAGACGATATGCCGCTTTACTGATCCGCTCCAGAATCTCAAATGGTCCAAGGTATCTCGGGCTCATCTTCTTCAAGCGTCGTACCCGTGAAACACGCTTGAATGACTTTATCTTCAAATACACCCAATCGCCAACCGCGAACTCCACGTTCTGATGCTTGGCATTATAGTATTTATCTTGTCTATCTTATGCGATCAGCAAACGCTCTCGAATGGTTTGTACCAATGAAGTGGCGCTTTCCACCTCTTGCTTTTTGTACAATCTCGCCTCACCCGTTTCCAACCACGACAATGGCGTGCGACATTTTCTACCATATAGGGCCTCAAAGGGCGTCATTTGTATGCTCGCTTCGTAGCTGTTGTTGTACGCAAACTCCACCAAATACAGATGATCTTCCCACTGCTTTCCAAATTCTAAGAAGCACATGCGAAGCATGTCCTCCAACATCCTGTTGACCCTCTCGGTCTGCCCATCCGTCTGCGGATGAAAGGTTATGCTGAACTTAAACTTAGTTCCCAACATTTGCTGCACCAACCTCCAGTCATTGAACGTAAAATGCCCATCTCTATCGTTCACGATGCTGCGGGGCACACCGTGCAGTCTAACAATGCTATCCACGTAAAGTTTTGCCAGCTTCTCCACTAAATCGTCCTTCCTATGCGGAATGAAGTGCAACACTTTTGTCAACAAATCTATGATCACCCAGATGGCGTCGTTTCCCTTCTACGACCTTGGCAAACCATGCACAAAGTCCATTGAAATGTCGTCGAACTTCCACTCCGGAATAGGCAAATACTTCAAGAAACCCCCTGGCTTTTGGCACTCTGCCTTCACTAAGGCACAAGTCTGACACTTTGCCACATACGGTGCCACATCCTTCTTGAGTCCTGGACACCAGAACAACTTCTTTAGATCTCGGTACATCTTTGTGCTACCTAGGTTAATTGAGTACTTTGTATGATGAGCCTCGTACATCAAATCCATAGCCTGTCGAATCCGATCAGCCAGATCATACTGAACTTCCGTCCAGTTCAATAACGCTTCGTCTCTAGTCTGCTTGTCAACACAACAGATCTATAACGCCTCTAACTCCCGAATCAACCGCTCATCATGAATCGACAACCAGTTGGCTTGGGAGGGAGCCCTGCGACTCAACGAATCTGCAACTGCATTGCCTTTCTTGGCCACGTAATGAATTTTGAATGTATTGTCCCCCAGGAACTCCATCCATCTCTGCTGCCTCATGTTCAGATTCTTCTGATCCAATAGGTATTTCAGGCTCTTGTGGTCGGTATAAATATCGACTGTTACGCCGTACAAATAGTGTCTCCATGGCTTTAGCACAAAAATCACGGCCGTCAACTCCAAGTTGTGGACCGGATAATTCCTCTCGTGCACTTTCAACTGACGTGAGCCATACGTAATAACACTTCCATGTTGCAGCAGCACGCATCCCAATCCACTGCCCGAAGCATCACTGTAGATCTCAAAGCCTTCGGTCCCACTCGGCGAACTTAGCATTGGCGTCATGGTCAACCGACTCTTCAACTCTTCAAAAGCTTGTGCGAACTCGCGCGTCCAAACAAACTTCATATCTTTCCTGGTCAACATCGTGAGAGGTAACTCTATCCGCGAGAAGATCTCTACGAAGCGCCTGTAATAGTCGGCAAGCCCCAGAAAACTCCGGACTTCCGCTATCGAAGACAACACAAGCCACTCCCGTATCGCAACTATCTTCGCTGGATCCACTACAATCCCTTCTCCACTGACTACGTGACCAAGGAACGCCATTGAGGATAACCAAAACTCGCATTTGGAGAACTTTGTGTATAGTTCGTTCCTCCTCAGAGTCTCCCTAACCAAATATAGATTCTTGAAGTGATCTTCTTCGCACTGCGAGTACACCAATATGTCATCGATAAAGACAATCACAAAATAGTGTAAGTACTCCCTGAACATCCTGTTCATCAGATCCATGAACACTGTTGGCGCATTATTCAGCCCGAACGGCATGACCGTAAACTCGAAATGCCCATACCTTATGCTGAATGCTGTCTTTGGGATATCACTCTCCCTTATCCACAGCTGATAGTAACCGGACTTAAGATCCAATTTTGAGTACACGGATGACCCGACTAACTGATCAAAAAGATCATCAATCCTTGGGATCGGGTACTTGTTCTTTTCCATCAACTTGTTCAGCTCTCTATAGTCGATACAGAGCCGCAAATTTTCGTCCTTCTTCTTAACGAAAAGGACCGGTGCGCTCTAAGGCGAGGAACTTGAACGCACATAGCCCTGCTCAAACAACTCCTCTAGCTGAACCTTTAGCTCCACCATCTCCTTAGGCGCCAACCTATAAGGAGAGCATGACACAGATTTGGCACCTGGCACTAACTCAATTGTGAAATCGATCTCCCGCTGAGGTGGGGCTCCAGGAAGATTGTCCGGGAACACGTCAGGGTACTCGCACACTACTGGGATACTACCCAAAGTAGGCTTAGGCTTTACAACCTCCATTAATGTGAAGAACAGCTCTGTGCCAGCACGAATTGCCTTGACCACCTGAAGAGCATACATTAAAGTCTTGCTCGACCCCTTCAGTCCCACAAACGTTGTCTTCCTCCCAACACCCAGCTTGACTTCCTAACGGTTGCAATCTATGTATGCCTTCTGCTCCGAAAGCCAGTCCATACTAAAAATGATGTCGAACTCTACTAGCGGCAGTAACAATGCTAGCAAGTCGAACTCCTGACTCCCAATACGAATCTTTACTGTACAAACACTGTCCGCGCGCATAGAACACCCATTCGGCAACAACACATCCAATTTGTCCTTTGCCATCGAAGAAGGGACTCTGATGTGTGGTATGAAACCTTTGGACAAAAAGGAGTTCGAAGCTCCTGTATCGAAGAGTGCTCTCGCCGGATTATCACAGATCAAAACAAAGCCTAAACAAACAGTAACAAGCTAACAAGCACTAGGTAACATTATTTAAAGCTCACTTGTTATAAATTTAAACCGTACCTGTCACCACATCCACTTGTTTGATGGCCTCCTACTGGCCCAGATTATAGACTCTTGGTTGAGTCAGAGCATAATAGGATGCGGTTGACTCCACCACCTTGCCCTTTTCCTTGTAAGTTGCTTCTTGCTTCCTCTCGGACTTTGCACGTCCGCTCCAACAGTCACGGGCAAAGTGCCCCTTCTTACCACAAGTAAAGCAAGCGCCCGGGGTTCGGTTAGTTGCCCCCGAAGCACCTGAGGAAGGGGCTGGACCCGACGTCCTAGCCTTCTTATTCCACCTACGGTAACAAGACTTTGAAGTCGGCACCTTGAACTCTGACTTCTTAGCACCAGAGTCTTCAACTGCTCCTGACATAGCTTTCTTTGTCGCTTGAGCACCCTCCCGACAATCTCAGGCAAAGTTAATGTAGGCCACGGGTTTCGATATCGTAACGGCTAAGGGATTCACACGCTCGCTTAATTATAATTACTATTACGCTCACACGAAGAATAAACAAAGCCACTACGCAAGTTGCAACAATTAATTTAATAGGATTCGGGGGGGGGTTCGCTAGGCCCCTTAAGATAATATCAAGGCTATAGGCCAAGATCTTCTCAAGCGAAATGAACCCAGACGGTTTGATCGAGCGTACGTTGTACCAAAAGAGACACCACCGAAATAAGGATTCGGATAACGGGTGGTTCTCTCCCAATGAAATAAAATGAGGGCCGCCACGCCTCACGAATTCAAATGGGAATCAAATATCAATAACAATAATTTAATAGATATTATCCATGAACATTCTACCAATCACAAATCACACGATATGCTAAATGCCCAAAGAAAAGATCTAAGAGAGAAACACACAAGAGTGGAGACGTTCGTTACCCAACCGGAATGGATGATTCCGATTTAACTCTCTTTTGATCGCTCCGTTCCGGATCCACCGAAAGCGTGCCGGTTGTAGGGAAACTGCAAGTTCTTCGTTGCCTTCTGACGCCGTTGAAGTTTCACAAGATTCACCACAAGCTTTGGCCGATTCTTCTCTTGGATTAGAGGATGGGGCTGATTTGGATCTCATCAAAGGAATCGGTTTTTGGGAAGAGGATATATGTGATGGTCAGGTTTTGTTGAGAGGGATGAGGACAGTTTTGTGGAGGAGAGGTGGTGGTCGGGTTGATGTTGAAAGGGGGGCTCGGGTGTGGTGATGGAGGTGGAGGCCGGCGGCTAGGGGAGGTTGCAAGTGGTCGGCCTTCTTGAAGATGAAGAGGAGGGCTCGGTGTTTGGAGAGGGATTGAAGGTTATGGTTGATTATTGGAAAGGAGGAGGTGGAGGTAAGGAGGAGGCCGAAATTGGGAGAGGAAGGAGAGGGGTGGCCGGTGGCCAAGGAGGAGAGGGGGTAGGGGAGCCGAACTCCAAGAGGAAGAGGGAAGAGGGAAAACCAATTTAGGGTTTCAATTTTATTTCATTCATTCACTAAATCAAAATCCAATACAACATAGCCTTATATAGGCTTTACAAAGACAAGGGTTATAAGCACCCCAAATGTGGCTAAACAAAGGCCAAAATGAAATGACAAATAATTAAAACTTTTGGCTAAACAAAGGCCAAAATGAAATGACAAATAATTAAAACTTTTGGCTAAAGATTGGCCAAATAAAAACATCATTAAAATCTGAAATAATATTTAAAATGACGTGGCGGAGATTCGACATGACATTGGCGGAGATGTTGACGCGGCCATGGCGGAGGATGTCGTGACAAATCTTCATCTCGAGGCGGCAAAGGAACATCAAGCTTGAGTCGGCACCCACATAAACCGGGTCACCATAATCATCTGGAAGGGGATCTTCTTCGGCAACATGACGTGGATCTTTGACATGTACCGGATCACCAACGTTGTCCGGTGGGGGACTCTCCAAGTCAACATGTCGGGGGATGGCGGCGCCATCAATCCTCCCCCTCTCAAAAATACTCATCACTGATGAGTAGTCCCGGGTATAATCGTTGAGGAAGAGGAACCTGTAAAGCAAAAGCTGGTCTTGGGGGGACCTCACAGATGCATTAGACAAATAAGAACAAAGTATTTCCACAACGTCAACCAACATACCTCCGATGGAGACCGGAGAAGAGAACGATCCAAACAAACTATCACCACCTAACCCAATAGAAAGCATAGTGGAATATGTAAACGGAGAGATAGACTTTTCAAGGGGCATAGAAACATGACGCGTAAAGTATGAAAAGTAGAAAATAGGAGCGATGCCCCGATCAATGGAAAATTCTACAAGAAATGTCATGCTACTAAATTTCCATAAGATTCGCAAATAATGGACTGGTCGGTTCATAAATATTTCTGAGGTGCCCGGAGGCATCCGTTCAGGGACGAGACAAACCAAAACCAAATCACTTATATAACGGTAGGATACTCTCTGATTCCAACAAACAATCTAAGAACTGTGTGGGGAGAACCCATGTGCAACGTGACTTGCTTTAACAGTGGGCAGTAACGGGACCAAGTCAGGTGGTACGGGTGCTAATAAAGCAGTGGTGAAATCAACGCCATACAACGTCGTAGTTTTAGATTTAAACTTAAATTTAAATTTTAAAACGTCATGAATAAAAGCTAACGGAAAACACTCATCACTATATATAGAACGGGGCTGTACAACCCCGTGTCCGCCGAAGGGGCCCCAGCAAGCAGGCGGGCCGGGCCCCAGCCGCCTCTCTCAGGCGGGCCAGCCCCCGCTCGCCTCTCCTAGGCGGGCCGGGCCCCAGCCGCCTCTCTCAGGCGGGCCAGCCCCCGCTCGCCTCTCCTAGGCGGGCCGGGCCCCAGCCGCCTCTCTCAGGCGGGCCAGCCCCCGCTCGCCTCTCCTAGGCGGGCCGGGCCCCAGCCGCCTCTCTCAGGCGGGCCGGGCCCCAGCCGCCTCTCTCAGGCGGGCCAGCCCCCGCTCGCCTCTCCTAGGCGGGCCGGGCCCCAGCCGCCTCTCTCAGGTGGATCGGCTGCAGTCCACCTCCCTCCAGGTGACAGGGGGTGACTCAACGAGAGGTGCGTATAACCAACCAGAACAGCGGGGTTTGGCTGTTGGCAGGCCAATCCGAGGGACTCTTTAGTAAATTCAGACCGCCAGGGGCAGGTTATTTGCAGACCATCCAAGGTAATCTATAAATAGGACCCAAGGGGTACCTCAGAAGGCAGGCTTACTAGTTCATAAATCTTATAGCGCTTTCTGAGGTACCTTAGCCCGGCAACTGGTTAAGGAGGGGAAGCGCTCTAAGATCTTCCGGGTGTGTGGTGGGACCTCCGAGCCGGGCCCTTGGTCCTGTTCTCTGTCTCTCTCTCTCTTTTTCTTGTCATTTTCTTGCAGGAGCGAAGTAGGTGCGCGACCACCCCTTCCCCAAGGGTCGAATTCCACAGAAACCGGTTTTCCGGTTTCAACATTTTGGTGCGGTGAGCGTGGATAGTGGTCAGCAGAGAAAACCTCCTACAAGCTCGATGACTGGAGATGAAGGACAAGGATCAGGCAGGGGCAACTCGCCACCCCCTCCCCCACCCCCAGCGACGAGCGTGCCGGCGGAGCTTAGGGAGGAGATCCTCGGGCTCGTCAGGACCGCCCTCGGCATGCGAGCCGAGAGTGCGACACCGGCAGTCCCGGTGGTCGCCGCTCCCGCACTCGGCGATGACGCGCCGCTCAGGCGCCCAGGGAAGGAGCCCGCCGAGAGAGGCGAGCGCGAGTTCCAGGGGCGAGTTCTGTTCCCCGGCTCGGCCGCCGAATATCACTTCGGCGAGACTGGAGGAAGGGAATTCCCGTCTCGCCCGGCTGAGGGAGGGAGCCCCTTCAGCGAGTTTGTTTCTTCAGCCCCAGTTCCCGAGGGGTTTCGCGAGCCAGAGATGACTTACTACTCCGGGAAAGGAGACCCGATCCACCATATCCAATGGTTCGAGGATATGGTCTCTATTCGACAGATGTCAGACGGCTTCAAGTGCCGGCTCTTCGCCATCACCCTCCGAGAGAAGGCGAGAGAATGGTTCCACCAACTCCCGACCGGGTCCATCTACTGCTTCGAGGACCTGCGTCGGGGTTTCATGTTGAGGTTTACCACTTCCAAGAAGAGGAAGAAGGAGGTGGAGTCCTTGTTCCGCGTCAAGCAGAGGGTAGGGGAGACCCTGGGGAGTTACCTGGACAGATTCCAAGAGGAGTTGTCTCAGGTGCAGGAGATGCCAGGGCACACCATGATGGTGGCCTTCACCCTAGGTCTCCAATCCGGGTTCTTCGCAATGGAACTCAAGAGGTCCCCCCCAGTATCTTTTGAGGCGCTCCTAGAGAGGGCGGCTAGGGAGGCCGATATGGAGGCGGCACACCCGGAGTTTGCCCGAAGGTTGGCCAGGTGGGCCGTGGAGGAAGAGAGGCCAAGGGGTGGCCGAGGGCAGGAGGAGAGAAGGGTTGAGCCCCGGCAGAGGGAACAGCCGCCGCCGCCGCAGCATCAGCAGCAACCCAGGCAGGGGAGACAGGAGCCGAACTTTCGGCTGGGCTGGAGACCCGAGTGGCAGGAACCCGGGGCAAGGAGAGGGTTCCGCGGAGGGGACTACCGTCAAGGAGGACAGGGTCAGTTCTACCCTCCAGGCGGGATGCAGGGCCAGAGGCCGGCCCTCCCCGACCAGGAGCAGGCTATGGCCATAGCACTGGGAGAAAGGAGAAGGGCAGCACGGAGAAGAAGAAGAGATGTGAGGGTGGAGTTGCCTTACTGCGACTTCCATCAGGAAGAGGGGCACGCCACAGCCACGTGCCCCGAGTTCCTCGAGATGAGGGACCGTCGGGAGCAGCAGCAGCAACAACGTCCGGAAGTGCGGATCGAGGAGATCCGGCCTCGGGCGGAGGAAGGCCGGTGCGAAGACCGGGTGGATGTGGGCTCCCGAGGAAGGATCGGAGCGATCCACGGGGGGGCTGGGATCGAGGCTTCCCGCAAGTCAAGCCTCCACACCATGTACCGCAGGAGCGTTGGCTCCACGTCCCAGTCCCCGCCCCCGGACGAGAAAATCACCTTTTCCAGGGAGGACATGCCGGGTCACGAGGACCCCTTCTGCGATGCGCTGGTCATCCAGACAGCCATCGAAGACTTCACCGTCCCCCGGATCCTCGTCGACAACGGGAGCTCGGTTAACGTCATCTTCAAGAAGGCGTTCGACGCAATGAAGGTGGAGGCCCGAAGGGTGTTGGCCTCGGACGGACCCCTGTTCGGCTTCTCAGGGGAGAGGAAGGAGGTTGAGGGAGGAGTGGGACTCCATGTCGTTCTGGGGGGACAGTCCCGTAATTGCAAGTTCGTCATCGTGGACGCCCCCAGCAGCTACAGTGCCATCTTCGGGAGGCCTCTCATCAGCGCCTTCCGCTGCGTCCCCTCATCCTTCCACCAATGCCTGAAATTTAACGTCGAGGGGGTCCAGGTCCGGGTCCGCGGAGACCCCAAGGAAGCGAGGGAGTGCTATGTCACAGCGGTGAACTCCATCTCTTGGCTGGAGGGAGCCGAGGAGATGGGGCGGAGGCTGAAGGAGGCGGAGCCGGAAGCTGCCGGGGACGAGATGGAGGTGGAGGAGAGCCGCGCCCAGGGAAGGGTCGCGGAAGAGATTCAAGAGCCGGCCGAGGTGATGGCCGTGACAGAAGCTGAGGAGGTCCTCGCTTTCGAGGAGGGGGAGGCTGAGGAGTGGGAGGCACAATCCCGCCTGGAGGCGGCAGAGGAGGTGGCGGAGATGGAGGTTCTAACCACCGGAGGCAGGGTGGAGAGGATCCGCATCAGCGGAGGATTGACCCCGGAGGCTCAAGGCCGGATGCTAGAGTGCATCCAGAAGAATGTGGACATCTTCGCATGGAGTGCCGCGGAGATGCCCGGGATCGACTCCAACATCGCCTGCCACCGCCTCAACCTGGACCCGGAGGCTCCCCCCATCCGACAAAAGAAGAGGCCCGTTGCGGACAAGCTCGCCGAACCTATCCGGGAGGAAGTAGCGAAGCTCCTCAAGGCCGGCTTTGTATCCGAAATCCAATACCCCGGCTGGGTCTCCAATGTTGTAATGGTTAAAAAAGGAGACGGCCGGTGGAGGATGTGTATCGATTTTTCCCTTCTTAATAAATCATGTCCTAAAGATTGTTACCCCTTGCCTCGGATCGACGCGCTGGTTGACTCAGCCGTCGGTTTCCCTTTGATGAGTTTTCTGGATGCCTTTTCAGGTTATCACCAAATCAGGATGCACCCTCCCGACATCAAAGACGTCTCATTTATCACAGGGGATGGATGCTATTGTTATAAAATGATGCCCTTCGGGCTGAAAAACGCAGGGGCGACCTACCAGAGAATGATGGACAGGGTCTTTCAAAGTCAAAAGGGAAGGAACCTGGAAGTATACGTAGACGATCTCATGGTCAAGAGTCCGGACCTCGACTCCCACCTCCGGGACCTGGAAGAGACCTTTGCCACTCTCCGCGGATGTAAGATGAGGCTGAACCCCCTCAAGTGCACCTTCGGGTCGGGCAGAGGAAAGTTCCTGGGGCATCTCCTCACCCCTGCCGGCGTAGAGCCCAACCCCGACAAGGTGAAGGCAATCTTGGAGTTGGAGTCTCCGCGGAATGCGAAGGAAGTGCAGCGGCTGACCGGGAGGCTGGCAGGGTTGAGCAGGTTCCTCTCCCGGGCCGGGGAGAAGTGCTCTCCGTTTTTTAAGAGCTTGAGAGGAGGCCAGAAATTCGAGTGGACCTCGGAGTGCGAGGAGGCATTCCAGGCCCTAAAGAAGCAGCTGACTCAGGCCCCCCTACTCCAAGGGCCAAAGGAGGGGGAGAACTTATTCTTGTACTTAGGGGCTGGGGCCGAGGCCCTGAGCTCCGTTCTTGTTCGGGAAGAAGGGAAGAGACAACTCCCAGTTTACTATGTAAGTCGGGTCTTGAGGAAGGCCGAGCTCCGGTACCCCATCCTAGAGAAGCTGGCCTTCGCCCTCATCATCTCGGCCCGGAGGCTCCGGCCCTATTTCCAGGCACACTCGATCCGAGTGGTGACTGACCACCCTCTCCGCAACATCTTCGAGGGGGTGGAGCATTCTGGCAGGTTGGCCAAGTGGTCGGTGGAGCTGAGCGAGTTCGACATCTCCTTCGTACCTCGCCTCTCGATCAAGGCCCAAGCCATGGCCGATTTCCTGGCTGACTATGTGGTCGAGGTGGCGGAGGAAGAACTCACTCGCCCGGTTCCCTGGAAGGTCATGGTGGATGGTGCGTCAGGGAGGCACTCCCTGGGGGCTGGGGTCATCTTGGAAAGCCCCCAGGGGGTGAGGATCGAGCAAACGGTGGTGGTGCATTTCCCCATCACCAACAATCAGGCCGAGTATGAGGCCGTGATTGCGGGTCTACGCCTGGCCAGGGAGCTAGGGGTGCACGATGTGGAGGTCCTCACTGACTCCCTGGTGGTGGCCTCCCAGATCAACGGGGAATTCGAGGCAAGGGACCCCACCCTGCAGCGTTACTTGGCGAAGGTAAAGGGAGTCGTCGGCACCTTCCAAACTTTCTCCATCCGGCACGTGCCTCGGGAGGATAACGAGCAGGTGGACCAGCTGGCAAAGCATGGACCCCGGGCGGGGGGAACCATCACAGACCTCTTTCGCCCATCCATCGAGGAGGGGGAGCTGATGGAGGTGGAACAACACCCCTCCTGGATGGACCCATTCGTCACTTTCCTGACTACCGGGGAGTACCCCACGGGAATGGACGGAAGGAAACTCAAGTACAAATCGGCATACTACCTCATGCGAGATGGCCAGTTATATCGGAAAACTCTCTCAGGGATGCTGGCGCGTTGTGTGGGCGAGAGGGAGGTCCCAAAGATTCTAGAAGAGGTCCACTCCGGAGAGTGTGGGAGTCACTCTGGAAGTCGAACCTTAGAAGGCCGGATCGTCAGGCAGGGATACTTTTGGCCGACTCTGGGTCTCGACGCGGCAAAATTCACAAAGGAATGCCATAAGTGCCAGCTATTTGCTCCCCTCCAACTGCAACCGGCCCAGCGCCTCAGGAGTATCACAGCCCCCTGGCCATTCGCCATCTGGGGAATGGACTTGGTCGGGCCCTTCCCCCAAGCCAGCGGCCAGAGGAGGTTCCTGCTCGTGATGATTGATTACTTCTCCAAGTGGCTGGAAGTTAAGGCGCTGGCCAAGGTGACCTCCCAGGTCGTCAGAAACTTTGTGTGGGGGGAGATCATCTGTCGTCATGGGTTGCCCCAGGCCATCGTCACAGACAATGGCCCTCAATTCGCCAGTGCCGAGTTCACCAGCTTCTGCGAGCAGCTCGGGATCGACCTCAGGTTTGCCTCAGTTCATCACCCACGAAGCAATGGGCAGGTAGAAGCGGCAAACAAGATTATTGTAAACCTCCTCAAGAAAAAGGTGGAGAACTTGAGAGGAAGTTGGGTGGAGCAACTCCCCTCGGTCCTCTGGGCCCTCCGAACCACACCCAACACAGCGACAGGGGAGACGCCTTTCAAACTCTCCCACGGGTGTGAGGCAGTACTTCCGGTGGAGTTTGAAGTCCGGACACCCCGGGTGGTCGGGGCCGGAGAGCACGAAGAGGAATGGAGAGCCAATAATGAAGAGGAGCTGCGACTCTCTCTCGACATGGTCGAGGAACTGCGGGACCTTGCAGCCGTGAGGCAGGAGGAGATAAAGAGAAGAATGGCCAAGTATTTTGACAAGCACGTCAGAGTCAAGCAGTTTGCTGAGGGAGACTTGGTCTTAAGGAAGGTGGACGCGGCGGGAAGGTCAGCCGCAGTGGGAAAGCTCCATCCCAATTGGGAGGGACCATTCATTGTGCAGGAGGCATTGAAGTCGGGAGGGTACCGCCTCCGAAATGTGGAGGGCGAGACCCAAAGTCTCACTTGGAGCGGGGACGACTTGAAGCGTTTTTTTCCTTGAAATTATGTAAACCATGTTCAATCTCTAATGGAATTTCTTGCGGTAGACTTGTTTTTCCCCCGATGAGAGATGAATGTCATTGCCTCAGACCCCGAGCAGATCCCGCTGCCAGGCTCTCACCAAGCTGGCAGGGCTGGATGTCACTCGGAGGAGTCTGCCTCAGACCCCGAGCAGATCCCGCTGCCAGGCTCTCACCAAGCTGGCAGGGCTGGATGTCACTCGGAGGAGTCTGCCTCAGACCCCGAGCAGATCCCGCTGCCAGGCTCTCACCAAGCTGGCAGGGCTGGATGTCACTCGGAGGAGTCTGCCTCAGACCCCGAGCAGATCCCGCTGCCAGGCTCTCACCAAGCTGGCAGGGCTGGATGTCACTCGGAGGAGTCCGCCTCAGACCCCGAGTAGATCCCGCTGCCAGGCTCTCACCAAGCTGGCAGGGCTGGATGTCACTCGGAGGAGTCTGCCTCAGACCCCGAGCAGATCCCGCTGCCAGGCTCTCACCAAGCTGGCAGGGCTGGATGTCACTCGGAGGAGTCTGCCTCAGACCCCGAGCAGATCCCGCTGCCAGGCTCTCACCAAGCTGGCGGGGCTGGATGTCACTCGGAGGAGTCTGCCTCAGACCCCGAGCAGATCCCGCTGCCAGGCTCTCACCAAGCTGGCAGGGCTGGATGTCACTCGGAGGAGTCTGCCTCAGACCCCGAGCAGATCCCGCTGCCAGGCCCTCACCAAGCTGGCAGGGCTGGATGTCACTCGGAGGAGTCTGCCTCAGACCCCGAGCAGATCCCGCTGCCAGGCTCTCACCAAGCTGGCAGGGCTGGATGTCACTCGGAGGAGTCTGCCTCAGACCCCGAGCAGATCCCGCTGCCAGGCCCTCACCAAGCTGGCAGGGCTGGATGTCACTCGGAGGAGTCTGCCTCAGACCCCGAGCAGATCCCGCTGCCAGGCCCTCACCAAGCTGGCAGGGCTGGATGTCACTCGGAGGAGTCTGCCTCAGACCCCGAGTAGATCCCGCTGCCAGGCTCTCACCAAGCTGGCAGGGCTGGATATCACTCGGAGTAGCTTGCCTCAGGCCCCGAGCAGATCCAGCTACCAGGCTCTCTCCAAGCGGGCAGGGCTGGATGTCATTCGGAGTCGGTAATTCCCCGCCAAGCAACCGGGGAAGGGAGGCGAGCCAGGAAGGCGAGTCGGCGAGCCAAGAAGGGGAGTCGGCGAGCCAAGAAGGCCGGGCCCGGCGCATAAAGGAGCGAGCCCTAAGCACGGCGCGCGAGTGGAGAATTTGGACACGTCGCCGGAGATCAGGTGAGCGCGCCGGTCGGGATGACCCTATGAGGCCGCAATGCCGGCCCCAACCTTCGGTTCGGCGGGTCCCCGGGGTGAATTGGAAGCGAAAGGTCGGACGCGCCAAGACCCTCCCCGGGAAGCCGGCCCGCGCGAAGTCGTTACGCGCGGAAGCCGGGCCCAGTCCGCACCTAGATACGGTCAAAATAACAAGCCCGGGCGGAAGGCGCGACTCGCCACTCGCGTCGCGCCAGCGTTAGTGCCCCGCGAACCTAGATCTATGTCCCGAACCACAAACGGGCGGGTGGCCTCACTCGCTCGCTCGCAGCAACGAAAATCAGAGTTAATCAACAGGCGGTGCACAGTAACGACCGCGAGGCGGGAAGTAATTGGCAGTTGAGAAATGAATGCAGTAAATATATTAACTTTTACAAAATTACAACTGTGGCCCGCGGCGCGACCACACAAAAATAAAAACAAAATACATGTCCCAAGAAGGGGGGGAGGGATAAAAGCCACAAGGCGGCGGGCCCTTCAGATGCGATGGAACCCGCCTGGCTTGGGTACTGGAAGGAACAGCTCCGGCACCACTTCGGTCACCCGCAAGCCAGAGCACTCGTCCTTGAGGAGCTTGGCCCGCTGCAACGTCTTGAAGAGGTACGTCACCGCGTCCGCCCCGTTCTCTTGCATCAGAACCGCCAGGTCATACTCGCTGTGGTGAACGAGTTGACAGCCGCTCGAGGAGGCCGGCGGGACGGCAGCAGCAGCCTCGAGCGCATCCACCCGCGCCCGCAGGGTCTGGTTCTCCAGCTGTAGGGTGGCGATCTCGGTACCAAGTCGGCTGGCGGTCGCCGCATCCTGCAAGGAAATTTATTTAGACGAGTCGCGGGATAAAGGCGGGTGCGAGTGAGATGGCTTACCGCGCCCCCTTGGTACTGCGCGAGGGCGGCGTCAGCCGCTTCGAGCCGCCTTCGCAGGTCCTCCGCCTCCTCCTGGGCGAGCTTGCGGGCCGCCTCCTTCTCATCGATCAACTTGTTGAGCGAAGGGGCATCTCTGTCCAGCCGGAGGCATCGCCGGCCGACCATGTGGGCCAGGGCGAGGCTCTGAAATTGCGCCCGCGCGCTCTCATAAATAAGCACCCGCGTGGCCTCCTCGCCGTAGGTAGAGGCGTCCTCCCGCCCGTACACGCCGAAGGAGAGATTGAAGGCGTCCCTGGAGGCGGTGTCCTGCTCCGACCAGCTAGGCAGCAGCGAGGATACCGAGATGCGGTTGCCCTCCTTGTCCCACTGAAGTAACGGGGCGCCGGTTCGGTCCGTGGGCCCTTCGCCGTAGCCGAAGTTGGGATGCCCTCGGGGAACCGGCTTCTCGGCGGGCCCAGTCGCCGCGAGCGGCCGCGACGACCCAGCCGCCCCGCCGGCGGGATCAGCGGTCAAGGGAACCGCAGGGGCAGGGGCAGAAGATGGTTGATCCGCGGGGGCCTTGCCCTTGTCGCCGACCGAGGGAGCCTGACCGCCCGTTTTACTCGGCTTCTTAAGGGGGGGAGGGCCCTGAGTTAGCTCACCCCCGGGTCGCTTCCGGCCGGCGGGAGCCGAGAGCTCGCGGTGAGCTAAGGCTGCCGCTTCGGCACGGCCAAGCTCGCCAATAGCGGTCCGCGCGCTCTCGTAAGGCGGGCGGAGAGGGACGTCGCGCTCGCCTGCAGAAGCCAGAGTTAGAAAAGCCAGGGTACGATTCAAGCAGAGGCGAGCGAGCCGCTTACCTTCCCCAGGCGGGACGGGGACGAGGTCGTCCAGATTCCGGCGGAGGAAGGCGACCTCGAAGTTCTTCCCGGCGAAGAACTCATATAGCCTCGCCTCATGGCCCCCCAGGCTAGGGGGCCGATAGCTCGCCTCGCCAAGTTGCACTGGCGAGAACGGAATGTTGCCGAAGTCGCCCTTGACGAAGACGAACTTCTTGAGCCAGTTGTGGCTCTTGTTGACCGTCTCCCGCACCTTGGCGTGCATGCTCGCGAAGCACGCGGTCCCGTCCTTATTCGCGCGGAAAGAGAACAGCTTGCGGAAGACCGCAAGGCTGAACTCGATCCTCTCCTCGCGCAGGTAGCAGGCGAACCCGACTACGACAGCGATGGAGTTCGGGGTCAGCTGCCCCGGGACGACCCCGTAATACTTGAAGACCTGGCGGACTTCCGGCCAGAAGGGTAGCCGGAGCCCCGCCTCGAAGTGGGCCGTCGGGAGTGCCAGCTCATCGCCCGAAAGCTCATTGATCCGTTCATCCTTCCCGGGCCGCCTCGCCACGAAGCCAGGCGGGATGAAGTCGCTAACGGTGTCCAGAAACTCCTTCTCCGAGACCGAGGCGGGAGGGAAGCTGTGGTCTGCAAAGACCCAGGCACACCTGCCCCTCCCGTCCGCTTCGCCACTGCCGCCCGTCATCTCGCGGGATTAATAAGCAAGCCGAGCGAGAGGAAAGAGGAAAGAGAGGGTTCTCGCAGTCAATGCGAGAGGGAAGGGTTCTTGAAGGCGGTAGGTAAAATAATAAATGAAGGGCCTATTTATAGGGCCGGGAAAAGGGCGGGAAAAATCGGGAAAGGCGGGAAAGTGAACTGACAGCAGAGCCAGCCCCGACGCTTCGATTCCCGAGCCCCGCCCGGGTCCGCGTCGAAATCACCGGTCGGCCGCGAGCCATCCCCCTCCCGCGCAGAGTAGATTTCGAGAGGAATGCCCAGTCGAGGGGGGGGGGGCAAACGAACCGCCCGCCTCTTCTAGGCGGGCCGGCCCTCTCCCGCCTCTTCTGGGCGGGCCGGCCCTCTCCCGCCTCTTCTGGGCGGGCCGGCCCTCTCTCGCCTCTTCTAGGCGGGCCGGCCCCCGCTCGCCTCTTCTAGGCGGGCTGGCCTTCGCTCGCCTCTTCTAGGCGGGCCGGCCCTTACCCGCCTCAACTAGGCAGGCTCTCCATGGTTAAAGCTGAGAATCCAGCAAAAAAAAAAGGGGGGGAAATGAGAATGAACGATAAATATAAAAAAAAGGGGGGGGAAAAGAGAAAGGCATGCGCCCTGGAACGGGCGAAAGGCCCCCCTGAATTATTACAAGCAATCGTTCTTGGATAATATCCGACACCGACACACTGGGATGGATCACGTCGAGACGATTCAGACCCTGCGAGCAACTGCGGGCACGGGCGGGCGAGGCAGGTGGCTTAGTACTCAATCCATTTCCACCTACCCCGCCTCTGCGAGCCGGTTCGAGGCGGCACGCGAGAGTCGTGATACTCCCGAACCGCCGCCAGCTCCCGCTTGGTCTGATCGGCCTGTTTCGAAATATTTGACAGCCGCTCCTCAGCTCGCGTAATATGCGCGCTCGGAGATGTCGGCTCATCCTCCTCAGCCGAGCCCCTTGCCCCCTCTAAAGCAGCGAGTCGCTCCTCCGCCCTGACTCTGTCTCTCTCCATCCCCACGAAGGCCTCTTTGAGCAGCATCGTGTGCTTCTGAAACATTCGCGCCACCTGCGCCTTCATCTTCTCGCTATCATGAGGGTCGCCCAAGAAGTCCGCGATGTCTTCCGGCTCCACGGGAGGCGAGTACCCCTCGCTCATCTCGACATCGGAAGAAGCGGCGCGATACCCTGCGGAAGCGAGGTCAGAGGCAGACGAGCGGCGAATGGGTTAACTCCAGGGGGGTTACCTGGTGTCGGTACGTCTACCGCGTCGGGAGCAGACCGAGAGGAACCCGGCCGACCTTGGAATGATTTCCCTCCCGGGGCGACGAGCGGCTTCCCCAGACCCTGGACTCTCAGCGGGGGAGGAGTCGCAGGAAGGCTGCGCGCTGGAGAGAATGGACTGACGCCCAGGTCGACCATCTCCACGGAGAGATCCGCAAGGTTCCCGGAGCCCCCTTCCAATGCATCTTCAGGGGGCGTCTCCTGCGAAGGAAAAAGTCAGTAGAAAGCATAGGTCACAGGGCGAAACCACACACCCAGATTCAACCTCGGAGCCGCCGGAACCCAGATCATCGCTAGGCGTGGAACGGCGGACAACCTTTCCCTTTGCCAGCTTAAACTGCGGGCCGGAGGATATGGGCGCCAACCACGGGGCGGCCGCGAGGGCCTCCTCCCGACCCTCCTCCCTAGCAGCAGCCAACCGAGCACGTATCTCCTCAGACGCAGGCATCTCCTGACCTCAAACCACGCAGGAGGCAAGAGGAGAAGGCCAGTTATCGAAGGCCCGGTGGCTCATTTATAGCTAAAAGGCGGGTCCCACCAAAAGATTCCCTCCAGCTCAGCAAGGACGTCACCGGACACGAGGGTTGGACATTTCTTTCCGAGCTTCTGCGAAGCACGCAAAGATCGGGGATTGTGTACAACCCCGTGTCCGCCGAAGGGGCCCCAGCAAGCAGGCGGGCCGGGCCCCAGCCGCCTCTCTCAGGCGGGCCAGCCCCCGCTCGCCTCTCCTAGGCGGGCCGGGCCCCAGCCGCCTCTCTCAGGCGGGCCAGCCCCCGCTCGCCTCTCCTAGGCGGGCCGGGCCCCAGCCGCCTCTCTCAGGCGGGCCAGCCCCCGCTCGCCTCTCCTAGGCGGGCCGGGCCCCAGCCGCCTCTCTCAGGCGGGCCGGGCCCCAGCCGCCTCTCTCAGGCGGGCCAGCCCCCGCTCGCCTCTCCTAGGCGGGCCGGGCCCCAGCCGCCTCTCTCAGGTGGATCGGCTGCAGTCCACCTCCCTCCAGGTGACAGGGGGTGACTCAACGAGAGGTGCGTATAACCAACCAGAACAGCGGGGTTTGGCTGTTGGCAGGCCAATCCGAGGGACTCTTTAGTAAATTCAGACCGCCAGGGGCAGGTTATTTGCAGACCATCCAAGGTAATCTATAAATAGGACCCAAGGGGTACCTCAGAAGGCAGGCTTACTAGTTCATAAATCTTATAGCGCTTTCTGAGGTACCTTAGCCCGGCAACTGGTTAAGGAGGGGAAGCGCTCTAAGATCTTCCGGGTGTGTGGTGGGACCTCCGAGCCGGGCCCTTGGTCCTGTTCTCTGTCTCTCTCTCTCTTTTTCTTGTCATTTTCTTGCAGGAGCGAAGTAGGTGCGCGACCACCCCTTCCCCAAGGGTCGAATTCCACAGAAACCGGTTTTCCGGTTTCAACAGGGGCGCTCCCGGATTTGACATTACGTGCGGGAAACACAACTTAACATTCGCAACTATGTTCACTAACGTGTGCGTGCACGGGTCATCAAAAGGCGAGGGATAAATGCGTGCGACCGGGCTTGGCAAATAAGTTTGTCGAGGGGACATCACGTCATAAGGCTCCATCGTCAAGGTACCACTAGTAATCCAATTCGAAACCTCAAAACACGGATTTGACTTCCAATAAAGATCATCCGGTCGCAACCCAATAAAGTCGTAAGAAAGTTCAAATAGTGGATTCGCTCTTACGGAAAAATCATCTGACATGTCTTCTAAATCATGTGGGTAATCATGTATTTTAGATTCAGTGATCGGATCATAGATCGGCAACGCTACAATGAGATCAGGCATTACAAACGGTAGAGAGTTAAAATCACATTCAAGTTTAGGTAAAGGAGTTAGCATTAGGGGATGCTCATCCGGTTCCACTTCAATATCGTATTCCAAAAGTTTAACTCCTTTACTAGAACAATCTTCCAACACATCAGTCCTGACATCAGTTACAGTGAAAATCTCAGAAATGGGCACTTCGATACGTCTCGGACTAGAAATAGCAAGCTCATGTCCTAACAGATCGTCAAATGAATCACGACTGGGTAAGCTCTTAGTAGACTGTAACTCTTCTGACTCAGCTAGAATATCAATCGACTTAGGATCATCAAAAGGCTCCACAACAGTCAAAGGGGATGGCTCCAAAATGTCGTCGAAAGGGAGTGGAGAGAGTTCCTCAAATGAGAAATCCCCATCCAAGTCACTCGGGTAACCAATCTCCTCATCGTCACTCATGTTGTCAACATTAACAGCATCGGCCTCAGTGACGGGCGTACTCGTGATCGCAAGCTCAGATACCATTCTCACGCTGATAGGAACACTCTCATAAATAGGAAAGGGTCTAGTGCCCAGGCGGGGAGAAATAAAATCATGAGACATCCTCATACGGGAGTACGAGGGAACATGCTGGTTCGATGTAGGCAAAATCTTGGGCGGCGACTCACTCAGATAATCAGTAGATGGAGAACGGCAGTATGGAGGGTAATACTCATCCGTTAATAAATTCTTCATAATCTGTCAACCTATACGTGGGTCGACGGAGGGCATTCCTAAACGTCTTTCCTCATTGAGCCAGAAAGTATGGGCTCGACCAAATAATTGCAGTCATGCAACAGGAATCCTGTGGGGATCCACAATACGATATTGCTCAAAATAATGCTCCATGTCGTTCACCCAACATAGAAACACTTGCAGTCCACCTAGCCCATCATATGTCGAAGCAGGAATCCTAACATGCTTAGAGGTGCGCGGTGTAACTTGATTAGCCTTTAGTTGGCCAATCAACCTCTTAATCTCTTCCACTACCGGGCAATGGACTGACTTTCTAACTTTCATGACAGAACCTAAAGATTTCATTCGGGAAACGTGAACATCGTAGGCCATTTTTTGTTTTAATTTTCAGCGGGAAAATGGGGATAGACTACTCGGATTAAGTGCACAAATACAAAGAAATATAGTCTGGTTCTATTTAATTTTCAAAGATCGATTTGTTCCCGCTAATATTTCAAAATAATATATATATTTTTTGATAGTCTTGCTGGCAAAAATATGGAGATTATTAATAAATTTTTTATTTTTGAATTTTGCTGAAAAAATAAAAATATAGGCCGCTATTGGCAGACCAACTATTAAATTTTAAAATAACTTAATAAAAATAATGACTTAATGAAAAATAAATTTTTTTTGGATTTCTTATTAAAAATAAGATAGAGAATTTCCAGAATTTTATTTTTTAGATTTTGAGAAAAATTTGAAATTTAGAATTGGAAATTTGAAATTTGAAATTTAGAATTTGAAATTGGAAATTTGAAATTTAGAATTTGAAATTGGAAATTTGAAATTTTGAATTTTGAAATTTTAAATTTTGAAATTTGAAATTTGAAATCTTGAAATTTGAAATTTGAAATTTGAAATTTCGAAATTTGAAATTTGAAATTTGAAATTTGAAAATTCGAAATTTGAAATTTTGAAATTTGAAATTCGAAATTTGAAATCTGAAATTTGAAATTTAAAATTTGAAATTTGAAATTTGAAATTCGAATTTTGAATTTTAAATTTTGAAATTTGAAATTTGAAATTTTGAAATTTGAAATTTGAATTTTTGAATTTTGAATTTTGAAATTTGAAATTCGAAATTTGAATTTTAAATTTTGAAATTCCAAATTTGAAATTTTAAAATTTGAAATTTATATTTTCTTTAGTCTACCTAAAAATAGAAGGATGGTGCCGATTAGGAAATCGACAATAACCTCCCTCTGATACCAAATTGATGTAGGCCACGGGTTTCGACACCGTAACGGCTAAGGGATTCACACGCTCGCTTAATTATAATTACTATTACGCTCACACGAAGAATAAACAAAGCCACTACGCAAGTTGCAACAATTAATTTAATAGGATTCGGGGGGGTTCGCTAGGCCCCTTAAGATAATATCAAGGCTATAGGTCAAGATCCTCTCAAGCGAAATGAACCCACACGGTTCGATCGAGCGTACATTGTACCAAAAGAGACACCACTGAAATAAGGATTCGGATAACGGGTGGTTCTCTCCCAACGAAATAAAATGAGGGCCGCCACGCCTCACGAATTCAAATGGGAATCAAATATCAATAACAATAATTTAATAGATATTATCCACGAAAATTCTACCAATCACAAATCACACGATATGCTAAATGCCCAAAGAAAAGATCTAAGAGAGAAACACACAAGAGTGGAGACGTTCGTTACCCAACCGGAATGGATGATTCCGATTTAACTCTCTTTGGATCGCTCCGTTCCGGATCCACCGAAAGCGTGCCAGTTGGAGGGAAACTCCAAGTTCTTCGTTGCCTTCCGACGTCGTTGAAGTTTCACAAGATTCACTACAAGCTTTGGCCGATTCTTCTCTTGGATTAGAGGATGGGGATGATTTGGATCTCACCAAAGGAATCGGTTTTTGGGAAGAGGATATATGTGATGGTCAGGTTTTGTTGAGAGGGATGAGGACGGTTTTGTGGAGGAGAGGTGATGGTCGGGTTGATGTTGAAAGGGGGGCTCGGGTGTGGTGATGGAGGTGGAGGCCGGCGGCTAGGGGAGGTTGCAAGTGGTCGGCCTTCTTGAAGATGAAGAGGAGGGCTCGGTTTTTGGAGAGGGATTGAAGGTTATGGTTGATTATTGGAAAGGAGGAGGTGGAGGTAAGGAGGAGGCCGAAATAGGGAGAGGAAGGAGAGGGGTGGCCGGCGGCCAAGGAGGAGAGGGGGTAGGGGAGCCGAACTCCAAGAGGAAGAGGGAAGAGGGAAAACCAATTTAGGGTTTCAATTTTATTTCATTCATTCACTAAATCAAAATCCAATACAACATAGCCTTATATAGGCTTTACAAAGACAAGGGTTATAAGCACCCCAGATGTGGCTAAACAAAGGCCAAAATGAAATGATAAATAATTAAAACTTTTGGCTAAACAATGGCCAAAATGAAATGACAAATAATTAAAACTTTTGGCTAAAGATTGGCCAAATAAAAACATCATTAAAATCTGAAATAATATTTAAAATGACGCGGCGGAGATTCGACATGACATTGGCGGAGATGTTGACGCGGCCATGGCGGAGGATGTCGTGACAAATATTCATCTCGAGGCGGCAAAGGAACATCAAGCTTGAGTCGGCACCCACATAAACCGGGTCACCATAATCATCTGGAAGGGGATCTTCTTCGGAAACATGACGTGGATCTTTGACATGTACCGGATCACCAACGTTGTCCGGTGGGGGACTCTCCAAGTCAACATGTCGGGGGATGGCGGCGCCATCAATCCTCCCCCTCTCAAAAATACTCATCACTGATGAGTAGTCCCGGGTATAATCGTTGAGGAAGAGGAACCTGTAAAGCAAAAGGTGGTCTTGGGGGGACCTCACAGACGCATTAGACAAATAAGAACAAAGTATTTCCACAACGTCAACCAACATACCTCCGATGGAGACCGGAGAAGAGAACGATCCAAACAAACTATCACCACCCAACCCAATAGAAAGCATAGTGGAATATGTAAACGGAGAGATAGACTTTTCAAGGGGCATAGAAACATGACGCGTAAAGTATGAAAAGTAGAAAATAGGAGCGATGCCCCGATCAATGGAAAATTCTACAAGAAATGTCATGCTACTAAATTTCCATAAGATTCGCAAATAATGGACTGGCCGGTTCATAAATATTTCTGAGGTGCCCGGAGGCATCCGTTCAGGGACGAGACAAACCAAAACCAAATCACTTATATAACGGTAGGATACTCTCTGATTCCAACAAACAATCTAAGAAATGTGTGGGGAGAACCCATGTGCAACGTGACTTGCTTTAACAGTGGGCAGTAACGGGACCAAGTCAGGTGGCACAGGTGCTAATAAAGCAGTGGTGAAATCAACGCCATACAATGTCGTAGTTTTAGATTTAAACTTAAATTTAAATTTTAAAACGTCATGAATAAAAGCTAACGGAAAACACTCATCACTATATATAGAACGGGGTGCTCCCGGATTTGACATTACGTGCGGGAAACACAACTTAACATTCGCAACTATGTTCACTAACGTGTGCGTGCACGGGTTGTAACACCCCAAAATGTTGTAGGAGCGACGGGGATCAAATTTGGCCAAGTCAGATTTTTGGTGCAGGTGACACGGGCCCCGACACGGGCGTGTCGGAGGCCGTGTCGGGCGTGTCGAGCTCGAGTCGTCGAGCTGGCCGTGTCGTCGACCACTGCAGGTCGACGATGCTCGTGTGGTGGAATACGGCCTAGGACACGGGCGTGTCCCAGGCCGTGTCACACCTATGCTGTGCAGTTGGGTACACGGGTAATGACACGGGCACGAACACGGGTGTGTATAGTTTGACACGGGCGTGTCTGATGCCGTGTCACCAAGCCGTGTACCTCTCTGACTGCAAAGTGTTGATATATTGCACACGGGGGGCGTGACACGGGTCCCGACACGGGCGTGTCGCAGGCGACACGGGCGTGTCGGAGGCCGTGTCACATGCCGTGTGCTGGTTTTCAGATTTGGTCGAGACGGCAAATGAGCTACACGGCCAGGCACACGGCCGTGTGCCAACCCGTGTTCGGCCCAGTTTTTGGGATTTCAGATCTAATCTTGACCGTTCGTTTCCTTGGCTTTTGATCCAACGGTGGGGGGCTGTTCCTGAGAGGTTTTATCCGGGATTTAGGGTTGGGAATCCTCATTTCCCTTAGCCATTCTCTCTCTAAGAGTTTAGAGAGAGGGGAGAGCAAGTTTAAAGGAGGAGACCAAGATCCGGCCGCCGGAGGAGCTTCGGAGCTCCGAATCGCGATCCGAGTCCAGATCCGCGGAGGTGACGTCGTTGCGGTGCTTTCCAACCGCATAGTTTTCGATGGCGCCGCGGAAAAGCGAAAGGGTAACGATTCTCTTCTTGAGCATGTGAAGCTCTTCTTCCTTTGCATGGGAAAACCCCTCTCCCGCGAGTGTGCGGCGAGATCGTGGTATTCCTTGGGGTAGATATGTAAAGTCCCCCTTGTTAGAGTCTGGAATCGTAGTACGGACATAGGCATGTTGTGTGAAACCTACCCGGACGTGTGTTCCGGATCGTTGATGTTTTGCTATGCATATTTTAGCCGGAGAAGACTCCGAGCGTTGTGGTTGTTTTCGGGTTGCTATGCGGTAGAATGCATCAGGGAATCTTGGGGATTAACCCCGAGGTGCACCCGGAAATCTGGGCGGAAACAAAGTTCTGCCATCTCGGTGGCCTGGGTGCCAGCCGGGAACATAGCGGGGCTATGTATCATATTTGGATTGCAGCAGGGAGCCTTGGGGATGAAACCCGAGGTGCACCCGGAAATCTTGGACGGAAATGTAGTTCTGTCATAACGGTGGCCTGGGAGCCAACTGGGTACTTAGCGGGGCTATGTACCATATTTGATCGTTAATTGGGACTGGGGAAAGCTTAGTCCGCGCCAAAGGGCCGATTGGCAGTGGCGGAGTGAGCAACGGACTAGTAGCCCTCTACCCGCTCCACCTGCTCGGTTAAAGCGACCTAAAGTTTACGTGGGACTTACCGAGATTTGGAGATCGAGTCTAGGCTGCGGCTGAGAAGACTAAATGCTCACAAAGATTGCCATCCTGGGGGTGGTGGTGGAGTCGAGGACCGGACGGGGTTCGGACTGGCTTCGCCGAGTAAGTGCCCTGAGAGCACGGGGTGTACGGCCGTGAGAGCGTGCACCTATGTTGAGATGCTTGTTTGGCTGTGTTGCGTGTTTTGCTAACAAGTGCAGGGAAGAAGCTTTGCCGCCCCGGTTTGGGGGCGGAATCGTTATAATTTGGTCAGCATTGCTGACCGTTGCCTTTGTTTACCACCGTGCGGTGGGTTGTTGCTTGCAGGTGCTGCGGAGCTGAGAGGTAATTAGCGGGCTAAAGCCCAAGTTGCTATGCTGGCCCTCGAAGGCCTTGTTTTGAGTGTTTTACCTCTTGTACTCATGTGTGGCCGGCCTGCGTGCCGAGGTTTTGAAGACACTTGTATTTAAGCAACTCTTGTAAAGCCTTAAGGTTATTTCTTCCGTTTTGTGTATTATACAATTCCTATGGGTTTGAGTAGTGGACATTCATGCTTGGCAGGGTTCTTTATTCTTTGCAACTCTAATAAATTGCTTCCGCTAGGTGTTGTGTAGGACGTTGTGATTGGTTGAATGGTTTCAACGCGTAACCAACCGGTCTGTCCGTAGTATATGGCGTCGGGCCCCGGCCGGACCTACTGCTATATGCTATGCGTCGGATAGGGGTGTTACAAATTGGTATCAGACTACTGGTTTCGGTCAAGCTTAAATGAATTCGTGGACGAATTCACTTTAAGGGGTGGTGAGCACATGTATGTGCGTCATCGTTATAACATGAAAAGAACCCATGAATGTCCACTTAGGAATGAAAATACACATGTTTAGGGAACCTGCGTGTTCCTATAATTGCTTTTTGCAATTTTGTTCGGTCCCTTATTGGTGTTCTGTTCGACTGTAGGTGTCCGAGAGTGGCGCGTGGCAGTCTGAATGCGCACTTTCTGAGAAAAGTAATGCACCCAGCGACGTGCTGGAGACCCCTACGTCTTTGGAAACCATAAGAAGGGTGGTTGAAGTGGTGTTCGCTGTGAGCAACGCACATCATGGGAGTAATGTGCAACCATTTGTCCCTGAGATGGCCCCAACATCGGGTGGTATGTTGGAGCAAAGGGCATTTGGGGGTCAAGTAGAGCAGCAGAGGAGCATGACTGTGGCGCAGGGAGCGCATTCGGTGGACGCATATTTGCAGACGTTCCTTATGGTAAGGCGCTACCCAGGCTTTGAATGGGAAAGCGAGCAATCTATAGTGGATAGATTTTATAACGGTCTGGGCAGCGAGTTGCGTATCC
Organism: Platanthera zijinensis; assembly: GCA_039513925.1. Lineage (NCBI taxonomy): Eukaryota > Viridiplantae > Streptophyta > Magnoliopsida > Asparagales > Orchidaceae > Platanthera > Platanthera zijinensis. The sequence continues at coordinate 205,683,372 of CM077080.1, forward strand.
TACTGCTAGGACCAAAGTTATTGGGATTCCGAGCTTTGGTGGAATCGGCCAGAGCGTTGGAAGTGGAGTTGGGGGAAACTCACCGAGTACTGGTGAATAGGGTACAAAACCTTACAGATCCTATAAGGACTGCATATCGAAAGATGTCGAGAGAAGAGGCTGGGTCATCTACTACCCAAACTACCGTCAAATGTTATTCTTGTGGCAAGAAAGGGCACCTCGCCAGAGAGTGTTGGGAGAGTGCTCAGAAGACAAGGAAAGTTTCGGCAGGAACAGTCGAAGATTCGGTGGTCAAGCGGACAACCTCAAAATCTGGGTACCGTAGATGGTACAAGAAGGCTAGGAGGTCGGGTCTAGTCCCTTCCTCTAGCACATCCGGAGCGACTACAGTCCAAACCCTGGATGAATGCTTTGTTTGTGGAAAGCCGGGGCACTATGCCCGGGACTGTTGGTTCGGACGCCCAATGTCCAAAAAGAAGTCGGGGGCAATCTTGGAGGAGAAAGGAAAGACGGTGGCGTCTACCGCACCGCTATTTACTCCGGCACAACTGGGAGTGAACATCCTTGGCCAGCAGGAGGTCATGTGGCCGACCGTCGGGAAGTCAGGTATGGTTTAATTGATAGCAATTTAGCTTCTTATAACTGCTACCTTTTACGTGTTAGCTTAGGACTGGAGGTTCTAGGCTTTGCTTGGATTATTGGCAATCCGGCGAGAGCATTGTTCGATACGGGAGCTTCGCGCACCTTTTGTCCAAGGGGTTTATATCATGTATTGAAGTACCTTCTTCGATGGCAAAGGACAAATTGGATGCGTTGTGGCATTACGGATGTTCAATGTGCGCGAAAAGAGATTCTGTGTTGCAAGGTTACGGTTTAGGGGTCAGGGATTCGACGTGCAAGCATCGTTACTGCTATCATGGGAGGTTTGAAAGCCTAAGCCTACATTGGGTAGTATCTCGGGTGTATCCGAATATCCTGATGTGTTTCCCTGGAGTCCCTCCGTAGCGAGCGATCGATTTCGCGAGTGAGCTGGCGCCAGGTGCCAAATCTGGGTCATGCTCTCCTTATAGGCTAACGCCTAATGAGTTGGTAGAACTGAAAGTTCAATTTGAAGAGTGTATGGATCAAGGTTTTGTGCATCTAAGTTTGTCGTCTTGGAGCACACCGGTCCTCTTCGTGTAGAAGAAGGACGGGAGTTTGTGGATCTGAATCGTTTATGAAAAACTGAGCAAGTCGTTAAAAGAGATCAAGTACCCGATCCCAAGTATTGGCGATCTGTTTGATCAGCTGGGTGGGTCATCGGTGTACTTAAAGTTGGAACTTAAGTCTGGTTACTATCAGATGAGAATCAAGGAAAGTGTTATCTCAAAGATAGCGTTCAACACAAGATATGGGCATTTCGAGTTTACGGTCATGTCGTTCGGGCTGACTAATGTGCCATCGGTTTTCATGGACCTGATGAACAGAACGTTCAGGGAGTACTTAGACCCTGTTGTGATCGTCTTTATTGACGATATATTGGTGTGCTCGCAGTGCGAAGAAGAACGCTTCAAGCATCTGCGTTTGGTTTTGGGGACGCTAAGGAGGAATGAGCTATACGCAAAATTCTCCAAAGGCGAGCCTTGGTTATCTTCAGTGTCGTTTCTTGGTCACTTAGTCAGTGGGGAAGAGTTGCGGTGGATCCGGCGTAGACTGTTACAATACGGAAGTGGCCTGTGTTGTCTTCGGTAGAGGAAGTCCGGAGTTTGCTGGGGCTTGCCGGCTTTTACAGGCACTTCGTGGAAAACTTCTCGCGGATAGCGCTACCTCTCACGACTTTGACAAGGAAAGATCAGAGTCTTGTGTGGGCGCATGAGTGTGCGCAAGCTTTCGAAGAGTTGAAGAGTCGGTTGACCACGGCGCCCGTGCTTAGTTCGTCGAGTGGCACCGAGGGCTTCGAGGTTCTTAGTGACGCTTCGGGTAGTGGTTTGGGCTGCGTGCTGTTGCAGCATGGGAACCTGATAGCCTATGGTTCGCGTCAGCTAAAAGTGTATGAAAGGAATTATTCGGTCCGCGACTGGGAGTTGGCGGCCGTGATATTTGCGCTTAAGCTGTGGAGGCGCTACTCGTATGACGTTAGGTCGATATTCATACCGACCTCAAGAGCCTGAAATATCTGTTGGATCAATAGGACCTGAACTTGAGGCAGCGGAGATGAAAGGAGTTCCTGGGGGACTATACGTTCAAGATTTATCATGCACCCGGCGAGAACAACGCAGTGTGGAGGCGTTGAGTCGCAGGGCTCCCGCCCAAGCCAAATGGTTGTTGGTACATGTTGAGAGGCTAGTTCAGGAATTGGAAGCGTTAGAGATCCGTTGTGTTGACAAGCAGACTAGCGCCGAAGCATTGTTGAACTGGACGGAAGTCCAGTATGACCTGGCTGATCGTAGTTGGCAAACTATGGTTTGTGTAGCTGCATGAAGGAAATCATGAGTGCGGCTCGTTGGGTCGAAATCCCGAATCGACGATTGTAGGTGGTCCACCAAGGTAAGACCATTGTTTGTGTGGCCCAAGCGTGGATAATCTGTTAGTGGAGTTGTGATACGTCATATCAAGTACTCAACTCGCTTAAGAGGCACGAAGTTGTGCCGATATCTGAAGAAGTGCTCTGGTGGCCAGAACTTTAGAAGGTCGTGGCACCATAGGTGGCAAAGTGCCAGCCTTGCGCCTTAGTGAAGGCAGAGTGCCAAGTGTCGGGGGATTCTTGAATCCATGCCTAGTTCGGAATAGAAGTTCGACTGGACTGTGGGCATGGTTTGCCAAAGTCACAGTGAATTAACGACACCGTTTGTGTGATCGTAGTTGTGGTGACACTGGTGTCGCACTTCATTCCGCATAGGAAGGATGACTCGGTGGAGAAGTTGGCAAAGTTGTATGTTGACCATATTGTTAGACTGCATGGTGTGCCCCGTAGCATTGTGAGTGATCGCGATGGGCGGTTCACGTCAAATGATTGGAGGTTGGTGCAGCAGATGCTGGGAACAAAGTTAAAGTTCAGCACAGCTTTCCATCCGCAGACGGATGGGCAGACCGAGAGGGTCAAGAGAACGATGGAGGACATGCCCAGCATGTGTGTTCTAGACTTCGGAAAGCTTTGGGAGGACCACCTGTTTTAGTGGAGTTCTCATACAATAATAGCTACCAGGCGAGTATCCAAATGGCGCCCTTGGAGGCCCTATATGGTAGAAAATGTCGCACGCCGTTATCCTGGTTAGAAACGGGTGAGGCAAGGTTGTACAAGAAGCTGGAGGTGGAGAGTGCTACCTATTTAGTGCGGATCATTCGGGAGCGCTTGTTGATCGCTCAGGACCGGCAGGCGAAGTATTACAATGCCAAGCACCGGAACGTGGAGTTCGCGGTAGGCGATTGGGTATACCTTGAAGTGAAGCCGTTCAAGGGGGTTTCGCGGGTGAGACGCTTGAAGAAGCTGAACCCAAGATACCTTGGACCTTTTGGGGTTCTAGAGCGAGTCGGCGAAGCTGCATACCATTTGAGGTTATCAGAGAAATTAAGTGGATTACATGATGTGTTCCACATTTTCTGTGTGCGGAAGGCGGTGCAAGAGCCTTCGCAGGTGATCGTGGTTGACCAAGTGCCGGTAGACGAGGGGTTGACGACTAAGGTCAAGCCCATTCGTATCGAAGTTGTGGAGGTCAAGAGACTCCGTAATAAGGAGATCCGGATGGTTAAGGTCCAGTGGGAATAATTGCGGGTGTGAGGAGCTCTCTGGGGAACGGGAGCAGTCTATGCTCGTGGAGTACCCGGGATTGTTCCGCTCAGGTACTGTTTTGCGTTAAGTCCTGTTCTTCCTATATTAATTTTGTGGACGAAATTCTTTAAGGGGGGTAGAATTGTATCACCCCAAAATGTTGTAGGAGCGACGGGGATCAAATTTGGCCAAGTCAGATTTTTGGTGCAGGTGACACGGGCCCCGACACGGGCGTGTCGGAGGCCGTGTCGGGCGTGTCGAGCTCGAGTCGTCGAGCTGGCCGTGTCGTCGACCACTGCAGGTCGACGATGGTCGTGTGGTGGAACACGGCCTAGGACACGGGCGTGTCCCAGGCCGTGTCACACCTATGCTGTGCAGTTGGGTACACGGGTAATGACACGGGCACAAACACGGGCGTGTCTAGTTTGATACGGGCGTGTCTGATGCTGTGTCACCAAGCCGTGTACCTCTCTGACTGCAAAGTGTTGATATATTGCACACGGGGGGCGTGACACGGGTCCCGACGCGGGCGTGTCGCAGGCGACACGGGCGTGTCGGAGGCCGTGTCACATGCCATGTGCTGGTTTTCAGATTTGGTCGAGACGGCGAATGAGCTACACGGCCAGGCACACGGCCGTGTGCCAACCCGTGTTCGGCCCAGTTTTTGGGATTTCAGATCTAATCTTGACCGTTCGTTTCCTTGGCTTTTGATCCAACGGTGGGGGGCTGTTCCTGAGAGGTTTTATCCGGGATTAAGGGTTGGGAATCCTCATTTCCCTTAGCCATTCTCTCTCTAAGAGTTTAGAGAGAGGGGAGAGCAAGTTTGGAGGAGGAGACCAAGATCCGGCCGCCGGAGGAGCTTCGGAGCTCCGAATCGCGATCCGAGTCTAGATCCGCGGAGGTGACGCCGTTGCGGTGCTTTCCAACCGCATAGTTTTCGATGGCGCCGCGGAAAAGCGAAAGGGTAACGATTCTCTTCTTGAGCATGTGAAGCTCTTCTTCCTTTGCATGGGAAAACCCCTCTCCCGCGAGTGTGCGGCGAGATCGTGGTATTCCTTGGGGTAGATATGTAAAGTCCCCCTTGTTAGAGTCCGGAATCGTAGTACGGACATAGGCATGTTGTGTGAAGCCTACCCGGACGTGTGTTCCGGATCGGTGATATTTTGCTATGCATATTTTAGCCGGAGAAGACTCCGAGCGTTGTGGTTGTTTTCGGGTTGCTATGCGGTAGAATGCATCAGGGAATCTTGGGGATTAACCCCGAGGTGCACCCGGAAATCTGGGCGAAAATGAAGTTCTGCCATCTCGGTGGCCTAGGTGCCAGCCGGGAACATAGCGGGGCTATGTATCATGTTTGGATTGCAGCAGGGAGCCTTGGGGATGAAACCCGAGGTGCACCCGGAAATCTTGGACGGAAATGTAGTTCTGTCATAACGGTGGCCTGGGAGCCAACCGGGTACTTAGCGGGGCTATGTACCGTGTTTGATCGTTAATTGGGACTGGGGAAAGCTTAGTCCGCGCCAAAGGGCCGAATGGCAGTGGCGGAGTGAGCAACGGACTAGTAGCCCTCTACCCGCTCCACCTGCTCGGTTAAAGCGACCTAAAGTTTACGTGGGACTTACCGAGATTTGGAGATCGAGTCTAGGCTGCGGCTGAGAAGACTAAATGCTCACAAAGATTGCCATCCTGGGGGTGGTGGTGGAGTCGAGGACCGGACGGGGTTCGGACTGGCTTCGCCGAGTAAGTGCCCTGAGAGCACGGGGTGTACGGCCGTGAGAGCGTGCACCTATGTTGAGATGCTTGTTTGGCTGTGTTGCGTGTTTTGCTAACAAGTGCAGGGAAGAAGCTTTGCCGCCCCGGTTTGGGGGCGGAATCGTTATAATTTGGTCAGCATTGCTGACCGTTGCCTTTGTTTACCACCGTGCGGTGGGTTGTTGCTTGCAGGTGCTGCGGAGCTGAGAGGTAATTAGCGGGCTAAAGCCCAAGTTGCTATGCTGGCCCTCGAAGGCCTTGTTTTGAGTGTTTTACCTCTTGTACTCATGTGTGGCCGGCCTGCGTGCCGAGGTTTTGAAGACACTTGTATTTAAGCAACTCTTGTAAAGCCTTAAGGCTATTTCTTCCGTTTTGTGTATTATACAATTCCTATGGGTTTGAGTAGTGGACATTCATGCTTGGCAGGGTTCTTTATTCTTTGCAACTCTAATAAATTGCTTCCGCTAGGTGTTGTGTAGGACGTTGTGATTGGTTGAATGGTTTCAATGCGTAACCAACCGGTCTGTCCGTAGTATATGGCGTCGGGCCCTGGCCGAACCTACTGCTATATGCTATGCATCGGATAGGGGTGTTACACGGGTCATCAAAAGGCGAGGGATAAATGCGTGCGACCGGGCTTGGCAAATAAGTTTGTCGAGGGGACATCACGTCATAAGGCTCCATCGTCAAGGTACCACTAGTAATCCAATTCGAAACCTCAAAACACGGATTTGACTTCCAATAAAGATCATCCGGTCGCAACCCAATAAAGTCGTAAGAAAGTTCAAATAGTGGATTCGCTCTTATGGAAAAATCATCTGACATGTCTTCTAAATCATGTGGGTAACCATGTATTTCAGATTCAGTGATCGGATCATAGATCGGCAACGCTACAACGAGATCAGGCGTTATAAATGGTAGAGAGTTAAAATCACATTCAAGTTTAGGTAAAGGAGTTAGCATTAGGGGATGCTCATCCGGTTCCACTTCAATATCGTATTCCAAAAGTTTAACTCCTTTACTAGAACAATCTTCCAACACATCAGTCCTGACATCAGTTACAGTGAAAATCTCAGAAATGGGCACTTCGATACGTCTCGGACTAGAAATAGCAAGCTCATGTCCTAACAGATCGTCAAATGAATCACGACTGGGTAAGCTCTCAGCAGACTGTAACTCTTCTGACTCAGCTAGAATATCAATCGACTTAGGATCATCAAAAGGCTCCACAACAGTCAAAGCGGATGGCTCCAAAATGTCATCGAAAGGGAGTGGAGAGAGTTCCTCAAATGAGAAATCCCCATCCAAGTCACTCGGGTAACCAATCTCCTCATCGTCACTCATGTTGTTAACATTAACAGCATCGGCCTCAGTGACGGGCGTACTCGTGATCGCAAGCTCAGATACCATTCTCACGCTGATAGGAACACTCTCATAAACAGGAAAGGGTCTAGTGCCCATGCGGGGAGAAATAAAATCATGAGACATCCTCATACGGGAGTACGAGGGAACATGCTGGTTCGATGTAGGCAAAATCTTGGGCGGCGACTCACTCAGATAATCAGTAGATGGAGAACGGCAGTATGGAGGGTAATACTCATCCGTTAATAAATTCTTCATAATCTGTCAACCTATACGTGGGTCGACGGAGGGCATTCCTAAACGTCTTTCCTCATTGAGCCAGAAAGTATGGGCTCGACCAAATAATTGCAGTCTCGCAACGGGAATCCTGTGGGGATCCACAATACGATATTGCTCAAAATAATGCTCCATGTCGTTCACCCAACATAGAAACACTTGCGGTCCACCTAGCCCATCATATGTCGGAGCAGGAATCCTAACATGCTTAGAGGTGCGCGGTGTAACTTGATTAGCCTTTAGTTGGCCAATCAACCTCTTAATCTCTTCCACTACCGGGCAATGGACAGACTTTCTAACTTTCATGACAGAACCTAAAGATTTCATTCCGGAAACGTGAACATCGTAGGCCATTTTTTGTTTTAATTTTCAGTGGGAAAATGGGGATAGACTACTCGGATTAAGTGCACAAATACAAAGAAATATAGTCTGGTTCTATTTAATTTTCAAAGATCGATTTGTTCCCGCTAATATTTCAAAATACTCTATATATATTTTTTGATAGTCTTGCTGGCAAAAATATGGAGATTATTAATAAATTTTTTATTTTTGAATTTTGTTGAAAAAATAAAAATATAGGCCGCTATTGGCAGACCAACTATTAAATTTTAAAATAACTTAATAAAAATAATAACTTAATGAAAAATAGTTTTTTTTTTGGATTTCTTATTAAAAATAAGATAGAGAATTTCCAGAATTTTATTTTTTAGATTTTGAGAAAAAATTTTAATTTAGAATTTGAAATTGGAAATTTGAAATTTTAAATTTTGAAATTTTAAATTTTGAATTTTGAAATTTGAAATTTGAAATCTTGAAATTTGAAATTCGAAATTTGAAATTTCGAAATTTGAAATTTGAAATTTGAAATTTGAAATTTCGAATTTTGAAATTTTGAAATTTGAAATTCGAAATTTGAAATTTGAAATTTGAAATTTGAAATTCGAATTTTGAATTTTATATTTTGAAATTTGAAATTTGAAATTTTGAAATTTGAATTTTGAATTTTTGAATTTTGAAATTTGAAATTTGAAATTTGAAATTTGAATTTTAAATTTTGAAATTTCAAATTTGAAATTTTGAAATTTGAAATTTATATTTTCTTTAGTCTACCTAAAAATAGAAGGATGGTGCCGATTAGGAAATCGACAATAATCTCCCTCTGATACCAAATTGATGTAGGCCACGGGTTTCGACACCGTAACGGCTAAGGGATTCACACGCTCGCTTAATTATAATTACTATTACGCTCACACGAAGAATAAACAAAGCCACTACGCAAGTTGCAACAATTAATTTAATAGGATTCGGGGGGGTTCGCTAGGCCCCTTAAGATAATATCAAGGCTATAGGTCAAGATCCTCTCAAGCGAAATGAACCCACACGGTTCGATCGAGCGTACATTATACCAAAAGAGACACCACTGAAATAAGGATTCGGATAACGGGTGGTTCTCTCCCAACGAAATAAAATGAGGGCCGCCACGCCTCACGAATTCAAATGGGAATCAAATATCAATAACAATAATTTAATAGATATTATCCAGGAACATTCTACCAATCACAAATCACACGATATGCTAAATGCCCAAAGAAAAGATCTAAGAGAGAAACACACAAGAGTGGAGACGTTCGTTACTGATAGTTTAACTTTCAAGACAACCTAAACACCTAGAGGGGGGGGGTGAATAGGTTCTACTTGTTTATAAAAACTTTTAGGCAGAATTTAATTTAATGGCTAACACAATAATCACAGCAATCACAGAAAATAAAACATCACAGATTGCACAATGTTTTATAGTGGTTCCCCAAGGTCTGGGTACATCCACTTTCCCCCTTCACCTATCTAGCAGTATGCTAGATTCGGCCAAACTTCCACTAATCTCAGATCAACAGATCCTACAACTCAGAACCCAACTGGTTCCTACAACTCAGGCACAACAGCCCTACCTCAGCCTTGCCCCAAGGCCTACAACTCAGAGAAGACCCTTCTCCTACACTCAGGCACACAGCCCTACCACTCAGAGTACAACACTCCTACACTCAGCCTTTATAACATAGGCTTACAACTCAGATCTGTGTAAACAGATCCTACAGAAATATAGAAAAGATTATCTAACTGTCTTGCCTAAATTGAGAGAGAGAAGGCCAAGACAATTCTTGATCAGCTGATGAAAACAACTGTATCTGAGCTTTCTTCAAAGCTTCTTGAATATGAACTTAGCTGAGTTGATTTCCAAACAGCTTCTTGAGAATCCACTGGTGGTTTCTTTCTTCTTCTTCTTCAAATTCTGGCTTGATCTCTCTCTATCCAGCACTTTGAATGATTCTTCTGAATTCTGATTAGAACTCTTCTTTGATCTATCCTTAGATAGTCTTCTTAGATCTTCCGGAGAAGATCTTCTTAAGTGCCTAACACTTTCTTGAAATGAATTGGATTGTAATCCTTCTCAACTTTTTGATTCTCAACAATGTATTTCAAAAGGTTACTTTGTAAGACCCCAACCTCGGAGATGATCGCGGGGCGATCAAACGACACTTTTGGAGGTCTGAACAGGGGCACACGGCCAGGCACACGGCTGTGTGCCTACCCGTGTTCAGTGATTTATTGCGTTTTGTGCTGTCTCGAGTCAGAGAAGTACACGGCCTGAGACACACGGCCGTGTCTCAAGCCGTGTGTGGGGCACACGGCCTCGAACACGGCCATGTTCGAAGCCGTGTTCTGGAAGCCCGACGATCGTCCTGAAGCTCCAGGTAACACGGCCCGTGGCACACGGCCGTGTCAGGAGCCGTGTCGATCGGCGAATGAGCTACACGGCCAGACACACGGCCGTGTGTCAAGCCGTGTTCGGCCCAGTTTTTGGGATTTTGGATCTAATCTCGGCCGTCCGTTCCCTTGGATCTGGATCCGACGGTGGGGGCTGCTCCTGGGGGGTTATTAGCCGGGATTAGGGTTTTGAATCCTCATTTTCTTTGGTCCACTCTCTCTCTAAGTGTTTAGAGAGAAGGGAGAGCAAGAGGAAGGAGGAGCCCAAGATCCGGCCGCCGGAGGAGCTCCGGAGCCTCGATTCGCGATCCGAGTCCGGACCCTCGAAGGCAAGGGCGAGGCGAAGCTTTCCATCCGACTACATTTTCATGGCGCCGCGGAAATCTTCGAGGGTAACGATCCTCTTCATAGGGCATGTGTAGTCGCCCTTCTTTCTATGCATGGGGAAAGCCCCCTCTCGCGAGTGAGCGTTGAGGCGCGGAATCCCTCTGGGTAGATATGTAAAGTCCCCGTTGTTAGAGCCCGGAATCGGAGTACGGGCGTAGGCATTGTGTGTGAAGCCTATTCGGGTTTAACCCGGATCGGTGATGTTTGCATTGCAAGGCCGGAGAAGACTCCGCGCCGATGATTTTAGTTTTCCGAAAATTCTACGCGGTAGATTGCATATAGGGATCCTTGGGGGTTAACCTCGAGGCGCACCCGGAAAGCTTGGGCGGAATCGCATTGCCGCCACGATGTTGCCTTGGAGGGCAAATCGGTACATAACGGGGTTATGTGCGTGTTTTGATCGATATTGGGAAAGAGGAGAAACTTGGCCCGCACCGATGGCTAAATGGCCGTGGTGAAGTGAGCAACGGGCGGGTGGAACTCTACCCATTCCAAGTGGTCTCGGTAGAAGCGACCTAAAGTACATGGGACTTCCCGGGGGGCTGGAAACGGGCCTAGGCTTCGGCTGAAAGGGCTAAATGCTCACGTGTGTTGCCATCCGAGGGATGGTGGTGGAATCGCGGTGTCGGACTGGGTCCGGACCGGGTTCACCGATTAGTGCCCTGAGAGCACGGAGTGTGCGGCCGTGCGTGCCGACACTTGTGGCGAATAGAATACTTTATAAAATTGCTATGGTAGCTTTATATGCAGGGAAGGAGCACCGCCGTCCCGAGAAACGGGACGGGGTCGTTATAATTTGGTCAGCTTTGCTGACCGTTGCCCTTTTGTATTGCCACCTCTTGGGTGGGTTGTTCCTGCAGGTGCTGTTGCGGAGCCAAGCGGCAAATAGCGGGCTAAAGCCCAAGTTGCAGCGCCAGCCCTCGAAGGCTTATTTATTAGCTTTTTCATATTCATGTATGGCCGGCCTGCGTGCCGATGTATGAAAGACGCTATCTTGTTAAGCGAACATTTTTGTAAGGCCTTAAGGCCGTGAACTATTCTGTGTATGTACTCATTCCTGGGTTGTAGTGGACATTCATGCTCTGTGGCAGGGTTCTTATCTTTTTGCAACTTAATTAAATTGCTTCCGCTAGGTGTTGTGTAGGACGCTCTGATTGGTTGTGTGGTTTCAACGCGTAACCAACCGGTCTGTCCGTAGTATATGGCGTCGGGCCCCGGCCGGACCTACTGCTATATGCTATGTGACGGATAGGGGTGTTACAAATTGGTATCAGACTTCTAGTTTCGGTCAAGCTTAAATGAATTCGTGGACGAATTCACTTTAAGGGGTGGTGAGCACATTGTGTGCGTCATCGTTATAACATGAAAAGAACCCATGAATGTCCACTTAGGAATGAAAATACACATGATTGAGGAACCTGCGTGTTCCTATAATTGCTGTTTGCAGTAATTTTTGGTCGCTTATCGGTGTTTTGCACGATTTTAGGTGACCAGAAGTGGTGCTGGGCCGTCTGAACGGCCAGGTTCTGAGGCGAGCAGTGCGCCAAGCGATGCGCCTGCAACACCTTTGTCTGCTGAGACCATTAGGTTGGTGGCAGAAGCGGTCATGGCAATGATCAATGTGCAGCCTGCAAGGCAGGTGCAGCAGCCTGCTCCTGCTGTGGAACAGGTACCGCTTCAGACGGCAGAGCGAAGGAGGGTTGAGCAAGTTGTGGTGGAACCAGAGTTGCCGCGGAGAGCAACTGAAAGACAACTGAAGCACGTGATGGGCTTTCACCCACCGGTATTCACGGGGGCAGAAACCCCGACCCAAGCAGAGGATTGGCTCTCAAGGGTCAACAGGGTGATGACTGCGACGGAAACTGAAGAGTGGCAGAAGACCACTATAGCGACGTTCCTTTTGGATGGGGACGCAAGGCTGTGGTGGGAGGGCCTAGAGCTGCATCAGTTGAGGGGAAGGCTATTGGCCGAAGTCCCGATGGAGGAGTTTGCGAGACTATTTATGGCTCGATACCTCCCCTCGGCGCAGAGGATTGCGCTAGAGAGCGAATTCCAGAAGTTGGTGCAGGGTGATAGCACCGTTGATGAATACCTCCACGAGTTTACTCGGTTAGGGAGATATGTCGGTGCTACCTTCGCAAACGAGGAGCGCAAGACGAGCCGCTTTTATGAAGGGCTAAGGGATGATTTGAGGTTGCTGCTGTCGGGCCCCAAGACGCAGGGTTTCATGACCCTGGTCAGTTCGGCCCGGTCCTTGGAGAAGGATATGAGAAACGTACAAGCGAAGAAGGAGAGGGAATCTGGTGTCAAGAGATCAGAGTTCAAGGCGCCGACTACGTCGAAGTCGGGCTACCGCAGATTCTCCAAGAAGTCTAGGACGTCGGGTCCAGCTCCTTCTACAGGTGCCTCGGGGGCAACTACCAATCGAACCCCGGGCGCTTGCTTCACATGTGGAAAGCCGGGGCACTTTGCCCGTGACTGCTGGAGTTGACGCTCAAAGTCCGAAAGGAAAAAAGGAGCTACCTACGAGGAAAAGGGCAAAGCGGTGGAGTCGACCGCGTCCCACTATGCTCCGACTCAGCCTAGAGTCTACAACTTGGGCCAGCAGGAGGCCATCAAGCAAGCGGATGTGGTGACAGGTATGAGTTAATTTATGCAAATTGACTTGAGAATACTATTACCTATTGCTTGTTAAGCTAATGTCTTTTGCTTAGGCTTTGTGTTGATTAGCGATAGTCCGGCACGAGCACTATTCGACACTGGTGCTTCGCATTCTTTCTTGTCCGAACAGTTTATATTGCGCATCGGAGTCCCTTCTTCGATGGCAAAGGACAAGCTAGATGTGTTGCTACCAAATGGGTGCTCGATGCGTGCGGACAGAGTGTGCGCCGTGAAGGTTCACATTGGGAGCCAAGAGTTCGACTTGCTAGCGTCATTGCTGCCGCTAGTAGAGTTCGATGTTATCTTTGGAATGGATTGGCTGTCAGAGCAGAAGGCTTGGATCGATTGCGACCGTAAGGAGGTCAAGCTGGGTGTAGGGCGGGAGACTACTTTCGAGGGGCTTAAGGGGTCGAGCAAGACACTAATGTCTGCTCTTCAGGTGGTGAAGGCGGTTCGTGCTGGTGCAGAGCTGTTCTTTGCGATAGTGGGGGCTGTGGAGCCAAAGTCCCGTTGGATAGCATCCCCGTGGTTTGCGAATACCCCGATGTGTTCCCGGATAGCCTTCCCGGAGCCCCACCGCAGCGAGAGATTGATTTCACGATCGAGCTCGTGCCGGGTGCCAAACCCGTGTCACGTGCTCCTTATAGATTGGCGCCAAAGGAGATGGCGGAGTTGAAGGTTCAGTTGGAGGAACTGATGGAGCAAGGTTATGTGCGTCCAAGTTCGTCGCCTTGGAGCGCACCGGTCCTCTTCGTAAAAAAGAAGGACGGTAGTATGCGGCTGTGCATCGACTACAGAGAATTGAACAAGTTGACGGAAAAGAATAAGTACCCGATCCCGAGGATTGATGATCTCTTTGATCAGTTAGTCGGATCGTCGGTATACTCCAAGTTGGACTTGAAGTCGGGGTACTATCAGCTGAGGATCAGGGAATGTGATATCCCAAAGACGGCGTTCAGTACGAGGTACGGGCATTTCGAGTTCACGGTCATGCCGTTTGGACTGACGAATGCGCCATCGGTGTTTATGGATCTGATGAACAGGACGTTCAGAGATTTCCTGGATCGCTTTGTGATCGTCTTTATTGACGATATTTTGGTATACTCGCAGTGCGAAGAAGACCACTTCAAGCATTTGCATTTGGTGTTGGAGACTCTGAGGAGGAATGAGCTTTACGCAAAGTTCTCCAAGTGCGAGTTCTGGCTACCTTCGGTAGCGTTCCTTGGTCATATAGTGAGTGGGGAAGGTATAGCGGTGGATCCGGCGAAGATTGTTGCGATACGGGAGTGGCCTGCGTTATCTTCCGTCGCGGAAGTCCGTAGTTTTCTCGGGCTTGCCGGATATTACAGGCGCTTCGTAGAGAACTTCTCGCGGGTAGCGTTACCTCTCACGAAGTTGACAAGGAAGGATCAGAAATTCTTGTGGACGCAAGAGTGCGTGCAAGCTTTTGAGGAGCTGAAGAGGCGGTTGACCACGGCGCCAGTGCTTAATTCGCCGAGTGGGACCGAGGGCTTTGAGGTGTATAGCGACGCTTCGGGTAGTGGCTTGGGCTGCGTGTTGTTGCAGCATGGAAGTGTGATCGCGTATGGATCGCGTCAGCTGAAAGTGCATGAAAGGAATTATCCGGTGCACGACTTGGAATTGGCGGCCGTGATTTTTGCACTCAAGTTGTGGAGGCACTACCTATACGGCGTAAGAGTCGATATATACACCGATCACAAGAGCCTAAAATACTTGTTGGATCAAAAGGACCTTAATATGAGGCAGAGGAGGTGGATGGAGTTCCTGGGGGACTACACCTTCAAGATACATTATGTACCCGGGAAGGGCAACGCAGTTGTGGATGCGCTGAGCCGCAGGGCTCCCGCCCGAGCCAACTGGTTGTCGGTGCATGATGAGCGGCTAGTGCGGGAGTTGGAGGAGCTTGAGATCTGTTGCGTGGACAAGCAGACGAGCTCCAAAGCAATGTTAAACTGGACAGAGGTGCAGTACGACCTGGCTGACCGGGTTCGGCAGGCATTGGAGTTGGATGATTCCATGAAGGAGCTTTTGGAGGCCGCTTTGGATGGGTCAAATTCCCAGTTCTCGGTAGAAGACGGGTTATTAAGGAAGGATCATCGTTTGTGCGTCCCAAGTGGGGGTAATCTCCGGGCGGAGTTGATGTACGAGGCTCATCATACCAAGTACTCAATCCACCCAGGGAGCACGAAGATGTATCGCGATATCAAGAAGTTGTTTTGGTGGCCGGGGCTTAAGAAAGATGTGGCGTTGTACGTGGCTAAATGCCAAACGTGCGCCTTGGTGAAGGCGGAGTGCCAAAAGCCAGGAGGATTTCTGAAATCCTTGCCTATACCGGAGTGGAAATTCGACGACATATCCATGGACTTTGTGCACGGGTTGCCAAGGTCACAGAAGGGGAACGACGCCATCTGGGTGATCGTAGATCGGCTAACTAAGGTGTCGCATTTCATTCCGCATAGGAAGGATGATCCAGTCGAGAAATTGGCAAAGTTGTACGTTGACAATATTGTTAGGCTGCATGGAGTGCCCCGTAGCATTGTGAGTGATCGCGATGGGCGGTTCACGTCAAATGATTGGAGGTTGGTGCAGCAGATGTTGGGAACAAAGTTAAAGTTCAGCACAGCTTTCCATCCGCAGACGGATGGGCAGACCGAGAGGGTCAATAGAACGATGGAGGACATGCTCCGCATGTGTGTTCTAGACTTCGGGAAGCATTGGGAAGACCACCTTTATTTGGTGGAGTTCGCGTACAACAACAGCTACCAAGCGAGCATACAAATGGCGCCCTTCGAGGCCCTGTATGGTAGGAAGTGTCGCACGTCGTTATCATGGCTTGAAACGGGTGAGGCAAGGTTGTACAGAAGCAGGAGGTGGAGAGTGCTACCTCGTTAGTGCGGATCATTCGGGAGCGCTTGTTGATCGCTCAGGACCGGCAAGCGAAGTATTACAATGCCAAGCACCGGAACGTGGAGTTCGCGGTAGGCAATTGGGTATACCTGAAAGTGAAGCCGTTCAAGGGGGTTTCGCGGGTGAGACACTTGAAGAAGCTGAGCCCAAGGTACCTTGGACCTTTTGAGGTCCTGGAGCGAGTCGGCGAAGCTGCATACCGTTTGAAGCTATCAGTGGAGTTGAGTGGATTACATGATGTGTTCCACATTTCTGTGTTGCGGAAGGCGGTGCAAGAGCCTTCGCAGGTGATCGCGGCTGATCAAGTACCGGTTGAGGAAGGGTTGACAACGAAAGTCAAGCCCATATCTATTGAGGATTTCGAAGTCAAGAGGCTTCGGAACAAAGAAATCAGAATGGTGAAGGTCCGTTGGGATAACTGCGGGCGCGAGGAGCTCTCTTGGGAGCGAGAGCAGACAATGCGCGAGGAGTACCCCGAGCTGTTCCCCTCAGGTACTCGTTATGTTTTTGTTTTGTGTAGTCTCTGTTCTTAATTTCGGGACGAAATTCTCTTAAGGGGGAGGGAGTTGTAAGACCCTAACCTCGGAGATGATCGCGGGGCGATCAAATGACACTTTTGGAGGTCTGAACAGGGGCACACGGCCAGGCACACGGCCGTGTGCCTACCCGTGTTCAGTGATTTATTGCGTTTTGTGCTGTCTCGAGTCAGAGAAGTACACGGCCTGAGACACACGGCCGTGTCTCAAGCCGTGTGTGGGGCATACGGCCTCGAACACGGCCATGTTCGAAGCCGTGTTCTGGAAGCCCGACGATCGTCCTGAAGCTCCAGGTAACACGGCCCGTGGCACACGGCCGTGTCAGGAGCCGTGTCGATCGGCGAATGAGCTACACGGCCAGACACACGGCCGTGTGTCAAGCCGTGTTCGGCCCAGTTTTTGGGATTTTGGATCTAATCTCGGCCGTCCGTTCCCTTGGATCTGGATCCGACGGTGGGGGCTGCTCCTGGGGGGTTATTAGCCGGGATTAGGGTTTTGAATCCTCATTTTCTTTGGTCCACTCTCTTTCTAAGTGTTTAGAGAGAAGGGAGAGCAAGAGGAAGGAGGAGCCCAAGATCCGGCTGCCGGAGGAGCTCCGGAGCCCCGATTCGCGATCCGAGTCCGGACCCTCGAAGGCAAGGGCGAGGCGAAGCTTTCCATCCGACTACATTTTCATGGCGCCGCGGAAATCTTCGAGGGTAACGATCCTCTTCATAGGGCATGTGTAGTCGCCCTTCTTTCAATGCATGGGGAAAGCCCCCTCTCGCGAGTGAGCGTTGAGGCGCGGAATCCCTCCGGGTAGATATGTAAAGTCCCCGTTGTTAGAGCCCGGAATCGGAGTACGGGCGTAGGCATTGTGTGTGAAGCCTATTCGGGTTTAACCCGGATCGGTGATGTTTGCATTGCAAGGCCGGAGAAGACTCCGCGCCGATGATTTTAGTTTTCCGAAAATTCTACGCGGTAGATTGCATACAGGGATCCTTGGGGGTTAACCTCGAGGCGCACCCGGAAAGCTTGGGCGGAATCGCATTGCCGCCACGATGTTGCCTTGGAGGGCAAATCGGTACATAACGGGGTTATGTGCGTGTTTTGATCGATATTGGGAATGAGGAGAAACTTGGCCCGCACCGATGGCTAAATGGTCGTGGTGAAGTGAGCAACGGGCGGGTGGAACTCTACCCATTCCAAGTGGTCTCGGTAGAAGCGACCTAAAGTACATGGGACTTCCCGGGGGGGCTGGAAACGGGCCTAGGCTTCGGCTGAAAGGGCTAAATGCTCACGTGTGTTGCCATCCGAGGGATGGTGGTGGAATCGCGGTGTCGGACTGGGTCCGGACCGGGTTCACCGATTAGTGCCCTGAGAGCACGGAGTGTGCGGCCGTGCGTGCCGACACTTGTGGCGAATAGAATACTTTATAAAATTGCTATGGTAGCTTTATATGCAGGGAAGGAGCACCGCCGTCCCGAGAAACGGGACGGGGGTCGTTATAATTTGGTCAGCTTTGCTGACCGTTGCCCTTTTGTATTGCCACCTCTTGGGTGGGTTGTTCCTGCAGGTGTTGTTGCGGAGCCAAGCGGCAAATAGCGGGCTAAAGCCCAAGTTGCAGCGCCAGCCCTCGAAGGCTTATTTATTAGCTTTTTCATATTCATGTATGGCCGGCCTGCGTGCCGATGTATGAAAGACGCTATCTTGTTAAGCGAACATTTTTGTAAGGCCTTAAGGCCGTGAACTATTCTGTGTATGTACTCATTCCTGGGTTGTAGTGGACATTCATGCTCTGTGGCAGGGTTCTTATCTTTTTGCAACTTAATTAAATTGCTTCCGCTAGGTGTTGTGTAGGACGCTCTGATTGGTTGTGTGGTTTCAACGCGTAACCAACCGGTCTGTCCGTAGTATATGGCGTCGGGCCCCGGCCGGACCTACTGTTATATGCTATGCGACGGATAGGGGTGTTACATACTTTCTCCTTCTGAATCTGTCTATTTATAGACTTCCTTCATGGTAACCGGCTGATCCGGTTTCTAACCGTTTTCTGACAAGTCTGACAGTTTCAGTTAACCGGTGGCAACCCACAGCTGTCAAGTCTTCAAACAAGTCCTGTGCCTTAGTCTTGAACCACAAGCTGTCGAGACAGTCTGTCAGAAAGTGTCGAGACCATCTGTCTATCTGTGTCGACACAATTGACTTTGGTGTCGACACAGTCTTCAGTGATGTCGACTAAGTTGCCTTTGAGTCGACACAGCTTCTTCTGAAATTAACTTGTTCTTGACCCTTCAGTGTGTCGACACAATCTTCTTTTAACTCTGCTGTAATGTGTCGACTTAATCACAATGTGTCGACACATTCTGCTGGTGTAGACAAACTTGAGGTCGACTATATTCTTCTGTGTCGACACATACTGCTGGTGTCGACAAACTTGAGGTCGACTATATCCTTTTGTGTCGACACATTTTCCTAATGTTGAGGTCGACGCTTTTCTTCTATGTCGACACAAATTCCCAGTGTTGTGTCGACTTACTTCTTCTGTGTCGACACACTTTCCCAGTATCATTGTAGACTAACTACTATGTGTCGACATACTTCCTCTGTGTCGACACTTTTTCCCAGTGTAGTTGTAGACTAACTGCTATGTGTCGACACTGCTTCCCAGTGTTGATGTCGACTAATTTCTTCTATGTGTCGACACATCCTTCTCTGTGTCGACACTTGGACTTAGAATTTTTTTCTGCATACTTTATCAATTCTTCACCTGCACATGTCAACTCAAAAACAACATCAAATACACCTTGATGTATATCATTGAGCTAGGTTGGGCTTCTTCAAATCAGGTACACATTTTCCAATGTACCCAACAATCTCCCCCTATTTGGAGAAGTCATAACCCTTATAGCCAATGATATACACCATTTATAAACAGTACTAAATTGATGATATGTGACATAACAGGAATACTTAATATAAACAAAACATAAAAAACAATCCATCACAGAATGAACATTATAATATGCCAATCAACATTTTGTTTATAACTGGGTAATGTTTGATTACATTATTTTACATTTAATGATCACATCACAACATTACAAAAACACTATGAAGGAACTAAAAACATAATCAGGATTGATCAGGCTCTCTTATGATAATCCCTTTGCCAGATTGAATTGTAGCTGTCACAGGAGCTTCTGATTCTTCAGCTATCTTCTTTCCTTTTTGATCAGCTTTCTTCTGAGCTTCTTCCTTGATCCTTTGCCTTTCAAAATAGTGAAAAGGCTTTGGGAAGTACTTGCTTGGCTCCTTAGCATCTGGTGGCAGCCTTCCCAGCTTAGCTTTCCTTCTGAATTGTACTATTGCTTCCTGTCTTGCCTCATACTTCTGCCATTCTATCTCATTGTACCACTTCCCTCTCTCATGAACTTTGTCTTGTACAGCTTTCCATGCAGTGAGTATTATGTTCCTTGAAGTAGGACTCCACTGCTCATAATCTGGCTTGAGTGCAGCCTGCTCTCTGAATCTCTTCTTTGCTAATAAAGCATCTTGCTGTTCTTTCAGAGTAGCCTCTGGCTTATCAACCTTCCCAATGACAATATTAGTAACCTCCTTTGGAGGACTATACATGCCTTGAACCTGCTGATCAATCATGTCAAAATCTGGAGGGGGGTAAATGACTTGGGCAATCTCAGGTTGATTGCCTTCAAGTAGATTTGTTTGTATTCCTGACTCAGCCACCATAGCATCATCACACAATGGGGGATATCCCAATGTGGCTCGGATACTATTGGTCACCCATTTGGAGTGCTCTGAGCCTGCATGAATTAGCATCCTCTCCCCCTTTATGGCTTCTCTAGATACATGATCTCTTAGATCTTCCTTTTGAAATCTGATTTGGCCATCCAGATAATTCACACCCTCTTTAAAAAATGGTTTTAATCTTTGAAGCTTTTCAGATATTTCTTTTTGAGAGGTAGTGATTGCAGTCTTAACAGAAGCAATGGCAGCTTGAAAATTCTTATCAAATTCTTCCCTTTCTTTTGTTTTATCTGTAGGCAGGCCAGGAACAAACTTCTTGACTTCCTCAATGATCGCATTATGAGATTCAGTTAAATTATCATTCATTCTTAACTGATTTTCCAATACATAGCTTTGCTTCAGGGCAATATCATCTACCTTTTTAGTAATAGCCTCTTGTTGTTGAGCTAGATAAACCACAGCATGGCCTCCCTTTTGGAAGCAATCTATCATTTCTTTCTTATGCATGTTGACTTGAAACTGGATGGACTTTATATCCTGAGCTAAGTCAAACTGAAGTGACTTGCTATTTTCATCAACATACTTTTCCAGAGCCATCCTTTGTTCATCCAATTTTACCTGTAGATCTACCATAAACCTGTTATAATCAAAGGCAGGAGATACTTGTGGAGGTGTTGTCTGTAAAGCCTGCTTATAATTCTTGCTTCTTCTCTTAAATACAACAAGTTTTCTTTTCTTTGCCATCCTGGCTTCTTCAGTTTCAGTATCAGATGAAGTATCTAGGTGAATTTTTTCTTGAAGAGGATGAAGTGTATCTGTCCCAGTGACCTGTTGCTCAGTCTCAACATCCACTGGCTCCCCCTCAACTTGTGGCTCAACTTCAGCTTCCTGATCAATGTCCATACCTATGGACTTCTCAATGTCTGGTCCACCTCCTACTTTATCAGTAGTAGTATCAACATCAGGGAATAACTCCGCCATAGTAAATTCCAGTTGAGCTGAATCTCCTGCTGCAGTTAAATCTTGAGATAAGTCTAACTGTGCTTCCTCTTGCACTTGTACTGACAACAGCTTCTCCTGTAGTCGTTCAGTAATTGTAGTATCTTGAGTAGGAGTGGACACTAGCTCTTCCTGAACCTGTGCATTAATAAGAATATGAGCAAAGTCTTTTATAGTAAAATACATTAGCTCCCCCTACACATGTACCTGATCAGGTGCAGATACATTTTGAGCAGGAGTGGAAACTGGCTCCCCCTGCATTTGTGCAGGTGTTGACACTTGCTGGACTATAGTTGAGTCTGGCTGATCTTCAACCTGTGTCCTGAGTGGGTCGTCTTGTAGTTGTTCAGGTTCTTGGTTTTGAGTAGGGGATTTCACAGGGGTGTCTGGCCTGTTCTCTTCAGGCACATCCTTGGACAGCACCCTATCCCACCTAGAGAACAGTCTCATATCCATCCTTCTCATATGATTGATCTTAGTCCCTGGCTGTTGCTGCATCACTTCAGGAATCACTCCAGTGAGATATAAGCTCATGATTCTAGCCATGTTAGGCTTCTTGATTCCTTCTTTGAGCTTGTCAAAGAGTACTCCTGACCAATCAGTAGGAATTGTAAAAACTATCCTGGTCATAAGGCTGAACATATAGGCAGAAATCCTATCATGTCCACCTGTCTTGCAGAGGATTACTTTCCCAACAACTTCAGACAAGAATTTCCCTTGCTGATTCATACCCTTCCTGTTGAATGCAGCTCCAATCTTCATACTCGAGTCCAGTCCACACCATTGAAGGGCTTCCCTTGTCTTAGAACTAGGAACTTCCTCTTCATTCTCAACTACTTGTAATTGAAAGATCTTTCTCAAAGTTCTTGGAGTAATCTTCACCTTAGTCCCTTGAACATTGGACTTAATCTTGAGGCCTGTTGAGTGGACTGATGCAGAGATAAAGAACTCGTGCACCTCCTTCTTCCAGATTTTAGTTGGCTCTGAGATTAGAAATTCTAACCCTGACTCGGAGAGGAGGGTGATAACCCCTTGAACATCTGGCGGCAAATCTGCAAAGGCCTGGCGCACCAACTCATACCCCTCATTGACGTTGTCTTCCATCCTTGGCGCCATCGATTCGTCGAGAAAGCTTGAGAGAAGAGAGAAAGATAGACTGTCGACACAGGGTTTTAGTCTCGAAAACCTTGGAAGCGTGTCGACAGAAAGCGTTTTTCACCTATTTATACCTTCTGTTGAAAGAAGTTCAAAAGGCGCCAAACACAGACTAAATGTGTCGACACAGACAGAATGTGTCGACACAAACTTCTATTGTCTCGACATTACTTCAGCTTACTATGTGTCGACACCAATTTGTGGTTATGTCGACACCTTGGATACATAATAGATAGACAGAAATTCTGTGTCGACTCTAAGGATAAGTGTCGACACATATTCTGTAAGTGTCGACACCATTATCCTGGTTGAGTCGACATTACATTTCTGGTTAAGTCGACAATATAACTCTTAAGTGTCGACACATATTCTCTGTGTCGACACAATATTTCTGACTTGTCGAAATTATTTTTCTGAGTCGACACATAATTACTGAATGTGTCGACACATTCTTACTTAGCCAATTTCTGTTGGTTCAACACCACTTGTAAGTGTTACTTCAATGTGTCCTTTTTAACACTTGATTATGTTGTTATTACTTTTACTTACTTACATACCACTTCAATTGCATTGTTAATGATTTTGTTAATACATTAATCAATGGTTAACATACCTAATTCAATTTTGAATTTATTGAATTTGGTTTCATCTAAAGGCTTAGTAAATACATCTGCTATTTGATAATCTGTTTTTACAAATTCCAATGAGATGTCTCCTTTTTCTACATGTTCTCTAAGAAAATGGTATTTGATTTCTATATGCTTAGTTCTACTATGAGAAACTGGATTATTAGCAATAGAAATAGCACTCTTAGAATCACATAAAAGAGGTGTTCTACTTACCTGAATACCATAATCCTTAAGCTGATGTTGCATCCATAATAGCTGTGCACAGCAGCTTCCAGCAGCAACATACTCTGACTCAGCTGTGGAAATTGCCACACTGGTCTGCTTCTTACTACTCCATGATATTAGTCTTCCTCCCAGGAATTGACAAGTACCTGTAGTACTTTTCCTGTCCTCTCTACATCCTGCAAAATCTGCATCTGAATAGCCTGTTAGTAGAAAATCTCTATTCCTAGGGTACCAAAGACCTAGATTAGGAGTGCCCTTTAGATATCTCAGAATCCTTTTGACTGCAGTATAATGAGATTCTTTAGGGCAGGCTTGGTACCTAGCACAGACACATGTTGCATACATAATGTCTGGTCTACTAGCAGTGAGATATAGTAGAGACCCAACTATTCCTCTATACAATGATTCATCAACAGGTTTACCTGTCTCATCTTTGCATATAGGCATACTTGTTCCCATAGGAGTTCTCATGGTGGAGGATGACTCCATACCATATTTCTTAATTAATTCTTTGGTGAACTTAGACTGGGATATGGACAATCCATCATCAGTCTGTCTTACTTGGAGTCCCAAGAAGAACTTAAGTTCTCCCATACTGCTCATCTCAAACTTCCCTTGCATAAGTTTGGCAAACTTTTTACAAAGGTTGTTTTCAGTAGATCCAAATATTATGTCATCAACATAAATCTAAACTAAGATGATCTTACCTTTTGATTCCCTAAGGAATAGAGTTTTGTCTATCTTTTCTCTTGAGAATTTATTCTCAATGAGGAAGGTAGACAGGGTTTCATACCAAGCCCTTGGAGCTTGTTTTAACCCATACAAAGCTTTCCTAAGCTTATACACAGAATCAGGTTTAAGAGGATCTACAAAACCTGATGGCTGCTCTACATATACTTCTTCTTTAAGGTCACCATTCAGAAATGCTGACTTCACATCCATCTGGTATACTTTGAAGTCTTGGTAGGCTGCATAGGCAAGGAACATTCTGATAGCCTCCAGCCTTGCTACTGGAGCAAAGGTTTGATCAAAGTCAATCCCTTCTTCCTACCTGTATCCTTTTGCAACTAACCTTGCTTTATTCTTCACTATTATCCCACTTTCATCTAGCTTGTTCCTATAGATCCACTTGGTGCCAATTATGTTGTGGCCTCTTGGTTTAGGAACAAGCTCCCAGACTTTGCACCTTCTGAATTGATTCAGCTCCTCTTGCATAGCATCAATCCAGTGCTGGTCTTGGATGGCTTCTTCAAACTTCTTAGGTTCCATTTGAGACAAGAAACTTGAATGCAAAACTGTGCTTTGATTTCTGCTTCTAGTTTGCACTCCTTGTCTTGGATCACCAATTATCTGATCAGCAGGATGATCTCTTAGATATCTTATAGCTGGAGGAAGATTCCCTTCAGGTTGAGCATCTCCAACTTCTTCATTCTGCTGAACCTCTTGGTTTTCATCAGCTTCCATTATCTCTTGTACTCCTCCTGGACAGCAGCCTTCATTTTCCAAAGCTCCATCTTCCTTTGAAGCTTCAGCAATGAAGAGCTTGTCCATCCTCTTGCTTATACCTGTTGAGTCATTTGATCTACAAGACAACTCACAATTGATTAATCTTGTTTCATCAAATACAACATGCACAGATTCTTCAACAACTTGAGTAGTTAAGTTGAAGACTCTATAGGCCTTACTATTTGTGTTGTACCCAACAAATATCCCATCCTGGGATTTGGCAGCAAACTTAGTCAAATATGACTTGCCATTGTTAAGTATATAGCACTTGCAACCAAAGATCCTAAAATAGGATAGATTTGGTTTTCTGCCTTTCACAATCTCATAGGGAGTCTTTCTGTGGCTTTTGGTGATAGAAGCCCTATTGATGACATGACAAGCAGTGTTAACTGCCTCAGCCCAGAAATATTCTGGGAGAGAGGTGTCACTCAATAGAGTTCTACCAGCCTCAATTAATGTCCTATTCTTTCTTTCAGCAATCCCATTTTGCTGAGGTGTTCTTGGAGAGGAGAACTCTTGAAAAATCCCAAAGTCCTCACATAATCTTATCATGCTTTCAGATTGAAATTCAGTACCATGGTCACTTCTGATTTTGACCACTGTACTATTCAGTTCATTCTGAACTTGCTTTACAAAATTAAGTAATACACTTGGGGTTTCAGATTTTTGTCTCAGAAATAACACCCATGTAAATCTAGAATAGTCATCTACAACCACAAAGGTGTAGACCTTCCTACCTAGACTATGAACTGGCATAGGACCAAAAAGATCCATATGCAAGAGGTATAAGCACCTCACAGAATCCTTGTTTTCAAGGCTTTGAAAGGAGGATTTTGTCTGCTTTCCTTTTTGACAAGCTGAGCATATCCCTTCCTTTATACACTTAATTTGAGGTCCATTCCTCACTAGCTCTTTACTAAAGAGTTTGCCAATTGTCTTGTAGTTTAGATGAGCCAATCTCTTGTGCCACTTAACACAATGAGAAGCATTGTCATCAGCTACAAGACAGATGGGAGAAGCCTTATTCTCACATTCAAAATTAAGACAATATACATTTCTCTTCCTATACCCAGTTAGTATGATCTTTTGATCACTTGACCTCTTGATATGACATCCATCTTTAACAAATGAAATGTCATATCCTAAATCACTTAGCTGGCTTATGCTTATTAGATTATGTTTCAAACCTTTTACATAAGCCACTTGAGTGATAGTAATTAGGTTAGAAGAAATGTTACCAAACCCTTTGATGACTCCTTTTTCAGATCCACCAAAGATCACTTTAGATCCATCTTTGATAGATGAATACTCCTTCAGCAGCCCCTTTGTTCCAGTCATGTGCCTGGAACAACCACTATCCAAGTACCATATAGGGGCATGGTTACTTGGATTCACCTGCAATACAGAATTACTTACCCTTAGAATCCAAGTAAGTCTTGGGTCCTTGGTTCAGGTTAGCATTAATAAAGCTATCATAACCTCTTCTAACAGATAGACTTTTATTCTTTATAATACTTGTGTTATACCAGCAGTCTAATGCAAAATGGCCTCTCTTGCCACAGCACCAACATTCAAACTTATTGTATCTAGATCTAGCTATATCTTTGTCAAAGGAATTACTGTTCATTGCTGGTGCTGTTGCAACTTCACCTACTGATTTCTTAAAACCATTGGGTTTATGACCATAGGTAGGCCTGCTTGCATTTACACCCTTGTTCTTCAGAACATTAGTCTTAATATGACCTTGAATGTCTTCATGATCATATTTGTTAGAAGGCACTTTCACTTTACTAAACTTTATGGGGACTGAAAGGTTTAGAGGCTGAACAGGAGCTTTGCCTTTCCTCTTGAATCTGCCAGCCCTGGAGTTACCTTTAAATCCTAATCCAGCCTTACCCTTTTGAGTGATAAATTCATCTATCAAGGGTAAGAAAGATTTTGGCTTAGAGTAACTAGCCACTAAATCCCTTTCAATTCTAAGTCTGGCCTCCAGACTCTTCACTTGATCATTAGTATAATTAATTGTGCCCATCTGAATAATAGTTATATTTTTCAGCTTGGCAATTTCATTTAATTTTTGATCAATAACTTTTTCTAACTCAGTTGTAGCAATCCTTAGTTCAGCAATTTCCTGGGCCTGAGATTTAACCAGGTTCTTGCTTTTCTTAAGGGCCTGCAACAGGTCCCCATACTTGTCTATCAATTGATAGACATCTCCTTTAGATTCAGATGCATCTACATCTGTTGATGCAGATGTAGCTGATTCTTCACTTGTACAACAAACAGAGGTATTAGAAGGACATTGTACCTTATTATGACCAGACTGATTCTGGCATATGTCCTCTTCTGATCCTGCCATCAGCCCCATATACTACTGATCCTTTGGTTTATTGATGGAGTCTAGCAACTGCAGAAACTCCTCTTCTTCAGATGCAGCATATAGTCCAATATATGCTTCAGCTTCAGATTCTGATTCTGAAGTTGACTGGTCTGATAGACTCTTATCTTTCTTAGCTACAAAGGATTTCTCCTTCTTGCCATTCTGATAAGTCTTCTTCTTTTCTGAAGATTCCTTTCTCTTGTCAGGACAATCAGCCACTACATGTCCAGGCCTATTGCAACAATAACAGACATTCTTTGAAGTAGTGGCTTTGATGGGTTTTGATCTGCTCTTCTCTTTCCTTGATGACCTTATCTTCTTATAATAGTCATCAACTTGCTGTGATGGGGAAGGCCTAGGCTTCCACTGCTTCTTCTTCAAGAACCTCTGGAATTGTCTTGTGAATACAGCAAAATCTGCATCTGAATCACAGCTTTCAGAACCCTTGTTTGAACTTTCAGAACTATCTTCTGTAACTTCCTTAGGAGGAGATGGTGATTTCCTCCTATTCTTTCTAGTGGCTTCTGCATTGAATGCCACAGTCTTTTCTCTATGCTCTCCTCTTGAGTTTCTTTCCTCCTCCTTCCTCACCATAAGTTGCATTTCATAGGATAGCAACTTTCCAAACAGGGTTGGAGGAGATATCTCTGCCAATTTAGCCACTTCTCTTATGGCACAGATCTTTGTATCCCAATCCTTTGATAAGGATCTTAAGAATTTGTCATTCAGTTCATAGGTACTGAAGACTCTTCCATAGGATATTAGCTCATTCACAATTCTATAGAATTTCTTATAGCACTCAGTTATGCTATCAGATTTTCCTTGTCTAAAGCTTTCATACTCCTGATTTAGCATAGACTTCCTGTCCAGCCTTACTTCTTCAGATCCCTCCATGTAGACAATCAATGTATCCCACATCTCCTTGGAGGTCTTGCAGTGAATCAGATTCTGAAATGTTGAATCATCTATGGCACTAACAATAATGTTCTGAGCTCTTTTATCCATGGTTGCCAAGATGATTTCATCCTTGGTCATTTCTGAATAACTCTTTGGAGTTTGGATATTTGCATCAAGAACTGATACCTTCATTGGAATGAAGGGGCCTTCCTGTACTGTGATGTAAATTCTTGGGTCAGATGCTTCCATAAACAGTCTGACTCTTTCTTTCCAGATACCAAAGATTTCCTTCCTGCATATGGGTAATTTCATAGACCCTAGCTCCTTATGATTCTCTTCAGAACCCATCTTCTTGAATCTTGAATCTGCCTTTCAGATCTACCTCAGACTGTTAAGTCCTTTTTGAGGAACCTCCCTCTGATACCACTTGATAGTTTAACTTTCAAGACAACCTAAACACCTAGAGGGGGGGTGAATAGGTTCTACTTGTTTATAAAAACTTTTAGGCAGAATTCAATTTAATGGCTAACACAATAATCACAGCAATCATAGAAAATAAAACATCACAGATTGCACAATGTTTTATAGTGGTTCCCCAAGGTCTGGGTACATCCACTTTCCCCCTTCACCTATCTAGCAGTATGCTAGATTCGGCCAAACTTCCACTAATCTCAGATCAACAGATCCTACAACTCAAAACCCAACTGGTTCCTACAACTCAGGCACAACAGCCCTACCTCAGCCTTGCCCCAAGGCCTACAACTCAGAGAAGACCCTTCTCCTACACTCAGGCACACAGCCCTACCACTCAGAGTACAACACTCCTACACTCAGCCTTTATAACATAGGCTTACAACTCAGATCTGTGTAAACAGATCCTACAGAAATATAGAAAAGATTATCTAACTGTCTTGCCTAAATTGAGAGAGAGAAGGCCAAGACAATTCTTGATCAGCTGATGAAAACAACTGTATCTGAGCTTTCTTCAAAGCTTCTTGAATATGAACTTAGCTGAGTTGATTTCCAAACAGCTTCTTGAGAATCCACTGGTGGTTTCTTTCTTCTTCTTCAAATTCTGGCTTGATCTCTCTCTATCCAGCACTTTGAATGATTCTTCTAAATTCTGATTAGAACTCTTCTTTGATCTATCTTTAGATAGTCTTCTTAGATCTTCCGGAGAAGATCTTCTTAAGTGCCTAACACTTTCTTGAAATGAATTGGATTGTAATCCTTCTCAACTTTTTGATTCTCAACAATGTATTTCAAAAGGTTATTTTCTCCTTCTGAATCTGTCTATTTATAGACTTCCTTCATGGTAACCGGCTGATCCAGTTTCTAACCGTTTTCTGACAAGTCTGACAGTTTCAGTTAACCGGTGGCAACCCACAGCTGTCAAGTCTTCAAACAAGTCCTGTGCCTTAGTCTTGAACCACAAGCTGTCGAGACAGTCTGTCAGAAAGTGTCGAGACCATCTGTCTATCTGTGTCGACACAATTGACTTTGGTGTCGACACAGTCTTCAGTGATGTCGACTAAGTTGCCTTTGAGTCGACACAGCTTCTTCTGAAAATAACTTGTTCTTGACCCTTCAGTGTGTCGACACAATCTTCTTTTAACTCTGCTGTAATGTGTCGACTTAATCACAATGTGTCGACACATTCTGCTGGTGTAGACAAACTTGAGGTCGACTATATTCTTCTGTGTCAACACATACTGCTGGTGTCGACAAACTTGAGGTCGACTATATCCTTTTGTGTCGACACATTTTCCCAATGTTGAGGTCGACGCTTTTCTTCTGTGTCGACACAAATTCCCAGTGTTGTGTCGACTTACTTCTTCTGTGTCGACACACTTTCCCAGTATCATTGTAGACTAACTGCTATGTGTCGACATACTTCCTCTGTGTCGACACTTTTTCCCAGTGTAGTTGTAGACTAACTGCTATGTGTCGACACTGCTTCCCAGTGTTGATGTCGACTAATTTCTTCTATGTGTCGACACATCCTTCTCTGTGTCGACACTTGGACTTAGAATTTTTTTCTGCATACTTTATCAATTCTTCACCTGCACATATCAACTCAAAAACAACATCAAATACACCTTGATGTATATCATTGAGCTAGGTTGGGCTTCTTCAAATTAGGTACACATTTTCCAATGTACCCAACAGTTACCCAACCGGAATGGATGATTCCGATTTAACTCTCTTTGGATCGCTCCGTTCCGGATCCACCGAAAGCGTGCCGGTTGGAGGGAAACTCCAAGTTCTTCGTTGCCTTCGGACGTCGTTGAAGTTTCACAAGATTCACCACAAGCTTTGGCCGATTCTTCTCTTGGATTAGAGGATGGGGCTGATTTGGATCTCACCAAAGGAATCGGTTTTTGGGAAGAGGATATATGTGATGGTCAGGTTTTGTTGAGAGGGATGAGGACGGTTTTGTGGAGGAGAGGTGATGGTCGGGTTGATGTTGAAAGGGGGGCTCGGGTGTGGTGATGGAGGTGGAGGCCGGCGGCTAGGGGAGGTTGCAAGTGGTCGGCCTTCTTGAAGATGAAGAGGAGGGCTCGGTTTTTGGAGAGGGATTGAAGGTTATGGTTGATTATTGGAAAGGAGGAGGTGGAGGTAAGGAGGAGGCCGAAATAGGGAGAGGAAGGAGAGGGGTGGCCGGCGGCCAAGGAGGAGAGGGGGTAGGGGAGCCGAACTCCAAGAGGAAGAGGGAAGAGGGAAAACCAATTTAGGGTTTCAATTTTATTTCATTCATTCACTAAATCAAAATCCAATACAACATAGCCTTATATAGGCTTTACAAAGACAAGGGTTATAAGCACCCCAAATATGGCTAAACAAAGGCCAAAATGAAATGACAAATAATTAAAACTTTTGGCTAAACAAAGGCCAAAATGAAATGACAAATAATTAAAACTTTTGGCTAAACATTGGCCAAATAAAAACATCATTAAAATCTGAAATAATATTTAAAATGACGCGGCGGAGATTCAACATGACATTGGCGGAGATGTTGACGCGGCCATGGCGGAGGATGTCGTGACAAATCTTCATCTCGAGGCGGCAAAGGAACATCAAGCTTGAGTCGGCACCCACATAAACCGGTTCACCATAATCATCTGGAAGGGGATCTTCTTCGGCAACATGACGTGGATCTTTGACATGTACCGGATCCGCAGGATTCAGTACCCTACTCACTGGTATCTGGTGAGTTTTCCCCAACTCTACTTCCAAAGATCTGGCCGACTCCACCAAGGCTCGGAATCCCAATAACTTTGGTCCTAGCAGTAGGATTCGAAACTCGCTATGCAAACCATTATAAAATCTATCGACTATAAATTGCTCGCTTTCCAACACAAAGCCTGGGAAGCGCCTTATCATAAGGAATGCCTGCAAATATTCGCCGACGGAGTGCGCTCCCTACACTAAAAGCATGTTCACCTGCTGCCCCAATGGTCCTCTAAATGTCATTTGCTCCATCACACCACCCAGTGTCGAGGACACCTCTGGGACAGAGGGTTGCACATTCCTTCTATGATGTGCGTTGGTCACCGCGAACACCGCCTCAACTACCCTTCTTATGGTTTCCATAGAAAGAGGGGTCTCAGGCACGTCGTTGGGTGCAATACCTTTCTCAGAAAGCATGCGTTCAGACTGCCACACATCACTCCCAGACACCTATAGTCGTATAAAACATCAATAAGTGACCGAACAAAATTGCAAAAAGCTATTATAGGAACACTCAGGTTCCTCAAACATGTGTATTTTCATTCCTAAGTGGACATTCATAGGTTCTTTTCATGTTATAACGATGACGCACACACATGTATTCACCACCCCTTAAAGTGAATTCGTCCACGAATTCATTTAAGCCTGACCGAAACCGGTAGTCTGATACCAAATTATAACACACCTATCCGTCACAAAGCATATAGCAGTAGGTCCGGCCGGGGCCTGATTCCATATAACACGGACAGACCGATGAGTTACTAGATGAAACCATTCAACCAATACACACGTCCTACACAGAGCATCTAGCGGAAGCAATTATTAAGTTATGAAGGCAAGAACCCAGCCACTAGCACGAATATCCACTAACATAACCTAGTAGGAATGAACTACAAAATAAACAAAAGTACTGGCCTTATGGCCTTACAATAGTTCACCGTATTTCAATAGTGTTTTACAAACTTTGGCTCGCAGGCCGGCCACACATGAATCAAATAAGTAAAAACTCAAAGCCTTTAAGGCCCGGCTCAGCAACAAGGGCTTTGGCCCGCTTTTTACCACTCGGCTCTGCAGCACCTGCAAGCACAATTCACCGCAACTGTGGCAAACAAGAATAATGGTCAGCTAAAGCCGACCAAATTATAACAATTCTGCCCCCAAACTTGGGGCGGCAAAGTTCCTTCCCTGCACTTGTTAGATTAACTAGCAATATAGTGAATAAACACAACATCACAGGTTCAGGCTCACACGGCCACACGCCCCGTGCTCTCAGGGCACTAATTCGGTGAACCCGGTCAAAACCACGGTCTCAGCACCATCCCTTGGACGGCAAATCTCGTGAGCATTTAGTCTTTCCGACCTAAGCCTAAGACTTGCACGACTATGCCAGTGGCAAGACCCTTTTTCAGGTATCTCTCACCAAACCACATAGCCCGGGTCTGGTTCCACAAGCTCGTTGCTCACGCCGCACTGTCAAACTTAAGACAAGCACGCGGGTCAAACTTCATCGGATCCCAAATTTGTTCATACGACCACATAACCCAATTATGTTCAAAGCCGGCTCCCAGGCTGCCAAGATAACCCAGTTATGTTCAAAGCCGGCTCCCAAATCTGTTCATACAACCACATAACCCAGGTCTCCTCCTAGGCATTATAGGAAAGACCCTCCTCCTCCTCCTCCTCCTTCTTCAGGTGCCTCTTGGAAATATTACTCAAAACACTTCTTCAGTGACCAAGACATATCAAAGACATTCCAGGCATGGCAGTCAGCAATCTTCTCAAAGCCATCCTCCTCCAGCTTCAACCAAGAGAACTCCTACAGACAATATTGATGAATCAAAGCAGGACTCTAGTCCAAAAAGGCCAGAGTCTCCTCCAATTCCTTTTGTAGATCCAGAACAGGAGATCTCTGCCAAAATGGCTAGATTTCATGAACTGATAGGACTCTCATAGATTAACCAAGCCAAAGCTGAAGGAAAGGATCCTTCTCTATTTTCAATAATGTCATCTTTCAGAAAAGAAGAACTAGAAAAGGTATGCAAAAGCTAATAAATTCTTTAATATTGATGATTATATGAAACTACACCCAGAAGCTGTAGTGCCCAGAGCAACTTCTCTCAACATTATTGGTGCATCTGACATGATCATGTCAAAGAGAGAAGCTGCTAATCCAAACAGAGAAATCATATTCAAGCAGCCTGCTGAGAAGTCAGAGAAAGCTATTCCTAAATAGAAACAGTGATTTTGTTACTGTGTTGTTCTTACTTTTGAACTCTATTCTATTTAATCATGAAGCACATCTTATAAATATATGTTGAATGTTTTATTTATGTTAGATATATATTTTCTTGCTTTATGATTGCTTCTTTTATTGTGTTAGTGAGCTCACCCAAATAGGGGGAGATTGTTGGATCCCTTGTTGGATTTGGGCTAGGTTCACTAAATTAGGTTAAGTATGACCCTCCTTCTATAGTCTAGGGTCATAGGTCTTCATTAGATTATAGGGTAGGTCAACAAGTCATATTGATCAGACAAAGCCCTCGGAAGAATTATAAGATTGCATAAACCCGAACAACGCAGAAATTTCTTGTTGAAGAAGTCGTTCGACAAACTCTGAAGTGAGCTCGATGATCTTCGTTCTCAGTTCGACGATCTCAGAATCTCTTCTCTGAACTGAGATCGACGAAAGATGAACTGAGCTCGACGATCTCTAATCTTCTATCAGGAATTAGTTCGACGATCTTCTATCTCTGTTCGACGATCTTGGAGCCCAGTATGGAAAGCCGTATTTCAGTTCAAAGCTCTCAGGGCTTAGCTCGACGAAAGAGAGGTTAAGTTCGACGATCCAGGATCTCAGATTGACGAAAATTTCCAGTTCAACATTTCTTTTCTCTGTAGTTATTTCAGATTGACTTAGGCTTATTTTATTGCTTATTTTACTCTCAGTAATTAATGCTTATATTCTCTGAATATAGCCGTTCATATGGCAGCATTAATTACTGGTTTTCACAGAGTTATTATACATCTAATCCTTGGGACAATTAAGGAATTACTTTATTGCTCTTCTAGCCGTTGTCCAAGTTCCAAGATTTCAGCAGTCAATAAAGGCATTCTAATTAAAAGACTAATTTGTTGCAGATGATAAAGTAAAGTTTTTAAAAACAAAGAATAATAAGAAATTATTCAAGAGAAAAAATTCTGTATGGTCTTCATCTAGTGTTCTTCTACCAGCAAGATTTCAAGAGACAATCAACTTCATCTGTCTACAGTTTTCTAGAGAAATTTTTCAAGAAGTCCTACTCACCCTGCAAAGCTCTCAATCTTCCTGGACAGTACTTCATCTCAGGGGGAGCTTTGACACCATTAAGGATCCACAAGCCTTCTAAGTTGTTTTGAGAAAAGAGAAGACAACATATAGTTTCTATTTTCTTCACCCCAATATACAAAGGGTTTCTAACTCCCTTCAAAAGTTAAACACTTGGTTGCAAGTCTCCTGATCAAAAGACTTGATTTTGTTTTTTGGGCACCTGATCAAAAGCCTGAAGGGTTTCCTGATCTACCTGAATCGGATCTTGTGGGGAAATGGCACCTGAGCAAAAACCTGATTGGTGGAGGGGAACCTGATCAAAAACCTGAGTGGTTTCCAACCAGGGTGGTAGAAGAGTGGATGTACCCAAGTTTAGGGGAACCACTATAAAATTCTTGTGTCATCTGTGATGCTCTCTTATTTTTATTGTGTACTGCTTGCTGAATAGTTTAGTTTTATTTCTACACTACCTGAT
This sequence comes from Platanthera zijinensis, assembly GCA_039513925.1. NCBI lineage: Eukaryota > Viridiplantae > Streptophyta > Magnoliopsida > Asparagales > Orchidaceae > Platanthera > Platanthera zijinensis. Next base: position 205,718,336 of record CM077080.1, read on the forward strand.
AAAACATATAAGTATTACTATTTCAATTCCACAATAAAAATCAAATAAGAATTTAAAATACTCTATTCACCCCCCCCCCCCTCTAGAGTTAAATAGATTTAACCCCTCAGGTGGTATCTTTCATACCATCTTTCAATCAAGTTTGGAATGATACAACAAGCTGTGACTATTATATCATCAAGTTTGGAATGATATAATTAATAATCATAATATCAAGGCAAATATCAGCAACTTAAGTATTCCTTTTTGGAATGATATCCAAATCATCCTTTGAATGAGATAATTGCGAAAACCATCAAGTTTGGAATGATTGATAACTATTCATCTTTAGCTTTCATCAAATAGCATCTGAAATACTTCAGTGTTCTCAACTCTAGATGCTTGAATGTAAGCAGACTACGGTTCTATAATTTAAAACATAAGAAAGGTATTAAGTCCTATTAAATGGACTTTAATCTCATCTCCCCCGATGTTTTAGTTGTTAGAACCTTACATAAGCCCTTTGTAAGGACATCTGCTACACTATCTTTTAATCTCACGTCCAAAAGAGAGATTATCCCCTAACTAGTGAGATAGGTCAACTAGGCTTGTTTTATCCTTAGTTGTCTTCGCTTTCCATTGAACAACGTATTTGTAGCAATGACTTTTGTGGCTTGATTGTCACAATATAACGAAATAGAGTGCATTTTCAGACTCGGCATTGGAATGTCCATTATCATATCTCTTATCCACTCTGCTTCTTCTCCAGCTGAAGCGAGAACATAGAGTTCTGATTCCATAGAGGATAGTGCAATGCACGTCTACCTCTTTGCCTTCCAAGCTACTACTGCTCCTTCTAGTGTAAATATAAAACCACTAGTGGATCTACTATCAGTAATTTCTGAGCACTAGGAGGCATCAGAATACCTCTCAAGCACAGGAGGATATCCACTGTAACATAAAGCATACTTCTCAATATACTTTAAATATCGCATTAGCCTTTCTAAGGCATCCCAGTGGTCCTTCCCAGGGTTACTTGTGAATCTACTTAACATGCCGACCGTAAAGGCTATGTCAGTTCTAGTACAGATTGTAGCATACATAAGACTTTCTATGATTTTGGATTAATCAAACTGTCTAATAGGTGAACCTTCATTCGGTTTCAGTCTATTGTTGTAGTCGTATGGAGTCTCAATGTTCTTGTTATTAACGTAACCTCACTTCTCAAGTAGATTTCTAATGTAGTGACTCTGACTTAGGGTAATACAATTTTCAGTGAAGCTCACTTCTATTCCTAGGATGGTTTTCACCACACCTAAGTCTATCATGCTAAATTGTATCGTCAAGTCAACTTTCACGTCTTCCACCTCAGATTGATCAGTGTCCAGAATTAGCATGTCATCAACATACAAGCAAATAATTATCTTTATCTGAACTTGTTCTTACGTACAGACATTTATCTGATATGCTAGATTTAAAACACATGTCTTTAACACAAGTATAAAAATTTTCGTGTCACAATTTAGGTGCTTGCTTCAATCCGTAGAGTGACTTAATCAACTTCATTTTCTGACAGCGATTTTTCTGGCGATTGCGAGGAAGGAGCCGGATCTCGCGGCTATCGTGTATTTACCACCGCTCAAGGTCAGGATTTGAGCATGTTGTCGCCGGAAGGGAAAGATCCTGTCATAATTTTCAGTCATGTTGCCGATTCAGGAACTCTGTGTTGATAGAGAGGAAGATCGAAGATCGTGAAGGAGGGCTTGTTATTACCAGATCCTTTTGGCCTAAGGAGTTATTGCCTGAATCTGTTTTCTGTTTCCTCCAAGAAAAGATCTAGGGAGGATAGTCTTCATTCTTCAAAAATAACATAGAAGGAATCCAGTGATATCAACTTCTCCACTTAGTTTCAATTTATACCTACATTAGCTGCTAATTTAATTTCAATTAGTTTGTTATGCGATGCTGAAGATAAATCAATTTTCCAACAAGACGTCGATAGTACTCTGGATTTAGAAGAAGAAGATCAGTGTCAGAGGCATGAGCACAAAGCTTGTCATTGACATTCATAGGAGTATCAATCAGCTTGCATCCAAAGTAGCCAGCATCCTGGAGAAGGTCAAGATAGTACTTTCGTTGGGATAAAAAAGGGCAACACCAACAAAAACTTCGAGAATGTTAGTGCGCTCGAAGCATCTCGTGTGCCCGTCAAGTTTGAAACAACCTCCATGTTGCCCCCAGCAGGGATAGTTATAGGCGTAACCCAAAATCCCCGACGACAGATTATTGGATGACATCCGGATCCTAACCAAATCCGTTAAACATTTTTCACATCTATTCAATATACATCAACAATGTTTTGGCTACCTCCCACAAAAGGATATCCCCTAACATGGTCCAGCTTGCTCTCCCTGGAAATTTCAACATCTTGGAGGATGTAGATGACAGTCGCCTCTACCATGCCAAATAAGTAGTCAAGGACCTTTGGTGGATGTATAGACATAGCCCAACATTTTATAGGTAACTTTAGAGTTAGTCATAGCCTCATAGGGCCACATAGAGTTTTAGGTTTCCAACCATGAAGCGGTTGACCTCTCATTCTGTCTCTAGCTAGGGCAAGGATTTTCCCGACAAAGGCTCCGTTTGGGGGGACTTATTTTCACCGGTCAAGCGGTTACGACCGCATGTACCGGACCCTAAATTAGGGTCCGATACATGCGGTCGTAACCGCTTGACCGGTGAAAATAAGTCCCCCCAAACGGAGCCAAAATCTTCGAGTCCAACCATGGTGATCGTTCTTGATCGCTAAATATTTTTACAAAGATCAAGAATACACGAATGCCTACGTTGTAATCGGACATGTGCTTGGCTACCCGCAACATATTCTAATATCACACACATCTAAGTTACAATTGCCATCAACCACTCAACAGTAGGATTTTTAAAGTTGCCCTGATCGTTAAATTTTTGTCTTTCTGAATTTTCTCCCACAAAATTATGTTATTTAGTATTTACTGTGTTTGTGTTCTTTTTTTAAACCCATAAGCTATAGTAATTAATTCTACTATCTTACGAGAAATTTCAAGTTAAACCATAGTAATCAATATTAGAGAATAATTCTTACCAGCTATTTTAATAGGAAAAAATGGCAGTCGTGCATAAAAGTCCGACCGGGACGGACTTGGACCAGGCTTTTTACCAACCGGGCCCGGCCTGGGCCCAGCTTGAGTCGGGCCAGGCCGGTCTCGAGCTCCATCTCAAAGAGGGAGCCCGATAAGACCCTCAAGGCTAGAAAGGGCCCGGGCTGGCCTGATTTCCAGGCAGGATTAAAATCCCGCATAATTGGCGGGATTTCTAGGCCTATTTAGGGGCGGGATTAAAATCCCGCCTAATTGGTGGGATTTTCTGCCAGCCCGGGCGCCAGGCTAGTCTTTTCCTGGCTCCCAGACTTTGCCCGGGTCGGGCAGCGAGCTGTTCAACCGATTAAAATGGGGGTCGGGTAAGGCCCCCAAGCCCAAACTTGACCCGGGCCGGGCCTAGTCGGTGTTTTTTCGAGACGGTTCCGGACTTTTTGTACACACTATAAAAAAAGGGCGTGATAGTTACTTCAAAAAAAATATTAAATTAAACATCTCACTATTGTAACAATTGGCAATATGAATTTTCAATTCACTTCATAGTACAAAATGTCACATAAACTGCAGGCACATGGCCAGTACCTATTTTGTGCCCTACCAAAGTCTAGTCACTTTATGCCCAAGGCTTCAATTATATAACAATTATGTATTTAACAAAATTAGTAAATTAAATGCTAAGGAAGGTTAAAATTGAAAAAGAGATATTGTCATTATATATTGGTTAATTGCAATAACTTTTCATGATTGGTGGGGATGTACTTGCATTATATTTATGTAAAATAAAAATAGCGGTCTCCTTTAAATCCTTTTAATTATTTTAACACCTATATTTTAATTATGATTAAAATTCACAAAATTTTTTTAAATAGTTTATTTTTTACGAGAAAAGAGTCAACGAAAGAGAGATATTTTATTTAGCAGTATATAAAAATAGTATATATATATATATAATTTTTTAAAAAGTGGTTTATTAATTAATTCTTGCATATTTTTTATGAATGATTTTTAATTGAAAATGAAAAAAAAAACTGATTAAAAATAGAGCTGAAATGCATCAAAATGCTTATGGTGCTAGAAAAGAGGAAATGAGGCTTGTGTATGGGAAAACTCCAGGTTTTAAAAACTAGATCGGACCGACCGGTCCAACCGGTCGGACCGGTCTCGTAAACCGCCTCAGCTAAGAACCGGCTAGGAACCGGTAAATCGGAAATCGGGCCAGTTATTTGGCAACAGGGCAGGCCAAATACAAGTGTTTTCGGAATTTTTTTTTATAAAAAAAAAACATAGTGCTGAGATTTGAACCCAAGACCTTTCCTATTAATGAAGTGATCATGACCAATCCACCAACTGCTTCTTATTTTTCAAAACAAAACTATTATTTATATATATAAATGTAATAACAGATTTTTATTAAAAATATAGACCTAGAATATAAACAAAATATATATTATTAAATTAAGTATAAAAATAAATATTATTATTAATTAATTAAAACTTAATTAGAATATTATTATTTAGGTTAAATAAAAATATAAATTTTCAAAAAAAATTTAATATCATTCGAATTTTGTTACAATATTTATTACTACGTACGATTTCTATTATATATATATTATAATTATATTATTTAGTGATATTTGAGCTCAATTTAATATTTACACGATATGTAATATGTTATAAATTTATAACTAATATTATATAATATGTTATTATCTTACATCCCGGTTCAACCCCGGTCTGACCGGTCCAACCGATCGGACCTTGAACCTTTGAACTCACCGGTTCATCCTCCGGTCCGGTTCTTAAAACCTAAAACTATTTGGCCTCACTTTTTTATATACTTGCAGCACGTATGGAGAATCAAACAGAAAATGAAAATTTCGGATATTTTTTTTTCGCAAAATAAGTAATAAAATTAAAAGTATTAATACATGTATTTTTACGGTTATTTTAAGTGCTTATATGTATATATTTTGAAGTGAAAATACACTTTAAAAAAATGAATTTTTTTTACTATTTTACATCAGTAATTTAAAACTTAAATTACGATCAATTTACAACTATAAATGACTTTGTTGTTGTAATTTTGCACTAAAAAGGAGGCCTTTTGGCAGAACGTACCCCGAAATTTTATGAGTTTGACAAAATACATCCTGAATATTTAAATTTGGCGGAATGCAACCTCGAATTTTAGTTTTTTGGCAGATTGCATCCAGAGCTCATTTTTTAGGGGCTTTTTGGCAGAACGCACCCCCAAATTTCATGAGTTTGACAAAATACATCCCAAATATTTAAATTTGGCGGAATGCACTCTCGAATTTCAGTTTACTGGCAGATTGCACCCCGAGCTCATTTTTTAGGGGTATTTTGGTCTTGGTCTCAACTTAAGCAGATTTGTGGAATATCACCGGGTGAAAGCGGCATTTTCGAACTTGCATTAACGTGTATAATTTATTGTGCCCAGGTACATTTTGAATTTTCGTCTAGATGAAAGGAACGGTGTGAGCACTGTGGATGAGTTGAAATCGGAAGAAGCAGCATCGTGAATGATTTGAAATCAGGAGAAGCAGCGCCGTCAGAGGAGGGAGAGGTTGAAATTGGGAGAAGCGGCGTCGTGGGAGTGGAATTTTTCAGATGAAGCGCCTTCAGGTGAAAGAGAAGATGAAACGAGGAGGAGCGGCATCGTGGGAGAGGCGAAATTGGGAGCAACGCCGTCACGGAAAGGAGGAGGATTTGAAATCGGGAGAAGCAGTGTCGTCAGAGAAGGGAGAGGTTGAAATCGGGAGAAGCGGCGTCGTGGGAGAGTGGAATTTTGCAGATGCAGCGCCTTCAGGTGAAAGAGAAGATGAAACGGGGAGGAGCGGCGTCGTGGGAGAGGCGAAATTGGGAGCAGCGTCGTTATGGGAAGGAGGAGGATTTTAAATCGGGAGAAGCAGCGGCGTCATAGGAGGAAGAGGTTGAAATCGAGAGAAGAGGCACTGTGGGAGAGTGGAATTTTGCAGATGCAGCGCCTTCGATGAAAGAGAATATGAAACGAGGAGGACGGTGTCATGGGAGGGGCAAAATCGAGAGCAGTGCCATCACGGGAAGAATGAGAAGCTGAAATCGGGAGTGTGTTTTAGCAATGAGCAAACCTAAAACCCCAAAATGAGAGGAAATGACCGAAATACCCTAGCTGGGGGTGCAATCTGCCAATAAACTGAAATTCGATGGTGTATTCCGCCAAATTTAAATATTCGGGTGCATTTTGCCAAACTCATGAAATTCGGGGGTACATTCTGCCAAAAAGCCAAAAAAAGATTCCGCAGGATCCACTCTATGCACTGCACGTACAAAAATTTTACTAGATACTTAGACCATGAAATAGGTGTCATCAAATATATAAGGTAAAAATTTTATTCCAACCGCGGCCTCCCCCCTCCGATTTCAAAATCCCTCCTCCTTTCGCCACCGAAGCAAAACGTCAAACCAAACAAAGCCTAAATACCCACTGTGCATATCCTGGAGCTTCGATAGCTTGCTGAGCTCGTCGGAGTTTTACTGGGGAGTCCATTCCCGTTGAGACCCAAATACTCAAAATTACCAATGTCGAAATAACCATCTGGAATCTCTCCGAAGACGAGGAGGAATCACAAAGCTTGGATGCAGTGGGTTGGAGAAATTATTGTAATAGGCGTCGATCAACCCTAATGTTAGGAGCCCGCTGGTGATATCTAGATACTCAACTAGAGAAGAATTTGTTGCGCGATGTTAAGCAGCCTAGAGACTTTAGGGTAGCTATATTTCGCCGGAGGTGTCCCTTGATATCGATGCCTGGATACCGGCTTACCTTCTATTGTTGACCTGCTTAGAAAAATAGAGGAAAAATTTTCAATCAGAGTATTAACAACCAACCAACGAACCATGACCGACTTTTAAGTAGCACTGTAACGGTTCGGTTTGGTTCGGTTTGTAAGAAAAACCGCAAACCAAACCACACCTATGTGATTCCAAAAATTTGGAACCGAACCGAACCGCTTAAACTTTGAAACCGAACCGAACCAAATTGAATGGTTCGGTTCGGTTTTGATTTTGGTGGTTTAAATTAAGTGATAAAGCTCAAAGATTTATAGATAGAGATCAGAGATAGTACAATGAATGAGGCTCAACCACCCAACATGAAAGTGTTGCCTGAACATTAAGGTATATTAACCTTATTTAAATCATCGACATTGGCTCATGTAATTATTCAAAGAAAAATCTTAAATTTACACATGTGATTCATAAATTTTCAAGTAAAATATTTCAAGAACGAAACGGTGGAAGACTGGAAGAAGCACGTGAATAGGGCAAATTGAGGAGAAGCGGCTTTTCCCCTGCTGCTCTGCTTCTCGCCAGGTGATATTGTCGAAAGATCACACCCGTGCAAAGGTCAAAACCATGAAGCTTATGGTTTAATGTATGGTTTAATGAAAATATAAAATGTAATTAATTATTGTATGATTAACCATATGGTTTAATCAAATTTAATTACTAAATTACTGTTTTTATACACAACGGTTCGGTTAGGTTTGACTCGGTTCGGTTTGCCACCCAAAACCATAAAACGAACCGAACCGTATGGTTTTTCTAAAATCAAAACCGTAACTGAACCGCGGCCTACTGAAACCGAACCAAACTGGTTTTGTTTGGTTCGGTTCGGTTTTGCGGTTAGGTTGGTTTTAACTTACAGGCCTACTTCTAAAAGCGCAGTTTGAAAGCTCCAGTGATGAGTACGCGCGAACATTATGAGTATGCATTTATTGTAACGATTTATAATGCATTAAATGCCCATCGGTTCATGAATCATCCACACATCCTACCCTCTAGTATAAAAGGAGAATAATGGGTGCTTGGAGGGACACACGGGACATAGCCCAGAACCTGCCCCATTATAAGTGCTGACACTAAGCTCGTGTCTTTCTGTCTCAGTTGTTGTATGTGTGCATACCCCCCATGTGGCTGCACTACACATTGTAATCTTTCTAAAAAAATAATAAAGAGAGGCATGTCACAATATAATCATTCGCCACGGCGAGTCCAATTGGGTGTTTTCCGCTGTCAGCAGTCTCCTCCTTCTCACTCTTCTCGCCCTCTCGTTGTCGTCTGTAGGGCCAGTAACCAGTCGCTCGCAAACCACATTCTTTCCTCTATCGAACACCCTTCTCAGGGATAGCGCGTGGAGTGTTGGTGACCAATTTTAGCTAAAATAGAATTTGGTCTGGTGAGCGTGGAGGCAACGATTGGTTAAATTGCCCTCACCGCAAAAGGACAACACTAGTGCTCGCCCCATGACCTTCAAATCCGGCTAGTCGACGAGCTCATCCCTATGGTAGGAGGACAGACCCCGGATCATGACCAACTCGTCAGTCGTGTTTAATTCGACCAACTATTCATGTCGATCAATGAATTGGTGACAAACAAGCGGGGAGGGCAGACCGTCGAGTTCTTGGGAGAGCGCGTGACTCCTGCTAACCCGCCCCGAACTGATTAGACATTGAGCGTGGCCCCCGCAGTCTCTTTCAAGAGACTGCCCAACCTAGGAGGATGTTGGATTTTGACGACCAAGCACCAGTCGAGGGGGTAGAGGTGTTCCCTCTGTTTGCCCTCGAGATTGCCAGGGAGACCGCTCACAATCGATTTCGAGAGCCCCGCCTTCCCCATTTCATGGGGAAGGAAGATCCGTCCTCTCACTTGTAAGCCTTTGATGCTATCGTATCCCCGCAACCACTCTTTAAGGCCCTACACTGCAAGCTCCTCTCCACCACCTTCGATGGGAGGGCAAGGGAATGGTTCCACGACCTTCTCTTGGGCTCGGTCACGTCCTTTCGGGAGCTAAGGATGGACTTCCTACAAAGTTTCGCCACCTCAAAATGACGCAGGGCAGATGTTGACGCCCTTTTCTAGATACAACAACGAGCAAAGGAAACGATGGGACAACATGTATACTGTTTCCAAAGTATGATTATAGAGGTCCCAGACGTGGATCCGCATGTCTACCGATTCGCATTCACCAACGGACTCCGACCCATATTGTTTAAATTCATGATTAGTGAAAGGAAGTCTGGGACTTATGCAGAACTCAAAGAAAGGGCTAACCAGTTCATTGAAGGAGAGTACATCAACGAGGATTTCATTGCTCGTCTCTCATAACTAGGGGAAGCGCTCCCACAGCTCTTCCAATCGCCCCTCAAAACCCCCGCAAAAGAACAACTTCATCCACCAGGAATATCGCCCTTCGAACCAAAGGGGGCGTGATTCTCGTCATAAGGACCATTAGTTTTTGAATAGATGAGAATAGGACACTTTCAGCCGCGACAAGGCAACAACAGTCAACCATTGCTACTGTTTGTAGCATCCCCGGAGCAGTGGGAAAATTAGGTGCAAAAGTACACTTACATTGGGGTCCCAATGGAGGAGGTTCTGGAAATTCTCCAGCACAAACCCAACTTACGACCCCCTAGACCCATGAAGAGAGGACTCAGGAGCAGGAACCCAAATTTTTATTGCAAATTCCACCGTGACGTTGGGAATGATATAGTAAATTGTTGGATTTTCCATATAGTGGTAAAAAATCTATTAAAAGAGGGAAAGTTGGAATATCTGCTGGCAGGTAGTGTAGGTACATGGCACTACCAACTCTTCAAAAAGCCCAGACTGTTTGAGGACAGTGCTACCACTCCTTTATGGAGTTGGCTACACTAGACAGGATCCACGGGGTGTCCAGTTAGGCCCAGGGGACACTCCCTTCTGTTCGACTAGTGTGGGTCATAGAGCCTCGCGTCGTACATCCCAACACCTAGGGCATTGTTGGACCCCAACAATCCCCCCCCACACAAAAAAATGACCCCGGCGTTTTGAACCCGTAACCTCCTCTAATACCACTTGTAGAGGCATGGCCCTACTAACTGTAACGAACCGGGTTTAGGCCCTTTAGACTTTCCCCACAGAATCGCCCGGACAACCAGGCAGCCTAAGGAGAGCCCAAGGCGCCACCGGTGGTACAACAAGAATATTCAAGGCCTGCAGGCCGTACACCCCAAAGCATCTCGCACCTGTTTATCGGCTGCGCGCATTATTGCAACGGGGTTTCGAACTCGAGACCTTGATATGGAGCCTTTAATACCGCTCCTCATCACCAACTGAGGTGCAACTCAGTTGGTGATGAGCTTTGTTAGAAGAGAGCCTTATCAAGGTCTGATGGAGACGTCGGCTCCCAACATGTTGAAGATGATGAAGGCTTGCTCGCGAAAGATCCTTCTCTGTCTCTAACAAAAGACTTGCGTCGCCATGGCGATCGTGTGGAGCGTTGCTACAACCTCCTCCCGAGGCGCAAGACCACCTAATATTAATTAGTTGAATAATTTTAATATTATTTGAATTTATTGTGCTATTTGTTTGGAGCATTTTATTATTTCATTATGGTTTAAAAACATTAGAGTTTATATTTTTAATGTTGGGCTGCATGTAGCCAAAGTATGATGTAAGCCTATATATAGGCATGTAATGTTTTCACTTGGGACAAGTTGAATGAATAAAAATTTGAGAACCCAATTTTCCTCCTCCTGCTCTTAAAATTCGGCCAACCCTAATCCTCCTTCTCCCTAGCCGCCACCTTCTCCTCCTTCCCCCTCTCTCTACCTCTCGGCCAAGCCCTCCCCTCCTTCTTAGCCGCCAACCATCACCCTCCTCCCTCTCTCTCGGCCTAGCCCCTCCCCCCTCCTTCTTAGCCGCTAACCACAACCAACCTGAGTCTCTCTACTCCCCCCTATTCCAGCCGACCCCTCAAAGGAGAAACCCGACCACTTCCCCTCTCTTGGTGGTTAAACCAAGGTGTTTGCAACAAGCTTTCGTGGATCTTGTCCATGGCATGAAGCGACGAAGGAGGACGAGTTTTCCTCCCCATCTGACGTAACTCCGGCGGAACCGTGGAAGAGCGATTCAAGTTAGATAATCGAAATCATCCATTCAAGTTTGGGTAACAAAAATTTCTACCTTGTGTGATTCTTTCCCTAGATATTCTTGTGTTGGAAATTCTTGTTGGATCGTGAGGCGCCCTTAGGGGGTGGGGGTGGGTGAATAAGGGTTAATTAATTTTTCTTAATCAAATAGGTTTTACTTAATGACAAACAAAAGATCACAAGACTAATTTTTCATAAACAAAAATGAACACTTGAATTCTTATAGAAACAGAAACAAAGCCAAATATGAATACAAAGCCAAATATGAATACAATAAATCTCTATAGAGCTAGAGAAAAGGCTTATGAAAAAAATAAAATTTACTTTTGTTTTCGTCGGTCCTTCTACCAAGAACCGGCAGACTAAAGCGTATCTCTCCCTAGATCTTGCTACTAATCTCTCCTATATCTAACCCCAATCTAGACGTTGTACACAAGGCATTGATTTCTCCCTAAGCCGCACAAGGACTTGGACGCCATGCGCAAGGCGGTGATTTCCTCCTAAGCCATGCAAGGACCTAGACGCTATACACAAGGCGGCAATTTTCTCCTAAGGATTACAATGAAAATAATGATAAATATAATCTTTAGAATTGAAAACTCCCTCTTAACAGTGCGCTGAAGATGCTGACGAATCCTTACAAGAAATTCTTTGAGGGTCGCGTACGTGTCGTCAATCTTTCGCGCCTTAACCTTCTTGAGAGTATGGAGGTAATTCTTGATGCTGGAGCTCTCTGGATGAAATGAATAGCAAGGCGTACTCCAGGTAATTCCAAAACGTAATGTCAACTGAAATTTTCATCAATTTTATACTTTGACGATATCACCGATGATAATGAGTGTCGCCGATTGGCAACATCGCATATGCTGACACGTGTCCCACGAAATCACCATTTTCGCACTTCAGATCGAACTCCTCTGAAACGTGCACTGTCGTCTGGTGACATCGATGTCGCGGGGCGACAATGACAAAAACCGTCATTCCTCTTGTCGTGGGCTAGCTATCACTTTCGCTGTCGCTGGATGGCGATACTGGCTATCGCCGGCGATAACGCCTTAGCTCTATTTTTTGTTCCGAATCAAAGCTCTAATGTCACTTTGGTTAGCCCTGTGTTATCTGCACACCAAATGCCCAGTAATCAAATACAGACGAGATTTGTTATTAGCAAACCAAGAAGCGTGGAACGCATGCTCCAACAATCTCCCCCTTTTGATAATAACAAATCTACTTAGACAAAAATCATGAATAACATATTAGGTGATACGATTAGCATGAATAACCTATTAGGTGATACGATTAGCTAGACTACGCGCAGTAGTTATATGTGCACAACCTTCCTTGGATGTAACAAATGAATGGAACACTCCCCCTACACATAGCGCTCCCCTTAAATAAAATACTCCCCCTAAATGTGGCGACATAAATTCTTGAGAATGAATGATTTCGTAATGTCTAAAGTGCAACGTAAATTCTCCCCCTTGGTATTATCAAAAGAAAGCATAAAGATTTGTGGAAACAGAAGAAGAATAGTCAGAATGAGCAAACCAAGTATAGAAACTTTGTATATAAGTGAATAATGAGAGTTATCACTAATATTGATACCAACGTTCATCCAGTTGAATTATAGACACAAACTCTTGTGAGGGCTAAGTGTGAATCATTTTCAGTCCAATTCTCATAAGAAGAAATTTTAGAGAAGATAATGGGGTGCACAAGTGAGAGTTTGTTGATAACATATACTAAGTCCTTACAAGTATATGAATATGTAGAATGTGAAAAAACAATCATAACATAGATGTAGGAAGAACGAGCGAGACTTGCTCCGAGGATTTCATAGCACATTGAAGGAGATTAACCATATATAAATTTACACAAGACACTTTATAATTTTTTTCAAAGGTTCTCAACCTCACAATGCTTATTAAGACTTATCAGGAGGATAAGTAGTGCTTGGTGGATGATCCTTGTCAGCCTAATTAATGCAATCTGGAAACCATCAACAGTTATGATGACTGGTTGAGGTAACCTGATATCCTTTTTTTTGAGTGTTTGTTCTCTTCTCCTTTTTTTTGAGTTTTTGTTCTCTTCTCCTTTTTTTTGATTGGCATGATTAAGGTATCTGAATTCACTTGTGTGATTATACAGGCTAAATTAAATATAAGTAGTGCACAGAAAATAAGGAGTAAGTGAGATCGTTAGCGCTAAATTCTAGTGGTTATGGTAGAACATTCTCAATTCAGATATGCATGAAGGGGAAATCATATGTAGGTTGTCACAAATGTGAGTGAGATGCCATTATCAGAACTAAAATATTTCTCATACTTAGAGGCATACGAAAGATAATTACATATAGAGGCCACTAAAAGAGAGTATAAAATAATAGGAGTTGGTTGAACGTTGTAATAATGAGATTGGTAACTCTTAAGTATGGAATATCCAATGAATCTTGCTTAAAAATGCAAAAATGAAGAGAAAGTTGCCAAATTTTTAAAAAAACACTATCGCGGGCGACAACGGATATCGCCGGTCGCTGACAGTGGGAATTATAAAACGCGGCTTTTTAGGGTTAAGGCTATCGCGGGATCACTTCTTCCTGAACACCTGCGGTGGAAATCACACCCTTGCTACCGGAAATCCACAATCAAGGTATTTTTTATGAAATTTCTCTTTCCTTTATGAAAATTTTTGTGATCAAAACCTTTGGTAGAGGAAATGGTAGAAATAATGGAAACATTTTCATATTTTGGTTGGTTTTATGCTTGTGTTTTGGATTTTTTATGTGAATGTGTGAGAAAAGAAGACATTTGTGAGAGATAAGGGCATAGATCGAAGAACGTAGAGGAGTGGTGTTGTTGTGTAGTGTAGAACACCTAAATCTTGACTGGAATACAAAATACCACACTTAGAGTTCAAGATTTCGAATTTTTACTATCACCGGCGACAGTGAGTGTCGCTCAGCGATAGTGGCTATTTTTTTTCTCATTTGCAGAAATGGCATCCAGTTCTAAAGCACGAAGGAGCACAGGAAGTGACCTGTATTCGTCGTATCACACGTATCCGGGAATTGAGAACGCAATTGTAGGAGTGGGGAAAGTTATTGAATTTGATCCTATCCAGCATGCACACATCCATGACCTATTAGCCATGGCAGGTATAATGTCAATCATACTCCCTGATTCATTTTCATCAGATTTGATTAGGGAGTTTTATAATCAGTTGATGGACCCTAATCATACGGATTTGAATGGTGGAGTATGATATTTGATTCATGGAAAATTAGTAGAAATAACACACCATGACCTTAGGGAGGAGTTTGGCTTGATTGCACATGAGAATATGTTGGATGTGGTGGAGAAATATAGGAAGGATAGAGACTAGACATTACTAAATATGGTGTTACACGGAAACTCCATGAAAACTTTAAACCACTCTACGGATACGCTTACTCCAGATGCACGTTTTGTGTAAGAGATTTTGAGAAATACAGTATTGCTCAAATCCGGTGACACAAGGATGATCGCAGCTCAATTGAGCTATGTGACATATATGATATTGGAGCGAGAACCCTTTGATATGGCAGACTTCATCCTATCAATTATCCGGTACACATTTAGGCTAAAAAGCCCTATGTGGAAAAAATTGAATACACTGCCAATGGGGGCGGTCATTCAACGTATCTTGCTCAAGAAATATTCTGGAATAGATTTAGGTTTCTATTTGCATGACTGTGTGCCCGGTATCTACTATACATGTGGTTCATCGACCTTTGGCCGATCAGCAAGAGGGGGTTCTACACGAAGCAGTGAACCAGTGACTGATATCCGAAACCCACCTATGTCAAGGGCTGGTTCATTACGTGAAAGTGTGGATGATTTGCGAGAGTCATTTGAGGATCATAAGAGAGATGTTAAGAAAATTTTTTCTGGTATTCAAAAGTTCTTTAGTTCTTGACCAAGAGCCTTAAATTGAAGCCAACTCCAGCGGAGGTGGTTGAATGGGAGAATCCAGTTACAGAGCCTCCTCGACAATCTACTCATCTACCTCGTCGTACACAAAGCAGTGGTCAAAGCTCAGCTGAAGGCTAGGATGAATCAAGTGTAGTGGATAGCAGGGATTTCTGAAGAGTTTTGATGAATCTGGACCATTACCTATATCACTTGGCGACAGTCACTGTCGCCGACGACAGTGTTTTGTTATGTTTTTTCATATTTCTATTTAGTATTCTGTGATGTAATATTTTATGAATTTATATGTGATGGTATTATTATTGTAGTGCAGTTTATGACTCGTGAAATTAACAGCTTTCATCATTTTTTTGTTGGTAATTAAGATTAGTTTTTTTAATTTATGTATTAATGCAAAACATTAACTTAATAAATCCAATATTCCTAGTTCTCGTCTAAGATGAGAGAAACGGGAGTCTGGAAGTGGTTTTGTGAATATATCAGCTAGCTGTGCATCGGTGCTTATAAAATTAACCTTAATTGTTTCTTGTTTAATGTGGTCTCTTATAAAGTGATGACGAACATCTATGTGTTTAGATCTAGAATGATGAATACGATTATATGTTAAGTCAATTGCACTTTTGTTATCACATTTTAATTCAATTGATTCATGATAAACTCCAAAGTCCTCTAAAGTTTGTTTCATCCAAAGAGCTTTTGCACAACAACTACCTAGTGCAATGTATTCAGCCTCAGTGGTGGATAGTGCAACATAATTCTGTTTCCTACTTGACCATGAAATTAGTGAAGGGCCAAGAAAGTGACAATTACCACTCGTTCTCTTACGGTCTAACGAACAACCAGCATAGTCTGAATCAGAAAAACCATGTAGTATAAAGGTATCATTATGTGGATACCACAAGCCTAAATTAGATGTACCGATATGATATCTAAAAATTTGTTTAACCGCTTTTAAATGAGACACTTTGGGATTAGCCTGAAATCTAGCACATAAACATACATCAAACATAATATCAGGTCTAGATGCGGTCAAATATAATAATGATCCTATCATTCCCCTATACAATGTTTGATCTATAGAAATACCACTTTCATCTTTTCTGACTTTCAATGAGACACTCATGGGGGTATTTGCTTGTTTTAGATTTTCAAATCCAAATCTTTTTAAAACATCATGAATATATTTCGATTGATTGATAAAAATACCATCATGTTTTTGAGAAATTTGAAATCCAAGAAAATAAGTGAGTTCGCCTATCATGCTCATATCAAACTCATTTTTCATAATTTCAACTACACCATTACATAGGTTCTCGTTAGTGGATCCAAAAATAATATCATCTGCGTATATTTGTAAAACTACAAGGTCATCATGAACATGTTTAATAAACAAAGTATAATCAACACTACCCATTTTGTAACCATTTTTTAATAAATAGACTGTCAATCGATCATACCATGCTCGGGGTGCTTGCTTCAAACCATAAAGGGCTTTTTCTAATTTAAAAACATGATCAGGATATTTAACATCAACAAAGGCAGGAGGTTGTTCTACATAAACCTCTTCTTTAATATACCCGTTTAAAAAAGCAGTTTTAACATCCATTTGAAATAGTCTAAACCGTTTATGGCTAGCAAATGCAAGGAATATTCTAACGGCTTCTAAACATGCTACGGGTGCAAAAGTTTCATCAAATTCTATTCCTTCAATTTGTGAATACCCCTTTGCTATAAGTCTAGCTTTGTTCCTAGTGACCTAGATTCACTATCCATTTTATTTTTGAATATCCACTTAACAACTACAACAGGATGATTAGGTGGTCTTTCTACTAACTTCCAAACCTTATTACGTTCGAATTGATTAAGCTCATCAGTCATAGCTAAAAACCAAGAATTATCACTTAAAGCAGTTTCAACATTTTTAGGTTCTATATCAGAAATAAAACACATATTTGCAAATAAATCATGTAATGATGAACGAGTTCTTACCCCACTTGTTGGTTCTCTAATTACCAAATTGTGTGGATGATCTTTTGAGAATTTTAGCTCAGTTGGAGGCACATATTCTTGCACTTCTTGTTCATTTTCTTTTTCTTCTTCTTTGTCTCCAAGAATTTCATCATCATCCGACTTTTGTAGACGGAATGGCTCTTCATTTTGACCTGTATTATTAGTTTCTACACAAGGGAAAAACTCATCAAATTTAACATGAATAGATTCTTCAACCATGTTTGTCCTTTTATTATAAATCCTATAAGCTTTACTTGTTGAAGAATTGCCAATAAAAATACCTTCATCACACTTTCATCAAACTTGCCTAAATTACCCTTAGTGTTCAAAATAAAACATTTGCACCCAAAAACCTTAAAATAAGACACATTGGGTTTCTTTTGGAAATATAGTTCATAAGGAATTAATTTTAAGAAAGGTCGAAGCACAACTCGATTAATAACATAACATGCAGTACTAATTGCTTCGGCCCAAATTGACTTAGGTAATTTGTATTCTGATAACATAGTACGAGCTAGTTTTTGCAAAGTTCTATTTTTTTTCTCTACCACACCATTTTGTTGCGGTGTGCGTGGAGTGGAAAATTCATGTTTAATACCGAACTCATTGCAGAAGGATAAAAATTTTTCATTATCAAACTCTCCTCCATGATCTAAACGAATGCATTTTATTTTCAAATCAAGTCCATTTTGAACACATATACATAATTTGGAAAACTCTAAAAATGCATCAGATTTAGACACTAAAAAGATTGTCCAACATAAACGAGAGAAATCATTAATTAAGACAAAAGTGTACTTTCTACCCCCTAGGCTGTGTAGTAATTGTACCAAACAAATCCATATGAATCAACTGTAAAGGCCTAGTAGTGGAAACACCCTTTTTGCTCTTAAATGAAGATTTTGAAAATTTTCCTTTTTGACATGGTGAACATAAAGAAGATAGATTTCCATGTAAAATAGGTAAGCCTTTTATTAGTTTATTTTGAGACAATGTTACAATTAGCTTGGAACTACAATGTCCAAGTCGTCTATGCCACAAATCTAATTCATCATTTTTAGACATAAAGCATTTTAAAGAAGAGTGTGATAAGTCATTAAATCTAATCATGTAAACATTTTGAAATCTAGGAGCAGTAAGAAAAATATCATTTGTCTTAGTATCAATAATCTTGCATAGGTTTGAAGATGAATCAAATAAGACATTTAAACCAACATCATATAATTGATCAATAGAAATTAAATTATGTTTCAAACCTTTAACAAACAACACATTTGAAATAGTAAACAATTTGTTACCTACTACTCCACTGCCGATGATCTTTCCTTTTTCGTTATCACCAAACGTAACTACGCCTCCTTTCTTCATCTCTAGGCTAAGGAACTTTGATTTATTTCCCGTCATGTGTTTGGAGCACCCTGAGTCCAAGTACCATATGTCTTCTTTGTCCTTAGCCTGCCAACACACCTAGGAAGATGATGAGAGTAAATATCTGATTACCCAAGTGGTTCCTCCCAGAGTGTAGGTGGAAGGCTTAGGTACCAAGATTTGTTTAACAGAACAATATCCTATTTTCTTACAAGTGTGTGTTGTGTGACCAAACTTATTACATTTGGCACACGTGATGAAAGAAGTAGACGGGTTTATAAAAATGATTTTTGAGTTTTTTCAGGGAGCAGCAGTGTTGGTAGACTTATTATTTTTACAACTAAAAAGTGTGTTTTTGAAATTTTTCTTATCGCCGGCGACAGTGGATGTTGTCGTGCGATAGTGATCTGGTGAGTATCGAAGTTCGAATTTTGCAGAACCATAGCACTGGCTTGCTAAAATCATATTCAGGGATTTTTTGCCCATTCCAAATTTGTTTGTGGTCATTTCCAAAATTCGGACTCGTCCTCTCAATGCATTATTTTCGGCAACAATTGTGCCGCATCAGTTTGCTAAGGACTTTTTACTATCATCTACTTGAGATTTAGAAAGCATTAAGGACCTTAAGGACCTCTCTAAGGCTTATTTCTCTCTTGTAAGAGATTCTACCCGAGAATGATACTTAGAGAGATATTTCTCAAGTTCTAGTATCCTTGTCAAAGAGGGACAATCCTCTTGACACGTTGCTTTCTCCTTCCCAAGTTTTTTCACTTCATCTTTTAATATTTTATTTTATTTTACAACATTTTTATTCTCAGTTTTAAGTAATTGAATTTCATCCAGCTTTTTATCTAAGTATTTACAGTTTCTTCAAAATTCAGAATATAAAATATCATAAGTTTCAAAAGTTACCTCAGTGTCGCTCTAGACACTACTGTCATCACCATTCGATGAAATGCCCTTTCCCATCAGGCACATGTTGGCCTTCTCTTTAGTTTCTGACCCTGAAATGCTTGACTTCTCAGAAGTTACGTCATCCCATGTTTCTGCCTTCAAAAATTTCTTTTTGTCTTTCTTTTTTGTGCCGCTTCTCCTTCAGCTCTCTAAGATACTTTGGGCACTTGCTTTTGATGTGGCCAATTCTTCTACAGTGATAGCACTCAGGTGGTGGTATTTCGTCTTCATCCTCTTCATCCGCTTGGTATTTTCCTTTCCTATACCTAGATTCTTGTTCTTAAAAAATTTCTTGAAGGAACTTCTTCTTTCAGGGTTTCTCATGAACTTCCTGAATTTCTTTACAAACAAACTTTCTTCATCTCCATTGTCACTCTCATCGGACTCACTACCCACTTCCTTCTTGGAATTCAACGCCAAAGCCTTCTTCCTTGGCTCCAGGCTATACTTTTGTTGTTGAATCCTCAATTCTACTTCATGGGTTTTCAGATTGCCTATCAGATTTTAAATTTAGAGAGACTTTAGATCGTGTGACTCTGTGATTACAGTCACCTTTGGATTGAACTTTGGGGGCAGTGATCTAAGTATTTTTCTCACCAAATCTCCATTTGAGAAACTCTTTCCTAGAATCTTTGAGTAATTCACTATCTTGTTGAACCTTGTGTACATGGAGTCTACATCCTCATCAACCTCTATTTTGAACTTCTCAAACTCTGAGTCTAATTGGAAAAGCTTCGAGTATTTTACCTGCGATGTACCTTCATGAGTAACTTCAAGGAGATTCCATATATCATATGCAATTTCGCACGCACATATACGATTAAATTCGGTCCTATCTAACGCACAGAATAAGGCATTCATTGCTTTTGCGTTATTTTTACAGCAAAGCTTATCAGCTTCATCCCATTTATCCTTGGGTTTTTCCATTGTGACACTTCCTACAATATTTGTGGGGGCAGTGTAGCATGTTTCTACCATGTCCCAAACATCGATATCAAGTGCTATTATAAAGCATCGCATTCGAGCTTTCCAATAGTTGTAGTCAGTGCCCGTGAATAAGGGAGGTCTACTTATACCTTGCCCCTCAAAAAATGCGTGAGTGTTTAGCACCATTACTCTCGGTGGTAAAGCCGATTTCGAAGTAACCTCCTCTGATACTATTTGTTAGATTGTAAGGCGCCCTTAGAGGGGGGGGGGTGAATAAGGGTTAATTAATTTTTCTTAATCAAATAGGTTTTACTTAATGACAAAAAAAAGATCACAAGACTAATTTTTCATAAACCAAAATGAACACTTGAATTCTTATAGAAACAGAAACAAAGCCAAATATGAATACATAGCCAAATATGAATACAATAAATCTCTATAGAGCTAGAGATAAGGCTTATGAAAAAAATACAATTTACATTTGTTTTCGTCGGTCCTTCTACCAAGAACCGGCAGGCTAAAGCATATCTCTCCCTAGATCTTGCTACTAGCCTCTCCTAGATCAAACCCCAATCTAGATGCTGCACACAAGGAAGTGATTTCTCCCTAAGACGCACAAGGACTTGGACGCCACGCACAAGGCGGTGATTTCTTCCTAAGCCACGCAAGGACCTAGAAGCCACACACAAGGCGGCGATTTTCTCCTAAGGATTACAATGAAAATAATGATAAATATAATCTTTAGAATTGAAAACTCCCTCTTAACAGTGCACTGAAGATGCTGACGAATCCTTGAGAGGAATGCTTCGAGGGTCACGTACGTGTCGTCAATCTTTCACGCCTTAACCTTCTTGAGAAAATGGAGGTAATTCTTGATGCTGGAGCTCTCTGGATTAAATGAACAGCAAGGTGTACTCCAGGTAATTCCAATTCGTAATGTCAACTGAAATTTTAATCAATTTTATACGTTGATGATATCGCCGGCGATAATGACTGTCGCTGATTGGCGACATCGCATATGCTAACACATGTCCCATGAAATCGTCATTTTCGACCTTCAGATCGAACTCCTCTGAAACGTGCACTGTCGCCTAGCGACATCGATGTCGCGGGGCGACAATGACAAAAACCGTCATTCCTCTTGTCATGGGCCAGCTGTCACTTTTACTATCGCTAGATGGCGATACTGGCTATCGCCGGCGACAATGCCTTAGCTCTTTTTTCTGTTTCGAATCAAAGCTCCAATGTCACTTTGGTTAGCCCTGTGTTATCTGCACACCAAACACCCAGTAATCAAATACAGATGAGATTTGTTATTAGCAAACCAAGAAGCGTGGAACGCATGCTCCAACAATTCTTGGTGTTGAATTTTGAATCGTTAAATAATCGTGGTTTCTTCGGTTTATTTTGTGTTTATCTTTATTGAATTATTTTTCAAAAGGTTTGGCGAACCTCGTAACTTTTTGTTGGGAGAGATCTACCTTTTTTCGAATCGTACTTTTAGTAGATCTCTTTTGGTACAACCTTCGCTCGATCGGGTGGGTCCTTTTAGTCGGAAAGGATATTGGTATATCGCCTTTATTCGATCCTAAACGGTTTGAATACTCGTACGTTAGCATTAAAATGATATAATTGCTTGGAGTGTGCGCGGCATAGAAATTTGTGCAAGTGTAGAATTCGAATCGTAGAGAGACAAACGTGCTTATTCCGTAGATTTCCCGGCATCAACGCGTAGGCCTGAATCAAGGTCTCGGGTTTGAAACACCATGTCAACAACCTACCGCTGCTGAGAAACAGGCGCGAAGATTTGTGTTGGTGTGTACGGCTTGTAGGCCTTGTATATCCCAGTTGTACCACCGTGGCGCCTTGGGCTCTCCTTGGGCTGCTGGTCAGTCGGGAGATGTCGTGGGGCGGCTTCTTGCCTAAGCCGGGGTTGTTACAAAAATGTGCACTTTTTGTAACGACTTGGCCCACTAGGAGCACAGTGCCTCTCGGCCCCCCAGCAGCCCAAGGAGAGCCCAAGGCGCCACCGGTGGTACATACGGAATATACAAGGCATGTAGGTCGTACATCCCCAAAGCATCTCGCACGTGTTTATTGCCCGCATGCATTGTTGCCACGGGGTTTCTAACCCGATACCTTGATAAGGAGCCTTTAATACCGCTCCTCATCACCAACTAAGCTGCAGCTCAGTTGGTGATGAGCTCTGTTGGAAGAGATCCTTATCAAGGTCTCGAGTTCGAAACCCCGTGGCAACAACTTACCGTTGCTGAGAGAAAGGCACAGAGATTTGTGTTGGGGTGTATGACCTACAGGCCTTGTATATTTTGGCTACACCACCATGGCGTCTTGGGCTCTCCTTGGGTTGCTGGTGGGCCGGGTGATGTCGTGGGGCGGCTTCTGGCCTAAACCCGGGTCGTTACAAAAAAAATATCGCTCCTCATCACCAACTGAGCTGCAGCTCAGTTGGTGATGAGGAGCAGTATTAAAGGCTCCTTATCAAGGTCTCGGGTTCGAAACCCCGTGGAAACAATGCGCGCGGCCGATAAACAGGTGTGAGATGCTTTGGGGTGTATGGCCTACAGGCCTTGTATATTCTAACTGTACTACCGGTGGCGCATTGGGCTCTCCTTGGGCTGCATGGTGGGCCGTGCGATGCCGTGGGGCGGTCCAAAGGGCCTAAACCCGGGTCGTTACACCAAATCTCTCAAAAGCTCAGACTGTTTGAGGACGGTGCTACTACTCCTTTATGGAGTTGGCTGCCCTAGGTAGGATCCATAGGGCGACCAGTTAGGCATAGGGGACAAGCCCTTCTTTTTTACTAGTATGGGCTATAGCACCTCGCATCATACCTCCTAATACCGGGTGCATTGTTGGACCCCAACATGTAGACAATCGGAGAGGGTCGAGGAGTTCCTCCCTTCACGAAAGGGAAAGGAGAAAGTAGGGGAAGGGTCAAGCACCCTAAGATACAATCTCATGGAGCAAGGGGGAATGGAAGAAGAGTGTATAAAAGTAGAAGGGGTTGGCACGCTCAGGATTATCCATTGCATCCACGACGGGGCCGAAGTAGAGTCCTCTCATAAGGGGAGCATAAGTCACCTGTAGGGGAGAGAGGCAGCCTCGACATACCTGGCTCCACCACCTCGTGGAGCAGTGAAATTTAAGGTAGAAGACTTTCCTCAATTCATCAACCCCTTTCATGACGCGATCATCATCAAGGCCGTCTTGGGGGATTATGCGGTCGCTAGAATCTTGGTGGACACAGAAAGCTCTATTATTGTCCTATTCAAGCCCGCCTTTGAGATATTAAGGAAGGATGAGCCCTTGAAGGCCTGCGACGACACCCTTTATAGTTTATCAGGGGAAAGGAAGGAAGTAGAAGGGAGCATAGATCTGATAGTCATCCTGTACATAATAGGAAGACAAGAGTCCTTCCTAATTATCGATGTCCCAAACTATTATAACAAAAATTTTGGGAGACCCCTCCTAGATGATTTCTAGGCCATTGCTTCAACTTACCATTAAGTTCTGAAGTTCCCACTAGGAGGGAAACAATTTAGGGTCATGAGCGACCTGAAAATGGCCCAAGAGTGTTATATCAAATCTGTGAACTCGATGGAGGAGTACATACCGCCTCGGGTAGGAAAGATCCAACCTATAAGCATGGTAAAGTAATACATTTCACTCCCTCTCAAGGATGTGCAAATCACAAATATGGTAGACGAGTATGTCCCGATGCCGGTCAAATGGATGTGGTATGCATACACAGTGGAAGAATATGTTCTACTAGAGGATGACGGTTGGAACTTCTCACACGCTTAGCGAATGCAGATGGTCTAACATCTACAGTTTTTTCTCTCGACCCTATCTATGTGTCTTATTATCAATCTAAGAGTCTTTGAAAGACTTTAGTTTCAAGAGTAGCTAAATACCTAGAGGGGGGTGAATATGTTTTTGTGTCTTTTGAATTATCTTCTTACTTTGGTGTGATGTGACTTAGTGTCATGTTAGCTTTCAAGAATACACAATCAGCACACAGGTATTTATAGTGGTTCCCTAAGGTTTGGGTACATCCACTATCCCTCCCACCTCTCTAATAGTGTGTTATACAAGGCCAACTTCTCCAAAACTCGGCTCCAAGAGCTTACAACTCAGATCCCTCGGGATCACTTAGACTCCTCCAAGTCCTATATCAGGCCCAAGTCTCGACCACTCAGAGCAGATGATGCTCCTACAACTCAGTAATCCACTGACCACCTACCTCAGACTTTAGTCAAAGTCCTACAACTCAGGCTCGGAGGATAGCCCTATACTCAAATCCACTGGAGGATCCTACACTCAGTGAATGAACTCACCTACAGCTCAGGCACACAGGCCCTACCTCAGATCTACAGAAGATCCTACACTCAGACTTTATTAATCAGGCTTACAGCTCAGATCAGTTAAGATCCAATAGAAAAAAATGTGTTTTTGATGATGAAATAACTCCAGAGAAAGTGTTCTCTAAGTCTTCTCTCTAGACTTAGATTGCTCAGCCCTATCTTCTTCTCAGCTTCAAGATAACAGATCTTCAGGATGTTTTAACTTGAGTTGGGAAGAACTTAGAAACAAAATTTACTGAACTTGTTGAAGAAGATCAATGAGTTTTCTATTCTTTGTATGTCTTCAATAGGTAACCTTTTTTTGAAATTATCAGACTATCTTTTTTGATGAACTAATTACAGAGTCCTTCATTTTAGGAAGAAGATGAGTTAATTCAAAAAATCTCTCTTCAAAAAGTTCACATTTTTCTTTTTCGGAACTCTGCCCTTTGTATCCTGCCATCCAATGGCTCTTTGAGCAGTATGCACCATAAGAGTTGGTAATTGTACTTCCACTTTTGCATTAATTACTGTACAACAGGAAAGTGGTGCCTTTTTCCTGTAGCAAGACGATCCCGTGTTGTTTGAATTTCTGTTGACGTCAGCATGACTCAGCTCCTGTGGACTTAGCCAAAATTTCAGTAATTCTGCTTGGGAGTTGAGTGAAGCCTTATCACTCAACGCACAGGTACTTAGCTAAATTCTGACTAGTGGCATTGAGTGCGTTGAGTGATCCTTTATCACCTAACAAATATAGACAATTCTTGTCTATCAGCTTAGGCGTCGAGTGAACCTTCATCACTCGATGCATCTAGACTTAGTTGATTTATTCTGCTAGAAGGCATTTAGTGAGGCTTTTTCACTCAACGCTTTCTGACTTTGCATGTTTTCTTCATGAGGCGTTGAGTGTCCTGTCTTCACTCAATGCTTCTAGACTTAGTAAGATTATCTGTAGAGGAGGCGTTGAGTGAACTTTCTTCACTCAATGCTTCTGCACTTAGACAGATTTATATGATAGCAACCATGCCGCTTTGACTGCATGTTGTCCTGTCGACATTTTTGCTTCTTTGCGTTGAGTTAACTGCCTTCACTCAACGCTTCTGGACTTAACTAGATTTCTGCTTTGGCAATACTTAGGTTTTGCCTTCCTGAGCATTATTCGATGCTTTTAGCCACTTGGTGTTGAGTGAACTGCCTTCACTCAACGCTTCTGGAGTTAACCAGATTTTTGCTTTGCTAACATCCTGTCATGAGTCCATCTGACTTTGTCACTTTGACAACCTATCAAATCAGTCCAATAGAGAACAACCTGCATACATTGAACTAATGGCTTTCATCAAATACATTCTTGTGTATACCATTGACTTGTGGGCCTTCTTAAAATCTAGGATATTATGATCAATGGACCAAACAATCTCCCCATATTTGAAAAAGTCAGGACCTTAGTCAATGATATACACTAACTAAATTAAGTAGATAAGCATTACAAAATATGAAGTCAATAATATGTGAATGATAACCATAAGATTTAAACACACAGGAATAAGATTCATATTTAAGGAAATGTTCATAAACAGACATTGTGCTTAATACAAGATATTCATATTCTTACATCCCCTTAAGGAAAGAGAGAAACATTTCAAGTTTCAGGTTCTTTAATCGCAATCCCCCTGTTTGGTTTCTTGGCAGCATGCTCTTTATCTTTGTTGTCCTTTTCTTTTTTCCCTCTGTCTTTCAAAGTAACTGTAGAGTTTGGGGAAATACTTGCTGGGCTCTACAGCATCTGGTGGCAGTGCACCAGTATTTTTATCCCTCCTAAATCTTCTCCTTAGCTCTTCATTCCTTTCAAGCTTGGCCAATTCTAGGAAGCTATAGAGCTTTCCTCTTTCAGTTTTCTTGGATTTGACTTGATCCTAAGCAGATAATATTATGGTCCTTGATTGAGGTCTCCACTACTCAAAGTCTGGCCTGTACTCCATCTCTTCTCTATATCTTTTCTTATTGAGCCTTACTTCTTCCTCTTCTTTTGCAGTAGACTTGCCTTTGGCCCTGGCTATCCGATCAATAGTGGGACTGAATATAGGAATTTCTAGAGCAGTTGAGGGTTCAGCCCACTGAGCACCACTTTGTTCAACATAAGGAAAAACACTCTGATCATCATATTGAGCAACATATAGATCTTCAAGGATTGGTGCAGTTTCAATATTTTTATGTGAGAGTTGATCGAGATCCATTGAGCCTCTGATTATATTTATGGTCCAAACTACATTCTCAGTGTTTGCCTTTATTATTGTTTTCTCCCCCTTTCTGACTTCTTCATAGGTAGTAGCAGTCAGAGTGTTCTGTGTAGTTGTGAGTTTCTAATCCAAGAAGTTGATTCCTTTAGTAACATGATTTTTGACCTCAAGCATATGGTCATCTAGAATTTATGTGCATGCATCCATTCTCCTTTAAGTTATTCTCATGTGTTCATTCATCAGTTCCTTCTGAGCATTGTGAACCATCTCCATATTGCTAGATGTGATGTTCTGGTTCTAGAGAATTTCATTTTGGGTCTGTCTAATTTCTTGAAGTCTACTTTCAGTGAATGTTACAGCAGGTGCATCTCTCATGAAGAATGACACAGTGTTTGCCTTCAGCAGGTTGACCTCAAACCTGATGTACTTTTTTTAAATAGAGAGATTTAGTCTCACTTCCTTGATGGAGTCATCAATTTAGTGCTCTAACTAGCATCTCTGATCATCTAGTAAACCTTTTAGTTGTGCTTGGAAAAAGGATGACATCTGATCAGGTTTAGCAGTTGTGTCTTGGTCACAGACCTCCTCTTCCCTATCCCTGGCAGGAATTTTGATTTCTGAATCAGCCATCATATAATCTAAAGAGTGTTTTCCTGCTTGTACATTGGTAACAGGAATTTCTTTTTCAGATGCAGAGGAGGCATTCCCATGCACAATTTCATGAGTAGGGAGTTCTAAATGAATCTCCCCCTTAGCAGTAACCTTGTCCATTAGGACATCTTGATCAGTAGTATTGATCTGAGTATCTTCTTCCATTATTGCAGCTGCTTGAACATTTTCAATAGGAAGATGAATCTTCTCTTGTGAGTACTGGACTTGCTCCCCCTCAGCAGGAGCATCTTCTATATCCTTTCTAGGACTTGCTCCCCCTCATCTTGAAGATAGATTAGGACAACTTCAGGACCCTTACTAGTTTCAGCAATCCTTTTCTACAGATTTTCAATAAAGGTGTCTAATTTTTCTTGAACAGATTGGATAGTCTCCCCCTCATTTGGAACAGGTATTTTGGAAGTCTCCCGCTCAACTTTAGCACAAATATTTTCCACTTGTTGAACATACAGTGTGTCAATGGCTTCAGCTTGGTTTTCTTTAGACTGTGTTCTAGCCAATTGGTTCCTTACAGCAGGATCATACGATATAGAAACCTGAGCACTCATGTCCCTTCTGGTCTCTTCAGTAGACTCAGCTAACTGGGGATTATGAGGCTCTTCCTCACTTTTCTCAGAGAAACTTCTCTCTATGTTTTCCTCAGTAATCAAAACAGCTTTCTTCTTCTTCTTTCAACAGTCTGAGTATGCGACAATAGAACTCTGTCCCACCTTTCGAGCATTTTTGAATCCATCCTCCTCATATGATGGATTTTTGTTCCTAGCCTTATGCTAAGGATCCCTAGAATTGTGTTGAGCAGAAATAGAGACAGAATCCTGCCCATGTTTGGCTCTGGTATATATTCTACAATTATGTCAAAAAGAACCCTTCCCCAATCTGTCTTCTAGGAAATAATTATCCTTGCCATCAGTTCGAACATCTATTTTGAAATCTTATCATGTGAGTTAGACTTGTACAACAGTGCCTTCCTAATCACATCTGCTAGGAATTTTCCATTCATGTTCAGTTCTCTTCTCAAGATTGATCCAAAGGAGTGCTTAGACAATCCACACCACTTGAGGGCAATTTTGACATCAGTTTGGTCCAATTCTTCTTCTTCATCTGACATCCTGAACTTGGGCAGTTGTAGTGCCCTGCTTATTCTTTTGGGGGTGACCTTTACCTTACTTCCACTGATGGAAGACCTGATTTTTGCGGATGATAAGTTGAACTTAGCATTAGAGTATAACTCAAGTACTTCTCTCTTCCATAGCAGAGTCGGCTCCGAAAGAACAAATTCTAGGTCAGCGACCTGCAGTAAATGGAGAACTAGCTGAACTTACTCAGGCACATCCTTGAATCCATTTCTAACCAGCTCTGAACCCTCAAATAGGAAATCTAATCTCCTTAGCGTCATTGCTTCCGTGAGTTGTTGTAGATTTTCTGATCTTTCGTCGTTTCATCGCACATGACAAAGAAAGGCGAGGAATAACGTATTTTCTTCTAAGCACACATTGTTCTATTTATATATTCCACTAATTTGAGAATGTGGAGAGGCGCGTACCTGTTGCGATGATCATGAGAAGATAAATTGTTGGGATTAATACCGCAGATTAGCCACAAATATACGTCTTTGTACATTTGCGTCGAGTGAATTCGACACACTCGACACACTCGACTCACTCGATGCCTGTTGTAGACTCGACACACTCGATGCCTAAGCCCTTACACTTAGCACATTCAATGCCTGATTTTGACTCAGTGCTCTCGATGCCTGGACACTTGGTCCATCATTTCCTTGTTATCCTGCATAGATAAATACTACCAGAAACAACTAAAATACATGCAGAACAATTGAGGTTATTCTAAGCTCATCATACCTAATTCAAATTTGAAGGAGTTGAACTTGGCTTCATCTAGTAGTTTGGTGAATATATCAGCCACTTGCTTGTTAGTGGGAACAAACTCAAGGGTGATGTCCTCACATTCTACATGCTCTCTAATAAAATAATACCTAATGTCTATATGCTTAGTCCTGCTATGTGAGATAGGATTCCTAGTAATAGAGATTGTACTAGTAGAATCACAATACATAGGAGTTCTACTTAGCTTGATGTTGTAGTCCTGAAGCTGATGCTGGATCCACAATAGCTGAGCACAGAAACTTCTAGCAGATATGTATTCTGATTCATCAGTTGATATAACAACACTTGTTTGCTTCTTGTTGATCCAAGATACAAGCCTCCTTCCTAGAAATTGACAGGATCAAGAGGTGCTTTTCCTATCTTCTCTGCATCCTGAAAAGTCTGCATCTAAATACCCAGTTAGTTCAAAATCACTATTCCTAGGGTACCATAGGCTAAGATCAGGTGTGCCCTTGAGATATCTCAAAATTATCATAGCTGTAAAATAATGAGACTCCTTAGGACAAGCCTAGTATCTAGCATAAACACATGTAGCATACATTATGTATGTCCTACTAGTAGTTAGGTGGAGGAGGGAGCCAATTATGCCTCTATACAAGGTTTCATCAACAGCTTTCCCAGTCTCATCCTTGTCTAAGGACACATTTGACCCCATAGGATTTTTATTATGGAGGCACTCTCCAATCTAAATTTATTAATTAACTCCTTTGTGAACTTAGGCTGAGAGATGGATAATCCATTCTCAGACTATCTTACTTCGAGGCCCAAGAAGTGTGTATGTTCACCTATACTGCTTATTTCAAATTTCCCATGCATAAGTTTGGCAAAACTTTCTATAGAGGTTATCATCAGTAGACCCAAAAATTATGTCATCTATATAAATTTGAACTAGGATGATCTTACCCTTGACTTCCCTAAGGAATAGTATCTTATCTATCTTTCCCCTTTAAAATTTGTTCTCAATGAGAAAGCTAGACAGGGTTTCATACCATGCCCTGAGTCTTACCTCAACCCATACAAAGCTTTTCTAAGCTTAAATACAAAATCAGGAGAGTTAGGATTAACAAATCCTGAGGGTTGCTCAATATAGACCTCTTCTTTTAGTTCACCATTTAGGAAAGCTAACTTGACATCCATTTGGTAGATCTTGAATCCTTTATTTATAGCATATGTAAGGAACTGTCTAATAGTTTCCAATCTTGCCAGCAGTACAAAGGTTTGGTCAAAGTCAATACCTTCTACTTGTCTGTATCCCTTGGTAACCAGTCAGGCTTTGTTCTTGATTATAACACCAATTTCATCAAGCATATTCCTGTAGATCCACTTAGTTCCAATGATGTTATGTCATTAAGGTCTGGGAACCAGCTTTCAGACATTGCACCTCTTAAATTAGTTCAGTTCCTCTTACGTAGCCACAATCTAAAATGGATCTATGTTGGCATCTTCAAATCTCTTTGTTTCAACCTGTGACAGAAAGTTGGAGTACATGGCAATGTTTTGGCATCTGCTCCTGGTTGTAACCCCTTGATTAGCATCTCCAATGATCAGGTTTCTGGGATGATCCCTCAAATTCCTGACTGTTAAAGGCATTCTTGCTTTAGCATCATGATCTTCAGTGACTGGATTCATTTGATTTTCAGCCATCTCCTGAGTGCCTTGTCCTTCTTTTTTAATGTACACACCATCACCTTCTTCTAGTATAGCAAGAGATGTGTCATTGATGGCTAGTTTATCTATTTTCATCTTTATACCTGTAGATCTATATTAACAGACTCTTTTACAACTTGATTTTTAAAGTTGTAAACCATATATGCTTTGCTATGATTGATGTACCCAACAAATATCCCTTCACAGGATTTGGCAGCAAACTTAATCAAGAATGACTTCATATTATTCAGCACAAAGCATTTACTACCAAAGATCCTGAGATATGCTAGATTTGGTTTTCTGCCTTTCATGATCTCATAGGGAGTCTTCTTGTGGTACTTGTTGATAGAGGCCATGTTCAAGACATGAAAAGTAGTGTTCACTGCCTCAGACTAGAAGTATTCAGGGAGAGAAGTGTCACTGAGCAATGTCCTGCCAGCCTCTATGAAAGTCATGTTTTTCCTCTCAGCTATTCCATTTTGCTGGGGTGTCCTTGGAGAAGAAAACTCCTGACTAATCCCTAGTCCTTCACAGAACTTTGTCATGCCTTCAGATTGAAATTCAGTGGCATAGTCACTTCTGATTTTGACCACAGAACTGTCTTTTTCATTCTGGAATTGCCTGATAAAGGTCATAAAGATATCTAGAGTTTCAAACTTTTCCTTTAGAAAGAAAACCCAAGTATATCTGAAATAGTCATCAACTATAACAAATGCATAGACTTTTCTACCTAGACTATTAACTAGCATAGGAACAAACAAGTCCATATGCAGGAGGTACAAACACCTCACAGAATCTTTGGCCCCAAAGCTTTTAATGGAGGCTTTTGTCTGCTTGCCCTTATAACATGCAAAGCAAATGCCCTCTTTGGTGCATCTTATATTGGGTCCATTTATAACTAGATCTTCACTAAAGAGTTTGATAATGGTCTTATAGTTCAACTGGGCAAGCCTTTTGTGCCATTGCATACAGTAAGAGACTTTCTCATTAGCATCTAGACACACTGGAGTGTCAGAACTTAAACATAAGAAATTTGAACATTAGATGTTTCCACTCTTAGTGCCTGTCAAAATGACCTCTTGGTCACTTGATCTTTTAATCAGACACTCATCCTTATGGAAGACAATGACATAGCCTAGATCATATAGTTGGCTTATGCTTATTAGGTTGTGTTGCAACCTTCCAAATAAGCAACTTTTATGATTGAGACTATGTCATTGGTGATCATACCATAGCCCTTGGTGACTCCTTTTTCCGAGCCTCCAAAGATCACCTTAGGTCCATTCTTTACTAGACTATATTCCTTCATATATCACCTTGTTCTAATCATATGCTTAGAACATCCACTGTCCAAGTACCATATTGGATGGGTACTTGGACTAACCTGCAACCTGTAATACCCCAGTTTTCAGACCTGGAGTCGCTGGGAGCTAGCGCCCGGCGGTAGAGATATCGCTGGCGGTAGGTCGATGATCTCGGCATTGGATCTAGAGCGCATGATCACTGGATCTAGTGCGCACGATCACTGGTCGTGCGCCACTTATCTTGCGCACTATTCTCCAATCTTCCAAGTTCTGCCTAGGGGAAACGTTGGAATGCCCCAAAAATTATAATCGAACCAGTCGCATCCTAAGGAATTTTTGGTGCCTATATAGGGGTACACGGCGTGGGACACGGGTGTGTCCAAGGCCGTGTCTTTCTCTGTGTTGGCCGGCTGTGTCCAGTAAAGGACTCGACAGAAAATATCGCTATGAACAGTAGCGACACGAGCTTTTCAAGAGTGACACGGGCGTGTGCATACCCGAGTCACCACCCATGTCCACCAAGCGACGTGACGGTTGGCGTGGCGATTATCTGTGACACGTCCCAAGGTCACGGGCATGTCGGGACCCGACACGGGCGTGTCTCAACCCGTGTCTTTTTCTGTGCTCGACGATCGTGCCTGGATCGGGGCACACGTCCTGGAACAGGGCCGTGTGTAAGGCCGTGTTCGGCCCAGGATTGAGAGATTTCAAGAAAATCCGAGCCGTTCGTTTTCTTTAAACAAGATCTGATGGCCCAGATGTGTTTTTGCTTTAATAAGGCCAGGAATAGAGGATTAATTCCTCATTATCTCTTAAGCATTCTCTTTCTAAGTTTTTAGAGAGAGGAGAGACCGGTTAAGGAAGGAAGAGGAGGAATCTGAATGCTGGCGGAGCATCGGAGCACCGAGTCAAGAACTGAGACCGGATCTGTGGAGGAAATTCCCTTGCGAAGCTTTCCATCTAGATAGATTTCCATGGCGCAAAAGCGAACTTCAAGGGTAACGATTCTCTACTTGAGAATGTGAAGCTCTCTTTCTTTCTACATGGGAAACCCGCTCCCGCGAGTGTGCGGTGAGTGTGTGGTGTTCCTTGGGGCAGATGTGAATAGTCCCCCTTGTGTTGCATATAGAGTCTGGAATTGAAGTACGGACATAGGCATTGTGTGTGAAGCCTACCCGGACGTGTTGGTCTTGATCGGTGATGTTGCATATTGTATGGATTGCTGGAGAAGACTCCGTGCTATGTGTTTTTGAGGTTTCTACACGGTAGATTACAGCAGGAATCCTTGGGGATTAACTCCAAGGCACACCCGGAAAACTGAGCGGAAACGTAGTTCTGCTAACTTGGCGGCCGGGGAGCCAGCCTTGTACATAACTAGGTTATGTGATGATTGGAAATGTATTAGGATCCGAGAGAAGATTGGCCCGCACGTATGTCTTAAAGTGACTAGGCGAAGTGAGCAACAGGCAAGTGGAAGCGGACTTGGGCTATGCGGTTCAGTGCTAGAGGCCCAAAAGTGGAACTGGCTGTTGGCATAGTCGGGAGTCTTAGACGGTGGTCAGAAAGACTAAAATGCTAACGATGTTGCCATCCCGGGGATGGTGGTGAAGCCACGGAATTGACCGGATTCACCGAAAATGTGCCCTAAGTGCACGAGGTGTTTGGCTATGCGAGCCTACACCTGTGGCAAAGTATGTTTGCACTTTTTTGTTTAGCTGGGCTAATGAAATGCAGGGAAGGAGCACCGCCGTCCCGAGTAAGTGGCGGGGTCGTTATAATTTGGTCAGCTTTAGCTGATCGTTTCTTTGTTTGCCACCGTGCGGTGGATTATTGCTTGCAGGTGCTGCGAAGCCAGGCTGAAGCCCATGCTGCTGAGCTAGCCCTCGAATGCCAAAGCAAATTATTGTTTTACTTTTGTCATGTGTGGCCGGCCTGCGAGCCGATGTATATAAAACATTACTTTGTTAAGAGAACTCTTAAAGGCCTTAAGGCCAAGTACTATTAGTGTATTTGTTATTTCATTCCTATTGTGGTAAGTGGACATTCATGATTGTTGTTATTCAATTATGAGTTCTTTCAAACTATTTAAAAGCCTCTGCTAGAATGCTCTGAGTTAGGGCGAGTAGTTGTAGTTGATTTTTGATATTCTTATGTAACCCTTCCGACTGTCCGTGGTATATGGCGTCTGGTTCCAGCTGGACCTTCTGCTATATGCCATACGACGGATGGGGGTGTTACAATTTGGTATCAGATAAAGGTGTCGGTCTTATTTATTTGAATTCGTGGGCAAATTCTTTTAAGGGGAGGTGAGCACATGTATGTGCGTCATCGTTATAACATAAAAGAACCCATGAATGTCCACTTAGGAATGAAAATACACTTATTTGGAGGAACCTGAGTGTTCCATTGAATTCTTTTAGCAATCTATATGTCGCCTAATTGATGGTTATGCTATATAGGTTACTAGGAGTGGTGCGGGGCAGTCGCAAGGTCAGCACTCCATGGAGAGTAGCACACTTAACAGCGTTTCTACGACCC
The DNA here is from genome assembly GCA_039513925.1 of Platanthera zijinensis. NCBI lineage: Eukaryota > Viridiplantae > Streptophyta > Magnoliopsida > Asparagales > Orchidaceae > Platanthera > Platanthera zijinensis. The sequence continues at coordinate 205,753,318 of CM077080.1, forward strand.
TTCTTTCTGTTGAAACCATAAGAAGGATAGTTGAAGTGGTGTTCCTTGCGACTAAAGAATAACTTGGAGGGCAAGTGCAGCCCCCTGTCCCTTGGGTGGCTTCAACACCGAGTGGTGAGATGGAATAACTGGCATGTATAAGACCTTTGGATCAGCAGTTGGACATGCTTTTAGTGCAGGTTACGCACTCAATTGAGGAGTATTTGCAGGCGTTTCTTATCATAAGGCGCTACCCAGGGTTTGAGTTGGAGAACGAGCAGACTATAGTTAATAGATTCTACAACGGTCTGCGCGATGAATTACGACTGCTACTCGTAGGACCAAAGCTACTTGGATTCCGAGTGTTAGTGGAGTCGGCTAGAGCTTTGGAAGCAGATCTGGACAGAATCAACCATACGTCAGTGTTCAGGCTACCAAACTCCCCAGGTCCCGCAAAGTCAGTATACTGAAAGAGGAGTAAAGTGAGGCCTGAAGTATCTACTAGTCAAGCTCCATATTACTGTTATAAATGTGGAATGTTTGGTCACTTTGCCCGAGAGTGTTGGAGCGGACATCTGAAGTCCGAGAAGAAGCCTAGAGCAACCTACGAGGAGAAGGGCAAGGGGTTGGAGGCAACTACATCTCAATATGCTTCATCCCAACCTAGAGTATACAGCTTTGGCCATCAGGAGGCCATGGAACATGCTGACATGGTGACAGCTATGGTTTAATTTTTGGTAGGTCAAATTTAGATACTTGTTGCCTTACACATGTTAGCCTATGATTGGTTGTGATAGGATTTGTATTGATTTTCTGAGTGTCTGGTGAAAACACTGTTCGTCATGGAAACTTCTCATTCCTTTTTGTCTGAAGGATGTGTATCGCGCATCGGAGTTCCTTCTTCGATGGCAAGAGACAAATCGAAAGTACTACTGCCTAAAGGGTGCTCTATACACGCGAATAGAGTCTGTTGTATAGAGTTACGGATAGGGAGTCAGGAGTTTGACTTGCAAGCATCGCTACTACTGTTTGTATAATTCGATGTAATCTTTGGTATGGACTAGCTCTCGGAGCAGCGTGCGTGCATCAATTTCAACTATAAGGTGGTCAGAAGCGTACTAGCTAAAGTTTATGAGATGTCGGAACTGATGTATAACTTCAAGAGCTGGTGGAACATGGTTATGTGCATCAAAGTTTATTGCCTTGGAGCACACTGATCCTCTTGTTAAAAGGAGGATGGAAGCTTACAACTCTGTAATGATTACTAGAAGTTGTTTAAGTTAACGTAAAATAATGAGTATCAAATCCCAAGAAGTGATGATCTGTTCGATCAACTCGTTGGGTCAACTATGTACTCAAGTTGGATCTAAAATCCAGATACTATTAATTGTCGTTAAGGGAAAGTGACATTCCCAAAACGATGTACAACACACGATATGGGCGTTATGAGTTCATCGTCATGTCGCTTGTGCTGACAAATGTGTCGTCCGTGTTTATGGATTTGATGAATAGGGCGTTCAGTGAGTACCTGAACCAGTTCGTGATAACCTTTATCGACGACATACTGGTATACTTTCAGTATGAGGGTGATCATTACAAGCATCTGAATTTGGTATTGGAGACATTGAGGAGAAATAAGATGTATGCCAAGTTCTCCAAGTGCGAGCTTTGGTTACCCTCAGTAGCGTTTCTTGGTCACGTCTTGAGTGGAGAAAGTATCGTGGTAGATCCGTCAAAGATATTTGCGATACGTGAGTTGCCTGTGTTGTCTACGTTGGCGAAAAGTCCGAAGTTTTCTAGGACTGGACGCCTAGTACAGACGCTTCATAGAGAACTTCTAGCGGATAGCATTACCCCTCACGACTTTGACAAAGAAAGATCAAAAGTTTGAGTAGTCGTTGGAGTGTGCGCAAGCTTTCGAAGAGCTGAAAAGTTGGTTGACCTCGGCAACTATTCCATGTTCACCGAGTGGGATCGAAGGATTTGAGATTTACAGCGATGTTTAGGGCAGTGGCTTGTGTTGTGTTCTACTACAACATGGGAGTGTAATAACATATAGCTCGCGTTAGCTGGAAGTACGCGAGAGGATTTATCTGGTCCATGAATTGGAGTTAGCTTCCGTGATATTCGCCCAGAAGCTGTAAATACACTACCTATACGGTGTGAAGGTCGATATCTAAATCGATCACAAGAGCCTGAAGTACTTAATGGATCAAAAGGACTTAAACATGTGGCAGCGGAGGTGGATGGAGTTCCTGGGGGACTATGCCTTCGACATACATTTTGGTCCGTGATTTGGAGGCATTGGAGGTCTCTTGCGTTGACAAGCAGATTAGTGCCGAGGCAAAATTGTATTGGACAAAGGTGCAGTATGACCTAGCTAATAGGATTCGGCGGGCTTTGGTTCAGGATAGCAGCATGAAGCAGATCTTAGATGAATCTTTGGATGGGTCAAATTCCTAATTTGCTGTTGAGGATGGGCTGCTGAGGAGGGACGATCGCTTATGCGTCTCTAGTGCAGATAATCTTTGGGAGGAGTTGATGTACGAGGATCATCATACCAAGTACTCAATCCACCCGGGGAGCACGAAGATGTATAAAGACATGAAGAAGCTATTCTGAGGCGAAGAAGTTGTTCTGGTGGCCAAGATTAAAGAAGGATTTAGCACTTTATGTGGCCAAGTGCCAAACATGTGCCTTGGTGAAGGAGGAGTGCCAGAAGCCCGGAGGTTTCTTGAAGTCCTTGCCTATCCCGGAGTGGAAGTTCGACGACATTTTTATGGATTTTGTGCATGGTTTGACAAAGTCACAGAGGGGAAACAACGCCATCTGGGTGGTCGTTGATAAATTGACAAAAGTGTCGCACTTTATTCTGAATAGGAAGAAAGATCCGGTGGAAAAGTTAGCCAAACTTTATGTGGATAATATTGTACGATTGCATGGTGTGCCCCGCAGTATTATTAGTGACCGAGATGGACGCTTCACGTCAAATGACTGGATGATGGTACATAGATTGTTGGGAACTAAGCTGAGTTTCAGCACAGCCTTCCATCCGCAGACGGATGGTCAGGCTGAGAGGGTCAATAGAACGATGGAGGACATGCTTCGCATGTGCGTCTTGGATTTCAGAAAGCAGTGGGAAGACCACCTGTACATGTTGGAGTTGCGTAACAACATCTATCAAGCGAGTATTGGAAGGGTGCCTTTCGAGGCCTTGTATGGGAGAAAGTGTCGCATGACATTGTCTTGGTTGGAGATAGGTGAGTCTATGTTATACAAATGTCAAGCGGTGGAAGACGTCACTTCAATGATACGTACAATTCAAGAATGGTTGAAGATCGCTCAGGACAGGCAGGTAAAATACTATAACGCCAAGCATAGGAATATGGAGTTCGGTGTTGGTGACTGGGTGTATTTGAAAATCAAGCCATTCAAGGGTGTCTCTCGGGTTCGACGCTTGAAGAAGCTGAGTCCGAGATACCTTGGACCATTTGAGATCCTGGAGCGAGTTGGCAAAGCAGCGTATCGACTAAAGCTGTCAGTGGAATTGAGTGGGCTACATGATGTGTTCTACATATCGGTGTTGCGGAAGGCAGTGCAAGAGCCTTTGCAGGTCGTTGCGGTCGATCAAGTGCCGGTTGATAACAGATTGACGACAAAGGTCAAGCCAGTATGCATTGAATATTTTGAAGTCAAATGACTTCGTAATAAGGAAATCTGAATGGTTAAAGTCCGTTGGGATAACTGCAGACGTGAGGAGCTTTCATGGGAGCGAGAGCAGACTATGCTGGAGGAATACCTCGAGTTATTCCACTCAGGTAACATTTAAGTTTTGTGTACCTTTACATAATTTGGGGACGAAATTCTTTAAAGGGGGGAGATTTGTAACGCCCCGAAAATTATAATCAAACCGGTCGCATCCAAAGGAATTTTTGGTGCCTATATAGGGGTATATGGCCTGGGACATGGGCATGTCCAAGGCCGTGTCTTTATCTATGTTGGCCGGTTATGTCCAGTAAAGGACACAACAGAAAACACTGCTATGAACAGTAGCAACACGGGCATATCAAGAGTGACACGGGCGTTTCCATACCCGTGTCACCACCAGTGTCCACGAAGTGACATGACAGTTGGCGTGATGGTTATCTGTGACAAGCCCCAAGGTCACGGGCATGTCGGGACCCGACACGGGCATGTCAGGTTGAGACACGGGTGTGTCTCAACCCGTGTCTTTTTCTGTGCTCGACAATCGTTCCTGGATCGGGGCACACGGCCTGGAACATGGCCGTGTGCAAGGCAGTGTTCGGCCCAGGATTGAGAGATTTCAGGCGAATCCGAGCCGTTCATTTTCTTTAAATAAGATCTGACGGCCCAGATCTGTTCCTGCTTTAATAAGGCCGGGAATAGAGGATTAATTCCTCATTATCTCTTAAGCATTCTCTTTCTAAGGAGTTAGAGAGAGGAGAGGCTGGTTGAGGAAGGAAGAGGAGGAATCCGACCGCCGGAGGAGCATCGGAGCACCGAGTCGAGAACCGAGACCAGATTCGCAGAGGAAATTCCCTTGCGAAGCTTTCCATCCGGATAGATTTCCATGGCGCAAAAGCGAACTTCAAGGGTAACGATTCTCTACTTAAGCATGTGAATCTCTTTTTCTTTCTGCATGGGAAACCCTCTCCCGCGAGTGTGCGGTGAGTGTGTGGTGTTCCTTGGGGTAGATGTGAATAATCCCCCTTGTGTTGCATATAGAGTCCGGAATCGAAGTACGGACATAGGCATTGTGTGTGAAGCCTACTCGGACGTATTGGTCTGGATCGGTGATATTACATATTGTATGGATTGCCAGAGAAGACTCCGTGCTATGTGTTTTTGAGGTTTCTACACGGTAGATTGCATCAGGGATCCTTAGGGATTAACTCCAAGGCACACCCAGAAAACTGAGCGGAAACGTAGTTCTGCTAACTTGGCGGCCGGGGAGCCAGCCTTGTACATAACTGGGTTATGTGATGATTGGGAATGTATTAGGATCTGGTAGAAGCTTGGCTCACATGTACGTCTTAAAGTGACTAGGTGGAGTGAGCAACGGGCAAGTGGAAGCGGACCTAGGCTATGTGGTTCGGTGCTAGAGGCTCAAAAGTGGAACTGGCTGTTGGCATAGTCGGGAGTCTTATACGGTGGTAAGAAAGACTAAAATGCTCACGATGTTTCCATCCCAGGGATGGTGGTGAAGCCACGGAATTGACCAGATTCACCGAAAATGTGCCCTGAGTGCACGAGGTGTTTAGCCTGCGAGCCTACACCTATGGCAAAGTATGTTTGCACTTTGTTGTTTAGCTGGGCTAATGAAATGCAGGGAAGGAGCAACGCCGTCCCGAGTAAGGGGCAGGGTCGTTATAATTTGGTCAGCTTTAGCTGTCCGTTGCTTTGTTTGCCACTGTGCGGTGGAATGTTGCTTGCAGGTGCTGCGAAGCCAGGTACCAAATAATGGGTTGAATCCCATGCTATTGAGCTGGCCCTCGAAGGCCAAAGTGAATTGTTGTTTTACTTTTATCATGTGTGGCCGGCCTGCGAGCTGATGTATGTAAAACAATACTTTGTTTACTTCGTACTTTGTTTCATCAAAAGGTTTCCCTTTCTCATCCTTATCCAGAGACATAGCTGAATCCATTGGAGTCCTCATAGAGGTTGCGTTCTCCATTCCAAATTTCTTAATCAACTCCTTTGTGAACTTCGTCTGAGAGATGAAAATTCCATCTTCAGATTGTTTCACCTGAAGTCCTAAGAAATACTTCAGCTCTCCCATACTGCTTATTTCAAACTTTCCTTATATAAGTTTTGAAAACTTCTTGCAAAGGTTGTCTTCATTAGAGCCAAATATAATGTCATCCACATAGATTTGCACTAGCAAAATCTTGCCTTTTATTTCCCTAAGAAATAATGTCTTATCTATATTTCCCCTTGTGAACTTGTTCTCAAAAAGAAAGCTAGACAACGTCTCATACCAATCTCAAGGGGCTTGTTTCAAACCATATAATACCTTAAATAACAGATAAACATGATCAAGAAAGTTAAAATCAACGAAACAATGAGGTTGTTCCACATACACTTCTTCATTTATGTCACCATTAATGAAGGCCGACTTCAAGTCCATCTGATAGACAATGAAGCCCTAAGTGCAGCATAAGCTAGGAACGACCCGATTGCCTCCAGCCTTGCAACTAGAACATATGTCTGGTTGAAGTCGATTCCTTCTTCTTGTCGGTATCCCTTGGCGATGAGTCTGGCCTTATTCTTTATGATTATTCCATCTTCATCCATCTTGTTATTGTATACCCACTTAGTTCTGATAACGTTCTTACCTTTGGTTCTTGGAACAAGCTTTCAGACTTGGCAACACTTGAATTGGTTCAATTCTTCTTCCATTGACATTATCCAATATGCATCTGAGTTTGCTTCCTCAACCTTCTTTGGTTCAACCTGCGAGAGGAAACTCAAATATAAATTTTCATTAGTTGTATCTCTACGAGTTCTGACACCGTCCCGGGGATCTCCGATGATTTGATTAATTGGATGATCCTTCAAGTGTCTGAGCTCTAGGGTTCTTGCATCTGGAGCTTCTTCTATCAAAGGAATGACTTCATCAACTTGAATGATATCTTCATCATGGTGATCATCCTCTCTAATAGGGGTTGGAGTGGTGATCGTGATGAACTCTTAACTTGCTAGTCCAAGCTCAATTCCTTTAGTCATGAACCTGCATCTTCAATGAACACACTAGAAGAACTATCTTGCAGCAAGCTCGTCTCATCAAAAACAACATTTATAGATTCTTCTACAACCAGGGTTTTCTTGTTGAAAATCTTATATGCCTTACTATGACTACTATAACTTATGAAAATACCTTCAAAGCTCTTTTCACTAAATTTAGTGGTGTGATACTTACCATTGTTAAGTACGAAGCATTTACTACCAAAGATTTTAAAATATGAAATAGTCGGTTTTCTACCCTTTAGTAGTTCGTAAGGTGTCTTATTATGGTTCTTATTTATGAGTGCTCAATTTTGCACGTGACATGCAGTGTTGACGGCTTCAACCCAGAAACATTCCGATAGTGAGGCATCACTCAACATGGTTCTGCAATCCTCTATGAGTGTTCTATTCCTTCTCTCAGTAACTCCGTTCTGTTGAGCAGTACGAGGAGAGGAAAACTCACAAAAGATACCTAGGCTTTCACAGAATTCTGTCATGGACCCAGACTTGAACTATGTTCCATTATCACTTTTGATTTTGACAACAGAACAGTTGTATTCATTCTAGATCAGCCTGACAAAATTAGTAAAGATATCAAAAGTATCTTATTTGTGTTTTAGAAAGAACACCCACGCAAAGCGAGAGTAATCATCAACAATAACCAATGTATAATCCTTACCTCCCAAACTTCTAATTTGCAGTGGACCGAACAAGTCCATATGAAGTAGGTGTAAACACCTATTAGAATCTTTGCCAATAATGCTTTTAAAAGTAGCTCTTGTTTTCTTGCCTTTATACATGCGTGACAAGGTATATCTTTAATGCACTTGACATTTGGGGCATCATGTACTAAATTAAGAGAAAATAATTTATTAATAGTTTTGAAATTTATATGTGTTAATCTCTTATGTCATTGGTCACCAAGAGACGCACAATCTTTTGCCAAAAAGCACACTGGCGTAGAAGAGTTTATGCAAATAAAATTTAAGCAAAATATATTCCTACTACGAGTGCCTGATAAAATCGTTTCTAAATTATCAACCGATTTTATCAAACACTTGTTTGTATGAAATTCTATGATGTATCCTTTATCGTAAAGCTGACTTATGCTTATAAGATTGTGTTCCAATCCTTCAACATAAGCCACATTGGAAAAGGATACACTACTATTTGTGATCATACCGTAGCCTTTAGTAATCCCTCTGTCAGAACCTCCAAAGATGACCTTTGGCCCGTTCATGAATGGAGAATAATTATGGAGAAGGCTTCTTGTCCCGGTCATATGCCGAGAGCATCCACTGTCAAAATACTAGATGGGATTTTTGGTGGCCTTCGGACATTCCTGCAAAAGTAGAATCAAGTTGCCTTAGGAACCCAAACTTGTTTGGGCCCTTGGTCTCTATTTAGCATACTCCCCCTACGTATGTTAACTTTGTGAGTGGTCTTCCTCACATTATTAACCTTAGGAGTTTCATAATATCTGGGATTAAACCAGCAGTCTATGGCAAAGTGACCAATTTTGCCACAATACCAACATTCAAATCTGTTGTATCTTTGCCTAAGGATCTCCTGCTTGGCCTTTTGAGAGTGTGGTCTAGTATGGGCAGTAGACTTGGAGGTAGAAGCTTTGTGGTGATAGCACTCACATGACTTCTTTTCCATAATAGGCTTTTCTACAATGGGTTTGGCTTTTGGAGAATTCTTGATGTTGTGACCATGATTATAAGGTCCGTAGCTCTGAAGAGTGATCTCCTTATAAGGTGCCTTGAAGACACTCTCGCTAAAGTTCCGGGGATGAGTCCATCCTTAGTACCAAGACTTGGGCTCTACAAAAGTAGGCCTAGCAAAGTGACCATAGGAAGAGTCAAGATCAAACTCGTTCGTTAGAAAGATAACCTTTTTGAAAGGAGTTTGTTCTTCTCCTTGGCTAGAGACTTCTTGGCAACCTTATTTCTTCTCTGGGCTTTATTTATCCTAGAAAATTTACTAGGAGCAACCACATGGCCTAAGCCAGCACATTTACTCTGAGTAGAGAATTCAGCCACTAGTGGAAGGACTGTCTTGCACTTGGAGAAACTTTCAACAAGTTTCTTTTCAATCGCAAGTTGTTCTTCCAAACTTTTGGATGATCTCCTCCTTCAGGTTTAAGTGCTTGAGAGCTTTATTATATTCTTCCATCACATTATGGAAGTCCTTTCTGAGTGAGTCCATCATCATGACTTCCTCCCTCAGACTGCTCTCCTCAGCCTTAAGAGATTTGATCTCCTTAGCTTGAGATCTTGCGACTCTACAACATTTGTCGTAGGCTTTGATCAACTCTTTGTACTGAATCATGAGTTCAGATTCATCATCAGACGAACATTCCTAATGATCATGGTCAGAAGCATCTGATTCAGAGAGAGGGGTATTATAATTTACCTTCCCAGTGAACTGGGATTCTTATTCTTCATCTGTATGCGCCATAAGCCCAATGTAGGATTCCTCCTCATCACTAGACTCAGATGAGTCTATGTCACTGAGGGTCTTGCCCTTCTTGGCTACCAAGATTCTTTCAGTCTTCTTCTTATTGTAAGAAGTTTTCTTTTCCTCTTTTCTTCCACCCTCCTTCTTCATGTGAGGGTAATCAGCTATGACATGTCCTGGCTTATTGCAGCAATAACAAATAATGTCAGTAGAAATGTGTTTGTTCTGTTTTGAGTAATACCTGTCTTGGCTACTTGAGCCTTTCTTGTTGCGATCACCATCGTGACGTGATCTTCTGAACGAGGCATCCTTGTCTTTCCATTGTTTCTTATTGTTCAAGAACTTCTTGAACTGCCTTGAATGAAGAGAAAACTCTCCTTCAAATAATTCTGAGCCTGAGGTACTTGGCTCTGAAGATTGTTCTTCACTTTCTTCCTGTGCTGGGGCAAGAGAAGCAGCTTTTGACTTCCTTGAGGTGTCTGCCTTTAGAGAAACAGACTTCTCCTTGGATGAAGACCTATTCTTCTCTTCTTCAGCTTTTCTTGAATTTATTTGTAGCTCATATGACATAAGCTTTCCGAAGAGATTTTGAGGATCAGTCTCTGCTAGCTTTCCAAACTCTCGGATAGAACAAACCTTGTTATCCCATTCCTTAGTTAGGGATCTCAGGAACTTATCATTCAGTTCTCCATTAGTGAAGACTCGGCCATAGACTCTTAGGCCGTTGACAATCGTGAAGAAACTTTCAAAGGTATCTGTAATAAAGTCATTGGGACCTTGTCGGAATGCTTCATATTTCTTATTTAGATGGGATCTTCTGTCATCCCTAACTTTTTCAGCGCCTTCCATTAAGACAATAAGAGACTGCCACATTTCTTTGGCGGATTGACAGTGAATCAAATTCTGCAGCATAGAATCATCGACTGCACTTGCGATGATATTCTTGGCTTTCTTGTCTAAGGAGACAAGTGCAATCTCATCTTTATCAAGATCCATGAGATTCTTTGGAACTTGCTTAGTTGGATTGATGGTGGAGGCTATCATTGGAACATGAGGACCTTCTTCCACAATCATAAAGATCCTTGGATCTACAGCTTCCATGAAGAACTTTATTCTCTCTTTCCACAAAGCAAAATTATTCTTTGTGCATAATTGAAGCTTAGCAAAATACTCGGCTCTGTCCATGCCTTGATCCTCTAAAGATAACTAGGAGGAGATTTGTTCAAGGTGTTAAAATTTTTGATGAACAACCTCCCTCTGATACCAATTAATATTTTTAGTTGTCTACCTAAATATCCTAGAGGAGGGTGAATAGGTGAGTTCTGCGTCTTTTTGCGGAATAAAAAATTGAACGAATAGAGCACAGAAAATAAGCAAACAAATCACAGAGAACACCAGATCTATAGTGGTTCACCAATCTTGGGTACGTCCACTCTCCACCTCACCGATCTAGCAACATGCTAGACTCGGCTACTTTACTATTACCTCGGATTCAAAACCAATCCTACAACTTAGAGCAATGCCCCTACAACTCGATCAACAAAACGAATCTACACTCGGAAGAAGAACTTCCTACAATAATTTCTCTGAGAATAAACTCCTACAACTCGGAGACGAAATCTCCTACAAGAATAAAAGATTGTATACAAAAAATTATACAAACAGAAATTATCCAGATCTGGAATCTTCAGCTGATCTTCATTCTTGAACTTGAAGCTTTGTCAGAAATAATCGAAGAAGACGGCGGTTAAGTCTCTGGATCTGAAAAGCTTAGGATCAACACGATCAAGAGAGAGATCTAGAGAGATTGAGCAACTTGATTTGTTGACCGATTCTTGTTCTTAATTTCTTTGAATCGAAGAAGAACTGTGCCGAGAACGGCGATGAGGTGCGGCAGCTTTCCCGATTTAGAATGAACATAAAAATTCAAAATACTTGATTTCACTTCTTAGGGTTAGTCGAAATTGATAAGACCTTTTATAGGACAAGCGTAACGGTCATAATCATAAATGATTGTACACGTGGACCAATAAGAATCGAGATTAGATTTGAAATTGATTCTGTCTGGACTTAACGAAATTTCAGAAAAATGTTCTGCATTTCTCGAGTAGTTTATAGACTACTCGAGTACTAACTTCTTATTCTCGAGAGGAAGGGTGTAAGGTTCTCGAGAACAAGACTTAGAGAAATTTCGAATGTGAATCTTGGCTTCTCGAGAAGTGACTTCTACTACTCGAGAACTAGTAAAACTTCTCGAGAACTAATATGGCTTCTCGAGAATCAGACTTCTTCTCAAAACAAATTTTCTTCTTACTCGAGTACTGGTCCTCTGACTTCTCGAGACAAGGCTTGGCCTTCTCGAGTACTGGCTTCTGCTACTCGAGTATAACACTTAGAAAATTTCTGAAATGAATTATTTAGTAAACTCGAGACATAGATAAGTAGTACTCGAGTACTCCAAGGCTTACTCGAGTAATGGACTTAGCTTTCTCGAGAGTGATTTCTGTTATTCGAGAACTTTACTTAGTATACTGGAGAATTCATTCCAGCACCACTCGAGTACAACATATACTACTCGAGTAATGGACTTAAAAAAAAAAAATTCTTTCAGAAAATTATTTTTCTTCAAATGAAATCAGCAACCATTCTTTCTTCCATTGTTTTAGTGCTTGAAAATGAAGTGTGTCCCAATAGAGAGGCTACACATGAGTCAACATCATGGATCACACAATGAGGGATTACATTGTATGGTCCTATATTTGGTGACTCATTATAGACTGACATTGGTCTACACTTGGCAATTATATCCTGCAAACACATAACTCAACAAGGGCATCAAATATAAATTAATTCATATTAGTTCAAGGGTGACTTCATATAAATTTGGATTATTATGGATACAATACCCAACATTTTCCAACATAAATTTCAGGATTATCTTCATCACTCTCTTCAGCAATCTGTTGAGAAGGATGCAATGTATCCTCTTGCTTTAGGTTTAATTCATCTAGTTTCTCACAGAGAATTGGTTCCTGAAAAGAATCTATGGTATAGGTATTCCTCTCCTTATAAAACATGTTAGATTCATCAAATGATACATGTATGGATTCTTCTGTTTTAAGGGTAGATTTATTATAAACCCTATAAGCCTTACACTAATAAGAGAATATCCAAGAAATATTCCATATGCAGCTTTGACTTTAAATTTTCCTAAATGTTTCTTGTCATTATTATGGATATAACATTTACACCCAAATTTTTAAAAATAATTTACTTTAGGTTACTTATTTTTATGCAATTTATAGGGAGTCTTACCCTTGAGTTTATGAATGAGACTTCTGTTAAGAACATAATTTGTTGTGCTTACTGCATCTGCCCAAAAAGATAGGGCAAGTGAGCATCTGCAAGTAATGCTCTAGCAGATTCAATTAGGGTTCTATTTTTCCTTTTTGCTACCCCATTTTGTTGAGGAGTTCTAGGAGCAGAGAAACACTGCCTGATTCCTTCTTTATCACATAAATTCTTTCATCAGAAGAGTTTCAAACTCAGTGTCATGATCACTTCTGATCAATACAATTTGAGTAGAATACTCAATTTTGATGTTCCTAAGAAAGTTTGTAAGAATTTTGAAGTTATCAGACTTGTTCCTAAGAATGAACACCCAAGTGAATCTGGAGAAATCATCAACAATTACTAAAGTATATGACTTTCCTCCCAAACTTTGTATTACAATAGGTCCAAAAAGGTCCATATGTAGCAAATACAAAATTCTAGGTTAATCACTCTTAGATATAGATTTAAAACTATTTTTAGTTTGCTTACCTAATTGACAAGCCCTGCAAAGTCCTTCCTTCTTGTATGATCTAGAAGGTAGTCCTCTAACAAGGTTATCCTTAGACAATTTAGCAATAGTTCTAAAGTTTACATGCCCTAATCTTTTATGCCAAAGTTCATTTGATTTACTTATCTGATTAAACAAACATATTTCAGTTTTAGTAAAATTAAAATTGACTAAATAGATGTTACCCTGTCTAACATCAGATAAAACAATTTTATTTTCATTAGATGTAATAAAGCATAAAGACTTATTAAATGATACCTGATAACCTTCATCACATAGTTGACTAATGTTGATAAGGTTATACTTAAGACCTCTCACATAAGCTACCTTTCTGAAGGTAATTACCCCAACTTTGACATTACCAAGCCCTCTGTCTGGCCACAGTTGGAGTCTCCAAATATGACTTTTGGTCCAAGTTTTGCTTTGAAACCTATTAGATTAGCTTTTATTCCTGTCATGTGTTTAGAGCACCCACTATCCAAATACCATTGTTTCTCTGTGACGGGATAGTACTTTTCCTATATTGAAAATAAGTTAGGTGTTCTTGACCTAGATTACCTTGGGTCCTAGTTTTCTGTCATAATAAGTAGAAATATAAGAATATTAAGGTTGATTTTTATATCCAAGTGGATGATATCTCCTGGGAGGAATGATCCACTCCGTAAAAGGATTTATCAATTTTTGAGTTTGATTATTCTTTTGAAAAGAGGTAAATTTTTTGTTTGAAAAGTTTAAGTTCAACGAATTATTCAGATTTCGTCAAGCCATGTTCGACGAATAATAATGATTTTGTCGAGCTCCATTTACTGAATAGTAATTCTCATTTCCTATGTTCAGCGTTCGTCTATCTCTGTTCGACGAATAACTTTGATTTCATCGAGCTCGGTTTGACGAATTCTACTGGAAATTTTTATTCTATTTCAGAATAGATTTTGATTTATTCTCTAGTACATTATTTGACAAAACTTCAGTATCTTTATCTATAATTTCTAATATTTCTTTTCCTTTAGCAGATATAAATTTTATATGAGTAGTTAAAATATTTTTCTTAAGAATTTGAGGTTGACTAGATGAAGCTCCCAAGCCTAGTCTGCCATTTAATCTGGCATTGACTGTACTTGTAATATTCATTAGTCTGATACTTCTCCCATTAAGAGATTCTTCAAACTTCTTAGCCTCAGATAATTTGTTTTCCAGAGAAACTATTTGTTCCTTAGAAATTTTCAAATCTTCTTTATGTCTAATGTTTTCTGAAGATAAATTGTTAACTTCAGTTAATTTTTCGCTGAGAAGTTTTATTTTCTTCTCAGATTTTATCAAATCTTTACAAAGCAATTTAAAATCTATTTTGAATTGATCTGATGTAAAATCAAAAGTTGAAAATACCTGGTCTTCTTCAGACTCATATTCAGAATAAGAATTGTTGTTTGATGCATTGATTACCATCATACAGACTTTCTTAGCATTTGATTCTTCTTCATCTTCACTTGAACTGGATGAAGATTCAGTGTCTGACTCACTCCATTTTTCAGCTACAAAGCCTCTCTCCTTCTGTCTGTGTTTGTTAGAAGAGGGTTTGTTTGAATGCTTCTTAAAGTCTTTCTCCTTCTTCGTATCTTTCTTCTGATTTTTAGGACATTCTGGAAGAATGTGTCCTGGTTTCCTGCAAGCATAACAAACAATTTCCTTAGTAGGTATTTTGTCATACCTTGGAAAATCTTCTCCTGAAGTCTTTCCTAGCCATTTTGTAAAATATTTTAGCCAATAGAATCATAAGTTCTTCATTTTCTGGAAGTTGTTCTTCCTCTTAAGTTGCTTGGAAAGCAATACTCTTGTCCTTCTTCACTGAGGATAGAGTCATTTGTTCAGCTTCACTTGTTTTGATGAGCTGCTCATATGATTTGAGCTTGCCTAACAAAGTTTCTATTGAAATTTCATTCACACTTTTGGTTTCTCTAATTGGCCAAATTCTTGAATCTCATGTTCTAGGAAAACACATGAGAATTTTGTCATTTACTTCTATTAATGTAATGTATTTCTCCAAAGTCTTCAGTTCATTGATTATGAGAATGAGTCTTGTATACATATCAACAACAGACTCAGTTTCTCACTTTTTGAAATTCTTATATTGAGAAATCAGGTGATATCTTCTATCTTTTCTTTCATCAGCTGATCCAGCTACCATTGCAGTGAGGGAGTCCTAGATATCTTTTGCTGAGGTGCATTCAGCAACCTTCTATAAAATATCATCAGACATTGTTTGGACTAGTATATTCATAGCCTTTGCATCAGCAGTCCTCAGTTTTTTCTGAACTTCTGTTCATTCTGGAGGTGGTGTAGCATTGGTGCTTATTGTTGTAAGTGGTAGAGATGGACATGTCAAAATTAAATTGTAGATATCCTCATCAATAAAATTCATATATAACCTAATCATTGTCTGCCATAGTGCAAACTTATTAAGATTGCAAACATGAGGTCTAGTGCTTGAATACTCCTTATTTTGTGCCATGATAAATTTATCTATGATCTAAAAACAAACTTCTTGGTAAAATAAAATCTATCAGATCTGTTGGTTCAGGTGTTCGCCTGTAAAACCAACCTCCCTCTGATACTAATTGAAAGTGGAAGGGATAGATCTAACTTTACTCTAGAGGGGGTGAATAGAGTATATTAAAAACTTTAATTTGTTTTTATAGCAGTTTAAAAATTAGTGATAGATATAGATAAAATACACAACACACAAATAGAAAGTAGCAATCACAGACGACACAAAAATTTTATAGTAGTTCCTTAATAAATCTGGGTATGTCTACTCTTCTAGCACCCTGATAGGAATCAACTACAGATTTTTGCTCAGGTGCCCTGTCACCAGAAGATCTATTTTTTAAGGGAGATGTAGCAACCCTTTGGGCTTTGACCAGGTACCCAAAAACCAAACTTAAGTCTTTTGATCAGGTGACTTATGAACCAAGTTTTAACTTTTCAAGGGAGTTAGAACCCTATACACCATTTAAGAATAAACTAAAAGAGTTAGATGTTGTCTTCTCTGTCAAGTATCTCTGAGAAGGCTTAGTGTATGATGTTGCAAAAAGCTCCCCCTAATTTGAATAGAGATTATGATCAAGAGAGAAGACTTTTTCTTCAGGGTGTAGACCTTCTTGTATGCTTTTACTCTCTAGTAGATGTATCTGACAGAAGGATGTCTCTCAGATTGAAGATATGTCATGAGAAGAGTCTGAAGTAGAATATCTGTATATCTATCTGTATGTATATCTATATATGTGTATATGTATATCTCTATCTATGGTGAAGCAGCAATCTTCTGTATATATAGACAATAGGGGCAGAATTCAAATGTTGCGTCTATTTGAAATAATCGATTCTTGAAACGTTTGAAGAATCCTTTGAGATTTGTAACTGCCTTGGAATTAATTAGATTGAAATCCTCTGTGATACATCCATATTTAATACTACCTTAAATGACTATATTTGTTAGAATATTTAGCATTAAATATCAGAGTTTCAACTGACAGGTATCAAGCATTTGAAATCATTCTTCCTTCTATTAATATAAAAACTATATGATCGTCGAACTCAGTAAGGATTTCGTCGAACTGAGCTTGGATTTTGTCGAGCTGAGCTTTTACAAACTGAGCTTTTACTTTTGTCGAGCTGAGCTCTGAGTTCGTCAAACTAAGCTCTGAGTTCGTCGAACCAAGCTCAAAGTTGAGATCTGAGTTAGTCGAACTGAGTTCAGAGTTCGTCGAATAGAGCATCTCTGGAATACCTTCTGAAACAACAACTCTGGAAATAAAATATGACCCTAGTCTATACAAGTTGGGTCAAAATAAAAAACCTAATCAAAGTATAGTAATCCTAGCCCAAATCAATAATAAGAAGTTCTAACATCTTAATCGCCAGTTGGAGATCGATAACTCTCAAGCATAGTCACTGTTGCAGTCTGGCTGTTAGACTCAATCTAACTGTAGCTATTTCTCCTGGAGCTGTTCGTTGGAGCTTGACGGGTAGAGTACATAGCAACCATGTTGGTGTCTTTACAGTCTCTGTATAGTAATGTGGTTATGCCTGTTTAATCGCACATCCTAAGTGGCTACTATTTTATCTATCTGTCTAGTCGCATGTGGAAGACGTTGTATATTCTCTCTCTTATTTTTTCTCTCTCCCCCATTTCTATAAATAGGGGAATACTCATGTATTATTTAATTTTTGGAGCAATCAAGTTCTGTTATTTAGCTCTCTTCGCACATCTATGATTTCAGGAAAGATAGGAAGGGTCCAACCTGCTCCAAAATGGTCAATGGGAACTGTAAGTTCTCCTTTATAAAACGAGTTCACCCTTTCTTCTCTATTCGGTGGACGGGCAGACAAGGTCCCTCCCAGCGGATACTTGGCAAGGAACACTGCCACGCCTATATGATCTATGGTCGGGCGGGGCGGTTTATCACTCAAAAAGGCAATAATACATCAAGATTTAGGCGAAGGAGGAGTTCGCGGGATTTTTTTAAAATGTTCTAATGTTTTTAGAATAGAAAAGAAGGTGGTGGGGTCCACTATTTATAGCCGCAACAAAAGGCAGAAATGACACCAGGACCCACCGTCTCGCGAGTAAATGTGTGCTCAACTCCCTTTAAAGAATCGGATCACACAACCAAGAACCATCTGATGCAGTCAATAACAACAATAAGGAAAACAACAAGGGAACCCATTAGAATTTGAAAAAGTTGATATTTTTAAGCGATTGCATTTCAGGTACAAGAAACAAATAAGGGGCGCACGGCTTAAGCTATCCAGGGCGACTAAGCCCGTTTGTAGCTTGACGAACTCGATCTCCAGCTCAACAACCTATGGCTCGATCTGCGTCAGGATACCCCGTATAGGGCGCAGGGTCAACGATAATACCACCTTGCGAGAATGCGTTACAGGTAAGAGGAAAATGAGTCTCCTTTCTCGAATAACATTAGCATGCTTTGCAGGGATATACCTTTTTTTAGGAAGTGAAAATCCTTTGGTCTCAATATCCTCTTTGTCGAAGACGTCGGTCAGAATGACAGCAATTGCGGGCGGTCTCATCATATGGTCGCGACCTCTGGGGGAGCTAAAGGCTTGAAAGTCAATCAGGGCTGGGACCGAAGACTGTGTGGAAAAGAATGGGGAGCCCTTGGATTTTTTAGGATCTATACGCTTCAAGTAGGTCCACTGTACTAATTTTCCCTGCCTGCGAGAAGCCTGTAGCTATACATGGGATTGCAGCTGCCCAATGGGGTTTGTGCCCATTACAGGGGGATGATGATCGACCCTTGGACGCTCCGTGAAGGCCCAAGGGCATCGGCAAACTTAACCCGCTTGGACGATGAGTCACCCCCCGGTGAACACTTTGGTGCACTCTCGACCAAGAAAACTACCGCACAACTTCTTCTTCCAACCGCACCATCCAGAGCCGGGCTAATTCTGCGACCACTCCCAGATTCTTCCCAGTCTCCTCAAAGGCCTTATGGGAAATGACACTTCAAGTGCACTTTTTTATTATAGCGTCACCGCGCCCCAGCGTGTACTCTAATTTCCACCTAGTTCGGTTTCAGTTACCGAGCTACAGCCCAAGCACCCCAAATCCTCTCACGCTTTTTTTTCGACCGCGCGCATTGTTGAGGTCGGGTCTCAAACCTACAACCCCCTTGAAAAAGAGCCTTCAAACCACTCTTCATCACCAATTGAGTTGCAACTCAATTGGTGATGAAGAGTGGTTTGAAGGCTCTTTATCAAGGGGTGCGGGTAGCTCAAATAGTGATGAAGAGTGGTTTGATGGCTATTAATCAAGAGGGTTGCGGGTTCGATACCCGTCCTCAACAATACGTGCGGCTAAAAAATAGGTGTGAGAGGCTTTGGGGTGCTTGGGCTGTAGCCCGGTAATCGGAACCAGACTAGGTGGAAATTAGAATACACGATGGGGTGCGGGGACGTTTGTAACGCCCCCGAATTTTCGATGATTTATTTTAAATCCTTTTTCGGCGTTACGTTGACGTTTTCCGTCTCGAGCCGTTGCTAGAGTACCTCGTTAGGTGTTCTTAGAGGTTTAGCCTGGTTGCGGGTTTCCCCAGCTAGCCGGTGTCTGTTTTGGAGACCCGGTTGAGCCTTTCAGGGAATTCTCGTGTTTGGCTTCGGGCAAGGTTATCTCGAGTTTTGTTTGTCGGAGGTCGTTTTTGACTTCGCCGTTGTTCTCGTAGCCCGGGTTTTTAGCTACAGTGCGAATTTGGTCGGAATCCGAGAACGTCGCATAATCGCGTCGTTTTGGCGGTCGCTAGTTAGCGAGCCGTCATTTTATGATGGCATATATATTTATTTACGCATGAGTAGCGTGGCGCGTAATTTATGCGTGCCGGTATTTATATTAGTGTGCGTGTATGTACGTGCGGAGTAAGAAAATTTACGCGTGCGTGTCGGCGTTTGTGTAGTATGTATTTATATATATATGGGTGTTAGTATGTATATACTGATGTGTGTTAGTGTGTAATTTAGTTATATTAGTTAATAATTATATAAGGTATAATATATAATTAAGTGATAATGGTTATTAATTATATTAATTATAATTTATATAATAAAGTATAAGAAATTAACCTCCCCCTCCCCCTAATAAAAAGCTACAGCCGGCCCCCCTTTTTACAAAAAATAAAACCGCAGCTTCTTCCTCCCGTGCGCACCCCGAGCCGAGCGGCAAACACCCTAGCCGACCCCCCTTCCGCCGCCCGCCGCCGGCAGCCCCGACCTCCCCTTTCCGATCCGAGCCCGGATCCGCGTTCCCCTCGCCGAGAGCTTCGAGCCGAGGTAACCTATTTGCCCTTTCCTCCATGATTTCGTTGAATCTCCATTTGGTTTTTTTTGGATATTCTTGTTCTCCTTTCATGATTAGTTGCTATCTTAGGTTGCCTTGGTGGTTTTGGTGAATTTTGGGAACTTTCGGAGTTTTTGGGCGTCCGCCATAGCGCCGTTGTGCTGGCGAATTTTTTTTCGGTGATACGTGCGAGGCAAGTGCTTCTCCTCTTTTCGCCGTTTGGCCTCCCTTTTTGTTCAATTCCTTGATAATTTCTTTTAGTCGTGCATATAGAAATTGTTAATTGGATTTCTCCTAACCCTAACCCCTACTTGGAGCGCGCTAGAAAAATTAGGATTTCTACCCTCCCGCTAGTAGCTTCCGATTTAGGACGGCGTCGCGGTAGGTGTGTCGCGTAGATATGGGTTAGCGTCGGGCTGAGTTTATGTTAGGCCTAGGTGTAGGTCTAGGGTTTGGGGTTTTTGCCTAGTTTGCCTATTTGAGGTGTTTAGGTGTAATTGTGCACGCACGGCCTATGGTCGTGCGTCTTTTAAATCGTGCGACCCAATGTCGGTGCTCGTACGCTAGGCTTAGGATCGAGTGAGTGTACTCACTCGCAGCGGCGTTGCGTAATCGCAACGACTAATCCCTTAGCGTTGATTTCTCCCCGAGTGTTTTGCTCGTGTATCGAGAGTCCCTTGTCGGCTGTTACTTTTCGAAGGCCGAATCGTGGGTTGTGGTCAGTAGTGGTGGTGGATGGCTCTTTTAGGGGTTGTGTGGCGTGATGTAGCCTTGACCACACTCTTTACCTTGACCCGAGTAGTTTTCTGGGCAAGTGAGTGATGGGTCTTTTGTGCCTTCACGTGTCAACCCTTGAGCAATTTGTTGACTCGGAATTAGTGGTTGGGCGATTTGGAACGCTTTCAACCTGATTCCAAGTTTCTTGTTTTTGCTACTGCCGCCTCTCACAGTTTAGGATGTTAGGCGTTTCTTCCGTAGGTGTTGCAGCATTTTGGCATCATGGCCATGTTGACTCTGCAGGTTGTTAGGCAGAGTAGTTGCTGTTTACCCGCACCTGGTGCAGGTTTGTTTTTCGCCCTTCCTTGGGCATTGTTGTTCTACTCTAGTTGTACTCTCTTTACTTCACTTTACCTGCTTTTACCTTACTTTTCTTTTTAGCACTTGCATTCCTTTTTCCTTGCTCTGAGGTGTTCTACTTTTCTGAATGCCTCAGGTTCAGGACAGTAGCCAGTAGGTGGCTTGCTGTGGTGCTGTTGGAGGTTTCCTTTCTGTTGGCTGTTGAGACTCTCTTGAGTCATAGTGAGGTAGTTTTACTGTCTTCCTACAGACTTGTGTACTTGCCAGTGGGTTATTGTCGTATGTGACGCCCCTGGTAGTTTTTTTTTACCTTTGCACTGGATATGTCTACTTTTACTGCTACCCTGTTTTTGGGGACTTAGTTTACTTGCTCTGGGAAGTTTTATGTTAGGTTGCTAGCTATTTTAAAACTATAAAAGTAAAACCATATTATGTATATAAAGCATGATCAGCATGATTTCTAAAAAGAACTCACTTAGCGTACTTTCTTAATTACGTATAACAAATGATTTTTTTTTCTATATATGCATAATTTAAAACTAGAGTTTTGGTTCAGCGTAAGGGTCCTTCGGGATCACTTATGCGCTCATTTAGGATGTTGTCATAAATGAAGTATTTTCCGCTACGTATAAAAAAATCAGTTTTGAAACCGTGGACTCTTTGGTCCACTGAGCCGAGGGATACGGCCAATAAATTAATCAAGTTTTTTTTTTTATAATCAATAAAGTCATGATTTGAAAGGATTTGGAGTGTCGCCTGAACGTCGGCAGTTATCCCCTGCTCGACGTGGCATCACAGCGCGTAGATTTTCTCTTACTCTGATTTAATAAATAGTGAGAAAAATGCGGGTTGTGACAGTTGGTATCAGAGGGAGGTTGCTTGACAATTGGTCGGGCAACCTTCCTTGGTTTGTGTTAGATGTTTAGAGTCATATCATACACACACCGACATGTCATCGGCACGTTTTGGCTGAAGCACGAACACTGCACTACACGCATAAGCATAACATGAAGTATACGGGGCATATTATGTATTTTACGATACATAATATGTGGTTGTATATGGATCCACCATAGGGGCAACATGCGAGGGTTATGTATTATGGGGTGCATAACCTCACCGCATGGATGCGACTAGCACGTTTTCTTTTTAGTTGCATGAGAATGTTATGTATTATGGGATGCATAACATTTTCATGTGTACTCCGCCATGGCATGCACTAGGGCCTTTTTAGAATGCATAGCATAATCATGCATAGCATAACATTACATAAGCACAACGCGCCAAGCCAAGACTTGCAGGATGACATGTGTACACACATAGTTTTGAGTCAAAAAGAATATAAATTCATGCATTACCGATCTAGGCACAAGTGTCAGTGATGGTGGTGAACCATCTTAGGCTAAGCATATCATTTCCTTTGTAAATAAATAAAATAAAATCCCAGAGCAAATATAGCAGTAGAAGATCATATTTATGTACATATTGTCTGTACGTGTCTGTTGTTCGTTCTAGTAGTTAAAGTGCGTTCTAATAATTGTGATGTTTGTTTCTTTTAGGATGCCGCCGAAGCGTAGAGTGACGAGGTCGACTCCCCAGTCTGAGGGTGAGTCCTCCGGTGCTCAAAGTGATGCGTTGGTGGAAAGCCAGAGGCAGAGTAACGAGGCCTTATCAAGGCAGGTGGTGGAGTTGCAGGCCCAGATGCAGTCCTTTTTATCCGGAGCGGCGGGTCAGACTCCGGGAGTTCAGGACCCCGCCGTGGGTACAGCTGTTCTAGCCCCTCCTGCCCCTCCTGCTCCTCTCGTGCCTCCAGTGGTGGTGCCCCCCGGGATGGCGTTCATCTCCCAGTTTCAGCAGCTGCGACCTCCTACCTACGATGGTAAGGCGGACTTTATGGTACTGGATGACTGGATGATCACCATGGAGGAGATGTTTCATTACTCCGGGGTGACTGAGGACCAGAAGGTGATGTTAGCCGCCTATCAGCTGAAGGGGCTAGCGAAGAGCTGGTGGATGCGAGAGAAGGAAGGCATGGTGGGAGGATGTACTTGGGCATCCTTCAAAGAGATCCTGATGAGGAAGTTTCTACCGTCAGTAGAGCGAGACAGGCTGATGAATGACTTTATTCATCTGAAGCAGAGGCAGCTCTCCGTCAGCGATTACGAGATTGAGTTTAGCAAACTCAGTCGCTTTGGTCCTAGCTTGGTGAGCTCCGAGGAGGACAGGGTGAAGCGGTTTCTTGGTGGCCTCAGGAGCGATGTCCAGCAGCTTGCGGTTGCTCACGGCGCGGTTACTTATGCGGGAGCAGTTGAGGCCGCTTTGAAGGTAGAGGCTATCGAGAACGGGAAGCAGCGTGGTCAGCAGGCGAGAAACGAGAAGAGGAGGTCAGTTGAGGAAAAGGGTCCCCAGGTTCTTGGTGCTGCTTCTGAGAAGAAGAGCAAGGTAGTGTGCAGTTTCTGTGGCCATCCGGGCCACCCAGCTGAGAGGTGCTTCAAGAGGGCAAGGGTCCAGAAGAAGGAGCATGTGCATGCTATCCAGGGTGCTCCTAGGAGGGATGTTCCTTGTCCTGTCTGCAAGCGACCCGGTCACGAGGCTGCTCAGTGCTGGTCCAAGGATCGTGTGTGCTACCAGTGTGGCCAGAAGGGCCACATTAAATCGAAGTGCCCTCAGGTTCAGTCCGCTCTGCATGCCGTTCCGCTTCAGGCTCTACTTCCGCCTCAGCCGGTGGACAAGGGTAAAGGGAAGCTGAATGTGGTATCTTCAGCGGAGGCTGAGACTTCGGCGCAGGTCATTTCAGGTAAACCCCCCCCCCCCTCGCTTGGCTTTCTCTTTTGTAGCAGTTTTAGTGTTGCTATTGTTTTGTTTGTTGCTTGTGCGTTTATGGTTTTGTTTGTGTATAGGGAAATTTAAGGTAAGGAACCGCTGGGCCCGCGTTCTATTTGACTCAGGTGCTACCCACTCTTTTGTGGCTAGAGCCTTTGTCGAGCGGTGCCAGTGGGTTGTTGATCGTGTTGGTGGTGCCTTTAGCGTCAAGTTCCCCTCGGGTGAATCCGTGATATCAGATCAGGGCATTCTGGACTGCCCTATTTTGTTGGGGGATTATCTGGCCAAGGCTGATCTGAAAGTGTTGGACTTAGAGGATTTCGATGTCATCCTGGGTATGGACTGGTTGTCCCGATATGATGCAGTGATTCAGTGCAGGGGAAAGCGCTTGGATTTCAGAAAGGACAGCGGTCAGCCCGGGAGTGTTTTCGGTGATTCGCGTCGGGACTCTCCGGCGATTTCTGCGGTATGTGCTCAGAGGGTTTTTCCTGCTGGTTGTTTTGCTTGTCTAGTCTCAGTGTTGGGGACTGTTAGCAGTGTGCCGCTTTTGGATGAGATTCCGGTTGCGCGAGAGTTTCCTGACGTGTTTCCTAGCGATCTTCCCGGTCTTCCTCCAGACAGGGATGTGGAGTTCGTGATTGATTTGGAGCCTGGTACGCGTCCGATTGCCAAGGCGCCCTATCGGATGGCCCCGCGAGAGCTGGAAGAGCTTCGTACTCAGCTTGATGAGTTATTGGAGAAGGGCTTCATAAGGCAGAGCTCGTCGCCCTGGGGTGCTCCGGTCCTCTTTGTGAAGAAGAAGGATGGTTCGATGCGCCTTTGTATCGACTATAGAGAGTTGAACAAAGTCACCATCAAGAACAGGTATCCACTGCCCAGAATCGACGACTTATTTGATCAGTTGCGTGGCAGTTCAGTATTTTCGAAGATAGACCTCCGTTCGGGTTACCATCAGCTTAGGATCCGAGAGTCGGATGTTCCACGGACGGCTTTCCGATCGAGGCATGGTCATTTCGAGTTCCTGGTCATGTCTTTTGGGCTGACCAATGCGCCTTCAGCATTTATGGACATGATGAACAGGTGTTCAAGGACTTTCTGGACAAGTTTGTCGTCGTGTTCATTGACGACGTTTTGATTTATTCTCGGAATGCGGCGGAGCATGATCAGCATTTGCGGTTGGTGTTATCCGCCTTGAGGGATCATCAGTTGTACGCCAAGCTGAGCAAGTGCGAGTTCTGGTTGCCTCAGGTTTCCTTCCTGGGTCATGTGGTGAACAAAGATGGTATTTCAGTGGACCCGGAGAAGATCTCAGCAGTGATGGATTGGAGTAGGCCGAGCACACCCAAGGAGATCAGGAGCTTCTTGGGGTTGGCCGGCTATTATAGGAGATTCGTCGAGGGCTTTTCTACCTTGGCAGCGCCCTTGACAAAGCTGACGCAGAAGCATGCGGCGTTCGTTTGGAGTGATAAGTGCGAGGAGGCCTTTCTGGAGCTGAAGAGCCGGTTATGTTCTGCCCCTGTGTTGACCTTACCGGCGGAGGGACAGGACTATGATGTTTATGTGGATGCCTCGCATGTCGGGCTCGGTGGCGTGTTGATGCAGGAGGGAAGGTGATCGCGTATGGGTCACGGCAGTTGAAGACTCACGAGCGAAATTACCCTACGCACGACCTCGAGTTCGCAGCGGTGATTTTTGCCTTGAAGTTGTGGAGACACCTACTCTATGGAGCTCAGTGCAAGATTTTCACAGATCACAAGAGCCTGAAGTATGTGTTCACACAGAAGGAGCTGAATCTGCGCCAGCGGCGGTGGCTTGAGTATGTTGCTGATTACGATGTGGAGATTCAGTATCATCCGGGCAAGGCCAATGTGGTGGCCGACGCCTTGAGCCGGAAGACGGGGAAAGTCTTCAATCTCACCGCGGATCGGTTAGTGGAGGAGTTTCTATTGATGGATATCACCGCAGGACGCTGTGAGTTGCAGAGCAGTTTGGTAGTGGCAGAGCCATCATGGATTTCTCTCACCAGATTGCACCAGAAAGAGGATCCGGATTTGTTGCACTTGTACCTCAGAGCTGAGAGGGGAGAGTTGCCAGATTTCTCCATCGACGAGGCGGGTACTTTGAAGTACCGCGGCAGGTTTTGCATCCCCGCAGTTGGAGACATCAGAGTATTGATTTGCAAAGAGGCTCACGGATCCAGTGTTTCCTACCACCCGGGATCTACGAAGATGTACCATGATCTGAAGCAGATCGCCTGGTGGTATGGGATGAAGGGTGATATAGCTCGTTTTGTCTCGGAGTGTTACACTTGCAGGCGGGTGAAGGCCGACCATGGGAGGCCTGGTGGCAAGTTGGCACCTTTGGAGATCCCGACTTGGAAGTGGGAAAGCATCTCGATGGATTTCATTACAGGCTTACCGAGATCTCCGAGAGGGTTTGATTCTGTTTGGGTGATCGTGGACCGATTGACGAAGTGTGCGCACTTCGTACCTTATAAGATCGATTACTCGATGAAGAAGATTGCTGAGTTGTACTTGGATGAGGTCGTCAGATTGCACGGCGTCCCTGTTAGCATCGTTTCAGATCGAGACTCTCGGTTTACATCTCGTTTCTGGAGGAGTTTGCAGGAGGGTTTGGGCACTGATTTGAGGTATTCCACAGCTTACCATCCGCAGACCAACGGGCAGACCGAGCGTGTGAATCAGATTGTGGAGGATATGATCCGGTGCTATATTCTCGATCATGGAGGTGCTTGGGATGAGCGTTTACGGCTCATGGAATTTGCCTACAACAATAGCTACCAAGAGAGTCTACAGATGGCTCCCTTCGAGGCGTTGTATGGGAGGCGCTGCAGAACCCCTTTGTTTTGGGCCGAGGCCGGTGAGAGGCCTGTTTTGGGTCCTGATGCACTCGAGGAGATGGAGGTTTCCGTGAAGCTCATTCGGGAGAAGCTTCGAGTTGCTCAGGAGAGGTATGAGAAGAACGCCAATCGGCGTAGGTCCAATTTAGAGTTTTCAGTGGATGATTTGGTCTTCTTGAAGGTATCTCCGATGGTAGGAGTGAAGAGGTTCGGCAAGAATCGGAAGTTGGATCCGAGATTTGTGGGCCCGTTCAGGATTGTGGAGCGTTTTGGTGTGGCTGCTTATAGGCTGGATCTGCCAGCTAGCTTCCCGGGGGTTCATAATGTCTTTCATGTGAGCCAATTGCGGAAGTGCGTGCGGAGCAGTGGGCAAGTCTTGGACGCTGTGCCCCAGTTGGAGCCCAATCTCTCGTATGTCGAGGTGCCGGTCCGCATCTTGGAAGCTCAAGCTCGAGTGTTGCGGACGAAGTCTATTCCTATGGTGAAGGTTCTTTGGAAGAACCAGGAATTGGAGAGCGCGACTTGGGAGCTAGAGTCGGCTATGAGGGAGGCTCACCCTCATTTGTTCCCCTGAGTTGTCGGGTACGTTTCCTCTCTAGTAGTTGGTTTCTTTCCTTCTGTTGTAGGAGTAGTTTTCGCAAAGTTTCGGGTCGAAACTTTTTGTTAGGGGGAGTGACTGTAACGCCCCCGAATTTTCGATGATTTATTTTAAATCCTTTTTCGGCGTTACGTTGACGTTTTCCGTCTCGAGCCGTTGCTAGAGTACCTCGTTAGGTGTTCTTAGAGGTTTAGCCTGGTTGCGGGTTTCCCCAGCTACCCGGTGTCTGTTTTGGAGACCCGGTTGAGCCTTTCAGGGAATTCTCGTGTTTGGCTTCGGGCAAGGTTATCTCGAGTTTTGTTCGTCGGAGGTCGTTTTTGACTTCGCCGTTGTTCTCGTAGCCCGGGTTTTTAGCTACAGTGCGAATTTGGTCGGAATCCGAGAACGTCGCATAATCGCGTCGTTTTGGCGGTCGCTAGTTAGCGAGCCGTCATTTTATGATGGCATATATATTTATTTACGCATGAGTAGCGTGGCGCGTAATTTATGCGTGCCGGTATTTATATTAGTGTGCGTGTATGTACGTGCGGAGTAAGAAAATTTACGCGTGCGTGTCGGCGTTTGTGTAGTATGTATTTATATATATATGGGTGTTAGTATGTATATACTTATGTGTGTTAGTGTGTAATTTAGTTATATTAGTTAATAATTATATAAGGTATAATATATAATTAAGTGATAATGGTTATTAATTATATTAATTATAATTTATATAATAAAGTATAAGAAATTAACCTCCCCCTCCCCCTAATAAAAAGCTACAGCCGGCCCCCCTTTTTACAAAAAATAAAACCGCAGCTTCTTCCTCCCGTGCGCACCCCGAGCCGAGCGGCAAACACCCTAGCCGACCCCCCTTCCGCCGCCCGCCGCCGGCAGCCCCGACCTCCCCTTTCCGATCCGAGCCCGGATCCGCGTTCCCCTCGCCGAGAGCTTCGAGCCGAGGTAACCTATTTGCCCTTTCCTCCATGATTTCGTTGAATCTCCATTTGGTTTTTTTTGGATATTCTTGTTCTCCTTTCATGATTAGTTGCTATCTTAGGTTGCCTTGGTGGTTTTGGTGAATTTTGGGAACTTTCGGAGTTTTTGGGCGTCCGCCATAGCGCCGTTGTGCTGGCGAATTTTTTTTCGGTGATACGTGCGAGGCAAGTGCTTCTCCTCTTTTCGCCGTTTGGCCTCCCTTTTTGTTCAATTCCTTGATAATTTCTTTTAGTCGTGCATATAGAAATTGTTAATTGGATTTCTCCTAACCCTAACCCCTACTTGGAGCGCGCTAGAAAAATTAGGATTTCTACCCTCCCGCTAGTAGCTTCCGATTTAGGACGGCGTCGCGGTAGGTGTGTCGCGTAGATATGGGTTAGCGTCGGGCTGAGTTTATGTTAGGCCTAGGTGTAGGTCTAGGGTTTGGGGTTTTTGCCTAGTTTGCCTATTTGAGGTGTTTAGGTGTAATTGTGCACGCACGGCCTATGGTCGTGCGTCTTTTAAATCGTGCGACCCAATGTCGGTGCTCGTACGCTAGGCTTAGGATCGAGTGAGTGTACTCACTCGCAGCGGCGTTGCGTAATCGCAACGACTAATCCCTTAGCGTTGATTTCTCCCCGAGTGTTTTGCTCGTGTATCGAGAGTCCCTTGTCGGCTGTTACTTTTCGAAGGCCGAATCGTGGGTTGTGGTCAGTAGTGGTGGTGGATGGCTCTTTTAGGGGTTGTGTGGCGTGATGTAGCCTTGACCACACTCTTTACCTTGACCCGAGTAGTTTTCTGGGCAAGTGAGTGATGGGTCTTTTGTGCCTTCACGTGTCAACCCTTGAGCAATTTGTTGACTCGGAATTAGTGGTTGGGCGATTTGGAACGCTTTCAACCTGATTCCAAGTTTCTTGTTTTTGCTACTGCCGCCTCTCACAGTTTAGGATGTTAGGCGTTTCTTCCGTAGGTGTTGCAGCATTTTGGCATCATGGCCATGTTGACTCTGCAGGTTGTTAGGCAGAGTAGTTGCTGTTTACCCGCACCTGGTGCAGGTTTGTTTTTCGCCCTTCCTTGGGCATTGTTGTTCTACTCTAGTTGTACTCTCTTTACTTCACTTTACCTGCTTTTACCTTACTTTTCTTTTTAGCACTTGCATTCCTTTTTCCTTGCTCTGAGGTGTTCTACTTTTCTGAATGCCTCAGGTTCAGGACAGTAGCCAGTAGGTGGCTTGCTGTGGTGCTGTTGGAGGTTTCCTTTCTGTTGGCTGTTGAGACTCTCTTGAGTCATAGTGAGGTAGTTTTACTGTCTTCCTACAGACTTGTGTACTTGCCAGTGGGTTATTGTCGTATGTGACGCCCCTGGTAGTTTTTTTTTACCTTTGCACTGGATATGTCTACTTTTACTGCTACCCTGTTTTTGGGGACTTAGTTTACTTGCTCTGGGAAGTTTTATGTTAGGTTGCTAGCTATTTTAAAACTATAAAAGTAAAACCATATTATGTATATAAAGCATGATCAGCATGATTTCTAAAAAGAACTCACTTAGCGTACTTTCTTAATTACGTATAACAAATGTTTTTTTTTCTTCTATATATGCATAATTTAAAACTAGAGTTTTGGTTCAGCGTAAGGGTCCTTCGGGATCACTTATGCGCTCATTTAGGATGTTGTCATAAATGAAGTATTTTCCGCTACGTATAAAAAAATCAGTTTTGAAACCGTGGACTCTTTGGTCCACTGAGCCGAGGGATACGGCCAATAAATTAATCAAGTTTTTTTTTTATAATCAATAAAGTCATGATTTGAAAGGATTTGGAGTGTCGCCTGAACGTCGGCAGTTATCCCCTGCTCGACGTGGCATCACAGCGCGTAGATTTTCTCTTACTCTGATTTAATAAATAGTGAGAAAAATGCGGGTTGTGACAACGTTACAACAATCACCTTTGATGTCAATGACGTCAATCTGCGTAGCAAAGCTGCTATTAAACCAGGTAGCTCTCACTAGAAGAAGAAGACACTCCGTCGATCAAGAACTCAGCATCACCATTATCCTTGTTTTTTTATTTATTGTTTTCATATGTTTCAATTTTTTGTTTCCTACTTTGTATGATGTAAAAGTCACGATCCATGACTCGCACAAACTATCTTTAATTTGAACATATTGCATTGTGTTTTTCTTATTCTTGGGGCTTCTTCGGCCAGGCTAGGCGACTCCCCGGATCAAATACTTACATTCTCTGGCGAGTGATTCCTGACCAGGCTCAGTCACTTCTGGATCGAATCTTTATATTCTCCGGGAGCCAACTCTTCGGCCAGGCAAGGCCACTCCCCGGATTGAATACTTACATTCTAATGGCGAAGGCCATCAGGATGGAGCACGTGGGACAGAGGATGTTGAAGAGGTACCGGCAAAGGATGGAGCACTTGGGACCGAGGATGTACCGGCAAAGGACGTGCGACGCCGTAGCGGTCATGGCTACAAGCTTCGCCCTCGCAACAAGACTCGTATTTGATTATTTCTAATTTTGGTGTGCTAATAGCCATCTCATGAGAGGCTATTTAAAACATTATTTTATTTCCTGCATTTCATTTATGTGGTGTGTCTTTAGCCACTTGTTTTTGTTATTTGAGATGTAAGCCTATATAAAGGCCATGACTTTTCATTTGGAGTAGATTATTATTGAATTGAAATTACATTTGCCTAACCCTAAATTCTCTCTTGCTCTCTCCCTAGCCGCCGCCCCCCCCCCCTCTCTCCTTCCCTTCCCAAAACCGACGGCCAATTAAGGCAAGGATCGGCCACCTCTACTCCCCTCTCCTCCTCTTCCAAAACCGATTGCCTCCAAGGTACTCCTCTCAAGGGATCGGCCACCATCTCCCCTTGCCTCTCCTCCTCATAACCGCCACCACCACCATCCCTCCTTCATTTAAAAAACCAACGGCCACATCTTTCCCCATAACCGAGTTTACTCTTCTTCTAAGGAGAGATCGGCTCTCCTCAAAAGTCTTGCAAGGAAGGAGGAAGTCTAGGGAATCCTCAACGGCGTGACGTGAACGGGACAACAAGATCATCATCCACAGCGCTCTTCCGTGGTCTTCAACGGAAAAACAATCATATTTGGTGGATCCGCGCATCACGGATCTACGAATCCGAGAGGGGTAACGATATCACTACACCAGAGATTTCTTTTCCTAGATAGTTCTTGTGGTGGACGTATTTTGCGTTATTTTCCGAATTATTATTCTTCGTGGTTAACAAATAACCGATTAGTAATTTTCGTTTGGTTTTCCGAAGGATTCGAAAAAGGATTTGGCACTCCTCGCTTTCTTTTTGTTGGGATAGATACCACCATTTTTGGATCGTTTAGTTCTTAGTGGATCTATTTTGGTACAACACCTAAAGCTCGCTCGGGATCACTATTATCCCATTTAGCCGGAAAGAATTTGGCCTATAGCCAACATTCGATCTACTTGCGGAACGGCGATCCGTATTGTTAGCGCGACGATAAATAAAATAAGTATTGTGGCTGCATTTACGTTAGCGTGCGGATTAGAGGGCGTAGATCGTGTCATAAGCGTCGTCGTGGCCTCCGTGGCGATTCTCAAGGATAGTCCCTACATCACATTCACTAGTGAGCGATTCCTAACCAGGCTCGGTCACTTTAGGATCAAATCTTTACATTCTCTGAGAGCCAACTCTTTGGTCAGGCTAGGCCACTCCTCGAATCAAATACTTACATTCTCCAGCGAGCAACTCACACCCAGGCTAGGTCACGCAACCGAATCAAATCATTACATTCTACGATGATTGGATTAAATCATTACATTCTTCATTGTTACTGTAGGTTGATGCCCACCGTTGCCAGGGCCTGCCCCTCATTGTTGCATAGTCTGATCAAATCCTTATATTCTCTGACACCTGAATTGAATCCTTACATTCTTTGACAATCATATCATAATAAGGCTAGGTCGTGCAACCGGATCGAATCATTATATTCTCTGGCGATTGGATTGAATCATTAAATTCTCTGTCGTTACTACAGGCCGATGCCCCACCATTACCAGGGCCTGCCAACCTCGCAGTCGCACAGTCAGATCTAATCCTTACATTCTCTGACACCTAGATCGAAAACTTACATTCTCTAGTTTCCTCTCATGGCGAGGTTCAGCTCCGCAATCAGATCGAATCATTACATTCTCCTATCCTCGAATAGATTCGTCACACTCTTTGACATTACCACAAGCTTACATTCTGCCAGCTATTGGGATCTGCACAACCAAGGCAAGAAGAACGAGAGTAGTACTATCATATCAATTATAATGTCCCATTTCAAGCTAGACCCCTCGTGAGTGTTATAGTGTCACTATGGTGACTTGAGACAACAATTAGAATAGGCCTGGAGGGAATTTGTTGAGGTGACTCGAGTAATAGCCGAGAAGACTCGTGTGTTCGTCGAGATGACTCGAGAGGACTTGACAAATTTGTCGAGTGGACTTAAGAATACTCGATGAATTCGTGGAGTGAACTCGAAAAGACTTATGAAATTTTTCGGGATAATTCGTCAAAAGGACTTGAGAAGACACATGAATTTGTCAAGTGGACTCGACCAATTCATCGAGTATAGTCAAGTGGACTTGTGAAATCCATCGGGATGATTCGTCGAAAGGAATCAAGAAGACATGAGAATTCGTCGAGTGGACTCGACAAATTCGTCGACTGAAGTCGAGTGAACTTATGAAATATGTCGAAATGTTCGTCGAGTGGACACATGTATTCATTGAAATGACTCGTATAATGTACTAAATGCACTCGACGAATTGTCGAGTGATTATGATGATTTGTCGAGTATACTAGACGAATGGGCTTAGCATTTTTGTATGTCCTGTCTAGTTTTGGCCTGGATTTCTGGATTTTACAGAACAGTTATTTTATCTTATAAAGTGCTGTACAATAGGGAAGTGACACATGGCAAGGGGATCTTCAACCCTAAGTCTTTCCTTTATAAAGGATCATCCAAAACCTAGTCGCAAACACCATTCCTTTTAACCGACCGAAACTTCTTCCTGAAAATCGATACCGACGAGGAAACCGAACATGCCGCCAAGGAGAAGATGTGATCCATGGCCGAAAACTAGGTGAACTTCATACCCTCTTCCTTGGTTTTAGATCTTTAGATCCAAAGTATATGAGAGACATCAGCTCAAAAGCTTGATTTGGGAGTTTAATGGAGATTTCCTAGGAAGGAACCATGGTAGAACTTTCGTTCTAGAGCACGGATCATCGCATGAATATCTTCAATCAACTCCTCTCCTCACTACAAAGATGGCAGACTTGATCTCATGAAGAACTATGGTCTAATGATGGAGTAAGGGAATAGATATGTTGGTTGTGCTTTATATGATGGCTGGAGGAAGGAGATGAACCGATGCCATTCGTACAACTTTACGATGCGTGCAAAGTGCTGTACAAAAATCTGTTTTCCTATGCGCATCAGAATTCAAGGCCGATTTCAGGTATGATCCAGTCTGATTCAGGTCTCGAGTTCAACATGAAAGTTGTATCCCATGGAAAGACCTTTCCAATGGATAGTTACACATTTTCAGGGGAGTTCTGTAGCTCCGTGAATGTCTAGCCGAAGTTGTTGTGTTGTACTAATAAAGGTGCAGGTTGGTTCTTTCTAAGTGTACACGGTTGGATTGAAACCTGATTTTAGGTACGATGGATTTGGATTTGGACCCCCAGGCTCAACATAAGTAGTAGACCTTGAAAATATCTTTCCAATTTAGGGTTGCTCATAATTTTTGGAGTGGACTGTAGCTTTTTGAATGCCATTTTTTGTAATCTGTGGCTCGTAATAGTGGTGTATTAATATTTGATGTTTTCCTTATTCTACAATTTGATTACTCAGGAGATTGGATGGTAAATAGTTGGTCATAATGTGATCACCCCCTTGTATCATTAATGACTTACTTATTGCGAGTACTCGGAGGTTTGTGAAACGAAGTTCGGTGGAGAGGATTGAAATGATATAATGTATATGATATTTTCTAGAAAAGGGGTTGGATGAGGTATACCCCCTGGCCATATGATGAGTTGAACCTTGATCTCAAGTATTGAAGGGATGACTGGCGTAGTCCACTGCTTAGATTTATTTTAACTCCCTACGAGTAGCAGTGAGGTACTGATATAGTAATTAAGGTGAACTATCACCTATGTGAATGTGGAACCTTGTGTGTCTTGGAGCATGGTGTTAGTTGAGATATGAAGGGACTCGGTTGGAGCCCTTGAATGCATGATGACATGGTAAATGTGAATTGCATGGGTCGGATGTGTGTTGACACACGATATACTACCCTGCGTTGTGGATTTGATGACAGGTCTATGGGCTCGCCAGTCATCACACCGACGAGAGATAGCAGATAGACCTCAAGCGGTTGGGCTTGGTCCTTTGGTGTTCAC
This sequence comes from Platanthera zijinensis, assembly GCA_039513925.1. Classification (NCBI taxonomy): domain Eukaryota; kingdom Viridiplantae; phylum Streptophyta; class Magnoliopsida; order Asparagales; family Orchidaceae; genus Platanthera; species Platanthera zijinensis. The sequence goes on from CM077080.1 coordinate 205,787,975, forward strand.
TCCCAGAGTCTCCTTCCATGCCAGTGGGCGGTTGGTCTTGGTTCTTCGGTGATATGCTCCAAAAGACTCCTTCCGTGCCATTTATAAGCCAGTTGGGTTGGGCTCTTAGTGCACGTCTACACGAGACCCCTTCTGATCCATAGTATGTAGGGGCTCCGTTGTTGTGTTCTTAGCATTGAGGCGTACGAAGGCATGGGCTTGGTAGTGCGGATGCCCGCTTAGTAGTGGAGACGCCCGCTCTACTATCACTATTTGGCCACGACGGTTGATGCTTGAGAGGTTAGCTACCTGCTCAAAAAGTGAGAACTAAAGGTCTATGTTGACATAGCAAGTGTGTGCGAGTCTATGCATGGGTGAGTCATCATATTGCATTCATTTCATATCATTGCATTGCACTGCATGAGATTCTCATCATATAAATTTGTATGGGCACTTTTATATGATGAGTTACTTTGATGTACCTGATTCTTAACTTACAAATTTGTATGGGCATTTTTATAAGTTAAGTTAAATACCATTTTTATGATTAATATACTGATAATATAGATTGCCTCCTTATATAGTGATGTTTACTGCTGATACTTGCTTAGTATAAATGTGCTGATATTAATATATATATATATGAACTCCTAATTAATAATGCTCTTTGCCACTTGTTTGATTATATACTACTATTATATTGAGCTCATCCTTCTTTTCCTCCGCCCGGTGCCTAAGATTCGCTAGGGTGAGCGGATATGATAGCCACTTAATCTTTATGACTAACGGTTGCTCTTGTGAACTAATGGCACGACCGCGGCGAACTCAACATCAATTGAAAGGCCACATTAGGATATATGCTTCTCTTCCATAAATAAGGAAATACTGAATAAGCGGTTCGCCAACTCCAAGAGTTTGAGAATCCCAGTATCAGCGTAAAGTCCCGCTCTCACCCTCTTTGACGTCAGTATCGATCAGGAAAAGAATTCCAGAGCTCGGGCAAGCCCCAAGAGTTTCTGACATATCCAAACAAGGTGTTCCCATGAAGACGATCCGTTTGGGTCTCAAAGTCAAGCCAACTTTTATTGCTGTGAATCTCGACACGGTCGACACAGTCAACACGTACATCGCAGCAATCTCTGAATAATTCCAAAGATAATCTTAAACAATGCTCCCTGAAGAAAGCTACCGGCCCTATAATGTGAGCCATCCCTAGCGGAGTGAACTGGGATATCGGGACGATGCAAAACTTGAGAATGACACCCACCTCCTCACACGGTGGAAAGCGGAAGCCAGACCTCAATGTCATCTCGCAAATTGTCAACCAACCCCTAGATGGGTTCTAAACCCTCTCTTTAGCATATGGTATCTTCACATTAAGATCAGTAGGTAACCTGTATCTTTTCCTCCAAACTATAACGTGCTCAGTTGTGAGCGTAGAGAGCAGCCGCATAGGCCATGTAGGATGCTTCGAATTCTGAAAATAAAATCAAAGGTTAGATAAAATCGATCAAGTAACATGTGCTCAATTGAGCACCCGACAAGCGCAATCCCCGCATGGGAAGTCAAAAGCCCCCAAAATTGTGCTCAAGCAGGCCCGCATATGCATGCACACAATACACACGCAAGCCGTGCACAACCAACTACCTGGCTACCAAAAAGGGGAGCGTCAGTGCCCACGCAAGCAAAGGGGTGCCACAAGCACCCAGTAGTGCGCATAGAATGCACCCATCAGTGCGTGCGCGTGCACCAAATGTGTGCGCATCAATGCACATATGCAGAGGTGCACGCGCCCGCGCACCAGATTGCACGCAACAACGCACCAGGGTACGCGCCCACACACACCAAGGTGGGATCACCTCAGCGTGCACTAGTGTGCACGCGCCTCTACGCGAACCCGGGTGTGGGCGCCTGCGCACACCCAAGGTGCGTGCCCGAGGGGCGCACCCGCCCCTGGGTAAGCCCATACCGGTGTCTTAGCTGGCGAGTCTATCCCCGCGTTGGATTATTCCACTAGTTGGCTTCGCATATCAGCCTCCCTTATCTGTGCACTTTCACCATTTTCCATCTTCTTTACGACTTACCTTCGCTTGTGAAGATCCACAATTCACCTTCTCTGGTGCCTCTCCATTCATCATAACCATTATCAATACTAGAAGATTCCCTCATAGAAGAAGAAATCCTCGCTCTTCTTAAATGGTCTCTAACACTGAGGATTTTGGTGGACAATTGATGGGGACAAGTCCTTTTATAGTATTATAGGGGTGCGGTTATCCCACTCCCTATGATTCCATCATCCAAAATGGATATCATGGGAAACTATTGCTCACGCGATCTGCACGCACAATCATGTGTTGTAACGTCCCTGTGCCCCAACGTGTACGATAATTTCCACCTGGTATGGTTCCAATTATCGGGTTGTAGACCAAGCACCCTAAAGCCTCTCACTCCTATTTTGGTTGCACGCATTGTTGAGGCCGGGTCTCGAACCCGCAACCCCCTTGATAAAGAGCCTTCAAACCACTCTTCATCACAAATTGAGGTTCAGCTGGAGGCAGGGTTTGGGGTGCTTGGGCTACAGCCCAGAAACCGGAACTGGACCAGGTGAAAATTAGAGTACATGCTGGGGTGCGGGGACGTTACAAAAAAAGTGCATCTCAATTGGTGATGAAGAGTTGTTTGAAGGCCTTTATCAAGGGGTTTACGGGTTCGAGACCCAGACTCAACATTGCGCACGGCCAAAAAACATGAGCAAGAGGCTTTGGGGTGCTTGGGTTGCAGCCCGGTAACTGGAACTGGACCAGGCGAAGACGTTACAATTGTTACTTTTGGCTGAGCCTGCTTTAAATAGCAGGCGTAAGCAGACTCTTGGTTCCCACAAATGACCCATATACCACCTAGGGTTAGGAACTTAATGGATAAGTGAGGAATTGACGGGATTGCTCCAAAAATAGACTGGACCGGCCTTCCAAAGATGGTATTGTAAGGAGAACTTAAGTCGATGACAATGAACTGGATATAATGAGTGACCTACTTCGGGAATTCACCCAGTGTTATTGGTAAGTTGATTGTTCCTTGAACGGGAGCTAGTGTAACGTCCCAATTCACGCTAGGCCCCTTGATTGCGCTTTTGAGTCAAGGGGGCTGTGGTGAGCCCAATGGGGGTGTGGGTGAACAGGTGCGAACGTATGGGAGATGAGGAAAACAAGGCAAAACGGTGATTTTGGCCGACACGGGTATGGACACGGCCGTGTCCATACCCGTGTGCCTCATGCCAATATTAGGCTTCCAGTCAGAGAGGTACACGGGTATTGGGACACGGGCGTGTCCCTACCCGTGTGCCGAGGACACGGGTAGAGACACGGCCGTGTCTCTACCCGTGTGCCGCAACCCCGACACGGCAGAAAGATGTTCTGGGATGAACACGGCCCTAAACACGGCAGGCGACACGGCCGTGTCACCTGAACACGGGTAGGAACACGGCCGTGTGCCTACCCGTGTCTGCGGTGTATAAAAACGAAAAAGTTGGAAACCCTAGTTTTCATTCCCCTTTCTTCAGCCCCGAAATATCTGAGGGAGTTCTCTTGGCTGGAGGAGGAAGAGGCTTGCCGGAGCCATCCTTGGAGGAATCGAAACGCCGCCGCCGTCAAGGGAAAAACAATGCCGCCGCGAAGGAGTGCGAGGCTCATGGCCGGCCATGGTGGTACCGCTGGACTTGAGGTGAGCTTCCTCCCCTCTCCCTTGGTGCTAGATCTATAGTTATTTTAGGAGAGACATCGACTCCATAGAGTCTTGATGGTGAGGAGGAGAGTTCTTAGGATAAGCCATGCCTAGGTTTTCTAGGCTTAGTCTCCCTCAACCTTCTCATCATTCAAAGTGGAGATGAGAGGGGTTTTCGTTGAGGGTTTGGCTTTGAAAGGAGAAATAAGGTTGGGTGTGATTTCTGGAGAAGTTTATGCGAGGTCGTTGCAAGGAAGAAGATGAACGGATGCCGTTCATCTCGCCTTAAGATGCGTGCAGAAATCTGATTTCTGCACGCGGCGACCTTCGTGGCAAATTTCGGAGGTATTCTGGCCAGATCTGGGTGATCGACTCAACACGAAAGTCGTAGCCCTTGAAATTACCTTTCCAACGAATGGTTGCACGTTTCCATGCGATACCTGTATCCACGGGAAAGCGGGTTCGAGTCCGCTGCGTTCGGGAAAATCCTGTACAGGAAACTGTTTCCTGTACGTATTCGAGTTGAATTTCTGGTATGTTGCGACCAGATCTGGGTGATTGACTCAACACGAAAGTCGTAGCCCTTGAAATTACCTTTCCAACGAGTGATTGCACGTTTCCATGCGATACCTGTAGCCACGGGAAAGCGGGTTCGAGTCCGCTGCGTTCGGGAAAATCCTGTACAGGAAACTGTTTCCTGTACGTATTCGAGTTGAATTTCTGGTATGTTGCGACCAGATCTGGGTGATCGACTCAACACGAAAGTCGTAGCCCTTGAAATTACCTTTCCAACGAGTGGTTGCACGTTTCTATGCGATACCTGTAGCCACGGGAAAGCGGGTTCGAGTCCGCTGCGTTCGGGAAAATCCTGTACAGGAAACTGTTTGCTGTACGTATTCGAGTTGAATTTCTGGTATGTTGCGACCAGATCTGGGCGATCGACTCAACACGAAAGTCGTAGCCCTCGCGAATACCTTTCCAACGAGAGGTTGAGCATTGTGATCGGATTCCCGTAGCTCCGGGAATCTCAGTTTTAGTATCGGGCTATCTTATGTTAATGCACTTGTTAATTTATAATGTTAGCACTCTTGCAATGGTTGCGATTTGCTCATTTGTTATCTTGCTCCCATATATCTATAATGTTGTTGTTACTATAATTTAGCATGGTTACTCATTTGGTTGTGTAATAAGGAATAACCATGTATTGGTGGGGAAATGGAGTGGATGAGAAGGCTAGAAATTAAGGGTTGAGATTGGTGTAGAATATATTTATATAGTTGGGTGTTGAACATAACTATTAGGCGTAGTGTTGAGGTGAATTCATTGAATAGGTGCGCGTGAATATGATGGACACTATGTGAAGAGTATTTTGTAACCGTAATCCGAGCCCAAGGGGTTTATTAACAACCGATGCTTAGAGTTGTAGCCTCACTACGGGTAGCATCGAGTGAGTTGTTTTGGGGCATGTGATGTGCGACGATTCATCGTGTCGCGATATTGGGATAATGACTGTGGCAGGTCTACGGATTCGCCAGTCATCACACCGATGGGAGCCAATGGGTAGACCTTGGGCGGTAGGGTTAGATACTTGGTGTCCATAACCCGAGATCTCCTCCGCGCCATGAGAACGGTTGGGCTTGCACCTCGTGCGTTTCCGAGGTTCCATCCGGGTCGAAATCAAAGGCCAGGTTGGGCTGTGTTCTTGGTGCACATCTACCCAAGACCCCTTCTGAGCCGTAGTACGCATGTGACCTCCGCTGTTGTGTTTTTAGCGTTGAGGCATACGGGGGCCTAGGATAGGTAGTGTGATACCACCTAGTAGTGGAGACGCCCGCTCCACTGTCGCCGTCTGGCCACGACGGACGACGCCTGAGAGGTTAGCTACCTGCTCGAAAAATGGGAACTTCAAGTCTGTGTCGACATAGCAACTTGCATGTGCGTGCGCATGATTCGGTCATAGCATAACATTCATATCATGTCATTCATTGCATACACAAGATCCTCATCGTATAAGTTTGTATGGGCACTCTTATACGATGAGTTACTTTACTGTTAAGTCGATCCTTAACTTATAAGTTTGTATGGGCACTCTTATAAGTTAAGTTACTATTCTGATTAATTATACCTGCTGTCATATATTATAGATATTTGTAGAACTGCTAGTTGTGTAGCGTAGTTTATTCTCCACCATATTTACAGTCACCTGCTTGTTTACTTGCTTATATATATACTGTACCTTTGTTCCTTTCTCCGCCCGGTGCCGAGGAGTCGCCGGGGGAGCGGATGTGAAGCCACTTAGTCTTATGACTAACGGTTGCTACGTCTTCCTTTTTAGGAGGAAACCACGCAGGTAGAGCAGCAACGGACTATGCAGCAGGACAGCCAGGCCCGGATGATAGGACCTGAGGTGGTGGTGCCATCGGCACCGTCAGTGACAGTCGTGAGTGTTTTCATGTAGCCGTTTGGCAAAACATTTCTAGACTCTTGTTCTTTTGTACAAGCCTGTTGTGCTTGTTATCTTCCGCTCTTTTGGACTTAAACTTAGCTGTGAAATGAACTGCTTTACTTTTCTGTTATGGTTGGGTTGGCATTGTTTATGTGATATGGATTGTAGCCGGCGGAATAGGCGTCTTACGGTAAAGGCTAACCCGTGTGTTAGTGCCACCGCAAGGCGGCTATTTCGGGCATAAGACTCCCCTCGTGCTGTGTGTTGTGTTTCGGGAGGGGGGTCTTACAAATGGTATCAGAGGGAGGTTTCGATCCTCCGACCTGTGGGTCTTACAAATGGTATCATACTTAGCCGATCTTCACCTACAGCAGTCAGGTAATAATGGGCCACTCCCGTTCGATTAGTCAGTTTGGGGACAAACCGACTTAGCGGAAGCAGTGGTGTGCCCATATGTAATTCACACTAAGTTGTCCAACTTTGACATTAGTTTTAGCCAACCTGACCCTAGTTTGTACCTTGCGTACAGGTCCCAGCGCAGGTGGAGCCGGTTGGGGGCACTCCTACCCCTTCCGTTCCTTCACAATTCCAGCAGTCGGAACTGGGACAAACGCTGTCAGCCATATTGGATGCATTTAAAGCCCAGCAAGCTCCGGTGCAACAACAAGCGCCAGGCTCCAACTGGTTGAGCACCTTCCGTGCCCTGTCCCCTCCTGCCTATCTTGGGACAGAATCGCCGGTGCGCACCGAGGAATGGCTTGATACCGTGCAGGAATTGATGGCTGGCATAAGATGTCCGAACAGCATGGAGGTGACATTGGTAGTGACGCTGCTAGAGCTGCACGCCAAAAGGTGGTGGAAGTCCCTCATGGGCTCCACCTTCCAAGGGCGGTTGTACACGGACATCAGTTGGAACGAGTTCACCGAGGCTTTTCTGGATAACTTCATCCCTTCTTCTGCTCGGGATGGACTTGAAGAAAAATTTCTGCAGCTGAAGCAGGGATCGAAATCGGTAACGGAGTACCAGAGGGAGTTCCAACACCTCGCTAGGTTTGCCAATTCCTATGATTTGGACGATAGAGGCTACGCGAAGCGCTTCTACAAAGGGTTGAGGGACCCCCTGAGGCAGGCCCTTTTGTTTATAGCCGATAGAAGCCTGGCAGAAATCATCGACATGGCAAAGAGACTGGAGGCGGACCACATGGGATGTGGCAAGAGACCTGCGGAAGGAGTAATTGAAGTCGGCCCTAGTAATAGAAGGCGGAATGATCATGGCAGAGGAAGGGGAAACCACAGAGGCGGTCGGTGGGTCAACCGGAACTATCGGGTGGAGTACCCAATTCCGCAACCACTAGCTTTACCTCCACCACCGCAGCAGCAACATTATCAACAACCTGGGGGCCGACGTGAGGTGATATGTTTTGAGTGCAACCAACCGGGGCATGTCTGACGAGTTTGCCCGCGACTGATCGGGGATGCTCCTATTGCTCTCCCTCCAGTAGCTCCATGGGGGCGAGGGCACATGCGTGGCCGAGGAAGAGGACCACCAAGGAGAAATCAAGGACATGCATGGGAGCATGTATTCGCATTGGATATGACTCAGGAGAGAAATCCGCAGGAAGTCATCACCGGTACGTGCAAAATTTATTAATATTATATGACTTGTTAGATTTACGATACACATGATACGCGCAATTCTGGATAGTGATTACCCTTTTGGAACCTAGGCACTGTCATGGTTAGCGGGAGACCCGCCTATACCTTATTTGACACGGGTGCGTCTCACTCGTTCATTTCGGCGGACTTCGTGAAGGACTTGGAGGGAGTGCAACACTTCCCGGGCATTACTCAAAGGGTGCGCCTTCCGGACGGCTCTGAGATGACGTCGTCAGCAAGTTGCGACTTCGACACCCTTATTGGAGGAAAGTTCTTTGAAACTCCAGCTACAGTGTTAAGAATCCCGGAGTTCGACCTCATCCTGGGAATGAAGTGGTTGGACTGGCACCACGCCAGGATCAATTGTGCGGAGAAGCAAGTTATGTTGAGGCATGGAGACTCGGAAGTCATCTTCCAAGGTATTAAATTCGCACCCCGTATATTATTATCTTCAATCCAAGTTATGAAATCTCATATGGAAGGGGACGAGGTCTATGTAATTTGCTTCGAGTTGAAGAAATTGACATTAGAGGTCAAGGATGTGCGGGTGGTGCGAGAATTTCCCGAGGTATTTCCCGAGAAATTGCCGGGACTACCCCCGCATAGGGAAGTGGACTTCCAAATCAAGCTAATTCCGGGTGCCAAGCCCGTCTCGCGAGCTCCATACCGAATGGCTCCGAAGGAACTTGCAGAGTTTAGAGTCCAGCTTCAGGAATTGGTGGAAGCAGGGTTCGTTCGCCCAAGCTCGTCGCCTTGGGGAGCGCCCGTTTTGTTCGTCAAAAAGAAGGATGGCACCCTGCGGTTATGTATTGATTATCGAGAGTTGAACCGGTTAACGGTGCGGAACACCTATCCCCTACCGCGCATTGATGAATTATTTGATCAATTGGTGGGATCGTATTGGTTCTCCAAGTTAGATCTGCGTTCGGGATATTATCAGCTGAGGATACAAGAAGATGACATTCAGAAGACGGCGTTCAGTTCGAGATATGGTTTGTATGAATTCACCGTGATGCCGTTTGGGCTCACAAACGCCCCTTCCGCCTTTATGAGCTTGATGAACAAGGTGTTCAGCCCTTATTTGGACATCTTTGTCATCGTGTTCATCGATGATATCCTAGTCTACTCCAAGACTGAAGCAGAACACGCCGAACATCTAACTTTAGTGCTGAGGAAGCTAAAGGAGCACACTTTGTTTGCCAAGTTCAGCAAATGCGAGTTTTGGCTTCAAGAGGTCGCGTTCTTGGGCCATGTGATTAGTGGGGCGGGGCTAGCAGTAGATCCGGCCAAGGTGCGGGCCGTGAAGGAGTGGTCGTCATTGAAGTCAGCGGCCGACATACGGAGCTTTCTTGGACTTGCCGGGTACTATCGCAAGTTCGTGAAAGGCTTCTCGAAGATCGCCCTTCCCCTTACTACGCTGACCAAGAAGGGTGTGCCGTTTGAATGGACACCCCAGTGCGAAGCTGCATTCCAAGATTTGAAGGACAGATTGACGACTGCACCCATCCTAGCTCTTCCATCTGGGAAGGAGGGCTTTCAAGTTTACACGGATGCGTCGTATCAAGGGATGGGAGCTGTGTTGATGCAGAATGGGCATGTGATCGCTTATGCTTCAAGACAGTTGAAGAAGCATGAAGCCAGCTACCCGGTGCATGATCTAGAGTTGGGAGCGGTGGTATTCGCCTTGAAGATGTGGAGGCATTATTTATATGGCGTCCACTGCGAGATCTACTCGGATCACAAAAACCTGAAGTACGTTCACACCCAAAAGGAGTTAAACTTGAGACAGCGGCGGTGGTTGGAGTTCTTGTGCGACTATGAATTCACCTTGAACTACCACCCCAGGAAGGTTAATTCCGTAGCTGATGCCTTGAGCCGGAAAGCACCGGGAACGAGCACGGAATCCCGCTTGATGAGGATGGAGTTAATCCGGACACTGCAAGAGATGGAAATCACTTTGGTCTTTAAGAATCAATCGGAAGAGTATACAGAATATTTGGTCGCGATGAGTATAGTTTGCAACATACGAGACCGGATCCGGACGGAACAAAAGAAGGATGCGGCTTTAACCCCGGCTTTCAAGTCAATGGAGGATGGGACTACGGAGGAATACTCCCTAAAAGACGGCCTCGTCCATTTTCGTGGCCGGCTTTACATCCCCGAAGGTGACAACATTCGGGAGGATATTCTAAAGGAGGCCCATTGCTCCAAGTACTCGGTGCACCCGGGGATCGCGAAGATGTACACCGATTTGAGAAAGACAATGTGTTGGCCGGGCATGAAGAGGGATGTCAAGTACTTTGTTACTCATTGTATGGCCTGCCAAATGGTGAAGGCGGAGTGCAGAAGCCCCGGTGGAATGCTACAGTCGTTGCCCATCCCCGAATGGAAATTTGAGGACATCTCCATGGACTTCGTCCACGGGTTACCTCGCTCGCGCTCGGGGAATGATTCTGTGTGGGTGATAGTTGACCGGTTGACCAAGGTAGCCCGATTTATCCCAATGAAGAAGGAGGCGCAGGTGGGCGTCCTAGTGCGTCTCTTTGTGGAGCAATTTGTGCGGTACCATGGTGTGCCGAAGACGATCGTCTCCGATCGGGATGGTCGGTTTACTTCAAGAGAATGGAGGGTTGTACAGGCTTATTTGGGCTCGCACCTCGCCTTCAGCACAGCCTTTCACCCACAAACGGACGGGCAATCTGAACGAACCATCCGAACATTGGAGGACCTTCTGAGTTTGTGTGTGCTAGATAAAGGAGAACCATAGGAGAGACTCTTACCTCTCGTGGAGTCCTCTTATAATAACAGTCATCAAGCCAGTATTGGAATGGCACCTCATGAAGCTTTGTATGGAAGGAGGTGTAGAACACCCTTGTCCTGGGTGCAAGACGAAGATCCGAAGACATTGGGAAATGAGTATATTGATGACACGGACGCGGTGGTTAGGTTGATCCGGGATCGAATGCTAGAGGCTCAAAGCCGATAGGAGAAATATCACAACGCAAGGCACCGTATGGTGGAGTTTCAAGTGGGTGATAAGGTGTTCCTGAAGATTCGACCGATGCACGGAGTGTCGCGGGTACGTGGAGTCAAGAAGCTCAGCCCAAGGTATGTCGGGCCCTATGTCGTAGTGGAAAGGATTGGCCCTCTGGCCTATCGATTGGAGTTACCAGCGGAGCTGGAGAACCTTCACGACGTGTTCCATGTATCGTCGCTTCGGAAGGCTTTGTTGCGGCCTGAACAGTATATCCCCACGACGGATGGTGCCGTGGCGTCTGATAGGTCTGTGCGACTGAAGCCGGTGCGGATCGTTGATAACGAGACACGAACCTTGCGCCGCAAAAGTGTTCCCTTGGTGAAAGTGCTATGGTCTAATCACGGGAAGGAGGAGTTCACATGGGAGCCAAAGGATTTGATGCAAGGGCGCTACCCGGAATTATTTACTCCAGGTAAGAATTTTATTTGAAAGCATAGTTCCCTTTTATGTGTTTCACTCTCATAGCCTTACCCTGATTTCGGGGACGAAATCTTTTATTTTGTTTATAGGATTTGTAACGTCCCAATTCACGCTAGGCCCCTTGATTGCGCTTTTGAGTCAAGGGGGCTGTGGTGAGCCCAATGGGGGTGTGGGTGAACAGGTGCGAACGTATGGGAGATGAGGAAAACAAGGCAAAAAGGTGATTTTGGCCGACACGGGTATGGACACGGCCGTGTCCATACCCGTGTGCCTCATGCCAATATTAGGCTTCCAGTCAGAGAGGTACACGGGTATTGGGACACGGGCGTGTCCCTACCCATGTGCCGAGGACACGGGTAGAGACACGGCCGTGTCTCTACCCGTATGCCGCAACCCCGACACGGCAGAAAGATGTTCTGGGATGAACACGGCCCTAAACACGGCAGGCGACACGGCCGTGTCACCTGAACACGGGTAGGAACACGGCCGTGTGCCTACCCGTGTCTGCGGTGTATAAAAACAAAAAAGTTGGAAACCCTAGTTTTCATTCCCCTTTCTTCAGCTCCGAAATTTCTGAGGGAGTTCTCTTGGCTGGAGGAGGAAGAGGCTTGCCGGAGCCATCCTTGGAGGAATCGAAATGCCGCCGCCGTCAAGGGAAAAACAATGCCGCCGCGAAGGAGTGCGAGGCTCATGGCCGGCCATGGTGGTACCGCTGGACTTGAGGTGAGCTTCCTCCCCTCTCCCTTGGTGCTAGATCTATAGTTATTTTAGGAGAGACATCGACTCCATAGAGTCTTGATGGTGAGGAGGAGAGTTCTTAGGATAAGCCATGCCTAGGTTTTCTAGGCTTAGTCTCCCTCAACCTTCTCATCATTCAAAGTGGAGATGAGAGGGGTTTTCGTTGAGGGTTTGGCTTTGAAAGGAGAAATAAGGTTGGGTGTGATTTCTGGAGAAGTTTATGCGAGGTCGTTGCAAGGAAGAAGATGAACGGATGCCGTTCATCTCGCCTTAAGATGCGTGTAGAAATCTGATTTCTGCACGCGGTGACCTTCGTGGCCAATTTCGGAGGTATTCTGGCCAGATCTGGGTGATCGACTCAACACGAAAGTCGTAGCCCTTGAAATTACCTTTCCAACGAGTGGTTGAACATTTCCATGCGATACCTGTAGCCACGGGAAAGCGGGTTCGAGTCCGCTGCGTTCGGGAAAATCCTGTACAGGAAACTGTTTCCTGTACGTATTCGAGTTGAATTTCTGGTATGTTGTGACCAGATCTGGGTGATCGACTCAACACGAAAGTCGTAGCCCTTGAAATTACCTTTCCAACGAGTGGTTGCACGTTTCCATGCGATACCTGTAGCCACGGGAAAGCGGGTTCGAGTCCGCTGCGTTCGGGAAAATCCTGTACAGGAAACTGTTTCCTGTACGTATTCGAGTTGAATTTCTGGTATGTTGCGACCAGATCTGGGTGATCGACTCAACACGAAAGTCGTAGCCCTTGAAATTACCTTTCCAACGAGAGGTTGCACGTTTCCATGCAATACCTGTAGCCACGGGAAAGCGGGTTCGAGTCCGCTGCGTTCGGGAAAATCCTGTACAGGAAACTGTTTCCTGTACGTATTCGAGTTGAATTTCTGGTATGTTGCGACCAGATCTGGGCGATCGACTCAACACGAAAGTCGTAGCCCTCGCGAATACCTTTCCAACGAGGGGTTGAGCATTGTGATCGGATTCCCGTAGCTCCGGGAATCTCAGTTTTAGTATCGGGCTATCCTATGTTAATGCACTTGTTAATTTATAATGTTAGCACTCTTGCAATGGTTGCGATTTGCTCATTTGTTATCTTGCTCCCATATATCTATAATGTTGTTGTTACTATAATTTAGCATGGTCACTCATTTGGTTGTGTAATAAGGAATAACCATGTATTGGTGGGGAAATGGAGTGGATGAGAAGGCTAGAAATTAAGGGTTGAGATTGGTGTAGAATATATTTATATAGTTAGGTGTTGAACATAACTATTAGGCGTAGTGTTGAGGTGAATTCATTGAATAGGTGGGCGTAAATATGATGGACACTATGTGAAGAGTATTTTGTAACCGTAATCCGAGCCCAAGGGGTTTATTAACAACCGATGCTTAGAGTTGTAGCCTCACTACGGGTAGCATCGAGTGAGTTGTTTTGGGGCATGTGATGTGCGACGATTCATCGTGTCGCGATATTGGGATAATGACTGTGGCAGGTCTACGGGTTCGCCAGTCGTCACACCGATGGGAGCCAATGGGTAGACCTTGGGCGGTAGGGTTAGATACTTGGTGTCCATAACCCGAGATCTCCTCCGCGCCATGAGAACGGTTGGGCTTGCACCTCGTGCATTTCCGAGGTTCCATCCGGGTCGAAATCAAAGGCCAGGTTGGGCTGTGTTCTTGGTGCACATCTACCCAAGACCCCTTCTGAGCCGTAGTACGCATGTGAGCTCCGCTGTTGTGTTTTTAGCGTTGAGGCGTACGGGGGCCTAGGATAGGTAGTGTGATACCACCTAGTAGTGGAGACGCCCGCTCCACTGTCGCCGTCTGGCCACGACGGACGATGCCTGAGAGGTTAGCTACCTGCTCGAAAAATGGGAACTTCAAGTCTGTGTCGACATAGCAACTTGCATGTGCGTGCGCATGATTCGGTCATAGCATAACATTCATATCATGTCATTCATTGCATACACAAGATCCTCATCGTATAAGTTTGTATGGGCACTCTTATACGATGAGTTACTTTACTGTTAAGTCGATCCTTAACTTATAAGTTTGTATGGGCACTCTTATAAGTTAAGTTACTATTCTGATTAATTATACCTGCTGTCATATATTATAGATATTTGTAGAACTGCTAGTTGTGTAGCGTAGTTTATTCTCCACCATATTTACAGTCACCTGCTTGTTTACTTGCTTATATATATATACTGTACCTTTGTTCCTTTCTCCGCCCGGTGCCGAGGAGTCGCCGGGGGAGCGGATGTGAAGCCACTTAGTCTTATGACTAACGGTTGCTACGTCTTCCTTTTTAGGAGGAAACCCCGCAGGTAGAGCAGCAACGGACTATGCAGCAGGACAGCCAGGCCCGGATGATAGGACCTGAGGTGGTGGTGCCATCGGCACCGTCAGTGACAGTCGTGAGTGTTTTCATGTAGCCGTTTGGCAAAACATTTCTAGACTCTTGTTCTTTTGTACAAGCCTGTTGTGCTTGTTATCTTCCGCTCTTTTGGACTTAAACTTAGCTGTGAAATGAACTGCTTTACTTTTCTGTTATGGTTGGGTTGGCATTGTTTATGTGATATGGATTGTAGCCGGCAGAATAGGCGTCTTATGGTAAAGGCTAACCCGTGTGTTAGTTCTACCGTAAGGCGGCTATTTCGGGCATAAGACTCCCCTCGTGCTGTGTGTTGTGTTCCGGGAGGGGGGTCTTACAGCTAGGTGGTTGCCGAGGCCATATATGGGTCCCACGACGGGAATAAGATATCGTTGGGTGAGTTTCATGTTGTCGAGAGTGGATAAGAATAAGACATTGATGGAGCTTACGTTGTCTATGAGAATTTTTTTTAACGTTAAAGTAGGGATCTCCGACTCCTACGCAGATGACAAGCAGGTCCTGATGGGGGTCTGCAACCCTTTGAGGTCTTCATTACAGAAGGAGATGGTGAAATCCTTATTGATCTCCATACTCTTGTGATCTCCTTCGATTATTTCAACTGAGAATACCTGAGTAGAGATGAATGGGGGCCTAATGATGGCTTCGATGTTGTCAAGCATTTGTCTAGCATCGGGGGCCCCCTATGGTGCATGTTGTTGGTATCTTCCTTCGAGTGGTCCTTGCTGACCCTATGCTTGTCCTTGCAGAAACCTTCCAAGGAGTGTTTGGGAGACAAAGCGCTGGATTTTATTTTTTAGTTTAAAATATTCCTCGATAGTGTGATCGGTCGTACGGTGAAACTCGTAGTATTTCGACTGGTCACTTCTTGGGTTTGGCGGCGGCACTCTCGGTCGTTGGAATGCCGGATCATCGTGAATTGTATATATAATATTTGTCCAAGTGGTATTGAGTGGAGTGTATTCTCGGGGCGGTCGCTGACCCCAGTCCCTTAGAGGGTCACGGCGATGGTTGTCATTTCGGCACTCTTCTGGGCATCGTTCCTCTTATCTTATGGGGGCCTGCTCCTGCCCCCTCTTCCTCTTCTTTCCTCCTTCAAACTGTTGATGGTACACTTTGATAGCCTCATCGACTCTATCTGTGCTTCGACCCGATGGATAAGGTCTGGATAGCTAGGTATGGTTTCCCTCATAAGTGCAGAATAGAAACCACTTAGGTGGAGTCCTCTAAGGAAGATGCCCCTGAGAAGTTCAAGGTCAACCCCCAGAAATGTTATGATTTTGAAGTAAAATGACAAAAGAAGTCTTTGAGGGATTCTCACTCACTCTGCCGGATCCCTGAAAGATGCGAGGGATCCCGAACGATTTACAGTTGGCCACAAACTGTTCTGAAAATTATTGAGCTAATTCTTCAAAATTGAAGATGGATTCCTTTCGATGAGAATGAAACCAGGTAAGGGCCTGACCCTTCAAAGTGGCTGGGAACACTTGACATAACAACAAATCTGGGGCACTAAAAATCCTCATTATGGTGAGGAAATGGTTGACATGTTCGAGCGGATCCTTTGTTCCATTGAACATCATGATGTTAGGGAGCTTGAAACCGTGCGAGACTGGATGAGTTAGAACCCGGGGGGCGAGCAGGGAGCTCTGGCAGAGAGCGCGATACACAAAGATATCCCGTCATCCAAGTTGTTTGTATTCTTTGGCAATCACCTCACGTATCTCCTAGCCGATGAGCCTTTCCCCCGATGGCGTACGAGCTACTTCTTTCAGATGATGATGGTGTCCGCCTTTAGCTCCCCAATGAGCGAGGTGTGTGGAACTGGCGGCATCAGAAAATTCTTTAAATTCATTTACCCAGTGGGGAGCTTGATGAGGTAGAACGTGGCCCTGAGCGTAGGTGGGGGATTAATCGACGCAGGAGGCTAAGGAGGGGTCAGAGGAGCTATGATATTCTAGAGGAAGGAGAGCATCTCGACCTGATGCTCCTTTATTTGCTACATGCACCCTTATAAAGCCGCTACAGGCGGGAGAGCGGCCTCACTGCAAAGAGTCGCATTGGCGAGCAAGTGGGAGGGAGTCGGCTCAACGCGCCCTCCAGGAGGTGATCCATTAGTAGTTCGGGTGCTCCTTCTGGCCATGGGAGCTAGTATCGAGTACCATTGTGTAGAGGGTACTCTCTTTTAAATCTTTGGAGGATGTTGGGAAATGTTTCCTACAAACGACGTCAAACTGTTGTGGCCAAACTCGATGCCTAAAATGACCGTCTTAGCTCACGGAGCGGTCGAGTGCGCACATAGTCAATGAAAGAGAGATTATGCACATAATGTTTTGACGTTGAAAACCCCCTCAATTGGGTAAAAAACCATGTGAACGAATCTTTACTGGTGGAACTCTACTATCTTCTTTTGGTTACAACGTGCTTGAAGAACCGAGGGCAACAGTCGCTACTCATTACACTTTGGAGATAAGAGAGAGTTACTTAGGCTCACGATGAGCAATAGGCTGCTTTGTGTGAGCTATTTGTTGGGGGATTGCGGACAAATGGTCCCTTTCTATAGTAGGGAATTCCTTCTCGCTGCTCGTTTGTGGTCTTAGGCAGAATTTTGGTGGACAGGCGATAGCTCGAAGATTGTTTGAAGGTGGCTCGACGGTGGCTCAATGGTGGCTCGTAGGAAGAATCTGGCAGAGCTCTGACCTGATGAGGAAGAAAGCAGGGGAGAGATAAATGAGAAATGAGTAGGCCTGGGGGCCTTTTTATAACCTCCAGGAGGTGATTATGCAGCTATCTGCACACTCTAACCACCAATATCATAATTTTAAGTATAGTTTAGGGCAAATATTATTCGTATATTTAATTTTACTGAGTGCAGGCCCCACTAAAAATAGGATCCCCCCACAACTAGTGGTGGTTATGCCGGTGATTACCCGCGAATCGGATGGTCGTGATCGTGTCAAAACGATCTGATGGTGGGGAAGGAACCCAAGAAGGGCAAGAGAGGCAGTCAGCCACCACCACAAGGGTGGTCGGCCTCGGCGAAGACGGCAGGCCGCTAGCACGATGCTGGCCAGGGGTGCAGTTGACCGGCCGGAGAGGGCCGACCGACCGCGATGAGGTGACACGCCGGGCGCGAGCCCGATGGCCACTACCAGACGCGAACTCGGTGCTGGCCGCTGGGAACGACCCCTGTAACGCCCCTTGTTTTTCGATGTTTATTTTAATTTCTTTAGTGGAGTATTTATGACGTCGGGGCGTTACATTGATGTATAGTTGTTAGGTATTGTTACTGGAGCATGGTCGTTGCTCATTTGGTGCCTGAGATATTGACTTAGATGATTAGCTTGACTAATTTCTGGTGTACTTCTGAGATATCCCTTGAAAGCCGGGTTTGTTTTTGAACACGGTGGAGCCTTTTGGGATATTTGGTGTTTTGATTTCAGGGAGTTTTTACTCGAGTTTGGTTTGTCAGATTTCGATTCCAACTTTGTCGTTGGATTCATATCGTCGCTATTTAGCTACGGTGCGAATTTCATAAGGTTCCGAGTTGGTTTGGGTTTTGGATCGTTTGGCAGTTTATTTAATAATTAATTATAATATAATATAATATTATAAATATATATATGCCTCGCGTCAAATCAGAACCCTATTCATCATCCCCTACCTGAGTCGTCGGCTGTTTCGTGAAATGGAGAGAGAGGCGGAGGAGTCGCGTTCTTTGGCTGTCGATCGTGTGAGTTCCGTTGGTCGGTTTTGTCGAAGGAGGGTAGATTCAGAAAGCTCTTGCCGAGATCCCATTTCTTGGATTTTTAGGCATTAGGGTCTGCGATTTTGACCTCCTTCTTCCCCGAAAAGTTTTAGGAAATGTTGCCTAGGACTTCTTGCGGCCAAGCTTTGTCGCAGAGCGCTTGGAGGAGTCAGTTTTTGGAAGTTTCAAGGCAAGTGGTGATATTCCGCTTGCTTTGCTATTTTCTTTCATGTCTTTCCTCTTCTTTTTCCCCCTTAGTATGTAGGAGTAGTATAGGGAGTAGACTTGAGGAAATCCATAGGATAGTTAGAACTTTTCTTCCAGCAATCTGTCGAGTATGGTTTATAGACTAAGGAATTTTTGTCGTGTATAGGTGTAGTGACTATCAGAAATTTGTCGAATATCCGGAAATAGGCCGAGTAAAAATCATCGAGTAACAGTGTTTTCGTCGAGTGGATTCGTCGAGTAAGGTTAGATTTCGCCGAGTTAAATTTGTCGAATATCTAGGCATCGAGTTTGTCTAGTATCAGTAGTCTTGGTGTTGAGTGAAGTTAGATTTGTCGAGTATCAGTAGTCTTGGCATTGAGTGAAGTTAGATTCATCGAGTATTCTCGACGAATTCGTCGAGTATCAGACTTAGAAGGTGTTAAGTGATCTGGCTACCAAGTCCAATTCGTCGAGTATATACCCCGAATCGAGTCTGATTCGTCGAGTATCGCCGAGTGTAGTTTTGTCGCCAATTCTAATTCATCGAATATCCCTTGGTTTTGTCGGGTATATTCATCGAATTCAGCTGGACTTAGAATTTTTTTTGCCGTTTTGTCAATTTGCCGAGTATGTGACTTAGGGTAAGTTTTTGGGTGGTTATCCCCTCTTGTCATGGGAGTGTTTTTGGTGTTAGGATTGGGGTTCGTTGGATTTTTGAGGTGTTTTTACGGCTAGGTTTGCAGTGGATAAAGGACCACCAACATGACGTCGTTTCATGAATCATTTCACTTGGTGGGTTTTTGTCTCTTCTTATGGACCGTTGGGTTGTGTTGGAGATGTGGCCCCCACCCAGGGCCTATTTGAGACATTTTGGCCTGATAGTTTGTGTTGGAGATGTGGCCACCAACTCAAGACTGGTTCTTTTTACCAGTGCTAATGATTCACGTGTTTTAGAGCTATTTTGTACTATTTTCTTCCTATTGTTTAATCATTAGTTGAATTCTCACTTTTGCAACTTCTCTTACTTTATTATTGAAAATTCTTGTTTTACTTGTTGTATACTGACTTTTTAGCTGAGGTTTGTCAGCCTTTCTTGTAGTTGGGATTGGTAACCCTTCTTGCATTCCTTTTGATTATTATCTACTGATGATTTTGTTCACCACTTGTACATTCTTGCTTAGGTGTTCTTTCTTTGGAATGTCTCAGGTTCAGAGCAGCAACCGGTTTCTACAGTTGTCTTTCCTCACCCTCGTGAGGTAGTTGTTGTTTGTGTTCTTTTAGTCCAGACATACATACTTTTGGTGGGTTCATGTAAGTTTGTTGACTCCCTCTGGTTTTGTAAGATGCTAAATACTTGCTAGTTGCTAAGTTTGTTTCTTAATGACTTGTTGGTTGGTTTTACTTGTTCTCTGTGAAGGTTTTATGCTAGGATTGCATACTAGTTATTTTCAAGGTATAAAAGCATCTTTTGACTATTTCATGCATAACATTATTTTAAACCAAAATCACTATATTTTAACTAACGTAAAAGTTATTTCCTTACTTATATTAAATCTAGAGGTATGCATAACATGAGATGCATACCTGTGTTGAAGTTTATGCTCATGTAAGATGTTAATCAATATAAGCAAAGTATTTTCTGCAGCGTATATTTATACTTTTACTTGTGGACTAGTTGATACACTGAGATGAGGTATACGACTATTAAAATTTAACTTAATTTACAATTTTTTTCAAATTAAACTTATGGATTTCATATAAATATAGAGTTGGGGTATTGCCTGAGCGTCTGCAGTTATCCCCTTACATGGCGTGGCGTCACGGCGCGTGTTTTCTCGTACTCTAATATGTCATTTATTTGTGGAGCAAATGTGGGTTATGACAGTTGGTATTAGAGGGATGGGTTGTTTGATAATTGGTCGGGCAACCATCTCAGGTTAGTTTTAGTCTTCTTGTCTCATTGCATACACACACCGATGTGTCATCAGTACATCTTGGCTGAAGCATGAACACTACACTCATAAGCATGACAAGAAATATATGGGGCATATTATGTAGTATGGGATGCATAATATGCGTTTGTATATGGATCCTCATAGGAGGCAACATGTGACTGCATGTTTTGTAGTATGGGATGCATAACAATCATCACATGAATGCATATTAGATTTTTTCTTTTCGTTGCTTGTGATATTATGTAGTATGGGATGCATCATATTTCATATGTATGCCGCTCATAACATGCACTAAGGCCTTTAGTAGATTGTATAGCACAACATGCATGACATAGCATTGCATTAGAATACGTGCCAAGCTAAAGATTTACATAATGACATATGTACCCACATGGTTTTGAGTAAAAAAGGAATACGAATTCATGCATTTATAGTCTATGTACATGAGTCAGTGGGATGACGGTATATCATCCTAAGTCAAGCATGACATCATTAATAAAATCCCAGAGCAAGTTAGCAACTTGAGCAAGTATTTGTCTATGTATTGTATGAACTAAGTTATGTAGTTATAGCGGTAAGCTAGGTTTTGATGAGTTGTTTGTTGCATTATTAGAATGTCGCTGAAGCATTCTACGACAAGGGAGACTCCCCAGTCTGAGGATGAGTCATCTAGTGCGCAGAGTGAGGCCGTGATTGAAGGAATGTGATAGAGTAATGAGGCTCTGTCCAGGAAAATGTTGGAGATGCAGTCGCAGATCCAAACTTTGTTGTCTGTTGTTTCTGGGAAGCCGATTAGAGTGCAAGACCCTGTTGTGGGTCAGGCCGTTCCTGTTCCTCCTGCTCCTCTGGTTCCCCCAGTTGTGTTGCCACCGGAGATGAACTTTATCTCGCATTTTCAGTGACCAGGACCCCCTACCTATGATGGTAGAGCAGATTTTATGGCGTTGGATGATTGGATAATTGCAATGGTGGAGATGTTCTTGTACTCAGGAGTTTCTACAGACCAAAAAGTGATGGTCGCTGCTTACCAGCTTATGGGTCTCGTGAAGAGTTGGTGGTTGAGAGAGAAGGAGAAACTTAAGGACGGATGTTCGTGGGAGTCCTTAAAAGATATGTTATTAAGGATGTTTTTGTCATCGGTCGAGCAAGACGCTTGATGAATAATTTTCTGCACTTGAAGCAAAGGCAACTCACAGTTAGTGAGTATGATAGAGTTTAGCAAACTGAGCTGATTTGAACCTGATTTGGTATCTTTTGAAGCTAATAGATTTAAGTGCTTTCTGGGTGGACTTAGGAATGACATCCAACTGTTGGCTAGTGCCTATGGATCTGAGAGTTATGCGGAGGCAGTTAAAGCTGCTCTTAAGTTTGAATCTATTGACAATGCCAATAACCGAGGCATGCAGATGAGAAAGGATAAGAGGAAGTCTGAAGGTGGTAAGAACCCTTGAGAATCTAGTTCTACTTCAAGGACGAGAAGCAAGGAGGTATGCAGTTTTTGCGACCGGTCAGGCCACCCGTTTGAGAAGTGTTTCAAGAGATTGGGAGCTCAAAAGCAGGAGCAAGTGTATGCGATTCAGAGCGCTCCCAAAGGAGATTTTGTTTGTGTTGTGTGTAAGAAGAAGGGGCATGATGCTGCCCATTATTGGTCTAAGGAAACGGTTTGCTTTCAGTGTGGACAAAAGGGACATTTCAAGTCAAGTTGGCTGTAGACTCAGCCAATGTTGCAGCCAGTTCCACTTCAGGCATTGCCACGACCGCAGCTTTTGGATAAAGGGAAGGGCAAGCTAAATGTTGTGACAATGGAGGAAGCGCAGACGTCTACCCAAGTAATTTCAGGTTTGATCCTAACCTAGTTTCATTCTTAGCTTTTAGCTATATTTTTGATGTTGTTCGGTTAGTTATGTTAGTGATTTTATAGGAAAGTTTAAGGTAAAGAACCGTTGGGCACGCGTTCTTTTCGATTCTGGTGCGACCCACTTGTTTGTGGCTAGGACCTTTGTAGAGCATCACCGTATGACTCTTGATCAGATTGGCGATTCATTTTGTGTCAAGTTTCCCTCTGGTGATTCGGTGGTGTCAGACTAAGGTATCCGAAGTTGTCTGATCCTTCTAAGTGATTTCGTAGCATTTGCCGATTTGAAGATTTTAGACCTAGAGGACTTTGATGTTATCTTGGGCATGGATTGGTTGTCCAGATATGATGCAGTTATCTAGTGCAAGGTTAAGCACTTAGGCTTCAAGATGGACAATGGCCAACCCAGGAGTGTTTATGGTTTTTAGCGCCAGGTTTCCCCGATTATTTTTGCAGTGCATGCTCAGAAATTTTTGAATTTTGGTTGTTTTGCTTATTTGGTTTCTGTTTTAGAAACTGTTGGTAGGTTGCCGTATGTCGAGAATGTTCCTATGGTGCGAGAGTTTCTGGATGTCTTCCCATATAGTCTTTTTGGTCTTCCGCCTAAGAGGGATGTAGAGTTTGTTATTGATTTGGAGCCGGGTACTCGCCCTATTGCTAAGGCACTATACTGTATGGCCACTCATGAGATGGATGAGTTGCATACCTAACTGGATGAGTTGTTGCAGAAGGGATTTATTAGACCAAGTTCTTCGCTTTGGGGTGCTCCCGTATTGTTTGTTAAGAAGAAGGATGGATCAATGAGGTTGTGCATTGACTATAGGGAACTGAATAAGGTAACTATCAAGAACCAGTATCCCTTGCCGCGAATAGATGATTTGTTTGACCAGTTGCATGGTAGTACTGTGTTTTCAAAGATTGATCTTCATTCGGGCTACCACCAGTTGAGGATTCGTGAGACAGATATTCCACGAACCGTTTTTCGTTCTCGGCATGAACATTATGAGTTCTTAGTAATGTCATTTGGTTTGACGAATGCACCCTATATCTTTATGGATATGATGAATAGAGTGTTCAAAGATTTTTTGGACCATTTTGTTGTCGTGTTTATAGATGATGTTTTGGTTTACTCCCACAATGCGCAAGAGCATGCCCAGCACTTGTGTTTGGTTTTGTTTGCTTTGAGGGAGCATAAGTTGTTTGCCAAGTTAAGCAAGTGTGAGTTTTGGCTTCCTCGGGTTTCCTTTCTAGTTCATGTGGTTAATAAAGACAGAATTTGTGTTGACCTAGAGAAGATTACTACCGTAATGGATTGGAACAGACCTACCACACCAAAAGAGATAAGGAGTTTCCTAGGGTTGGAAGGATATTATATAAGGTTTGTGGAGGGGTTCTCTACGTTGTATGCACCGCTGACTAAGCTTACGTATAAGAATGCAGCATTCGTGTGGAGAGATAAGTGCGAGGAAGTTTTTCAGGAATTGAAGAGGAGATTATGTAATGCTCTAGTTTTGTCTTTGCCTATTGAAGGTTTGGATTATGTTGTGTATGTGGATGCATCACATGTCAGACTTGATTGTGTGTTGATGCAAGAAGGAAAAGTAATTGTGTATGGGTCGAGGCAGTTAAAGTTTCATGAAAGAAATTACCCTACGCATGATTTGGAATTCGCAGTAGTGATTTATGCCTTGAAGCTATGGAGACACCTATTGTATGGCGTGTTATGCAAGATTTATACGGACCATAAGAGTTTGAAATATGTCTTCACTCAAAGGGAATTGAATTTGTGCCAGCAGAGATGGTTAGAGTATGTCGCAGATTATGATATTGAGATCTTATATCATACGGGCAAAGCTAATGTGGTAGCCGATGCCTTGAGTATAAAGACCGCGCAGATATTTGGACTTTCAGTGGAATCCCTGGTGGAGGAATTTCTGTTTATGGACATAGCGGTTGGGATTAGAGACTCACCAAGTAGTTTGGAAGTGTTAGAGCCCTCTTGGATTACGCTCACAAGGCTATATCAAAAGGATGATCCTGATTTGTAGCACCTTCGTAACAGAGCTAAGAAAGGGGAACTACCAGACTTTTTGATCGATGATGCGGGTACTTTGAAGTACCGCGACAGATATTGCATCCCCACTATTGAGGATATTCGAGTTAAGTTATGCAGTGAGGCGCATGGCTCTAGTGTGTACTACCACCCTAGTTCTACAAAGATGTACCGAGATCTGAAGCAGATCGTTTGGTGGAATGGTATGAAAAGTGATATAGCCAAGTTCGTGTCTGAATGTTTCACTTGTAAGCGAGTTAAGGCCGATCATGGAAGGCATGGTGGCAAGTTGACGCCTTTGGAGATTCCAAGTTGGAAGTGGGAAAGTATCTCTATGGATTTTATTACGGGTTTGCCGAGATCTCCCAAAGGACATAATTCATTATGGGTTATAGTGGATAGACTGACGAAGTGTGCTCACTTTATGTCGTTCAAGATTGATTACTCCATGAAGAAAATAGCTGAGTTATACTTGGAAGAGGTAATCAGATTATATGGAGTACCTGTTAGTATTGTATCAGATCGAGACTCCAGGTTTACGTCTCTCTTTTGGAAAAGTTTAAAGGAAGGATTGGGTACTGATTTGAGGTATTCCACCGCATATCACCCACAGACCAATGGTCAAACAGAAAGAGTTAATAAGGTTGTGGAAGATATGATCAGATATTACATCTTGGACCACGGAGGAGCGTGGGACGAGCATTTGAGACTGATAAATTTTGCTTATAATAATAGTTATCAAGAGAGTTTGCATATGGCCCCGTTTGAGGCTTTGTATGGGAGACATTGTAGAACTCCCTTTTTTTGGGTCGAGGTTGGTGAAGGACCATGATTGGGTCCAGAAGCTTTAGAAGAGATGAATACTTCTGTAAATTAGAGAAAGGCTTCGTATAGTTCAGGAGCGTTATGAGAAGAATGCTAATCGGCAAAGGACAGATTTGGAGTTTGATATTGGAGACATGGTGTTTCTTAAAGTTTCCCTGATGTTTGGTGTCAAGAGGTTTGGGAAGAATCACAAGCTGGATCTTAGGTATGTGGGACCTTTCAAGATTATTGAACGCATTGGAGTGTCAGCTTATAGGCCAGAATTGCCCACAAGTTTTCTTGGTGTGCACGATGTGTTTTGTAACACCACCCCTGTAATGACTGTATAATATGGGTCCGGCCGGGGCTCCACAACATACAGACGCCACAGCTTAAGCATTATAAGATGATATAAACTACCCAACTCAAAACTAAGACTAATCACAGCAGAAACAAGGAAATAAGACTAGAAGTTATCCACTAACATACGAGTATCAACGTGGCCTTAAGGCTTTACAACAATTAAGAGTTCCAAAACTGAAACAATAATCATCAAACATCAACCTGCACTCCTAAGCTACCTCGGCATGCAAGCCGGAAACATAGTGCATTGAGCATAACAATCAACAAAACAGAGCTACTACACAAAATGAAACACGTCATGAGGCTTAGGCCTTTTTGGCCGGCGAGCTTGCTCCTGCTTGCGATCCTTGCCCTGAAAAATTTGTGGTAATGTGGGTCAGCAAAGGCTGACCTCAACTATATAACCAACATAACTCCTCCCGGTCGTCCCTAGCGAACCCCAGGGTACACCACCACCCTATAGGTCAGCACTTCGTATGCAATATACATAAAAATGTAAATCTGTAAAACAGGTTTGGATGTCTCATACAATAAACATGTTTCTAAGTTGAGCATGTAATATAAAGGGGCATACAATGCAGCATGTATGTCATCCTGGGTTTCACCCAAGGCACCCTAAGCGTATGATTCTAACACATCATCAATCGGGTACTTCAAACTTCCACATCGGCGTTCAAGCCGCAAACACAAGGGTACTTCCAATTTCCCCACACGACATACAAGCCGCCAGACGGAACTCTTGCATAGGCCCCACCCGCTCATGGGTATCAAACTCGGGCATGCCTGCAAGCTCTAACTTCTCACGTCAGTATTCCGTCTCACACATAAACCGATTCTAAGAACCCTTACTGGACCCCACCCGCTCGTGGGCCTAATCGTCTGGGCTTGTCCTAAGCTTGGCGTTCTCGTCAGTTTCACAGAAGGGGACTTATCTCGCAGGGACACTCTCCACACATGACTTACACGTCACGGGCTAGCCAGTCGACCACAGAGACAAACCACGCCTTAGCACATCATAATCCCAAGCCTTTCCGACCTAATCCACCATTTGTACCGTACCGTCCCTGTGCCCCAGCGTGTACTCTAATTTCCATCTGGTCTGATTCTGGTTACACGTACTCACGCGAAAGAGGGGGAAAAACATCACAAATAGCGTCTTACCACTAATGATTTCCAACAAAATCATTAAGCCTCGTTATGCAACATCACCGAGTCAGACTAACGGTCGCGACTACGGCTTCACCCATAATGCCTAATCCACTAACGGAGCGGATTTCTAATGTGAATCATGTCGGGGATAGATATAATCGACCTGGTGGTTCCTCTTGAACCAAGGCAACCCGAACCCCTCTCATTTGAGATATCTGGTGCCTAAATGCTTGAAAGAAAGCAAGAAAAGAATAGATGTCATGCACGCATCCTAAAACTGAGAGGAGAAATTTCGTTACCTTACGAATCCTCTTCCTCGCCATGGAAACCTTGATTTACAAGGATGAAAATAAGAGCCTACAAGTCCTCTCCACGGATCTGGCCTCGTATAAACGATCGGAGCCCCGAAGCTTTGCTAATGGCGGAGAAAGACCTTCTTCTTCCTCCTCCAAACTCTCTCTTCTAAACCCTAAGTCAACTCCAAAAAGAGAAGAAATGAGGAAGAAATCCCGCTCAGCTATATATAAGCACTCTAGAGGGAGAGTCTTGGGCCTTAGGATCAAATCCTAAGTGAAATCAGATGGCTAAAAAGCCAAATGATGCAACTGCTTCCGCGCGCTATCGCCGGGCGGTAACTATCTACTGCCGGGCGGTAGCTTCCCGAGAGCTCGACCAAGAAAAATAAGTTCGAGCTGACGCCAGTGGTAGCACTAATGCTGCGCAGTAGCTCACTCACTACCAACCACTCAATGCCTCCGCTCAACGTCTGCCTCTCAATACACTCAACTCCAAGCTATCGCCGAGTGGTAGCTAGCTAACACTGCGCGATAACCTCTCAACACTCGACGAATGGGGCTTCTGCCTCGACACCTGTACTCGACGGAACAAGGCTATCATCGGGCGATAGCTACTATTGTCAGGCGGTAGCTTCCAGAGATTCAAGATCTGGAAAAACCGGGGTGTTACAACTCCTCACCCCTTAGAAGAATTTCGTCCTCGAAATTTAGTATGCACACAAATAAAAGCATGCCTTAAGTAAAAAGTTCGGGGAAATCCCCACGCATTGCCTGTTCACGCTCCCAAGAGAACTCGTCTCGCCCGCAGTTGTCATAATGCACTTTCACGAGCTTAACTTTTTTGTTCTGCTACTGCCAAACTTTTGAATCCTCTATGCTCACTAGGTGGACTTTCGTCCTCAAGTCCTCTTCTACCAGCAACGCTGCTGACTCGACCACAACGCTCGTCTCCAACAAGGATTTCCTCAAAACTGAGACATGGAAGACATCGTGTAATCCACTCAGGTCTGCAGACAATGCTAACTGGTAAGCGGCTTATCCAATGTACTACGTAACTTCGAACGACCACAAAAACCTCGGACTCAACTTCCTGAATCGACGAATCCATGAAACGCCTTTGAATGGCTTAATCTTTATGTATACCCAGTCACCTACCGCGAACTCCACGTTACTATGGCGAGCGTTGAAATACTTCGCTTGCCGATCCTGAGCAACCTTCATGCCCTCCTGAATGGTCCGCACCAACTCACAAGCTTCAGCCACCACATCTTTTCCCAAAAGTTTGGTATCTCCCGCCTCTGCCCAATACATCGGTGTTCGACACCACCTTACATACAAAGCTTCGTATGGTGCCATATTTATACTTGCCTGGTAACTATTGTTATAGGCAAACTCCACCATGATGAGGTGATCTTCCCACTTCTTTCTAAAATCAAGGGTACACATCCTCAGCATATCCTTCATTGTACGATTCATTCTTTCTGTTTGTCCATCAGTTTGAGGATGGAACGTCGTACTAAACTTGAGCTTCGTTCCCAGACTTTTCTGTACCAACATCCAGTCTTTGGACGTGAATCGTCCATCGCGATCACTAACGATACTCTTAGAAATCTCATGCAACCGCACAATGTTGCGAACATGCAACTCTACCAGCTTCTCCACGCTGTCCTCTTTCCGATTTAGGATGAAATGAGCCACTTTGGTCAAGCGATCCACGATCACCCAAATCGCGTCATTACCCTGCTACGATTAAGGTAAACCATGCACAAAGTCCATGGAGATGACATCAAATTTCCACTCGGGGACAGGAAGAGGCTTCAGGAACCCGCCCGGCTTCTGACACTCGGCCTTCACTAAGGCACAAGTTTGGCACCGACTCACGTACAAAGCTACATCCTGCCTCAAACTTGGTGATAGTTTAACTTTCAAGGCAGCCTAAACACCTAGAGGGGGGGGGGTGAATAGGTTCTGCTTTTCTTTTGAAACTTCTAGGCAGAATTCAATTCAATAGCTAACATAATAAACACAGCAATCACAGAAAAAACAAAACATCACAGATTGCACTATGTTTTATAGTGGTTCCCCAAGGTCTGGGTACATCCACTTTCCCCCTTCACCTATCTAGCAGTATGCTAGATTCGGCCAAACTTCCACTTTTCTCAGATCAATAGATCCTACAACTCAGAACTCAACTGGTTCCTACAACTCAGGCACAACTGCCCTACCTCAGCCTTGCCCCAAGGCTTACAACTCAGAGAATGTCCTTCTCCTACACTCAGGCAAACAGCCCTACCACTCAGAGTTCAACACTCCTACACTCAGCCTTTATAACATAGGCTTACAACTCAGATCTGTGTAAACAGATCCTACAGAAATATAGAAAAGATTGTTTAACTGTCTTGCCAAAGTTGAGAGAGAAAAGGCCAAGACAATTCTTGATCAGCTGATGCAATCAACTGTTTCTTAGCCTTCTTCAAAGCTTCTTGAAAATGTACTTAGCTGAGTTGATTCCAAACAGCTTCTTGAGAATCCACTGGTGGTTTCTTTCTTCTTCTTCAAATTCTGACTTGATCTCTCTCTATCCAGAACTTTGAATGATTCTTCTGAATTCTGATTAGAACTCTTCTTAGATCTATCCTTAGATAGTCTTCTTAGATCTCCCGGAGAAGATCTTCTTAAGTGCCTAGCACTTTCTTGAAATGAGTAGAATAGTAATCCTTCTCCACTTTTTGATCCAATGTATTTCAAAAGGTTAGTTCAACAGTTCCTTTCTCCTTCTGAATCCATCCATTTATAGACATTCTTCATGGTAACCGGCTGATCCGGTTTCTAACTGTTTTCTGACAAGTCTGACACCTTCAGTTAATCGGTGGTAACCCACAGCTGTCAAGTCATCAAACAAGTCCTGTGCCTTAGTCTTGAACCACAAGTTGTTGACACAGTCTGTCAGAAAGTGTCGAGACCATCTGTCTAACTGTGTCGACACAATTGACTTTGGTGTCGACACAGTCTTCAGTGATGTCGACTAAGTTGCCTTTGAGTCGACACAGCTTCTTCTGCAAATAACTTGATCTTGACTCTTTAGTGTGTCGACACAAGTCCTGTGTGTCGACACAGTTGTTGTAGAATCATAACTTTAGTAAGTGTCGACACAGTCTTCAGGTGTCGACAAATTCATTTCTTAAATCTGCTTTAATGTGTCGACTTAATCACAATGTGTCGACACATTCTGCTGGTGTCGACAAACTTGAGGTCGACTATTTTCTTTTGTGTCGACACATACTGCTGATGTCGACAATCTTGAGATCGACTATATTCTTCTGTGTCGACACATTCTCCCAATGTTGAGGTCGACGCTTTTCTTCTGTGTCGACACAAATTCCCAGTGTTGTGTCGACTCTTTTTCTGTGTCGACACAAATTCCCAGTGTTGTGTCGACTTACTTCTTCTGTGTCGACACTTTTTCCCAGTGTAGTTGTAGACTAACTGCTATGTGTCGACACTGCTTCCCAGTGTTGTGTCGACTCTTTTCTCCTGTGTGTCGACACTGCTTCCTCTGTGTCGATACTTGGACTTAGAATTTTTTCTGCATACTTTATCAATTCTTCACCTGCACATGTCAACTTAAAATAACATCAAATACACCTTGATGTATATCATTGAGCTAGATTGGGCTTCTTCAAATCAGGTACACATTTTCCAATGTACCCAACAATCTCCCCCTATTTGGAGAAGTCATAACCCCTATAGCCAATGATATACACCATTTATAAACAGTACTAAATGATGATTAATGACATAGCAGGAATACTTTAATATAAACAAAACATAACAAAGAATCATTCATCACAGAATGCACATTAAAATATGCCAAACAATATTTTGTTTATAACTGGGTAATGTTTGATTACAATGTTTTACATTAAATGATTACATCACAACATTACAAAATATTTAAAACAAAATCAGGATTGATCAGGCTCTCTAATTATAATCTCTTTGCCAGACTGAATTGTAGCTGTCACAGGAGCTTCTGATTCTTCAGCTAACTTCTTTCCTTTAAGATCAGCTTTCTTCTGAGCTTCTTCCTTGATCCTTTGCCTTTCAAAATAATGAAAAGGCTTTGGGAAGTATTTGCTTGGCTCCTTAGCATCTGATGGCAGTCTTCCCAGCTTGGCTTTCCTTCTGAATTGTACTATTGCCTCTTGCCTTGCCTCATACTTCTGCCATTCAATTTCATTGTACCACTTCCCTCTCTCATGAACTTTATCTTGTACAGCTTTCCATGCAGTGAGTATTATGTTCCTTGAAGTAGGACTCCACTGCTCATAATCTGGCTTAAGTACAGCCTGCTCTCTGAATTTCTTCTTTGCCAATAGAGCATCCTGCTGTTCTTTCAGAGTAGCCTCAGGCTTATCAACCTTTCCAAAGACAATATTAGTAACCTCCTTTGGAGGACTATACATTCCTTGAACTTTCTGATCAATCAAGTCAAAATCTGGAGGGGGGTAAATGACTTGGGCAACCTCAGGTTGATTGCCTTCAAGTAGATTTGATTGTATTCCTGATTCAGCTACCATAGCATCATCACACAATGGGGGATATCCCAAAGTGGCTCGAATGCTATTGGTCACCCATTTGGAGTGCTCTTGGCCTGCATGTATTAGCATCCTCTCCCCCTTTATGGCTTCTCTAGATACATGATCTCTTAGATCTTCCTTTTGAAATCGAATTTGGCCATCCAAATAATTCACTCCCTCTTTGAAAAATGGTCTTAACTTTTGAAGCTTGTCAGATATTTCTTTTTGAGAGGTTGTGATGGCAGTCTTAACAGATGCAATGGCAGCTTGAAAATTCTTATCAAAATCTTCCCTTTCTTTGGCTCTATCTGCAGGCAGACCTGGAACAATCTTCTTTACCTCCTTAATGATCTCATTATGAGATTCAGTTAAATTATCATTCATTCTGATCTGATTTTCCAAAACATAACTTTGCTTCAAAGCAATGTCATCCACCTTTGTAGTGATAGCCTCCTGTTGTTTAGCTAGATAAACCACAGCATTGCCACCCTTGTGGAAGCAATCTGTCATTTCAGTTTTATGCAAGTTGACCTGAAACTGAATGGACTTGATATCCTGAGCTAAGTCAAACTGAAGTGACTTGCTATTCTCATCAACATACTTTTCCATAGCCAACCTTTGTTCATCCAATTTTACTTGTAGATCTATCATAAATTTGTTGTAATCAAAGGCTGGAGAAACTTGTGGAGGTGTGGTCTGTAAAGCCTGCTTATAGTTCTTGCTTCTTCTCTTAAAGACAACAAGTTTTCTTTTCTTTGCCACCCTGGCTTCTTCAGTTTCTGTTTCAGATGAAATATCTACATGAATTCTTTCTTGTGGATGATGAATTGTATCTGTTCCAGGGGGTTGTTGCTCAGCTTCAACATCCACTGGCTCATCCTCAACCTGTGGTTCAACTGCAGCTTCCTGATCAATGTCCATTCCTATGGACTTCTCAATATCTGGTCCACCTCCTACCTTATCAGCAGTAGTATCAATATCTGGGAATAGCTCCTCCATAGTAAATTCTAGTTGAGCTGCCACTTCTGCAGCAGTTAAATCTTGAGATAAGTTTAAATGTGCTTCCTCTTGTACTTGCACTTCAGTATTTGTAGTGTCAGGAGTAGGAGTGGACACTAGCTCCCCCTGAACCTGTGCAGTAATAAGAATATGAGCAATGTCTTTTATAGTAAAATACATTAGCTCCCCCTATACCTGAGCAGGAGTAGATACCTTTGGAGCAGGAGTGGAAACTGGCTCCCCCTGCATCTGTGCAGGTGTTGATACTTCCTGGACCACAGTTGAGTCAAGCTGTGTCCTCAGTGGATCTTCTTGTACTTGTTCAGATTCTTGATTTTGTGTAGGGGATTGCACAGGTGTGTCTGGCCTGCTCTCTTCAGGCACATTCTTGGACAGCACCCTATCCCACCTAGAGAATAGTCTCATATCCATTCTTCTCATATGATTAATCTTACTCCCTTGCAGTTGCTGCATCACATCAGGAATCACTCCAGTGAGGTACAGGCTCATGATCCTAGCCATGTTAGGCTTCTTGATTCCTTCTTTGATCTTGTCAAAGATCACTCCTGACCAATCAGTAGGAATAGTAAATACAATCCTGGTCATCAGGCTGAACATATAGGCTGAAATCCTATCATGTCCACCTGTCTTGCAGAGGATTACCTTCCCAACTACTTCTGACAAGAACTTCCCTTGCTGATTCATTCCCTTCCTGTGGAATGCAGCTCCAATCTTCAATCCTGAATCCAGTCCACACCATTGAAGAGCTTCCCTTATCTTAGATATATGAACTTCCTGTTCATTCTCAACTACTTGCAATTTGAAGATCTTTCTTATACTTCTTTGGTTAATCTTAACCTTAGTCCCTTGAACAGTAGACTTAATCTTGAGGCCAGTAGAATGGACTGATGCAGAGATAAAGAACTCGTACACCTCCTTCTTCCAGATTTTAGTAGGTTCTGAAATGAGAAATTCTAACCCTGATGCAGAGAGGAGGGTGATAACTCCTTGAACATCTGGTGGCGCCTCTGCAAAGGCCTGGCGCACCAACTCATACCCTTCATTGATGTTATCTTCAATCTTTGGCGCCATCGTTTTGTCGAGAAAGCTTGAGAGAAGAGAGAAAGATAGACTGTCGACACAGGGTTTTAGTCTCGAAAACCTTGGAAGCGTGTCGACAGAATGAGATTTTGACCTATTTATAGCCGCAGTTGAAAGAAGTTCAAAAGGCGCCAAAAACAGTCAAAATGTGTCGACACAGACGGAATGTGTCGACACAAACTTCTATTAACTCGACATTACTTCAGCCTACTATGTGTCGACACCAATTTGTGGTTATGTCGACACCTTAGATAAACAGAAATTCTGTGTCGACTCTAAGGATAAGTGTCG
Source organism: Platanthera zijinensis (assembly GCA_039513925.1). Lineage (NCBI taxonomy): Eukaryota > Viridiplantae > Streptophyta > Magnoliopsida > Asparagales > Orchidaceae > Platanthera > Platanthera zijinensis. The sequence goes on from CM077080.1 coordinate 205,821,774, forward strand.
ACACATATTCTGTAAGTGTCGACACCATTTTCCTGGTTGAGTCGACATTATATTTCTGGTTAAGTCGACAATATAACTCTTAAGTGTCGACACATATTCTCTGTGTCGACACAATATTTCTGACTTGTCGACATAATTTCTCTGAGTCGACACATTACTACTGAATGTGTCGACACATTCTTACTTAGCCAATTTCTGTAACTTCAATGTGTCCTTTTTAATACTTGATTATGTTGTTGTTATTACCTTTACTTATTTATATACCACTTCAATTGCATTGTTAATGATTTTGTTAATACATTAATCAATGGTTAACATACCTAATTCAATTTTGAATTTATTGAATTTGGTTTCATCTAAAGGCTTAGTAAACACATCTGCTATTTGATAATCTGTTTTTACAAATTCCAATGAGATGTCTCCTCTTTCTACATGTTCTCTAAGAAAATGGTATTTGATTTCTATATGCTTAGTTCTACTATGAGAAACTGGGTTATTAGCAATAGAAATAGCACTCTTTGAATCACATAAAAGGGGTGTTCTACTTACCTGAATACCATAATCCTTAAGCTGATGCTGCATCCACAATAGCTGTGCACAGCAGCTTCCAGCAGCAACATACTCTGACTCAGCTGTGGAAATTGCCACACTGGTCTGCTTCTTACTACTCCAAGATATTAGTCTTCCCCCCAGGAATTGACAAGTACCTGTAGTACTCTTTCTATCCTCTCTACATCCTGCAAAATCTGCATCTGAATAGCCTGTTAGTAGAAAATCTCTATTCCTAGGGTACCAAAGACCTAGAGTAGGAGTGCCCTTTAGATATCTCAGAATCCTTTTGACTGCAGTATAATGAGATTCTTTAGGGCAGGCTTGGTACCTAGCACAGACACATGTAGCATACATAATGTCAGGTCTACTAGCAGTGAGATATAGTAGAGACCCAACTATTCCTCTATACAATGATTCATCAACAGGTTTACCTGCCTCATCTTTGCATATAGGCATACTTGTTCCCATAGGAGTTCTCATGGAGGAGGATGACTCCATACCATATTTCTTAATTAATTCTTTGGTGAACTTAGACTGGGATATGGACAATCCATCATCAGTCTGTCTTACTTGGAGTCCCAAGAAGAACTTAAGTTCTCCCATACTGCTCATCTCAAATTTCCCTTGCATAAGTTTGGCAAACTTTTTACAAAGGTTGTTTTCAGTAGATCCAAAGATTATGTCATCAACATAGATCTGGACTAAGATGATCTTTCCTTTGGATTCCCTAAGGAATAGAGTTTTGTCTATCTTTCCTCTTGAGAATTTATTCTCAATGAGGAAGGTAGACAGGGTTTCATACCAAGCCCTTGGAGCTTGTTTTAACCCATACAAAGCTTTCCTAAGCTTATACACAGAATCAGGTTTAAGAGGATCTACAAAACCTGATGGCTGCTCTACATATACTTCTTCTTTAAGATCACCATTCAGAAATGCTGACTTCACATCCATCTGGTATACTTTGAAGTCTTGGTAGGCTGCATAGGCAAGGAACATTCTGATTGCCTCCAGCCTTGCTACTGGAGCAAAGGTTTGATCAAAGTCAATCCCTTCTTCCTGCCTGTATCCTTTTGCAACCAATCTTGCTTTATTCTTTACTATTATTCCACTTTCATCTAGCTTGTTCCTATAGATCCACTTAGTGCCAATTATGTTGTGGCCTCTTGGTTTAGGAACAAGCTCCCAGACTTTGCACCTTCTGAATTGATTCAGCTCCTCTTGCATAGCATCAATCCAGTGCTGGTCTTGGATAGCTTCTTCAAACTTCTTAGGTTCCATTTGGGACAAGAAACTAGAATGCAAAACTGTGCTTTGATTTCTGCTTCTAGTTTGAACTCCTTGTCTTGGATCACCAATTATCTGATCAGTAGGATGATCTCTTAGATATCTTATAGCTGGAGGTAGATTCCCTTCAGGTTGAGCATCTCCAGCTTCTTCATTCTGCTGTTCCTCTTGGTTTTCATCAGCTTCCATTATCTCTTGTACTCCCCCTGGACAGCAACCTTCATTTTCCAATGCTCCATCTTCCTTTGAAGCTTCAGCAATGGAGAGCTTGTCCATCTTCTTGCTTATACCTGTTGAGTCATTTGATCTACAAGACAACTCACAATTGATTAATCTTGTTTCATCAAATACAACATGCACAGATTCTTCAACAACTTGAGTAGTTAAGTTGAAGATTCTATAGGCCTTACTATTTGTGCTGTACCCAACAAATATCCCATCCTGGGATTTGGCAGAAAACTTAGTCAAATATGACTTGCCATTATTAAGTATATAGCATTTGCAACCAAAGATCCTAAAATAGGACAGATTTGGTTTTCTGCCTTTCACAATCTCATAGGGAGTCTTTCTGTGGCTTTTGGTGATAGAAGCCCTATTGATGACATGACAAGCAGTGTTAACTGCCTCAGCCCAAAAATATTCTAGGAGAGAGGTGTCACTCAATAGAGTTCTACCAGCTTCAATTAATGTTCTATTCTTTCTTTCAGCAATTCCATTTTGCTGAGGTGTTCTAGGTGAGGAGAACTCTTGGAAAATCCCAAAGTCTATACACAAGTTTGTTATGCTTTCATATTGAAACTCAGTACCATGGTCACTTCTGATTTTGACCACTGTACTATTCAGTTCATTCTGAATTTGCTTTACAAAATTAAATAATACACTTGGGGTTTCAGATTTTTGTCTCAGAAAGAACACCCATGTAAATCTAGAATAGTCATCTACAACCACTAGAGTGTAGACCTTCCTACCTAGACTGTGAACTGGCATAGGACCAAAAAGATCCATATGCAAGAGGTATAAGCACCTCACAGAATCCTTGTTTTCAAGGCTTTGAAATGAGGTTTTTGTCTGCTTGCCCTTTTGACAAGCTGAGCATACCCCTTCCTTTATACACTTAACTTGAGGCCCATTCCTCACTAGTTCTTTACTAAAGAGTTGGCCAATTATCTTGTAGTTTAGATGAGCCAATCTCTTGTGCCACTTAACACAAAGAGAAGCATTGTCATCAGCTACAAGACAAATGGGGGAAGCCTTATTCTCACATTCAAAATTAAGGCAATACACATTTCTCTTCCTATACCCAGTCAATATGATCTCTTGATCACTTGACCTTTTGATATGACATCCATCCTTACCAAATGAAATGTCATATCCTAGATCACTCAGCTGGCTTATGCTTATTAGATTATGTTTCAAACCTTTTACATAGGCCACTTGGGTGATAGTAATTAGGTTAGAAGAGATGTTACCAAATCCTTTGATGACTCCTTTTTCAGATCCACCAAAGATCACTTTATGTCCATCTTTGACAGATGAATACTCCTTCAGCAGCCCCTTTGTTCCAGTCATGTGCCTGGAACAACCACTATCCAAGTACCATATAGGGGCATGGTTACTTGGATTCACCTCATTAGGACCAGACTGATTCTGGCATATGTCCTCTTCTGATCTTGTCATCAACCCCATGCATTGATGTTCATTGATGGAGTCTAGCAACTGCATAAACTCTTCTTCCTCAGATGCAGCATATAGTCCAATATATGCTTCAGCTTCAGATCCTGATTCTGAAGTTGACTGGTCTGACAGACTTTTATCTTTCTTTGCTACAAAGGATTTCTCCTTCTTGCCTTTCTGATAAGTCTTCTTCTTTTCTGAAGATTCCTTCCTTTTGTCAGGACAATCAGCCACTACATGTCCAGGCCTATTGCAACAATAGTAGACAATCTTTGAAGTAGTGGCTTTGCTGGGCTTTGATCTACTTTTCTCTTTCCTTGATGACCTTCTCTTCTGATAATAGTCATCAACTTGCTGTGATGTGGAAGGCCTAGACTTCCATTGCTTCTTTTTCAAGAACCTTTGGAATTGCCTGGTGAATGCAGCAAAGTCTGCATCTGACTCACAGCTAACTGAACTCTTATCTGAATTTTCAGAACTATCTTCTTCAACTTCCTTAGGAGGAGATGGTGATTTCCTCCTATTCTTTCTGGTGGCTTCAGCATTAAATGCCACAGTCTTTTCTCTATGCTCTCCTCTTGAGTTTCTTTCCTCCTCCTTCCTTACCATAAGTTGCATTTCATGGGATAGCAACTTTCCAAACAGGGTTGGAGGAGATATCTCTGCCAATTTAGCCACTTCTCTTATGGCACAGATCTTTGTATCCCAATCCTTTGATAAGGATCTTAGGAATTTGTCATTCAGTTCATAGGTACTGAAGACTCTTCCATAGGATATTAGCTCATTCACAATTCTATAGAATTTCTTATAGCACTCAGTTATGCTATCAGATTTTCCTTGTCTAAAGCTTTCATACTCCTGATTTAGCATAGACTTTCTGTCCAGCCTTACTTCTTCAGATCCCTCCATGTAGACAATCAATGTGTCCCACATCTCCTTGGAGGTCTTGCAGTGAATCAGATTCTGAAATGTTGAATCATCTATGGCACTGACAATGATGTTCTGTGCCCTTTTATCCATGGTTGCCAAGATGATTTCATCCTTGGTCATTTCTGAATAAGTCTTTGGTATTTGGATATTTGCATCAAGAACAGATATCTTCATTGGAGTGAAGGGCCCTTCCTGTACTGTGATGTAAATCCTTGGGTCAGATGCTTCCATAAACAATCTGACTCTCTCTTTCCAGATCCCAAAGATTTCCTTCTTGCATATGGGTAATTTCATAGACCCTAGCTCCTTATGATTCTCTCCAGAACCCATCTTCTTGAATCTTGAATCTGCCTTCAGATCTACCTCAGACTGTTAAGTCCTTTTTGAGGAACCTGCCTCTGATACCACTTGATAGTTTAACTTTCAAGGCAGCCTAAACACCTAGAGGGGGGGGGTGAATAGGTTCTGCTTTTCTTTTGAAACTTCTAGGCAGAATTCAATTCAATAGCTAACATAATAAACACAGCAATCACAGAAAAAACAAAACATCACAGATTGCACTATGTTTTATAGTGGTTCCCCAAGGTCTGGGTACATCCACTTTCCCCCTTCACCTATCTAGCAGTATGCTAGATTCGGCCAAACTTCCACTTTTCTCAGATCAATAGATCCTACAACTCAGAACCCAACTGGTTCCTACAACTCAGGCACAACTGCCCTACCTCAGCCTTGCCCCAAGGCCTACAACTCAGAGAATGTCCTTCTCCTACACTCAGGCAAACAGCCCTACCACTCAGAGTTCAACACTCCTACACTCAGCCTTTATAACATAGGCTTACAACTCAGATCTGTATAAACAGATCCTACAGAAATATAGAAAAGATTGTTTAACTGTCTTGCCAAAGTTGAGAGAGAAAAGGCCAAGACAATTCTTGATCAGCTGATGCAATCAACTGTTTCTTAGCCTTCTTCAAAGCTTCTTGAAAATGTACTTAGCTGAGTTGATTCCAAACAGCTTCTTGAGAATCCACTGGTGGTTTCTTTCTTCTTCTTCAAATTCTGACTTGATCTCTCTCTATCCAGAACTTTGAATGATTCTTCTGAATTCTGATTAGAACTCTTCTTAGATCTATCCTTAGATAGTCTTCTTAGATCTCCCGGAGAAGATCTTCTTAAGTGCCTAGCACTTTCTTGAAATGAGTAGAATAGTAATCCTTCTCCACTTTTTGATCCAATGTATTTCAAAAGGTTAGTTCAACAGTTCCTTTCTCCTTCTGAATCCATCCATTTATAGACATTCTTCATGGTAACCGGCTGATCCGGTTTCTAACTGTTTTCTGACAAGTCTGACACCTTCAGTTAACCGGTGGTAACCCACAGCTGTCAAGTCATCAAACAAGTCCTGTGCCTTAGTCTTGAACCACAAGTTGTTGACACAGTCTGTCAGAAAGTGTCGAGACCATCTGTCTAACTGTGTCGACACAATTGACTTTGGTGTCGACACAGTCTTCAGTGATGTCGACTAAGTTGCCTTTGAGTCGACACAGCTTCTTCTGCAAATAACTTGATCTTGACTCTTCAGTGTGTCGACACAAGTCCTGTGTGTCGACACAGTTGTTGTAGAATCATAACTTTAGTAAGTGTCGACACAGTCTTCAGGTGTCGACAAATTCATTTCTTAAATCTGCTTTAATGTGTCGACTTAATCACAATGTGTCGACACATTCTGCTGGTGTCGACAAACTTGAGGTCGACTATTTTCTTTTGTGTCGACACATACTGCTGATGTCGACAATCTTGAGATCGACTATATTCTTCTGTGTCGACACATTCTCCCAATGTTGAGGTCGACGCTTTTCTTCTGTGTCGACACAAATTCCCAGTGTTGTGTCGACTCTTTTTCTGTGTCGACACAAATTCCCAGTGTTGTGTCGACTTACTTCTTCTGTGTCGACACTTTTTCCCAGTGTAGTTGTAGACTAACTGCTATGTGTCGACACTGCTTCTCAGTGTTGTGTCGACTCTTTTCTCCTGTGTGTCGACACTGCTTCCTCTGTGTCGACACTTGGACTTAGAATTTTTTCTGCATACTTTATCAATTCTTCACCTGCACATGTCAACTTAAAACAACATCAAATACACCTTGATGTATATCATTGAGCTAGGTTGGGCTTCTTCAAATCAGGTACACATTTTCCAATGTACCCAACACTTGGCCACCAAAAGGATTTCTTCATATCCGAGTACATCTTTGTACTGCCCAAGTGAATGGAGTACTTCATAAAATGAGCGTCAAACATCAACTCCTCACGGAGCTTGCCGAACTGCAGTACATATATATAATTCTGTCCTTCCTCAGGATCTCATCAATCATCTCTCAGGCGCTACCTTCGCCCTTTTGAGCTTCCACCACAAATGGCTGGAACTCTACATCCAAACTAGTCGCTTCCCGAACACGATCGGATAAGTCATTTTGCAACTCAATCCAGTTCAACCAAGCAATTCTAGACTCGCCTCTTGCTACACACTCAATGCCAAGGGACTCCCAGTCCTGCACAAACCGCTCATCATGAGCTTCGCACAATCCGCCACCACATTAGCTTTGTCTGGCGAATACTGAATCGCCACGTCGTAGTCCCCAAGGAATTCGACCCCTTTGCGCTACCGTATGTTCAAATCTTTTTGATCTAGAAGATACTTCAGGCCTTTATGGTCAGTGAAGATTTCCACCTTCGCACCATACACATAGTACCGCCACAATTTCAACTCAAAAATTACTGCCGCCAACTCCAAGTCATGGACGGGGTAATTCCTCTCATGAGGTTTCAATTGCCTAGACCCAAAGTCTATCACGCTGCCATGTTGCACTAACATGCAACCTAAACCACATCCTGATCTGTCATTGAAAATCTGAAATCATTCAGTGCCTTTAGGAAGACTTAGGATCGGAGCTGCCATCAGCCTTTCCTTCAAGGTGTCAAATGCTTGACTGCACTCTTGAGTCCATATGAACTTCTGGTCCTTACGAGTCAGAGAAGTGAGGGGTAGAGCTATCCGCGAAAAGTTTTCCACAAACCTTCTATAGTACCCGACAAGTCCAAGGAAACTTCGGACTTCCTCCACGGTTCTCAAAATCGTCCAAGTCCTGATAGCTTCAACTTTCTCCGGATCCACCGCCACCCCATCACCATTAGTCACATGGCCCAAAAATGCCACCTTTTCTCACTAGAACTCGTATTTCGAGAACTTTGCATAAAGATGGTTCTCTCTCAACACCTACAAGACTACCCTCAAGTGAGTCTCATGATCCACCTCCGATTTGGAGTATACAAAAATATCGTCGATAAAGACAACTACAAAAGAGTCCAGTATTCCCGAAATACCTGATTCATCAAATCCATGAATACTGATGACGCGTTCGTTAACCCGAACAACATTACTGAGAACTCGAAGTGACCATACCTCATTCCAAACACTGTCTTGGGTATGTCCTCATCTCGAATCCGCAACTGGTAGTACTCTAACTTCAGGTACAATTTAGAGTACACCACTGAACCCACCAACTGGTCGAACAGGTCATTTATCCGTGGAATCGGATACTTATTCTTGACAGTTGGTTTATTCAACTCTCGGTAGTCTATGCACAATTGCATACTACCATCTTTCTTCTCATAAATAGCACTAGCACGCTCCATGGAGAAGAACTGAGTCTAATATACCCCTTCTCCAACAGTTCCTGCAAGTTCGGCCAACTCCTTTGGTGCCATCCTAAAAGGAGGACGTGACACCGGCCTAGCCTCTAGCACTAACTCAATCAAGAAATCAATCTCCCGCCGATGAGGTGCTCCAGGATGCTCCTCAGGAAACAAATCCTCGAACTCTGCCACTACCGGCACTTCTCCAAGTGATAACCTGGAAAGGAGAACCTCCAATGTCACAACCTGCATTTTTTACCGCATTTAATGATATATCAGAGTAAGGAAAAATGCGCGTCATGATATCACGTCAGCAGCGGATAACTACAGACGCTTAGTCAAAAACCCCACTTTACACGTAAAGAAAGATCTTTAAGTATTTAGAGGAAAAAAATCCAGTTTAAGTTAAGCAGTTAGTCGTATCACTCGGCTTAGTGGTTTATCTAGCCCACGAGGAAAATAGTTATACGCTGCGAAAAATACTTTTTTATGAGATTAAACATCCTACATGAGTGTAAACGCCCCCTAGGGAACAACTCATGGTATGCAAGACTCTAGATTTATAATAGTAGTAAAAATAGCTTTTACGATCGCTAAATATAATGAGTTAGAATTTTAAAACATGCAATGCATGAAGTAATAATAATAGTTTTTATACTTAAAAATACCTAACATGCATTCCTAGCATAAAACATCCCAAAGAACAAGTAATCAAATTCATCACAAAGAAAACAACTAGCAGCTAGCAAAGTATCCAAAATGTAACTATCCTGTGGGCATCAACAATCTGACACGAACCACAATAAAACAAAAGTATGTCTGAACTAGGTAAAGTAAACTAAAACAACAAACTACCTCGTAACGACGAGGTGAAAACCACAGCAAACCCTGCTGCTCAGGAACTCCAAACCAGCTCCACTACCTGCTAAAGCTCCGAACCTGAGGCATTCTAAAGACAAAACACCTCAGCAAGAGGATAAAAGCGGTGGCAGAAAAAGTAAGCCAAAAGTAAACAAAGGTAAAAAGGGGCACCAACCCAAGACAAAAAGTGTTGAAGTAAAGTACAAGGTAAAGTACAAAAATCAGAAAAAAGCACTTACATGAATTGTCATGTACAATAAATTACACCAGATGCACAAGGCTAAAAAGGTGGAGAGCATGATTAAATCGAAAGAAATAATTCTCAAAACTTTATTAGCCATATGTGTTCAACTCTATCCAAAAACACAGGCGAGGTGGTCACTCATCCGGACACACCCTTATAGATATAATATCCGTCTAACTACGGGGGAGACTCATACACTCCACCATTCACCGCAGATGCTCAAACACCTAGCAGAGTTCCACAAGGTGCTAATAAAGGGAACAACCAATGTGGCGGTGTTTCGTCCACTAACACCCGCAACAAACTAATATAAATCTCAAGACTTGGCACATCGGATTCTACTAGACATTTCTAGATTTAAGAAGCGGTTAATCAACCTTTAGGAAGGATTTACAATCCTAGATAAACTCTAATATGTCCTACATAATAGTTAGGGGCAATTAAAGCCAATAATTTTTCATATCATCAAAATCACAAACAACGCTACAAGGTTGAATTGTCATAACTAGAACTTAATAATATAAGTAGATTTCAAAGGGAAGATTAAACATATATACAAATCAGAATGACAAAAGTGTAGAAAGATTAAATAAAAAGAGATTAATAGTTATCAAGAAGACCGGGAAAAAAATAGGGAGGAGGGAAAACCACCACTTTCCTTGGTTTTGCCGGAGAAGACTTCCAAATCAAACCTCGGCGTAGATCGGGGCTGAGGAAGACGGGGGAAGTCGAAATCTGAACATAAATGGCCGAAATATAGGTTAGGGACAAAAACCCTAACGAGAAAACTCAAGAAATGGGGAAAACTTTACAACGATGATGTAGCTCTCGCTGAGAGCTTTTAGGATCTATGTTCGATTCAAGATTTCGATCACCAGAGCACCGTTGGCAGCCACCGGAAGAATCACGAAAGAACTTTCACTCTCTCGCTCACGCCGCTCTGGTTCGGGAGATGAACAGGAGTTCGGTCTAAATGAAGGAGGATGAAGAAGTATGTATATTTATATATAATACATGTATTATTAAAATAATCAAGCCTAAGAGAACGAACCGGATTTTCCTAGAGGAAGCCAGAGATTTCTCAAGAACAACCAGACATTTCTCGAGAACAAAGTAAAGCTTTCTTGAGAACAAGACGAGGCTTTCTCAGGAATAAAGGAAGATCTCGAGTACTATAAGAGGTTTCTCGAGAAATGAAGGAAACTTCTCGGGAATAGGTAGAAGCACTACTCGGGAACAGCAAGATATTTCTCGAGAACAATATAAAGCTTTCTCGAGAACAAGATGAGGCCTTCTCGAGAACAAGGGCAGTTCTCAAGTACTAGAAGAGACTTCTCGAGAAATGAAGGCAGCACTTCCCGAGAATCAAAGATGGATTTCTCGAGAATAAGGATGAATTTCTCGAGAACTAAACTGCATTTCCCCAAAACAAAAAGGTACTTCTCGAGAACAATACATGGCTGTCTCGAGAACAAGAAGAGGCTTCTCGATATCGGGTCAGGGTTTCTCGAGAACAAAGAGAGGCTTCTCGAGATCGGGTCAGGGTTTCTCGAGAACAAGGAAGGGACATCTCGAGAAAAAGCAGGTCATTAACAGAGTTTCAGCTTTGTCTAATTATACAACAATCAGTCAACAATACGGACTAAACTCCCTCTTATTTGGATGAAAAGTTGCACCATAGATGGAATCCAGCGCTACGAATCTAACGGCGGAGAAAAAAACACTAGAATCTGACGCACCATTCTTGAGACACTAACATCAAATGCTTACACAAGCAAAAATCTTCACAAAGATCCAAACACGTGCCGAGACTCCAAAATGCTCGGATCACAATAAAACTGGACAATTCCAAAACCTAAAAACTTCATCCTTTCAATCAAGGAAAACATTCAATCTAATCAAAATCCCAAAATCTGGTCAAACAGACCCAACAGACGCGAAAAACGCACTAACGGAGCAGTGCCGTCAACATGACGTTAAAAGTAATGCCCTGACATCATAAATATGACGATATCAAATCAGATAATATCATCAGAAAAAATCTGGGGCATTACTGTCACTCCCCCTAAAAAGAAGTTTTGTCCTGAAACTTAACACAACTTCAAAACTAAACCAAAACGAGAAAATCAAACACATCCAAAAGCATGGAGACATACAGAAAACTAAGAGAAGAGATGCGCATGAGATTCTCTCATTGTCGACTCCAATTCCTACGTCGCGCTCTCGACGTCTGGATTTCTCCAAAGAACCTTGACCATAGGAATGGTCTTCCTCCGCAACACTCGATTTAGAGATTCCAAAACACTGATAGGCTCGTCCACATACGAAAGGTTGGGCTGAATCTGGGGCACCGAGTCAAGGACTTGATAATCACTACAAACACACTTCCGCAACTGGCTTACATGGAACACATCATGGACGTCATGGAAGGTAGCAGGTAAATCCAGTCTATAAGTTGACACTCCGATGCGCTCAAGAATTTGAAAAGGTCCCACATACCGGGGGTCTAACTTGTGGTTCCTTCAGAACCATTTAAAACCTGACATCGGAGAGACTTTCAGAAAAACCATGTCCCTAACGTCGAACTCCAAATCGACCCTTCGTCGATTTGCATACTTTTCATAACGCCCTTGTGTTATACAGAGCTTTTCTCGAATATGAGTTACAGCACAATTCATCTCTTCAAGGGCTTCCAGAGCTAGCAGCGGTCTCTCACCAACTTCAGCCCAAAACAAAGATTTCCTACAATGCCTTTGATGTAGGCTACCGGGGCGAATTGTCCGGCACGTTCTAGCGACTAAATCTACCCGCACACGAACTAATTTAGAACACTACAAGCAAGCGCAGCCATGTTTTAGATTAACGCTTATCGTCACACAACGAGTTGAGGATCGCTAACCCCCTTAGGATCAAATAGTGACTAGAGGCCACTATCCTTTCCGGCGAAATGAACCCACACGGTTCGGTCGAGTGAAGTCGTACCAAGGAGATCCACCAAAGAAAGGATTAGTAAAGTGGTTGATCTCCCCCGACTAAGAAAAACCAAAGGTCACCACCCTTCTTCGAATGCGAGAAACTTAGAGAATCAAATACGAAACCAAATGGAAATACTTCGATGATTAAAATTTCAGATTTCACACCAAAACTTTCGCACAAGAAATATGCGTCGGATGTAGAAGAAACACACAAGATAGAGAAGAGGAATCGTTACCCCAACTCATAGATAGTTGCACGTGGAGAATCGCTCAACCACGGTTCCGCCGGAGTCACACCGGAAGAAGCTTTGCACATCAACCTTCAACGGAGTCACACCGCGAAGTTCCAACGCCGGAAGAGGAGGGCCTTCACTTGGCCGAAATCTTCAAGGAGGAGGAATAAGGGTGGGGGCGGCGGCAATGAGGAGCAAGCTCTCCAAAAGCTGAAGTTAATTTTTTAGGTTTGCTTTCTCTAACTAAAACCAAGGGAGTGGATGTCTTATATATGGCCCACTCTAAATAAAAGTTCATACATAAAATATTCAAAATTTAAGAGCTATTGGAGGCTAAATGCAGGCCACCAATTAAACAAAAATAAGCATAAAAATTGTTATCCGCAGCCCGGCAATTTTTATGACAACAACGTCACTTGATGGCGTTATCTAGCGAACGAAGATTGTAGCGGTGTGAGGTGCGGTGCCGCGCTCCCACGTCTTTATTTCACCGTAGATCTTTGCTTTGTAGTGGTGGCGTGTCATCCGTTAGCGCTTCAACATCAACGGTCGTGGGTTGGAGAGGGTCGGCTCCGTCAATCCTCCCCCTCTCAAAATGACTCATCACCGAGGAGTTGGCGTCTTTGTAGCGGCGAAGGAGAGCATCATCCAAGTGAGCCACTTCATCTTCGGGAACCCATGAATCATCTGAGGATGGGCGATCACACCAGTTGACCAAATAGCGGCGAGAGGTACCATGCGGGGACGGGAGAACATCATCGGCAAGGATCCTGTCTGGTAAGAAAGAAGTCTTGGGAAAACTAGGAAAAGCATTAGTCGAAAAAGGTAAGACCGAAGCAAAATCATCAACCAACGTACCTCAAACAGAATCCGTAGTAAGAGGCAATTCATGAGACCTTTCCCCCCCAAACCCAAGAGAAGATCGAGAGGAAGAAGAAAAAGGAGAGTTGCATATTTCAAGCGGCGGAGAAGTATAAGGTGTTAAATCGGAAACATTAAAAATAGGGGATATACCCCAATCGGACGGTAAATCCAAAAGATACGCATTGTTTCTTAATTTCTTAGCAACTCGAAATGGGCCGGCTCTCCGATTGGCCAACTTTTTGACGGTACCCATAGGCATCCGCTCGGGAATGAGACGAACCAAGACCAAATCACCAACATTAAAATGGACGACTCGACGGTGCAAATTCGCGTGTGACTGATCGGACGCATATTGCGTGGCTAACACTTCTTGTATGTGTTTATGTAAATTTTGAATGTGTTGGGAAAATTCCTGTGCAAAGTGACTTGATTTATAAGTGGGTGGTAGGGGAATCAAGTCAAGTGGCACGGGCGCCTTATAACCGTGCACAATCTCATTCGGCGACAACCCGGTAGACCTATTCTTAGAATTATTATAAGCGAGTTGTGCGTGAGGGAGAATGAGATCCCAAGTGCCTTTGTGCTCTCCAACAAGACATCGTAAAAGATTGCCCACGCTCCTATTTACGACCTCCGTTTGGCCATCCATTTGCGGATGATAGGCGGACGAAAATAAAAGTTTTGTTCCCATAAGTTTCCAAAGCGTCTTCCAAAAATAACTAGTGAATTTGACGTCCCTATCACTAACGATAGTTTTTGGAACGCCGCGGTGCCTGACAACTTCTTTAAAATAAATTTTTGCCATGTGCGAGGCGTCACTAGTTTTGCTACACGGAATAAAGTACGCCATCTTCGAGAACCGGTCTACAACTACCAAAATAGAGTCATGTCGTCGGAAGGTGGTCGGGAGGCCTAAAATGAAGTCCATACTCACATCCTCCCAAGGGATAGAAGGGATGGGTAGAGGGGTGTAGAGACCGGCGTTTGTTTTACTACCTTTAGCTAGTTGACAAGTACGACAACTACTAACGATTTTACCAACGAGAGATTTCAAACCCGGCCAATAAAATTTCTCCTCTACTAAAGCTAGCGTCTTATCCCGACCAAAATGGTCACCAAGGCCCCCACCATGAAGCTCCCAAATGATTTGATGGAGGAGGGAAGTTTTTGGGATACACAACTTCGTGTGCTTAAATAAGTAACCATCCCGATGTAGAATGCCGAAATAGTGGAGGGAGACTCCTCTTGGGTGGCAAAGTAGATGTCCTTAAAGTCCAAACATGACGCGTATTCGTCCTTAACATGCTCAAAACCAATCACCTTAATTTGCATGATGGACAATAATAACGAGAGCCGGCTAAGGGCGTCGGTCACACGGTTGCTAGACCCCTTAAGATGCTTAAGAGTGAACGTGTACTCTTGGAGGAACGACACCCACTTAGCATGTCGGGGACTGATTTTATGTTTGGAGTTAATAAAATGTAAGGCTTCATGATCCGAAAGAAGCACAAATTCCTTGGAAAGGAGATAGTGTCTCCAATAGTGAAACTTCGGACCACCGCATAAAATTTCCTATCGTAATTGGAGTAGTTTAATTTAGCCCCGGACAACTTCTCACTAAAATAAAAAATGGGGTGACCCTCTTGACTTAATACTCCTCCAATCCCAACCCGGATGAATCGCATGCTAATTCAAACACCTTAGAGAAATCCGGTAAGCGTAGGAGGGGTGCTTCCGTCATAAGAGTTTTGATCGTTTGGAAGGCATGAGTGGCGGATTTAGTCCATTTGAAATCACCCTTCTTCATGCACTCCGTTAAGGGAGCCATGATGCTACTAAAATTCCTAATAAAACGCCGATAAAAAGTAGCGAGTCCATGGAAACTTCTAACTTCACGGATGGACTTGGGCTCCGACCACTCTCTAATAACTTGCACCTTTTTCGGGTCGACTCTAATGTCGTCCGCTCCTACAATATATCCTAAGAACTCAACCTCGCGGACAAGGAACGTACATTTCTTCAAATTTAAAAATAGTTTTTCTTTCCTTAAAGTAGTTAAGACTGTCCTCAAGTGATTTGTATGTTCGGCGGACGTCAAGCTAAACACCAAGATGTCGTCAAAATACACTACGACGAATTTTCCCATGAAGGGTTGGAATATTTGAGTCATCATCCGAGAGAATGTTCTTGGGGCATTAGAAAGCCCGAATGGCATGACAAGCCACTCATATAAACCATCTTTAGTTTTAAACGCCGTCTTCCATTCATCCCCTTCCCGAATTCTAATTTGATGGTAGCCACTCCTAAGATCTAACTTGGAAAAGATTGTGGCCCCGGCAAGCATATTCAAAAGATCATCCAATCGGGGAATAAGGAACCTATATTTAATAGTGATCTTATTAATCGCCCTACTATCGACACACATTCTCCAAGTGCCTTCTTTTTTTAGAGCTAATAGGGTCGGAACGGCACATGGGCTCAAACTATGGCGGATGAACCCTTTAGTTAAGAGTTCTGATATTTGAGTGTGAAGCTCTTGGTGTGCCGCCGGGTGGAGCCTATAACGGGGCTGATTTGGGAGTGAGGAACCCGAGACGAGATCTATGGCATGTTGGATGTCACGTAGTGGCGGTAAGATGGGGGGTAACTCGGCCGGTTACAAATCTTTATACTCATCCAATAATTGTTTTAATTCCTCTGGAATACCATCTAATTTATCACCATCTCCCTTACTACTCATGAGCACTAGCGCATAGATCACTCCATCTAGAAATGGGTCGCGGGTGAACTCTTTTCTTCCTATTAAGCTCAAGGTTTTCTTCTCCACGGGTACAATGGTATCCTTGAACGGAATAGTCGGATCCTTAGGTGGAGTTGGTTTAAGGGTAATAATTTTCCCTTTAAACTTAAACTCATAAGTATTAGCCCTACCGAAGTGAGTCATGTCGTGGTCATATAGCCAAGGCCGTCCAAGAAGGACGTGACTTGCATCCATGGGGATGACATCACACCACACTTGCTCGGAATAAGATTTGATGTTAATGGGAACTTGACAACGCTTCGTGATAGGAAGAGAAGTCTTATTTACCCAAGCTACATGATAAGGTTGGGGGTGGGGTTCGGCAACTAATGACATCCTCACAACCGCACTCTCCGAAACAACGTTCATACAACTCCCACTATCGATGATAAGCTTACATAACTTCTCTCCGCTCTTAAAGATCATCGAAAAGAGGGTCGTCCTATTCCAATCGTTTGGCGTTTGGGGAACCGTCAAGATACAACGCATAACCATGAGGTTATGTTCATCCTCCAAGTCACTCGGGACTCCCTCAATATCGGACTCCTCGTCGGCTTCATAAATTATTTCGGCCGGGTCGTTAGGAGCCTCTAATAAAGCTAAGGCCTTAGGCTTGGTGGGGCATTCGCTCGCATAATGCCCTTGAACTCCACAAGCATAGCATGTGGCATTCGTCTTGTTAACTCTCCCAATTGGCACTCGCCCTCCGGTTGGATTCTTAGAATTCCTAGCGGTGATGACTATCGAATTTGTGTCGATAGCCTTAAACTTTCCTTTGTCTTTATACGTGGACTTTCCCTTTTGGAAATACTTTGCTTTAGACTTGAGAGCGATATTTTTCTCAATGTCCAAGGCCGTGTTGTACGTGGTGTTTATATCCGTATGTCCATAACGCAAAAGCTTGTGCTGAATATCCGGATCCAACCCCTTCTGAAACCTCGAGAGAGTCACTTCGGGCATCTCCTTAACGTTGCAGCGTACTAACATATCCTTATGTTTACCCATGTAATCAGACACCGACTGACTCCCTTGCTTAAGAGAGGCTAAGTCGTCAAACAGTTGTGTTCGGTAATACATGGGGACGTATTGATCCGACAACATAGCTTTCATAACCTGCCAACCAATTGGTGGCATACCATCAAGCGCTCCCATGCGTCTCTCCTCGCTGAATCAATATACCTTGGCCCGGTCTAGTAATTTCTGTCTAGCGACTTGGACCTTTTGCCTATCGGTTAAGTTGTGGCACTCGAAGTAGCACTCGATATCCATTATCCAATTCAGAAAGATTTGGGGCTGCCCCATACCGTCGTAAGTAGGGGCTTCTATACGGATGGCCTTCGTGATGTTGAACTCTTGTGGAGCTCGATTATAATAGTGTGGACCACGTGGTGCAAGGTCATCGTAGTCCTCCTCAAATCGATGAGGATAACGGGGTTGTTGGTGGTTCGGGGGTGAGAATTAATTGGTAGAGGTGCATTAGGAGGGACCGGTGGAGCCGCTCTAGCAGGCGTAAGTTGAGCGATCATGTCCCTTAACTCATTCATGCGACGCTCTTGATTAACGATGTGCTCATTAAACTCTTGTCCAAGAGCCTCGATGGGAGTCGGGTCTTGACCTCCATGCCGCTCGTCCCCCATATTGGAAGAAGAGGGTGTGTACTCGGTGCCGTGCCTTGTGCGCATGCAGATTTTTTTTTTGTCTTTTTCTTCACTAAAAGAGGCCTAAACACCCTGACTGGCTAAAATTTTATAAGAAATAATTTCTTTCCCGCCTGATCGATGGACTAAACAGAATTTTTTTTAAAAATTAAATTATTCCTAAGGTGAAGAGAGTCTACCAGAAAAAAAAAATTGATTTCGAAGAAAAATTCAGATTTTTGCCCGCTGTTGGCACACCAAAAATAGAGATTTTGCTGAAATACAGATTTTGCTGAAATTAGTTTTGAGAAAACGAAGCCTACTCAAGCGGAGAAGGATTGTGCCGATTTAGGAACCGGCACGAACCTCCCTCTGATACCAAATTGATTTAGGCTACCGGGGCGAATTGTCCGGCACGTTCTAGCGATTAAATCTACCCGCACACGATCTAATTTAGAACACTACACGCAAGCGCAGCCATGTTTTAGATTAACGCTTATCGTCACACAACGACTTGAGGATCGCTAACCCCCTTAGGATCAAATAGTGACTAGAGGCCACTATCCTTTCCGGCGAAATTAACCCACACGGTTCGGTCGAGTGAAGTCGTACCAAGGAGATCCACCAAAGAAAGGATTAGGAAAGTGGTTGATCTCCCCCGACTAAGAAAAACCAAAGGTCACCACCCTTCTTCGAATGCGAGAAACTTAGAGAATTAAATACGAAACCAAATGGAAATACTTCGATGATTAAAATTTCAGATTTCACACAAAAACTTTCGCACAAGAAATATGCGTCGGATGTAGAAGAAACACACAAGATAGAGAAGAGGAATCGTTACCCCAACTCGTAGATAGTTGCACGTGGAGAATCGCTCAACCACAGTTCCGCCGGAGTCACACCGGAAGAAGCTTTGCACGTCAACCTTCAACGGAGTCATACCGCGAAGTTCCAACGCCGGAAGAGGAGGGCCTTCACTTGGCCGAAATCTTCAAGGAGGAGGAATAAGGGTGAGGGGCGGCGGCAATGAGGAGCAAGCTCTCCAAAAGCTGAAGTTAATTTTTTAGGTTTACTTTCTCTAACTAAAACCAAGGGAGTGGATGCCTTATATATGGCCCACTCTAAATAAAAGTTCATACATAAAATATTCAGAATTTAAGAGCTATTGGAGGTTAAATGCAGGCTACCAATTAAACAAAAATAAGCATAAAAATTGTTATCCGCAGCCCGGCAATTTTTATGACAACAACGTCACTTCATGGCATTATCTCGCGAACATATATTGTAGTGGTGAGAGGTGCGGTGCCGCGCTCCCACGTCTTTATTTCGCCGTAGATCTTTGCTTTGTAGTAGTGGCGTGTCATCCGTTAGCGCTTCAACATCAACGGTCGCGGGTTGGAGAGGGTCGGCTCCGTCAATCCTCCCCCTCTCAAAAGGACTCATCACCGAGGAGTTGGCGTCTTTGTAGCGGCGAAGGAGAGCATCATTCAAGCGAGCCACTTCATCTTCGGGAACCCATGAATCATCGGAGGATGGGCGATCACGCCAGTTGACCAAATAGCGGCGAGAGGTACCATGCGGGGACGGGAGAATATCATCGGCAAGGATCCTGTCAGGTAAGAAAGAAGTCTTGGGAAAACTAGGAAAAGCATTAGTCGAAAAAGGTAAGACCGAAGCAAAATCATCAACCAACGTACCTCAAACAGAATCTGTAGTAAGAGGCGATTCATGAGACCTTTCCCCCCCAAACCCAAGAGAAGATCGAGAGGAAGAAGAAAAAGGAGAGTTACATATTTCAAGCGGCGGAGAAGTATAAGGTGTTAAATCGGAAACATTAAAAATAGGGGATATACCCCAATCGGACGGTAAATCCAAAAGATGCGCATTGTTTCCTAATTTCTTAGCAACTCGAAATGGGCCGGCTCTCCGATTGGCCAACTTTTTGACGGTACCCGTAGGCATCCGCTCGGGAATGAGACGAACCAAGACCAAATCACCAACATTAAAATGGACGGCTCGACGGTGCAAATTCGCGTGTGACTGATCGGATGCATATTGCGTGGCTAACACTTCTTGTATGTGTTTATGTAAATTTTGAATGTGTTGGGCAAATTCCTGTGCGAAGTGACTTGATTTATAAGTGGGCGGTAGAGGAATCAAGTCAAATGGCACGGGCGCCTTATAACCGTGCACAATCTCATTCGGCGACAACCCGGTAGACCTATTCTTAGAATTATTATAAGTGAGTTGTGCGTGAGGGAGAATGAGATCTCAAGTGCCTTTGTGCTCTCCAACAAGACATCGTAAAAGATTGCCCACGCTCCTATTTACGACCTCTGTTTGGCCATCCGTTTGCGGATGATAGGCGGACGAAAATAAAAGTTTTGTTCCCATAAGTTTCCAAAGCGTCTTCCAAAAATAACTAGTGAATTTGACGTCCCTATCACTAACGATAGTTTTTGGAATGTCGCGGTGCCTGACAACTTCTTTACAATAAATTTTTGCCATGTGCGAGGCATCACTAGTTTTGCTACACGGAATAAAGTACGTCATCTTCGAGAACCGGTCTACAACTACCAAAATAGAGTCATGTCGTCGGAAGGTGGTCGGGAGGCCTAAAATGAAGTCCATACTCACATCCTCCCAAGGGATAGAAGGGATGGGTGAGGGGTGTAGAGACCGGCGTTTGTTTTACTACCTTTAGCTAGTTGACAAGTACGACAACTACTAACGATTTTACCAACGAGAGATTTCAAACCCAGACAATAAAATTTCTCCTCTACTAAAGCTAGCGTCTTATCCAGACCAAAATGGTCACCAAGGCCCCCACTATGAAGATCCCAAATAATTTGATGGCGGAGGGAAGTTTGTGGGATACACAACTTCGTGTGCTTAAATAAGTAACCATCCCGGATGTAGAATGCCGAAATAGTGGAGGGAGACTCCTCTTGGGTGGCAAAGTAGATGTCTTTAAAGTCCAGACATGACGCGTATTCATCCTTAACACGCTCAAAACCAATCACCTTAACTTGCATGGTGGACAATAATAACGAGAGTCGGCTAAGGGCGTCGATCACACGGTTGTTGGACCCCTTAAGAAGCTTAAGAGTGAACGTGTATTCTTGAAGGAACGACACCCACTTAGCGTGTCGGGGACTGATTTTATGTTCGGAGTTAATAAAATGTAAGGCTTCATGATCCGAAAGAAGCACAAATTCCTTGGAAAGGAGATAGTGTCTCCAATAGTGAAACTTCGGACCACCGCATAAAATTTCCTATCGTAATTGGAGTAGTTTAATTTAGCCCCGGACAACTTCTCACTAAAATAAAAAATGGGGTGACCCTCTTGACTTAATACTCCTCCAATCCCAACCCCGGACGAATCGCATGCTAATTCAAACACCTTAGAGAAATCCGATAAGCGTAGGAGGGGTGCTTCCGTCATAAGAGTTTTGATCGTTTGGAAGGCATGAGTGGCGGATTTAGTCCATTTGAAATCACCCTTCTTCATGCACTCCGTTAAGGGAGCCATGATGCTACTAAAATTCCTAATAAAATGCCGATAAAAAGTAGCGAGTCCATGGAAACTTCTAACTTCACGGATGGACTTGGGCTCCGACCACTCTCTAATAACTTGCACCTTTTTCGGGTTGACTCTAATGTCGTCCGCTCCTACAATATATCCTAAGAACTCAACCTCGCGGACAAGGAACGTACATTTCTTCAGATTTAAAAATAGTTTTTCTTTCCTTAAAGTAGTTAAGACTGTCCTCAAGTGATTTGTATGTTCGGCGGACGTCAAGCTAAACACCAAGATGTCGTCAAAAGACACTACGACGAATTTTCCCATGAAAGGTTGGAATATTTGAGTCATCATCCGAGAGAATGTGCTTGGGGCATTAGAAAGCCCGAATGGCATGACAAGCCACTCATATAAATCATCCTTAGTTTTAAACGCCGTCTTCCATTCGTCCCCTTCCCGAATTCTAATTTGATGGTAGTCACTCCTAAGATCTAACTTGGAAAAGATCGTGGCCCCGGCAAGCATATCCAAAAGATCATCCAATCGGGGAATAAGGAACCTATATTTAATAGTGATCTTATTAATCGCTCTACTATCGACACACATTCTCCAAGTGCCGTCTTTTTTTAGATCTAAAAGGGTCGGAACGGCACATGGGCTCAAACTATGGCGGATGAACCCTTTAGTTAAGAGTTCTGATATTTGAGTGTGAAGCTCTTGGTGTGCCGCCGGGTGGAGCCTATAACGGGGCTGATTTGGGAGTGAGGAACCCGGGACGAGATCTATGGCGTGTTGGATGTCACGTAGTGGCGGTAAGATGGGGGGTAACTCGGCCGGTTACAAATCTTTATACTCATCCAACAATTGTTTTAATTCCTCCGGAATACCATCTAATTTATCACCATCCCCCTTACTACTCATGAGCACTAGCGCATAGATCACTCCATCTAGAAATGGGTCGCGGGTGAACTCTTTTCTTCCTATTAAGCTCAAGGTTTTCTTCTCCACGGGTACAATGGTATCCTTGAACGGAATAGTCGGATCCTTAGGTGGAGTTGGTTTAAGGGTAATAATTTTCCCTTTAAACTTAAACTCATAAGTATTAGCCCTACCGAAGTGAGTCACGTCGTGGTCATATAGCCAAGGCCGTCCAAGAAGGACGTGACATGCATCCATGGGGATGACATCACACCACACTTGCTCGGAATAAGATTTGATTTTAAGGGGAACTAGACAACGCTTCGTGATAGGAAGAGAAGTCTTATTTACCCAAGCTACATGATAAGATTGGGGGTGGGGTTCGGCAACTAATGACATCCTCGCAACCGCACTCTCTGAAACGACGTTCATACAACTCCCACTATCGATGATAAGCTTACATAACTTCTCTCCGCTCTTAAAGATCATCGAAAAGAGGGTCGTCCTATTCCAATCGTTTGGCGTTCGGGGAACCGTCAAGATACAACGCATAACCATGAGGTTATGTTCATCCTCCAAGTCACTCGGGACTCCCTCAATATCGGACTCCTCGTCGGCTTCATAAATTATTTCGGCCGGGTCGTTAGGAGCCTCCAATAAAGCTAAGGCCTTAGGCTTGGTGGGGCATTCGCTCGCATAATGCCCTTGAACTCCACAAGCGTAGCATGTGGCATTCGTCTTGTTAACTCTCCCAATTGGCACTCGCTCTCCGGTTGGATTCTTAGAATTCCTAGCGGTGATGACTATCGAATTTGTGTCGGTAGCCATAAACTTTCCTTTGTCTTTATACGTGGACTTTCCCTTTTGGAAATACTTTGCTTTAGACTTGAGAGCGATATTTTTCTCAATGTCCAAGGCCGCGTTGTACGTGGTGTTTATATCCGTATGTCCATAATGCAAAAGCTTGCGCTGAATATCCGGATCCAACCCCTTCCGAAACCTCGAGAGAGTCACTTCAGGCATCTCCTTAACGTCGCAGCGTACTAACATATCCTTATGTTTACCCATGTAATCAGACACCGACTGACTCCCTTGCTTAAGAGAGGCTAAGTCATCAAACAGTTGTGTACGGTAATACGTGGGGACGTATTGATCCGACAACATAGCTTTCATAACCTGCCAACCAATTGGCGGCGTACCATCAAGCGCTCCCATGCGTCTCTCCTCGTTGAGTCAATATACCTTGGCCCGGTCTAGTAATTTCAGCCTAGCGACTTGGACCTTTTGCCTATCGGTTAAGTTGTGCCACTCGAAGTAGCACTCGATATCCATTATTCAATTCAGAAAGATTTGGGGCTGCCCCATACCGTCGTAAGTAGGGGCTTCTATACGGATGACCTTCGTGATGTTGAACTCTTGTGGAGCTCGATTATAATAGTGTGGACCACGTGGTGCAAGGTCATCGTAGTCCTCCTCAAATCGATGAGGATAACGGGGTTGTTGGTGGTTCGGGGGGTGAGAATTAATTGGTAGAGGGGGATTAGGAGGGACTTGTGGAGCCGCTCTAGCAGGCGTAAGTTGAGCGATCATGTCCCTTAACTCATTCATGTGACGCTCTTGATTCACGATGTGCTCATTAAACTCTTGTCGAAGAACCTCGATGGGAGTCGGGTCTTGACCTCCATGCCGCTCGTCCCCCATATTGGAAGAAGAGGGTGTGTACTCGGTGCCGTGCCTTGTACGCATGCAGATTTTTTTTTGTTTTTTTCTTCACTAAAAGAGGCCTAAACACCCTGACTGCCTAAAATTTTATAAGAAATAATTTTTTTTCCGCCCGATCGATGGACTAAACTGAATTTTTTTTTAAATTTAATTCTTCTTAAGGTGAAGAGAGTCTACCAGAAAAAAAAAATTTGATTTCGAAGAAAAATTCAGATTTTAGCCCGCTGTTGGCACACCAAAAATAGAGATTTTGCTGAAATACAGATTTTGCTGAAATTAGTTTTGAGAAAACGAAGCCTACTCAAGCGGAGAAGGATTGTGCCGATTTAGGACCGGCACGAACCTCCCTCTGATACTAAATTGATGTAGGCTACCGGGGCGAATTATCCGGCAACTAATGACATCCTCGCAACCGCACTCTCTGAAACGACGTTCATACAACTCCCACTATCGATGATAAGCTTACATAACTTCTCTCCGCTCTTAAAGATCATCGAAAAGAGGGTCGTACTATTCCAATCGTTTGGCGTTCGGGGAACCGTCAAGATACAACGCATAACCATGAGGCTATGTTCATCCTCCAAGTCACTCGGGACTCCCTCAATATCGGACTCCTCGTCGGCTTCATAAATTATTTCGGCCGGGTCGTTAGGAGCCTCCAATAAAGCTAAGGCCTTAGGCTTGGTGGGGCATTCGCTCGCATAATGCCCTTGAACTCCACAAGCGTAGCATGTGGCATTCGTCTTGTTAACTCTCCCAATTGGCACTCGCTCTCCGGTTGGATTCTTAGAATTCCTAGCGGTGATGGCTATCGAATTTGTGTCGGTAGCCATAAACTTTCCTTTGTCTTTATACGTGGACTTTCCCTTTTGGAAATACTTTGCTTTAGACTTGAGAGCGATATTTTTCTCAATGTCCAAGGCCGCGTTGTACGTGGTGTTTATATCCGTATGTCCATAACGCAAAAGCTTGCGCTGAATATCCGGATCCAACCCCTTCCGAAACCTCGAGAGAGTCACTTCCGGCATCTCCTTAACGTCGCAGCGTACTCATATATCCTTATGTTTACCCATGTAATCAGACACCGACTGACTCCCTTGCTTAAGAGAGGCTAAGTTGTCAAACAGTTGTGTACGGTAATACGTGGGGACGTATTGATCCGACAACATAGCTTTCATAACCTGCCAACCAATTGGCGGCGTACCATCAAGCGCTCCCATGAGTCTCTCCTCGTTGAGTCAATATACCTTGGCCCGGTCTAGTAATTTCAGCCTAGCGACTTGGACCTTTTGCCTATCGGTTAAGTTGTGCCACTCGAAGTAGCACTCGATATCCATTATCCAATTCAGAAAGATTTGGGGCTGCCCCATACCGTCGTAAGTAGGGGCTTCTATACGGATGGCCTTCGTGATGTTGAACTCTTGTGGAGCTCGATTATAATAGTGTGGACCACGTGGTGCAAGGTCATCGTAGTCCTCCTCAAATCGATGAGGATAACGGGGTTGTTGGTGGTTCGGGGGGTGAGAATTAATTGGTAGAGGGGGATTAGGAGGGACTTGTGGAGCCGCTCTAGCAGGCGTAAGTTGAGCGATCATGTCCCTTAACTCATTCATGCGACGCTCTTGATTCACGATGTGCTCATTAAACTCTTGTCGAAGAACCTCGATGGGAGTCGGGTCTTGACCTCCATGCCGCTCGTCCCCCATATTGGAAGAAGAGGGTGTGTACTCGGTGCCGTGCCTTGTTCGCATGCAGATTTTTTTTGTTTTTTTCTTCACTAAAAGAGGCCTAAACACCCTGACTGCCTAAAATTTTATAAGAAATAATTTTTTTTCCGCCCGATCGATGGACTAAACTGAATTTTTTTTAAAATTTAATTCTTCCTAAGGTGAAGAGAGTCTACCAGAAAAAAAAAATTGATTTCGAAGAAAAATTCAGATTTTAGCCCGCTGTTGGCACACCAAAAATAGAGATTTTGCTGAAATACAGATTTTGCTGAAATTAGTTTTGAGAAAACGAAGCCTACTCAAGCGGAGAAGGATTGTGCCGATTTAGGACCGGCACGAACCTCCCTCTGATACCAAATTGATGTAGACTACCGGGGCGAATTATCCGGCACGTTCTAGCGACTAAATCTACCCGCACACGATCTAATTTAGAACACTACACGCAAGCGTAGCCACGTTTTAGATTAATGTTTACCGTCACACAACGACTTGAGGATCGCTAACCCCCTTAGGATCAAATAGTGACTAGAGGCCACTATCCTTTCCGGCGAAATGAACCCACACGGTTCGATCGAGTGAAGTCGTACCAAGGAGATCCACCAAAGAAAGGATTAGGAAAGTGGTTGATCTCCCCCAACTAAGAAAAACCAAAGGTCACCACCCTTCTTTGAATGCGAGAAACTTAGAGAATCAAATACGAAACCAAATGGAAATACTTCGATGATTAAAATTTCAGATTTCATACCAAAACTTTCGCACAAGAAATATGCGTCGGATGTAGAAGAAACACACAAGATAGAGAAGAGGAATCGTTACCCCAACTCGTAGATAGTTGCACGTGGAGAATCGCTCAACCACGGTTCCGCCGGAGTCACACCGGAAGAAGCTTTGCACGTCCACCTTTAACGGAGTCACACCGCGAAGTTCCAACGCCGGAAGAGGAGGGCCTTTACTTGGCCGAAATCTTCAAGAAGGAGGAATAAGGGTAAGGGCGGCGGCAATGAGGAGCAAGCTCTCCAAAAGCTGAAGTTAATTTTTTAGGTTTACTTTCTCTACCTAAAACCAAGGGAGTGGATGTCTTATATGTGGCCCACTCTAAATAAAAGTTTATACATAAAATATTCAGAATTTAAGAGCTATTGGAGGCTAAATGCATTCCACCAATTAAACAAAAATAAGCATAAAAATTGTTATCCGCAGCCCGACAGTTTTTATGACAACAACGTCACTTGATGGCATTATCTCGCGAACGAAGATTGTAGCGGTGAGAGGTGTGGTGCCGCGCTCCCACGTCTTTATTTCGTCGTAGATCTTTTCTGTGTAGTGGTGGCGTGTCATCCGTTAGCGCTTCAACATCAACGGACGCGGGTTGGAGAGGGTCGGCTCCGTCAGCCTTCCGTACAAGGCCTCAAACGGGGACATCTGCAGACTCTCTTGATAACTATTATTATAAGCAAATTTCATGATTCTGAGGCAGTCATCCCAAGCACCACCATGATTTTGTATGTAGCATCTTATCATGTCTTCCACGATCTGATTTACTCTTTCCGTCTGATCATTTGTCTGCGGATGATAGACGGTGGAATACCTTAAATCGGTACCCAACCCTTCTTGTAAACTCTTCCAAAAACGAGATGTAAATCTGGAGTCCCGATCTGATACAATGCTAACAGGCACTCCATGCAATTTGATGACTTCATCAAGGTATAACTTAGCTATCTTCTTCATAGAATACCCAATCTTAAAGGGCACAAAGTGAGCACACTTAGTCAATCTATCAACTATCACCTAAACAGAATCGTGCCCACAGGGAGATTTTAGTAAACCGGTGATGAAATCCATCGAAATACTCTCCCATTTCCAACTTGGAATATCAAACGGTGTTAATTTTCCACAAGGCCTTCTATGGTCAGCCTTAACACGCTGACACGTATAATATCCTGACACAAACTTTGCTATATCATTCTTTATTCTCGACCACCAAACAATTTTTTTCAGATCTTTATACATTTTGGTGGAATCAGGATGGTAGGCAACACTAGAATCATGAGTTTCATTACAAATCTTAGCCCGAATGTCACCAAAAGCGGGGATACAAAATCTACCCCGATATTTCAGAGTATCTAACTCGTCCAAAGAAAAATCAAGTAGCTCTTCCTTCTCAGTTCTATTCCAGAGATGCAACAAATCAGGGTCATCCTTCTAGTGTACTCTGGTAAGGGAAATCCAAGAGGGCTCTTCTACTTCCAAACTAGCAGGCACAGTACTACTCCCAACTTCATTATCCATCAACAAGAATTCTTCTACTAGGTACTGCACAGATAGATTGAAGATTTTGGCGGTCTTCCTACTCAAAGCATCGGCTACTAAGTTAGCCTTTCCTGGATGATAAATAATCTCCACTTCATAATCGGCCATATACTCTAACAACCTACGATGGCGCAGATTCAGCTCCTTCTGAGTGAAGACGTACTTCAAACTCTTATTGTCTGTATAGATCTTGCACAGCGCGCCATACAATAAATGTCTCCAAAGCTTCAGCACATAAATTATAGCAGAAAACTCTAAATCATGTGTAGGATAGTTTCTTTCATGAATCTTTAATTGCCTTGATCCGTACGCGATCATCTTTCCTTATTGCATCAAAACACAACCAAGTCCAATGTGTGATGCATCCACATACACAGCATATTCGACTTCTTCAATAGGCAAAGTTAAAACTGGAGTTGTACACATTCTCTTCTTCAATTCTTGGAAAGCTTCTTCACACTTATCGCTCCAAATGAATGCGGTGTTCTTCTGTGTAAGTCTAGTTAGAGGAGCAGACAACACAGAGAACCCTTCCATGAATCTTCTATAATAGCCGGCTAGACCAAAGAAGCTCCTAATCTCCTTAGGTGTAGAAGGTCTCTTCCATTCCATCCAGCAGAAATCTTGGTCGGGTCTACAGAAATACTATCCTTGCCCACAATATGGCCCAGAAAGGACACCTGGGGTAACCAGAATTTGCACTTACTCATCTTGGCATAGAGTTTGTGCTCCCTCATGGTTAAAAAAACTAAGCGCAAGTGTTGAGCATGCTCCGCAACACTACAGGAATACAAGAGGACGTCATCTATGAACAAGACCATGAAATGATCCAAGAAATCCTTGAACACTCTATTCATTAAGTCCATGAAAGCAGAGAGGGCATTTGTCAAATCAAAGGACATCACCAAGAACTCAAAATGCCCGTACCGGGAATGAAAAGTCGTCTGTGGTATATCAGCCTCACAGACCCTCAACTGGTGATAGCCTGATCGAAGGTCAATCTTCGAGAACACAGTGCATCCCCATAACTGATCAAATAGATCATCAATCTGAGGCAACAGATATCTTTTCTTGATGGTAACCTTATTTAACTCTCTATAATCTATGCACAGCCTCATGGAACCGTCTTTCTTCTTTACGAACAAAACAGGGGCACCCCATGGAGAAGAACTCGGCCTAATAAAGCCACACTACAATAACTCATCCAGCTGAGTGCACAAATCTTCTAACTCACACGGAGCCATACGGTATGGTGCCTTAGCAATAGGGCGAGTACCTGGCTCGAGGTCTATCACAAACTCCACCTCTCGCTCGGGAGGAAGTCCTAGAAGACTATCAAGAAAGACATCTGGAAACTCTCGCACCACCGAGATATCCTCAAGACATTGTGTAACAAAAGCTGTTTCCAAAGCAGAAATAGAAACAAGATACTCCTCGCAACCAGACTCTAGAGCTCGACAAGCACGTACCACAGAAATAATGAGGGAACCCTTGCACTGAAAAACATAGACACTCATAGGTTGGTCATTGTCCATCTTAAAGTCCAGACGCTTTGCCTTGCACTGGATGACCGCATCATACTTGGACAACCAGTCAATGCCCAAAATCACGTCGAAATCTGCTAGATCCAACACCATCAAATCTGCAATAGCTAGGAAATCGCCTAGACAAATAGGGCATCTCTAAATTCCTTGATTTGATATCACCAGATCTCCGGAGGGAAGCTTGACGTTGAAGGAATTTCCTAATTGATCCACGTTCAAGTGATGTTTATCTACGAAACACCGCGCCACAAAGGAATGGGTGGAACCCGAATCGAAAAGAACGCGTGCCACCCTATTCTTCATCTTAAACTCCCCTAAAACCGTAGCATATATAACTAAACGAACGAAAACTAGGACAAATAATGGAGAGTAAAAGTTAAACTAGAATCTAACCTGATATCACATGGTTAGAGATCTGAGCTACCTCCCTGGTCACTACATTCAGCTTTCCTTTCCCTCTGTCCTGGTTTGGTGGCGGCAGCAGAGCCCGGAGCGGGGCAGGCTGTAGTGGGGACTGAGCCTGGGGGCATGAAGACTTCAGGTGCCCCTTCTATTCGCACTGGAAGCAAGCCTTATCGTTCGACAAGCAACGACTCACGTCATGTCCCTTCATAATACAGAACGTGCACACCAAATCTCCCTTGGGTGCGCCTTGGATGGTGAGCACCTGCTGTTGCTTCAGAGTGGCACTCCTTTTGAAACACCTTTCGTAAGGGTGGCCGGATCGACCACAGAAGCTACATATTTCTCCACTTTTCCTCTTCGAAGAAGGGCCAGATGCCCTAGAACTTCCATCCTCGTCACCTTGCCTCTTCTCTTTTCTCGCTGCGGCACCTCGATTTTTGGCATTTTCAATCGCCTCAACTTTCAGAGCAGCTTCCACTGCCTCAGCATAACTTTCAGCTCTATAAGCGCATGCCCACTATTGGACATCACTTCTTAGTCCTCCTAGGAAATGTTTCACTCTTCCCTCCTCTGAAGCTACCAAATCAGGAGCAAATCTGTTCAACTTACTAAACTCAATCTCATAATCGTTCACTGTGAGCTGTCTCTGCTTCAGATGCAGGAAATTATTCACCAGACGGTCCTGCTCGACCGAGGGTAAAAACTTCTTAAGCAGTATCTTCTTAAAAGATTCCCACGAGCATCCTTCACTTAAGCTCTCCTTTTCCCGAATCCACCAGCTCTTTGTCAGGCCTTTTAGCTGGACCTTCTGGACTTCTGTAATCCCCGAATATGAAAACATCTCCTCGATAGCGATGATCCAATCATACAAAACCATAAAGTAGGCTCTCCCATCGTAAGTGGGAGGTCCCAATCGCTAGAAATGCGAGATAAAATTCATCTCTGGTGGTAGCATCACTGGGGGCACCAGAGGAGCAGGAGTAATGGGTATGGCTGGACCCACGACAAAATCTTATACTAAGGGTTGTTGCGCGGGAGCGACGGACAACAAAGACTGAATTTGTGATTACATCACAACTAATTGTCTCGCCAGAGCCTCGTTGCTCTGACGTAGACTCTCGAACATCGCATCGCTCTGCACACCTGACGACTCACCCTCTGACTAGGGATTCGACCTCATCGCAGGACGCTTTGGCAGCATTTCTAAAATGGCAAACGAACAACTCATCAAAATCCTAGCTTACAACTAGGCCACACAACTTAGTTCAAACCATACTTAAAAGACACATGCTTATGTTGCAACTTGCTCTGAGATTTTACAATGATGTTATGTCCTACTTAGGATGACATCCTCTCATCCTATTGACTCATGTGCCAATGATATGAATGCATGGATTCTTTATTCTTATTTAAAATCATGTGTGTACATGTGTCATCATGTAAACATTAACTTAGCACGCGTGCTTATGCGATGATATGCTATGTATGCAGTGTTATGCATTCTAAAAAGGTCTTAATGCATGTTATGAGCGACCTACACATGAAATGTTATGCATCCCATACTACATAACATCGCATGCAATGAGAAAAGGAAACGTTCTAATGGGCATCCATGTGATGGTGGTTATGCATCCCCTACTACATAACCGTCACATGTTGCCTCCTATGGTGGATCCATATACAAACACATATTTTGCATCTCATACTACATAATATGCCCCGTATACTTCTTATCATGTTATGAGTGTAGTGACTATGCTTCGGCTAAAATGTACTAATGACACATCAATGTGTGTGTATGAAAATGAATGAAGGAAACCAAATATACAATAGATTGGCTGGTTCGACCAACTTGTCAAACCAACCTCCCTCTGATATCAACTGTCACAACCCTCATTTTTACCACATTTAATGATACATCAGAGTAAGGGAAAATGTGCATCATGATGCCACGTCAATAGGGGTAACTACAGATGCTCAGGAAAAAAATCCCTACTTTACACGTAAAGAAAGATCTTTAAGTATTTAGAGAAAAAAATCCATTTTAAGTTAAACAGTTAGTCGTATCCCTCGGCTTAGTGGTTTATCTAGCCGACAAGGAAAATATTTATACACTGTGGAAAATACTTCTGTTATGAGATTAAACATCCTACATGAATGTAAATGCCCCCCCCCACAGGGAACAACTCATGGTATGAAAGACTCTAGGTTTATAATAGTAGTAAAAATAGCTTTTACGGTCGCTAAATATAATGAGTTAGAATTTTAAAACATGCAATGCATGAAGTAATAATAGTAGTTTTTATACTTGAAAATACCTAAAATGCATTCCTAGCATAAAACATCCCAGAGAGCATGTAATCCAATTCATCACAAAGAAAACAACTAACAGCTAGCAAAGTATCCAAAATCAACTATCTTGTGGGTATCAACAATCTGACACGAACCCACATAAAACAAAAGTATGTCTGAACTAGGTAAAGTAAACTAAAACAACAAACTACCTCGCAACGGCGAGGTGAAAACCACAGCCAACACTGCTGCTCAGGAACTCCAAACCAGCTCCACTCCCTACTAAAACTCTAAACCTGAGGAATTCTAAAGACAGAACACCTCAGCAAGAGGATACAAGCGGTGGTAGAAAAAGTAAGCCAAAAGTAAACAAAGGTCAAAAAGGGGCACCAACCTAAGACCAAAAGTGTTGAAGTAAAGTACAAGGTAAAGTACCAAAATCAGAAAAGATCACTTACGTAAATTGTCACGTACAACAAATTACACCAGATGCGCAAGGCTAAAAAGGTGGAGAGCATGATTAAATCATAAGAAATAATTCTCAAAACTTTATTAGCCACATGTTATCAACTCTACCCAAAAACATAGGTGAGGTGGTCACTCATCCGGACACACCCTCATAGATATAATATCTATCTAACTGCGGGGGAGACTCATAAACTCCACCATTCATCGCAGATGCCCAAACACCCAGCAGAGTTCCACAAGGTGCTAATAAAGGGAATAACCATTGCGGCGGTGGTTTCGTCCACTAACACCCGCAACAAACCAATATAAATCTCAAGACTTGGCACATAGGATTCTACTAGACATTTCTAGATTTAAGAAGCGGTTAATCAACCTTTAGTAAGGATTTACAATCCTAGATAAACTCTAACACATCCTACATAAAATTTAGGGGCGATTAAAGCCAACAATTTATCATATCATCAAAATCACAAACAACGCTACAAGGTTGAATTATCATAACCAGAACTTAATAATATAAGTAGATTTCAAAGGGAAGATTAAACATATCTACAAATCAGAATGACAAAAGTGTAGAAAGATTAAAGAAAAAGAGATTAACAGTTATCAAGAAGATCGGGAAAAAAAGAGGGAGGAAGGAAAACCAACACTTGTCTTGGTTTCGCCGGAGAAGACTTCCAAATCGTACCTCAACGTACATCGGGGCTGAGGAAGATGGGGGAAGTTAAAATTTGAACATAAATGGCTGAAATATAGGTTAGGGCCAAAAACCCTAACGAGAAAAACTCGAGAAATGGGGAAAACTTTACCACGATGATGTAGCTCTCGCTGAGAGCTTTTAAGATCTATGTTCGGTTCAAGATTTCGAGCACCGGAGCACCGTTGGCGGCCACCGGAAGAATCACGAAAGAACTTTCTCTCTCTCGCTCACGCCGCTCTGGTTCGGGAGATAAATAGGAGTTCGGTCTAAATGAAGGAGAATGAAGAAGTATGTATATTTATATATAATACATGTATTATTAAAATAATCATACCTAAGAGAACGAACCGGGGTCGGCAGAACAAGATTTTCCTAGATGAAGGTAGGGATTTCTCAAGAACAACCAAACATTTCTCGAGAACAATGTAAAGCTTTCTCGAGAACAAGACGAGGCTTTCTCGGGAATAAGGGCAGATCTCGAGTACTAGAAGAGGCTTCTCGGGAAATGAAGGAGTCTTCTCGGGAATAGGTAGAAGCACTACTCGGGAACAACAAGATATTTCTCGAGAACAATATAAAGCTTTCTCAAGAATAAGACGAGGCCTTCTCGAGAACAAGGGCAGTTCTCAAGTACTAGAAGAGACTTCTCGAGAAATGAAGGCAGCACTTCCCGAGAATCAAAGATGGATTTCTCGAGAATAAGGATGAATTTCTCGAGAACTAAACTGCATTTCCCCAAAACAAAAAGGTACTTCTCGAGAACAATACAAGGCTATCTCGAGAACAAGAAGAGGCTTCTCGATATCGGGTCATGGTTTCTCGAGAACAAAGAGAGGCTTCTCGAGATCGGGTCAGGGTTTCTCGAGAACAAGGAAGGGCCATCTCGAGAAAAAGCAGGTCATTAACAGAGTTTCAGCTTTGTCTAATTATACAAGAATCAGTCAACAATACGGACTAAACGCCCTCTAATTTGGATGAAAAGTTGCACCGTAGATGGAATCCAGCGCTATGAATCTAACGGAGTTGACAAAAACACTCCGACGCACCATTCTTAAGACATTAACATCAAATGCTTACACAAGCAAAAACCTTCACAAAGATCCAAACATGTGCCGAGACTCCAAAATGCTCGGATCGCAATAAAACTGGACAAATCCAAAACCTCAAAACTTCATCCTTTCAATCAAGGAATACATTCAATCCAATCAAAATACTAAAATTTGGTCAAACATACCCAACGGACGCGAAAACGCATAACGGTGCAGCGCCGTCAACATGACGTTAAAAGTAATGCCCTGGCATCATAAATATGATGATACCAAATCAAATAATATCATCAGAAAAAATCGGGGGCGTTACATCCAACAATGATACAAAAGCGACTCCTCCCTGGTTAACTACCCGCACCAACTACATGGCCGAAATCAGGGAACATGCCACTCCACTAAGGCCCTCAAACTTAACTTCTTCCTGCCCTTCGCTTCTCAGGGTCACCACCTTAGATTGGTAGTCAATACTGGCACGCTGCTCTACAAGCCAGTCCATCGCCAATATCACATCGAACTCAGCTAACGGTAGAACTAATGCTGCCAAAATGAAGTCAACTCCGCCTAGACTCCAACTAATGCGCCCCTTCGCCCCAGTGGTCATGGAATACTCGTTGGGCATGCACACCTTCAGCTCTGCGTCCGCCGAGAATGACTCAACTCCAATTCTCCGGATAAAGCTTTTCGCAAGAAAGGAGTGTGACGCTCCCATATCGAACAATACCCTAGCGGGGTAACCGGAAACTAGCACAAAGCCTAAAATACAGGCGACATTCATAAACGGTTTTGAAAGTCTAAAGCAGGGATTAAGCTTAAACTTTCCCCATACCTATCACCACATCGGGTTGGCGGATCGTATCATGTTGCCCAAGGTTATAATCCCTTGGCTGTATGGGTTGGAAATGTGAAGCGCTTGACTCCGCCATCTTTTCTTTCTCTGCAGTGCTGGTACCGGAACGCACAGACTGCTCCTGCTTTGGCTCCTTCTCAGCGCCACCTTCAATACAAAAATGAGCTATATGGACAGGCATGCCACACTTGTAGCATGGTTGTGATACCTTGAAGCGGGATCCCCCCAAAGTCAAACTACTCTTTTCCCAAGACTTGTAGGGATGAGTCTGCTTTTTCCATTTACTCCTTTCCGACTTCCCTTGTGATTGAGAAGGCTTTCCTTCTCCCTGTTTTACTATAAACCCCTTACAAAGTTGTGTTCGTTCTATGTCACTTTCCAATGTCCTGGAAACCTCAATCAACTCGTTGAAGCCCGTGTTCTTCATAGCTATGAGGGGTTGCCTCAGATTCTCTCTCAACCCATGGTAGAATAGATTGTCCCTTTCTTCATTGTCGGCCATGGTCATTCCAGCATAAAGACCCAATCGAGTAAACTCCTGAACATACTCATCTACTATTTTGTCTCGTTGCACCAAGTGCAAAAACTATCACTGAAGGGCTAACCATGTCGACGAAGGGATATACTTCTTCAAGAAGGCATTCCCGAACTCCTTTATGGACGGGGTGCGTCAAGTAAACTGGCGGCCGCTATGGCTCACCCACCACAACTTGGCGTCACCTTCTAACATGAAGGTCGCAAACTCAGACTGCTTCTCCTTTGGCGTCTCTACCGCCCTTAGCAATTCTTGAATGGACCCACTAGTCCTATGCATCGGTCGACGTGCCGACTCCCTTGAACGTTGGAGGATTGAAACTCAGAAAATACTTCATTTGTCGGTCTCCCTTCCCGATAACCACTCTCTCAACCAGCAGCTCTGCTGGCCTGGCTCCTCCCCCGGTACGACTGGTTCCGCATCCGGGGTAACAGGAGTCGCTACCTGTGCAATAGGGGTCACAACTTATGTTGTCATTGCGGCTTGAGCCGCTATCATTGCCTCTGCTAGCATATAATAGAAGTTGGTTGGGGTTACACCCATGCCCATCGGATCGGGAGCAGTACCACTGCTCGCCGAAGGCTCCTCTTGCAGGTCGACGTCTCTGCATCGCAGCTTGCACCCTTAGCAAAAGCAAGGTAAAATATGAATCAGCCTCTATTCGCAAAACATAGACACTAGGACACCCATGGTCCCGCGATACTCCTATGTGGATAACTTCTTAACGTGATCCGATTATGACATTCGACCGCAAATCCTTACCTTAGACACTAACCTCCCTATAATACCAAATTATAACACCTCCCCTATAATGAATATATAATATGGGTCCGGTCGTGGCCCCACAACATATAGACGTCATAGCTTAAGCATTATAAGATGATATAAACTACCCAACTCAAAACTCAGACTAATCACAGTGGAAACAAGGAAACAAGACTAGAAGTTATCCACTAGCATACGAGTATCAACACGGCCTTAAGGCCTTACAATAATTAAGAGTTCCAAAACTGAAATAATAATCATTAAACATCAACGTGGATAAGCACTCCTATGCTACCTCAGCATGCAGACCAGAAATATAGTGCATTGAGCATAACAATCAACAAAACAGAGCTACTACACAAGATAAAACACTTCATGAGGCTTAGGACTTTTTGGCCGGCAAACTTGCTCCTGTATGCGATCCTTGCCCTGAAAAATTTGTGGTAAAGTGGGTCAGCAGAGTTTGACCTCAACTATGTAACCAACACATCTCCCCCCAGCCGTCCCTAGCGGACCCCGGGGTACACCACCACCCTGCAGGTCAACACTTCGTATGCAATATACATAAACATGTAAAGCTATAAAACAGGTTTGGATATCTCATACAACAAACATGTTTTTAAGTTGAGCATGCAATATAAAGGGGCCTACAATGCAGCATGTATGCAATCCTATGTTTCACCCAAGGCACCCTAAGCGTATGATTCTAACACATCATCAATCGGGTACTTCCAATTTCCCCATCGGCGTTCAAGCCAAAAACACAAGGGTACTTCTAATTTCCCCACACGACATACAAGCCGCCACACGGAACTCTTGCCTAGGCCCCACCCGCTTATGGGTATCAAACCCAGGCTTGCATGCAAGCTCTGACTTCTCACATCAGGATTCCATCTCACACACAAACCGATTCTAAGAACCCTTGTTGGACCCCACCCGCTCGTGGGCTTCATCGCCCGGGCTTGTCCTAAGCTTGGCGTTCTCGTCAGTTTTACAGAAGGGGACTTGTCTCGCCTGGACACTCTCCACACATGACTTGCATGTCATGAGCTAGCCAGCCGACCACAGAAACAAACCACGCCTTAGCACATCACAA
Source organism: Platanthera zijinensis (assembly GCA_039513925.1). Lineage (NCBI taxonomy): Eukaryota > Viridiplantae > Streptophyta > Magnoliopsida > Asparagales > Orchidaceae > Platanthera > Platanthera zijinensis. The sequence continues at coordinate 205,859,424 of CM077080.1, forward strand.
TCCAAAGCCTTTCCCGTCCTAATCCACCATTCGTACCGTACCGTCCCTGTGCCCCAGCGTGTACTCTAATTTCCACCCGGTCTGGTTCTGGTTACACGTACTCATACAAAAGAGGAGGAAAAACATCACAAACGGCGTCTTGCCGTTAATGGATTTTCAACAAAATCCTTAAGGCTCGTTATGCAATATCACCGAGTCGGACTACTAGTCGCGACTACGATTTCACACACAATGCCTAATCCACTAACAAAGCAGATTTATAATGCGAATCATGTCGGGGACAGATACAATCGACCCGGTGGTTCCTCTTGAACCAAGGCAACCCGAACCCCTCTCATTTGAGAGATCTGGTGCCTAAATGCTTGAAAGAAAGCAAGAAAAGAATATATGTCATGCACGTATCCTAAAACCGAGAGGATAAATGTCGTTACCTTAAGACTCCTCTTCCTTGCCATGGAAACCTTGATTTACAAGGATGAAAATGAGCGCCTCCAAGTACTTTCCATGGATCTGGCCTCGGATCAACGATCGGAGCCCCAAAGCTTTGCTAATGGCGGAGAAAGACCTTCTTCCTCCTCCAAACTCTCTCTTCTAAACCCTAAGTCAACTCAAAAAAGAGAAGAAATGAGGAAGAAATCCCGCTAAGCCCTATATAAGCACTCTAGAGGGAGATTCTTGGGTCTTAGGATCAAATCCTAAGTGAAATCGGATGGCTAAAAAGCCAAATGTCGCAACTTCTTCCGCGCGCTATCGTCGGGAGGTAAATACCTACCGCAGGGCGGTAGCTTCCCAAGAGCTCGACCAAGAAAAATATAACCGAGCTGATGCCAGCGGTAACACTAACGCTTCACGGTAGCTCACTCAATGCCAACCACTCAACGCCTCCACTCAACGTCTGCCTCTCAACACACTCAACGCCAAGCTACCGCCGAGTGGTAGCTAGCTGACGTCGTGCGATAACCTCTCGACACTCGACGAACAGGGCTTCCGCCTCGACACCTGTACTTGACATAACAAGGCTATCGATGGGTGATAACAACTATCATCGGGCTAGTAGCTTCCAGAGATTAAAGATGTTGGAACCCTACTTGTTATTTGGGCTAGGTTCACTATTAGGTTGTTTAGATGACCCAACATATATAGTCTAGGGTCATAGGTTTTCCAGGATCAAAGTCAGCAGCACCAACTTAGATTGTCAGTGCTCCACTTCAGAAAACTTTAGAGACAGAAGACTTCAATGGAAAAGCAGTTAAATTGATTGCAGGAAAGTCGTTCGACGATAGCTAAACTTAGCTCGAAGATCGTCGATCTCAGATCGACGAACTCAGAGTTCCTTATCTGAGTTGAGCTCGAGAAAAGTCCAGGCCAGATCGACGAACTGTTATCTCACATCAGAATCTCAGCTTGACGATAGCCAAGCTCAGATCGACGAAATTGGAGCTCAGATCGACGAATATGAAGAATTAAGCTCGACGAACTCCATGCTCTGGTCGACGATCTTGGAGCTCATCTCGACGAAGGAGATTTCTCAGTTCGACGATCATGGAGCTCAGCTTGACGAAGGAGATTTCTTAGCTCGATGAACTTGGAGTTCAGATCAACGAAATCATTGCTAATTTCGACTAACTCCTTTCAGGTTCTGTTCGACTATTCTTCTCTACAGTTTCTCAAATCGACTAGCAATTTGATTTCAAATTCAATTATATTAAGACAGTAATGCTCTGATAATTAATGCTCAATATTCTCAAGAATATAGTCATTCCGGGCAGCATTAATTATGTTTTTCACAGAGTTATTACTCTATCATATTCCATAGGACAGTTAGGGAATGCATTCAAGACAAATATTAGCCGTTCAGAATCCCAAAAATTATGCAGAGAATTTTAAAGGAAAGATTTAAAATTCAAATGGTTTTGAATCTGAATCAATATATAAAGTGATTCTTTTTCAGAAGAATACACACACAGATACAGACACATCAAGAGAAATAATAATCACAGATAAAGTGAATTAGTATTAGCAGACAGTGAAGAACAATACAGCTTTCATACACTCAGAGTTCTTCATCATCTACTTCAGGCTTTCCAGAGACAAAAAATCAAAATTAATCTAAAAGCTTGAAGAGCAACATCATTTGAAGGCCTACACCCTGAAGTAAAGCTTCCACTCCTGATCAAATTTATACAACTCAGGGGGAGCTTTGACAACATCAGATTCACTAGTCTTCTCTCAAATTATTGACATAGAAGAACATCTTCAACCTTTTGTTTATTTCATCCAACTGTGTACAGGGTTTTAACTCCCTTCAAAAGTTAGACTTTTTGTTGTTAAGACTCTTGATCAAAAGACTTAGATTGGTTTTTGGGCATCTGATCAAAAGCTCAAAGGGTTGCTAGATCTCCTTTAGAAAAATAGATCTTGTGGTGACAGGGCACCTGAGCAAAAACCTGTGGTGCTAGGGCACCTGATCAAAAACCTGTAGTGGATTCCTATCAGGGTGGTAGAAGAGTGGATGTACCTAGGTTTATTGGGGAACCACTATAATTCTTGTGTCATCTGTGTTGATTATTTCTATGCTTGTGTGTTGTGATATTCTTTATTTATTTTTATACTTATATATATCACTTTATTTTAATCCGCTATAAAAACCAATAAATCATTTTAATACTATATTAACCCCCCCCCCCCCCCCTCTAGAGTAATCATAAGATCTATCCCTCACTTTCACAAGATCTGGAAAAATTGGGGTGTTACATGTTTCATGTGAGCCAGTTGCGGAAGTGTGTGCTCTGCGACCGATAGGTTCTTGATTCTGTGCCCCAGTTGGAGTCTAACCTTTCCTATATTGAGGTGCATGTTTGCATTCTGGATACTCAAGATTGGGTGTTGCAAAGAAAGACCATACCCATGGTCAAAGTTTTGTGGCGGAACAAAGACGTGGAGAGCGCGACTTGGGAGTTGGAGTCAGCTATGAGGGAGGCTCATCCCCATATATTCTCCTAGTTTGTTTTGGCAAGTTTTTCTATTTTGATAACCCTTGGTTATTTTCCTTCTGTAGTAGGATCTTTTGTGTGTAAAGTTTTGGGACGAAACTTTCTTTTAGGGGGAGTGGCTGTAATTCCCCTAGTTTTTCAATGTTTATTTTAATTTCTTTAGTGGCGTATTTATGACGTCGGGGTGTTACGTTGACGCATAGTTGTTAGGTATCGTTGCTGGAGCGTGGTCGTTGCTCATTTGGTACCTGAGATGTTGACTTAGATGATTAGCTTGACTAATTTCTTGTGTATTTCTGAGATATCCCTTGCGAGCCGGGTTTGTTTTGGAACTCGGTGGAGCCTTTTGGGATATTTGGTGTTTTGATTTCGGGGAGTTTTTACCCAAGTTTGGTTTGTCAGATTTCGATTCCGACTTCGTCGTTGGATTCATAGCGTCGATATTTAGCTACGGTGCGAATTTCGTAAGGCTCCGAGTTGGTTTGGGTTTCGGATCGTTTGGTCGTTTATTTAATAATTAATAATAATATAATATAATAAATATATATATGCCTCGCGTCAAATTGGAACCCTATTCAACATCCCCTACCCGAGCCGTCGGCTGTTTCGCGAAAGGGAGAGAGAGGCAGAGGTGTCGGGTGCTTCGGTCGTTGATCGTGTGAGTTCCGGTGGTCGGTTTCGTCGAAGGAGGGTAAATTCGGAAAGCTCTCGCTGAGATACGTGATCGTGGTAATTTTTTCCCATTTCTTGAATTTTTAGGCATTAGGGTTGGCGATTTTGACCTCTTTCTTCCCTGAAAAGTTTCAGGAAACATTGCCTAGGACTTCTTGCGGCCGAGCTTTGTCGCGGAGCGCTTGGAGGAGTAGGTTTTTGGGAGTTTCGAGGCAAGTGGAGATCTTCCCCTTGCTTTACTATTTTCTTTCATTTTTTTCCTCTTATTTTTCCCCCTTAGTATGTAGGATTAGTGTATGGAGTTGACTTGAGGAAATCCATAGGATAGTTAGAACTTTTCGGCCAGGAATCCGTCGAGTATGATTTATAGCCTAAGGAAATTTCGTCGCATATAGGTGTAGTGACTATCAGAAATTCGTCGAATATCTAGAAATAGGACGAGTGAAATTAACAGTGTTTTCGTTGAGTTGATTCGTCGAGTAAGGTTAGATTTCGCTGAGTTAAATTCATCGAATATCTATGCGTCGAGTTCGTCGAGTATCAGTAGTCTTGACGTTGAGTGAAGTTAGATTCGTCGAGTATCAGTAGTCTTGGCGTTGAGTGAAGTTAGATTCGTCGAGTATTCTTGACGAATTTGTCGAGTATCAGGCTTAGAAGGCATTGAGTGATCTGGCGACCAAGTCCAATTTGTCGAGTATATACGCCGAATCGAGACCGATTCGTCGAGTATCGTCGAGTGTATCCCTTGGTTTCGTCGGGTATATTCGACAAATTCAACTGGACTTAGAAAATTTTTTTGTCGTTTTGTCAATTCGCTAAGTATGGGACTTAGGGTAAGTTTTTGGGTGGTTCTCCCCTCTTGTCGTGGGAGTGTTTTTGGTGTTAGGATTGGGGTTCATTGGAGTTTTGGAGGTGTTTTTACGGCTAGGTTGGACGTGGATAAAGGACCACCAACATCACGACGTTTCGTGAATCATTGCACTTGGTGGGTTTTTGTCTCTTCTTATAGACTGCTGGGTTGTGTTGGAGATGTGGCCACCACCGCAGGGCCTTTTTGAGACGTTTTGGCCTGATAGTTCGTGTTGGAGATGTGGCCACCGACTCAGGACCGGTTGTTTTTACTAGTGCTAATGATTCACATGTTTTAGAGCTGTTTTGTGCTCTTTTCTTCCCACTGTTTAATCATTAGTTGAATGCTCACTCTTGTAGATTCTATCAAAGCATGACTTTACTTTACACTTGGTGCAACTTCTCTTACTTTACTATTGAAAATTCCTGTTTTACTTGTTGTATACTGACTTTTTAGCTGAGGTTTGTCAGCCTTTCTTGTAGTTGGGATTGGTAACCCCTCTTGCTTCCCTTTTGATTATTATCTACTGATGATTTTGTTCACCACTTGTATATTCTTTCTGATGTGTTCTTTCTTTGAAATGTCTCAGGTTCAGAGCAATAGCCGGTTGAGCGGCTAGGGTTGGTGTTGGCTAGTTTCTGCAGCTGTCTTTATTCACCCTCGTGAGGTAGTTGTTGTTTGTGTTCTTTTAGTTCAGACATACATACTTTTGGTGGGTCCGTGTCAGTTTGTTGACGCCCTTTGGTTTTGTAAGATGTTAAATACTTGCTAGTTGCTAAGTTTGTTTCTTAATGACTTGATGGTTGGTTTTACTTGTTCTCTGTGAAGGTTTTATGCTTGGATTGCATATTAGTTATTTTCAAGGTATAAAAGCATCTTTTGACTATTTCATGCATAGCATTATTTAAAATCAAAGTCATTATATGTTAACTAACGTAAAAGTTATTTCCTTACTTATATTAAATCAAGAGGTATGCATAACTGAAAATGTTCAGTTGTCTACCTAAATCACCTAGAGGGGGTGAATAGGTGAGTTGTGTGTCTTTTTGAGGAATAAAAATTTAGATATCTATGCACACAATTATCAACCAAGCAATCACGGACGATAAAATATTTATAATGGTTCCCCAACCTTGGGTACATCCACTTTCCCTCACCGATCTAGCAAAGCACTAGACTCGGCTACTCCACTATCTTGGATTGAAAACCAATCCTACGCCTCGGAACAAAGTTCCTACAATCTCGATCCACAACACGGATCTACACTCGGAAGATAAAACTTCCTACAACTCAGAGACAAAAAGCTCCTACACTCAGAGAGAAATCTCCTACAATAATTAAATTGAGAGTATATGAAAATACAAGTAGTATTTCTCAGATCTGGAATTTGTTGGCGTAGGTCTTCTCCTTTGATCTTTGCGGCTCTATCAGAAAAGTTGAAGAAGAATCTCGGCAAGAACTGGATCTGAAAATTTTTTTGACTTCACAAGATCCGAGAGATGATGAGGAATGAAAAGCAATCTCGATCTGAAAGTCAATCTTGATCTAAATCTCTTGGATCGAAAGCCCTAGCGATTGCACGAAGAAGATTGGCGGCGGCGGCTTCCGTTTTTGGACAGAGAGAATAAGATTCAGAAATTCTTAGAATAATTCTCGACAGCACTGGTTGTTAGGGTTGGTCGAAATGACAAGACCTTATATAAGATCTCCCTAACAGTCAAAATTAGCCTTAATGGCGTACACGTGAACCAATCACGTCAAGGCATTTGAAATTCCCTTCAAATCTGGACTTAGAAAATTTTCTGAAAAGACTGACTGTTTTACTCGAGTAAACAATTACCTACTCGAGTAATTAATAAGATTACTCGAGAGAGTAGAATGAGACTACTTGAGTAGATGACTTAGAGAAAATCTAGAAATAATGAGTAACTACTCGAGTACACAAAGACTTACTCGAGTGCTAATATAGTTACTCGAGATATGGAGTTGAACTACTCGAGTACAAGAAGTATTACTCGAGAGAATGGAAAATTAACTACTCGAGAGGTAGAAGGAATACTTGAGTCAAAGACTTGGAATAATTTCTGAGAGATGAAAAACTTATCACTCGAGTATTAAACCTAGACTACTCGAGTAGTAGATAGACTACTCGAGTACATGATCTTGACTACTCGAGTGAAGTAAAACAACACGAATTCCTATCTTCTGTAACTCGAGACAAAAGACTAATCTACTCGAGTACTAATATGACTACTCGAGTAAATGACTTGGAAAATTTTCAGAGAGGAAATTCTGTTAACTCGAGAGTAAGAGATGATCTACTCGAGTGATTGACTTGGCTACTCGAGAGCTATATTCAGGCTACTCGAGAGCCATTCCCTTACTCGAGTACAGATAGACTTACTCGAGTATAAACTAAGTATTCAACTAGAGTATATAAAATACTACTCGAGTGAAAGACTTAGAAAATATTTCTTCAACAGAATTTTCTCTTCTTCAATAAACTCAGCAACATTTCTTTCTCCAATCAATCCTAGTGATTGAAATATGAAGTGTATCCCAATAGAGAGGTTACACATGAGTCAACACCATGGATCACATAATGAGGGATTGCATTGTATGGTCTTGTGTTTAGTGACCCATTGTAGACTGACATTGGTCTACACTTGGCAATATAATCATGCAAATACATAACTCAAGCAAGACATCAAATACAACTTAATTCACCTTAGTTTAAGGGTGACTTCACCAAATCTGGGTTCTTGTGGATACAATACCCAATAATCTCCCCCTATTTGTAGAATTCAGAACCATTTACACTAAGGTGAATTATATAGACATATAGAGAACTAGATGTGCAATAGAGAAAGCAGTGCAATAAGCATAAGGATTAAAATCAAAGAGCATATGATCAGAATTAAGAATTATATAAATAATGTTGGGTATTGCATCCACAATAGCCCGGATTTTAAGAAGCACCTGATCAAGCTAAGGTGAATTGAGATGTATTTGATATGTTTTTTCAAGTTGTGCTTGAAGCTATTCCATGCCAAGTACACATCAATGTCAGGGTACAGTGGGTCAATATACACGGGCCTACGCAACGTAATCCCTCGTTGTGTGGGCAAGTGTGTTGACTCACGTGTGATCTCTCTATTAGGGTGTACTTATTTTCAAGTACAGGCTCAAGGAAGACCAAGAGCAGAAGGAGCAAGAAAGGTCAAAGCCTAAGGCTCAAGAAAGTAGAAGGAAGAAATGGGAAATTTTCCTAAGTAAGAATCGACGGGAATCGTGAGTCATACCCGACGAAATCTTCGGGTATCGTCACTGATACCCGTCGACTTCGTCGGGCATGTTCTTCGATAGTTGTCGATCGGCCCTAGCTGCCTTGATCCAGAATTCTCCATGGTCAGAAATTATCCAAGTCAAAATCGAAGGTCATCACCAACGATGCCCGCCAATGTCGACGGGTATCGTTGGTGATACCCGCCGATTCTGACTTAGCAGATTTCCGCCGCTTCACTGGACCGAACCAGACCGCCATGCACAGTATAAACCGAAGCTCTGTTCCTTCCTTCGTGGGTCCCACAACGGCTACTTAGGGTTTGTTTTGGGGTATATATACCTAAGTTTAAATTATACTCAATACGGATCGAGAAATACGAAAAGAATTTTTTTGGTCCTGACCTAGCTTTCACCGATCTCAAGCCGTCGATCGCTCGATTGTCGTCGTCGTCGATCCCCTCTCGCAGTTGATCACGCTTCGACAGAACCGAGGCAAGCCGCTGGTCCCTCGCTTATCTCTTGAGATCCTTTGTCTTCCGATTCGTCGACCGAGACTTGTTCTCCATTCCGAATCGGTAGAGACGCTTGATCCAACTGAGATCGATTGGTGACCTAGCTTGCTTCGTCAAGAAGTTCAGATCTACAATGCATCGCCGCCGCACTCCCTTGTCGCCGCCAATCAAGTCAAGATCCGATCCAAGAGAGAAAAACTAAGTGTGGATTCTTCGTCATTTTCGTGCAAGCTCTCAATGAACGAAGAAGGACCTTGGGTTCTCCAAATTGCATTGTTTGTATTTCTTATTTACATTCAATTTTTGCAAGGAATTTTATTCCTAGTTGTAAGGGTTGGGTGCAACCCGTTTTGGTGGAGTGTCGACTCCTAATTGTAGGAAGGTTTTCTTCCGAGTTGTTGGAGAGTGGCTCCGAGTGGAGAGATTGGATTTCAATCTCATTTTGGAGGAGTTGCTGAGTCGTCCCCGTGTGGGAGATAAGCGAAGGGGAGAGTGGACGTACCCAAGGTTGGGGAACCACTGTAAATTACTGTGTGTTTTCTGTGCTTGGTTTGTTTAATTGTGCAGGTAATTTTTAATTCCGCAAAAAACGTCACTGTACCTATTCCCCCCCCCTATAGGTGGATTAGGCTGACACTAGACACTTTCAAGTGGTATCAGAGGGAGGTTGCTCGTCAATAAGGTTAACACTTTGAGTAAAATCCTTCGTCTAGTGTCAAAAGATTCAAGCATGGACGGGTTCAAGAACACCGGAAAGATTCCCGTTTGCACTAAGGCAAACTTTCCTATCTTGAAAGAAAGGATCAGGTGCTACATGGAAGCAGTCGACCACCGACTTTTCATGATAGTGGAGGAGGGACCCCAAATTCCTATGATCACCTCTACAATTGATCCTACAAGGAAGGTACCTAAGAAGATCATGGATCTGGACAAAGATGAGATTGCTCTCTACGGTCTGGACAAGAAAGCCAGAAACATTCTAGTCAGTGTCGTTGATGATTCTATGCTTCAGAACTTCATCCACTGCAGAACTGCCAAAGACATTTGGCAATCCTTGATAGTGCTGATGGAAGGCACTGATGAAGTAAGGGACGATCGAAGATCCCTTCTGAACCAGAAGTATGAGGCCTTCAGACAGGGGCCCAAGGAAGAGATCACAGACACATTCGAGAACTTCCTCAAGATTGTCAATGTCTTGAAGAATTATGGCAGGACTTTCACTGATGGCGAGCTGAACGACAAGTTCCTGAGATCCTTAACTAAGGAATGGGACAACAAAATTTGTGCCATCAGGGAGTTTTGCAGACTTGCTGAAACCGATCCTCGGATCCTCTTCGGGAAGCTCCTATCTTATGAGCTTCAACTCAATACCAGAAAAGCTGAATAAGAGGCCAACAGACCTTCCTCGAAAGAGAAGACTGTTTCATTGAAGGAAAACCACTCAAGGAAAGGCAAGGCGGCTGCATCAGCCTGTTCTCGGGGAAAGGCTTAAGAAGAAGATACTGAGCCCAGCTCGTCAGGCTCAGAGCTATCTGAAGAGGAGTTCTCTCTTATCACCCTAGAGTTCAGGAAATTCCTCAGGATGAGAAATCAGAGAAAAGGAGACGGCTCCTCCTCCAGAAGAACACATCAGTCAAATGATCGTCAAAAGAAGAAGAATTATTCTTCGGACATGTATGATTCTAAACCGAACAAATATCATTCTGCTGATATTATTTGCTTTGGCTGCAATAAGCCAGGGCATGCTATTGTTGATTGCGCTCAAAAGAGAAAGGACAAGAAAAAGGAGAAAAAGGAGAGGAGCTACATTGCCAAGAGGCCCAAGACCCTCAGTGAATCTGACTCGTCAGAATCCAGTGAGGATGAGGAAGCCTTCTTCGGGCTCATGGCTCGCTCCGACTCAGAAGGAGAATGTCCCCCATTTATTGGGAAGGTAAAAGATCACACCCCTCTCTCTGATTCTGATTCTGACTCTGACTCTGAGTCTCCTGAAGATGATCACGAGGACAGCCCATCTGCTCGTGAAGCTGAACTCCTTGAACAGTACGAGATTTTGCTCAATACTCTTGATCGATGTTGAAAGGAGTTGAGGGTTAAGAAGAAGGAGGTCAAATCCCTTAAGGCTGAGGGAGTTTCCTTACGAGAAGAAATCACTAGCTTAATATCTCTCAGACAGGAACACCTCGACTTATCCTCTGAGCACTCAGACTCCCTAAGGCACCTTGACCTTCAACAGGAAACAATTAAGAAGCTGGAAAAACAGCTTGCGGCCGAGAAGAAAGTTGTAGAAAGCTTCTCTAAGCCCAAGACTATTCTTCCTCTAGTTAATGAATTCTCTGCTCAGGCTAAAGGTGCTGGCTTGGGTCATGTGTCTGAGCCTGGTAGATCATCCAAGAGAAACAAAGCTCAGAGAAGAAATAAGGCTGCCAAGAAAGCCTCTGCCACTGAAAAGGGAAGGCCCCACTCAATCAGACCACATTCAGGAAGCCCAGCTTTCCCTGCAATAAACATGATTTTGAGTCCTCCTACGGGCACATCTTCCGGCCCTCGGTTGAAAAGCCTAAGAGCCGGTACCTTGGATGGAACTTCCCCCGCAACTTTGGCGAGAGTGTTTTCAAGGCACCCTAAGAGGAAATCCAACTACAACATTATGGTCCTTTTTCATCAGGACATAATAGGAAGCAGACACCAAAAGTCAAGCCTGTTATACCTAAGGAAAATGAAGTGAAGAAATCATGTGACTGCTGTCACCATGACGCTCCCTCATCCAGTGCCCAGGCCCCAACTAGACCTACCATCTCACGGGTCAAGCAGGAGACTGGGAGGAGAAGGTACAACAGAATTAACTATTGGTGTTGCGGCGAGGTTGGCCACTTTGTCGTGGATTGCTGGTTCAATCCTAGGAATTTTGAAGCTCCTCAAGTTAACCAAGCGAGGCCGGCCACTCGAAAAGTAAACATTCCTAAGGGGAGTGAACTGACAAGGAATCTAGGACCCAAACCGTATTGGGTTCCTAAGGGAAAATGATTCTGTTTTGCAGGTATGTCCAAAGGCCACCAAAGCTCCTATCTGGTACTTGGACAGTGGATGCTCTCGGCATATGACCGGGACAAGAAGCTTGTTGCATGATTATTCCTCTGTTGCTGACGGACCCAAAGTTATCTTTGGAGGGTCTGATCGTGGAATCACCAAAGGCTATGGTATGATTTCCAACGGTGTATTCTCTATCACCGACGTGGCTTATGTTGAAGGGTTAAACCATAACCTGATAAGTGTAAGCCAGTTATGTGATAAAGGGTACGACGTTAAGTTCTGCAAGGATAAATGCCTGATTATATCGTGTTCCTCTATGGAGACGGTATTGACAGGCATCAGAAGCAGAAATATTTTCTGTCTAAATTTTTTAAGCTTAGATTCTTCTACGCCAGTATGCTTAGTTGCAAAAGATAGTGCATCTCTTTGTGATCAGTGGCACAAGAGATTAGCGCATATTAACTTCAAAATGCTTAACATGTTATTCTCTAAAAATCTAGTAAGGGATGCACACACTATTAAGTGCATTAAAGAGAGCCCCTGCCACGCTTGTCAAATGGGCAAGCAGACAAGGGCTACCTTTAAGGGCATTGTAGAAAAGGACTCTTCTAGGTGTTTGTACTTACTACACATGGACTTATTCGGTCCAATGCAAGTTCACAGCTTAGGAGGCAAGTCATATACATTGGTGATTGTTGATAATCACTCCCGTTTCACGAGGGTGTTCTTTCTGAAACACAAGTAACACAATCCTCATAGAACTCCTTGTGGTATGAGGCACTTGGGATACCAGTAACTAACTTCTCTTATACCAGCTTTTGGATGTCATCCCAAAGTAGATGACCGAGCCGATGATGCCATAAAAAGTTATCAGTTTGTTTGCCCATATTGTAACTGTGAGACAGATGATCAGTTGGTGTGAGCTTTAGTGAGTAGAGCTTGTTCTGGGATCTGATGGTTGAGGCAATGAGGTCACCAGAAGAATCTTCTCTAATGTGGCATTGATCGGTCCTGAATATAATGGAGTACCCTTTCTCAGCTAGTTGACTTACACTTAGTAAGTTCTAGGAATGTCCTGGTACCCATTGTACATTTTCATTTCTTTAGGATCTCTTTCTGTTTATATGAGAACAACACCTCTTCCTTCGATTTGTTTTGAATTCCCATCACCGAGGAAGACTTCTGACTTGATTGACTCATCAAGAGATGAAAATAGATTTCTTGAAAAGCACATGTGGATAGAACAGCTATTATCAATGACCCAATCACAGGAGGTCCTTTCTGTTGCCTGTAGGCAGGTGGGAAACATTTTATCAGGCTTAATTTCATTTATTTCTCCTTTTGCATCTTTCTCTTCTTTACCACGCACATTGGCTTCCTCCTTTTGCTTGTACCAGCCATCTTTGTCGAAATGTATGCCCCTCTTGCATCTTTTACACTTCCAGTAGCAATCTTTAAGATCATGATTGGTCCTTTTGCCTAGTGTGCAGTAAAGACCCTATTTTTCAGTGGACTGATTGTGGTGAGGGTAGATCTTCCTCTCCAAAGTCCACTATTGGAAGCCTTGTGAGATGATGATCTAGAACCAGCGAGGTCATTCTTCTTCTTCTCATGGTAGTTATGCATGTTCATTTTAACTTGAAATTCATTCTCGAACGCTTCCATCTTGTTTATACATGCTTCATGAGCAATGAGAGATCCTTGCAGCTATGCCAGAGATAATTTAGGTAAATCTCTAGCTTCTTCTATAGCCATTACAACCGAGTTAAATGGAGGTTTTAAACATCTTAGGATTTTGAGGACAACTTTGCAATTGTCGATTGCCTCCCCTATATTTCTCATTTGGCTTACCATGGTGGTTGTCCAGCTGAAGAACTTCTTGATGCTTTCCCAGACTTCATGTAGAGATTTTCAAAATCTCTCATCAGAGTATGTAGTTTGATGATGACAATTTTTTGGATACCGTAAAACTCCTCTTCTAATATATCCCATGCTGTCTTTTCTAAGGTTGTCCCCATTACCATTGGGAAGATTTCATTAGAGACAATGGACTGGATTAATAATAGTGCTTGTGAGTTCTTCATCCGCTCTTCTCGGCTAAACTTTGGAGGTTCTCCCTTCTTAGCTTTGGACGGCACAACTCCATTGCATACGGTTTCCCAGAGGTCTTGAGAATCAAGTAGAGTTCTCATTTTGATGCTTCAGATGTCATACATCTCTCCTGTAAATACAGGAACAGAGGGAGTGGAGAAGTTCAACAGTTTGAGGGTTGATGATGAGGCCATGGATCAATCTATGCTCTGATACCTCTGTAGTTAGAAAAGTAAATACTTAGCATAGAGAAAATGGATAAAATGTGAGGTCTTCAGATCATTTTCATTCATACTACTGATCATCAGAATACATGCATATATAGAGCTTTTAACATTTAACTGCATTAATAATATTTGTCTCTTAGAATTCTTAAAGCAGGTACATAGGAAATTGAGAGCAGTTAACTTGCATCCAATCCATATTCCATCTTCTTAATTGCATCAGTACTACCAAGATTTATAGCCGGTCCAGATTCCATTGCTAATATGAGGGAAATCGCCTCTCCCTCTCATCCATATTTTACTGTCCTTTTTGCACTATTATTCATTTTACATTTGTCATGATTGTATGTCTATGTTCTGAGAGGTGCATGGTTGATTTTGAGGCATAAATGCATGTTTCCATGCATTTTGAACTCGCACGGTCATGCATTTGTTCACATATGAGCAGACATCATTCTATCTATACATTGCATGATCTTGTGTTCTATACATTGCATGATCTTGTGTTGTTTGATCTCGCACGAGCACCTACTCTTTGTGCACGACCATGCATGTGTTATTTGGATCATCCCAAGACCCCCCCCCCCCCCCACTCTAAATGTGACTCCTTGTGCGCTCTTACGCACGATTGTGCGGTTTCCTTCATGCACTATCTTCTACCATTTTAGGGCGCCACCATTTTCCTGTGCATGTTTTCAGTCCTTGACACACAATCAAATGCACGACCACATGCTCTGAACACGCATGATCATGTGTGAGTTATTTGCAAATGCCATATAAATTCCCCTTCCGCAATTTATTTTAAACAATAATACCTAGAGCGTCGTTTCTCTCCTATTCATTCTAGAACTCTTGGGCTACTCCCTAGATCATCTCCTTCCTCCACAAGCTTCCTAAGAGTGCTAGAGGACATTTGCAAGGATTCATTGGAGCTCCAAGTCGAAGCACTTGGTGTTGAGAATGAAAATTTTGGGTGAAGATGCAACTAGGAGGATTTGACAGCTCTGTCTCGTATCATGGAAGCAGCCAACAAGGAGTAGAAAGAGTTGGTGGACCAAGCCGAGCTCCCCTTCAAATTTGAGGAAGAGACTCCCATTCTCTCCATGCCAAGGTGTGGTAAAATGTATCTGGCCCTTCTTATTTAGTAAACTTGCAATCAATCTTGAAGTGCTCTCTAAAGCATCTATGTTTCATGGCCATTGGGCATACATGTTCATATGTTCACTCTTAGTTGTGAATAGTTTGGATTTGTAAATGTTTTTCTTGTTTTGATGATATGGCGTTCATGAGAGTTTGGATTTGGTGATCTTGTGATTGTTGTTGTTTTTGTGGTTGTAGGCTTGATACGCCTTCATTGAGTTAGAACCAAGCATGTGCGGTTGGCATTTGCAAGAGCAAGGCCTAATAAGAGAGTGAAATAGTGAAGGCAACCCTCGAAGGTGTGATGCGGTGTTTACTACTCGCGGAGGATCAAAGCGGTGAAGGCAACTCAAATTTTAGGTAGTTTAATTTCCTTACAATAGTTGATAGCAAAACCCTCCGTTTTCTGATAAAAACTACGAACCAAGACTTCATTCTCAAGTCTTTTCTCAAAAGATTACTCCTACCTATCATGTTCCACGTGATTAGATACTCGGGGATTTATTCTTCTTTTTATTACTTGAACGATTGGTACTTTTGTCATGAGGCATCAATTTTTTGTCATTGTTATCTGGGAACACGATGCGTGTGAGTATCTTGAGAGAGAGTCGAGAGGTAGAAGTGTTTCTAGTTGTTTATTGCATTGTTTTGTCATTTTTGTTTACTGTTTTCTGTTTTCTGTTATTGTTTTAAGGTTTTTGACTAGTTGTTATTCTTGAGAGAATCCAGTGTGAGCTTGTCCTCAGATACGATTAAAACACAGAGCACACAAAAACAAGCCGCAACTTCACAATAATAGCAACTTCAACTAGATTTTAATAGTAGCAAAACTTGTCCAACATAGCCCGAATTACAGCATACAGAAAAACAGAGGAGAACGAGATACAATCTGACCTAAGGAAGGGGAAACCTCCCTGAACAGCCAACCAGCAGAGGGAGAGGTTCTGACCGAACTCCACACAGCAAAACCACACTTTACAGTTCTTTTATCACACCCAAAACCCTACCACAACATCTTAAATACTAGGAAAAGAGACATAAGGAAAAGACAAAACAGCCCCCCGGTTCATCAGGTGTTGGGTTCACCCGGTCCCGGTATTGTTGTCGTATCAATTGCCTCCCCATCTGCTGTTCTTTGTCCCTAAGGAACAAAGTGAGGATACGTCTTCTGTAGTGACCACAGATCCTCCCAAGTAGCATTTCCGCGCGAGTCGTTATCCCATTGGATAAGAAATTGGGTGATCACCTGACCATCTCGGTTGATAATCCTTCGCCCCAAGCTTGTCATTGGCTCACGCAGCACATTTCCCTCCGCCGAAACCGAGAATGGTAGCTGACCGGGTTGACGCGGAGGTTCTCCCTTGTGCTCCTTCAATTGAGAAATATGAAATGTTGCGTGAACTTTGTTGTCAGCCGGAAGTTCAAGGCGGTAAGCCACTTTGCCGATCCGTTCCAACACTCGGAAGGGTCCGAAGAACTTGGGTGCTAATTTCTGGCATCCATGCGTGCGTAGACTCACCTGCCGATAGGGTTGCAGACAAACATACACCCAAGAGCCCACGTCGAGCTCCCTTTCGCGGCGCCCTTTTTCCGCCAATGTTTTCATCCGATTTTGCGCTCGAGTTAAATTGTGCTTTAAGTTACGATCAGCCGCTCCCTTGTTTCTAATGTGCAATCAACTGCCTCCGCCAAGGACGTGCCCTCAATGTATGCAGATGGTGGTTGTGGTTCTTGCCCGTAGACCGCCTCGTATGGAGTCATTCGTATTGCACTATGGAATGAAGAATTATACCACCACTCTGCGAGGGGAAGCCACTCCGCCCAACTCCGGGTTCGTTCATGGCACATGCACCGCAAGTATCCCTCCACACATCGATTAACCACCTCTGTCTGCCCGTCGTTTTACGGATGGTAGGCGGTCGAATGGTGTAACTGAACCTGCAAAACCTTGAACAACTCCATCCAAAAATCGCTGAGAAAAATAGAATCGTGATCGCTTACAATCGCCTTTGGAAGGCCATGCAGTCAGAAAACTGAATTTAGGAACACCCGGGCCACCTCCTCGGTCGTGTACGGGTGTGCTAAGGGCATGAAGTGGGCCTGCTTGCTAAGTCGATCCACCACTACAAGTATGATTGATTTGCCTTGACTTTTGGGAAGACCTTCGATGAAATCCATGGAAATTTCTTGCCAAATGCGCTCCGGAATTGGAAGGGGCTGGAAGGAACCCAAGGGTAACTGGTTAACTGCTTTACAAGTTTGACAGACCGTGCACCGTTGTATGTAATCGTAGACGTCCGGTTTCATTTTTTTCCAATAGAATACCTGATTCAACCTGTGATACGTTGTCGTAATGCCCGAGTGCCCACCCATGGGGCTTTCATGATACAGGTGGAGTAACCGCTGTTTTAAGTCGGCGCCTTGGCCGATCACCAACCGACCTTTCCGTTGTAGCACACCTCGCCTCCAATGATAGTTAGGCTTGCTGGTCGGGTCCGCTTCCTTGGCCACGATGATGAATTTAATATTGGTATTCGTCTCCCAGGACTGCCGTACTGCCTGCAGTATCTCGGACTGCACCACTACGATTGCATTGAGCTCCGCTTCTAGCTTTTCAAACTTCCGGGAGAGCGCGTCCGCGCAAGCGTTCTCCTTGCCCCTCTTGTATTGGATTTGAAACTCGTAGCCCATTAATTTGGATAAGTAGCGTTGTTGAGCGGGAGTGGCGATGCGTTGCTCGAGCAAGAATTTAAGGCTCTCGTGGTCGGTCTGAATGATGAAGGGGAGTGCCACCAAATAGTGCCGCCATTTGTTGACCGCCATAACCACGGCCAGAAGTTCCTTCTCATATGTAGACAGCTGCGCGTTCTTGGGGCCGAGCGCCTTGCTGAAATAGGCGATGGGTTGCTCTTCTTGTAACAATACAGAGCCCACGCCGGTATCCGCCGCATCCGTCTCTATGACAAAGGGCTTCCAAAAATCTGGAAGACGGATGACTGGCAGTTGGGAGACTGCTGCCTTGAGTGCTTGGAAAGCCGCATCAGCACCGACATCCCATTTAAATTTTCTGTTGGTGGAGCATCGAGGTCAGCGGTTTAGCTAGCTAACCGTAGGCTTTGATGAACCTGCGGTAATACCCGGTTAAGCCCAGAAAATCATGTAATTTCTTCAAGGTGGTGGGGATGGGCCAATCCAGCTTGGCTTGAACTTTGCTACGGTCCGTTGCTACACAGTCCCTTGAAATCAGGTGACCCAAATAATATATTTGCCGCAAGGCGAAATGGCATTTACTATGCTTGAGAAACAGTTGTCGTTGTCGCAAGATTGACAAGGCTATGTATAAATGCTCCAAGTGACTCTTCCAAGTGCGACTGAAGACAAGGATGTCGTCAAAGAAGACCAAAATGAATCGCCGGAGGTGCTCCCGGAAGATAGAGTTCATCAAACTCTGAAATGTTGACGGAGCATTGGCCAATCCAAAAGGCATCACGAGGAATTTGTAATGCCCCTGGTGAGTGCGAAATGCCATCTTGTAGACGTCGCTTGGCGCCATGCGAACTTGATGATATCCCGCCCGCAGATCTAACTTTTAAAAGAAAACCGCTCCTTGTAATTCTTCAATCAACAACTTGATAATGAGAATTGGAAATTTGTCCTTGATGGTGTGCTTGTTAAGTTGTTGATAGTCGACGCATAGCCGTCATGTGCCGTCGCTTTTCCTGACCAATACCACCGGTGAAGCGAATGGGCTAGCGCTGTGTTGAATCATACCTGTTGCAAGTAAGTCTTCCACCATGTGCTCAATCACGGCCTTTTGCGCGGGTGGGTAGCGATACGGCCTAATGTTGACCGGTGCAGTTGTCTCCTGAACGGGAATGCGGTGTTCGTGTTGGCGGACCGGAGGAAACCCTGCTAGTTCGGTAAAGAGGGCTGAGAATTCCTCTAACAGAGCCTGTAATTGAGTTTGCTCCCGTAGTCCCAACGGCTCTCCCGCCGCACTCGGTTGAATGCATGAGTCTGGATATTCCCTATCTGTTTCCGATACTGGTGGTGGTAGGTAACACAGGGCAAGCATGTTGAGCGCTCCATGACTGGTGATTAATTTTTGAGTTTTCCGCGGCCGCATCCAAGTATTGACCGCTTGGGAAAAGCCTCGTAAGGAAATTTTACGCCCTTGAACCCTGAATTCCATCTTTAAAGCCCGGAAATCCCACTGGACCATGCCCAATGTGACGAGCCACTGCACGCCTAATACCACCTCGCAACCACCCAACGGTAGTACCAACATGTCTGAAGTAAATAAGACGTCCTGCATGCGCCATTGAAACCCCACCACTTTATAAGAGCTCGCAATTGTCTTCCCATTCACCACCGCAACATTGAAACTCGGAATGGAGGTCATGAAGCATTTCAGCCAAGTGGTCGTGTCGAGGTTCAAAAAATTGTGTGTGCTACCGGAATCGATCAACACGTGAATTGGTTCACCAGTGTAGGAAGCGGTGACGTGCATCGTTTGAAAATGAGGAGTGCCTTCTAATGCGTGAACCAACACATGTGGGATGGGCTCTTCCTCCGGTTCATCCACTGGCAGCATCTCCGCACTCGAGTCGTCGGTTAGATCCACCTCTTTGTCCCCGGTATCGGGAATAAGTTCAAGAACATACGACTTCCGTCGTTCCAAACACTTGTGACCCGGTGTAAATTTGTTATCGCACCAAAAACATAGCCCCTTGTTCCACCGCTCATCCATGTCTGTCGACGTGAGTTTATGCCCACCAGTCGGAGTACCCGTAGTACCGGTGCCACCATTCCTGTTCCAAGGTGCCCCGGTAGTTTGCCGACTATCCCTGTATTGGCGTTCCCATGTGGTGGTGGTGGACCTTTTCACAGTGAATTCAAATTTTTGTTCCTGTACTCGCGCAAGGGAAAAAACGTCCTGAAGAGATTTGGGTTGGAACATGCGTACAGCGTACTCGATTTCGCCCTTTAAGCCGGCTAAGCAAAGGCTGATGGCATTCTCCTCTGGGATGGCCACGCGATGTAGGAGGACGTCGAACTCATCCAAATAACTTTGCACTGAACCTTTCTGCCTTAAGTTCTTCATCTCACTTAGCGGATCCGCAAAGAGCATAGAGCCAAAACGGGCATTGAGGGCTTGGCAATACTCCTCCCAAGAGGGTCATTGCCTAGTGATGCGATTCTTCATAAATCCTTGATGCCAATAGAGGCCTTTGTCTTCCATATGCACCGATGCGATGCGAACCTTCATATCGCTCGGGGTTCCATCGACTTAAAAAAATTGATCACAGCGGTAAATCCAATCAAGCACGCCTTCGCCAAAGAAACGAGGAAACTCGATCCGCTCAAAGCAAGTATTGATGGCCTGGTAGTTGGAGGCGCCACGGCTCTCCGGGGAAACTGCCGGACCGCTAGGACTGCTGGTCCGATCAGCTTTCAGAACCGAGAGAATCTTGCGGACTTCGTCAGAGGTGCAGCTTTGCTGCTCACTTAGCACCTTCAGGGAATGAGATAAGTCCTCCTGGGCTTGCCGCAAAGCTTCCAGATCCATGGCCGGTTCTTTTTAACGGGTGGAGTCGGCGACCGGCATGATCAAAAGAGGAATCATGCTCCTCTGATACCTTTGATACGATTAAAACACAGAGCACACAAAAACAAGCCTCAACTTCACAATAATAGCAACTTCAACTAGATTTTAATAGTAGCAAAACTTGTCCAACAGAGCCCGAATTACAGCATACAAAAAAACAGAGGAAAACGAGATACAATCTGACCTAAGGAAGGGGAAACCTCCCTGAACAGTTAACCAGCAGAGGGAGAGGTTCTGACCAAACTCCACACAGCAAAACCACACTTTACGGTTCTTTTTTCACACCCAAAACCCTACCACAACATCTTAAATACTAGGAAAAGAGACATAAGGAAAAGACAAAACAGCCCCCCGGTTCATCAGGTGTCGGGTTCACCCGGTCCCGGTATTGTTGTCGCATCATCCTCTTATTCATGAAATTGAGCATACCTTGCAAAATCTAAGAAGAGAGAGGGCTCAAATCATGAATGCTCGAAACCCGCATGTGAACCCCCTGCAAATCCCCCAAATTATAAGGCTTATAATTCAGATCCTAATATTCATGTTGATGATAAAGTGGTGCATTCGCATGCTCGCACAATATTGAAGTGCACTGCTCCTATCATGGGCAATGTCTGCCCAATATTGAGCCCGAGAATCATTAATCAGCAATTTGAGATTAGGCCCTCCATTCTAAACTTGGTTAGGAAACCTGTGCAATTTTGCGATTTTCCCGTAGAAGATCCTCATCTGCATCTTTGTAATTTTATTGAAATATGTGATACATTTCGGATTAACAGAGTCTCTAATGATACCATAAGGATACAACCTTTCCCTTTTACTTTTAGGGATGAAGCCATGTCCTTGATATATTCGATCCCGTTTGGAACTATCACCACTTGGGCCCAACTTGAAAATGCATTTCTGAATAAATTCTTCCCCACTGTGAAAATTCTAAAACCATATAATGATAACCTTTAGGCAGCAGGATCTAGAGTCCTTTGCTGAACTTTGGGAGAGGTTTAACGAGCTCTAAAGGACGTACCCTAAGCATGAGGTCCCCCTATGAATGATTGTGAACACCTTCTACGGGGATCTTGATCCAAACATAAAATCTAGTGTCAATTTAGCTGGAGGTGGATCAATGATGACGAAGACTCGGAATGAGATGTAAAGTACAATGAAGAATCTTGCAAGCCAAAATGCCCATTGGGGCAATGGAAGATGTGCCCCAAAGTGGGTTGCTAGTCTATTTGAAGTTAATCCCTAAATAACAATCTCCACCCAATTGGGGGATATGTCAAAAATGCATGAAGAGCTTAGACTGAAGGGAAAGGCCATCCTAACTGCTGCCCTAGTCTTTACTGTATCCTGTCAAAGTTGTGGTACTTCCGGGAACCACTCCTTTGAGTGCCATTTGGGAGGTACCTTTTCTTATTGCTCATTTTCTAATATTGATGAAGATGTTAATAATGTAGGGAGTCAGCAAAGGGGTCCTCCATTCCCCAATGCATATAACACCGGGTGGAAAAATCACCCCAATTTTAGTTGAAGGGATGACACACATCAGGTGCAAAGAGGGAAGGCAGTGGGAGGAGAAGGTAGAGCTCCTCCGCAGCAATATGGGCCACCCCAAACCCAAAATCTGCAAGAAGGTAGAGCCCCAAACCCAAAATCTGCAAGAAGGTAGAGCTCTGTGGGAGGAGAAGTTAGAAACAAAAATTGCCTAGCTTGCCAAGCTTATCACTTAACGTATGTAGGGTACCCTCCCGAGCCAATCAGAGAACAATCCGTAGGAGCAAGGTAGGATCACCTCCAGACTTGCTCCAATCTTTTGTGGGGGGTATCATGGTGTACAGTGATAAATAGCGATGCCACTCAAGTATTGGTGGATACAAGTTCTTTGTGCAATATTATTGCACTTCAAGATGTTGAGAATTTCAACATAGATCCCATTGCTGATGAATTCGTTCCACTAACCTTGGAAAATGGAGATAGAGTTATTACTCTCGGATCGAATTGCGATGTTGAGATCACCTTGAATGGTGATAAATTTATTACAAAGTTTGAAATAATGGAACCCACACAAAATGATTCTCCACCTTATTTCAGGTCACCAATATTGAAAATTCTGTGCGCCAATTTGCATCTCCCATAGAGGCGCATTTCTTTCCCGTCCAAGGAGATCACCAATTCACCATTGACCCTGTTTGCATTTTATCTGATATTTGGATAATACGCCTCGGCGTACTTAGCATGCCTTCTAATTGTTTATCGAGTACCTGTGCAGTTAGGGGTGCACAAAAAGACCGGTCGGGACCGGACTGGTCGGGACCGGACCGGTCAGAGACCGGTCCCGGATAGGACCGGTCCCGGATAGGACCGGTCCGGTCCCGGACCGGTCCACAGGTCCCGGACAGTCCCTGTTTTAGGGACCAAAACCGGTCCCGGACCGGGACCGGTCTAAGACCGGTCTTTTACCGGTCCCGGTCCGGGACCGGTTTCGGGACCGGTCGGGACCGGTTATGAGAGCCTAACGGCTCTCATTTAATGAGAGCCAACGACTCTCATTAAATGAGAGCCGTTAGGCTCTCATAACAAGAGCCAAACGGCTCTTTCTAAAGAGCCGTTTGGCTCTTTATTTTATTTTATTTTATAATATTATATAATATATTAATATATATTATTAATAATATTATAAAATAATATTTAATAATATATATTTATATTTTTAAATTTTTTGATTTTTTTTTAAAAAATCTATAAACCCCCTCCCCCTCTTTCTTTCACTCTCTTTCACTCTCTCTCACTCTCTCTCTCACCTCTCTCACTCATTCAAATGGCTTCCTCTTCCTCCATGTCGGCGTCCTCCTCAGCATCCGTCGGACATGAGATTGTCGAGCACCGACATAAAGCGGCGGTATGAGATAACTTCGAGAAGGTGCGGATCGGCGGCGAAATTAAGGCGAAGTGCAAACTTTGCGGCAAGCTTATGGCGGCTAACAACAGCAACACAACTCTCGCCCGACACAACAAATCGTGTCTATCCAAACAAGCTCCGTCGGAGACCAACCAAGCTCAGATTTCAACGACCGGGCAGATTTGGACGTATGACCAAGCTCGGCAACGGGAGCGACAAATGGAGAATGTCATCAAAAGCAGTCTTCCGTTCAATCACTACGACAACGACGAAATGACGTCGTACATACACGAAGCACTCCAACCAAAATATCAACAGGTAAGTCGTACTACAACTCGGCGTGATGCTTTACACGCTTATATGCAATCCAAAATTTTTTTACAAAATTATTTTGAAACATTCGAGGGACGAGTTAGTTTAACGAGCGATGTTTGGACTAGCGGTGTAGTAGACGGGCTTTCTTATATTTGCATAACTTGTCATTGGGTCGATACCGATAGTTGGGAATTAAATAAACGTATTATTTGTTTTGAAGGTTTTGAATATCCGCACACCGGTAAAGCAATTTACCAGGTGATTATTAAGTGTATTCGAGATTTCAAAATAAAAGATAAAATTTTAAATATTTCATTTGATAACGCGTCTAATAATAATATGGCTATTAAATATTTAATTAATGATCTAGAACCTATGTTAGATGGTATTTTTTTTCATACACGTTGCGTTTGTCACGTGTTGAATTTAATTGTGCAAGATAGTTTAAATTTTATGAACGATTACGTTATTAAAATACGTACTATGTTACGTGTTATTTATAGTTCAAAACGAAGAAAAAAAGATTTCAAAAAATTTGTTATTGCACAAGGTAAAAAATTTTTGGGTCCATCTTATGATATGCCCGTACGATGGAATTCCACGTACAAAATGTTAAAACGGGCTTTGTCACAAAAATCACTATTAACCGAATTTTATAATAGCGTAGAAGAAGCACACGATTTAAATGCGTCAGATTGGGCTGTAATCGAAGATTACGTTAATTTATTAGAGAGTTTTTATAGGGCGACAACTGTTTTATCAGGAGTTTACTATCCTACAAGCTCGCTCGTCATTGAAATTTTTTTATTAATTACAGAAACATATAAAACTTACAAAATTAACCCAATGTGGCGTCCGTTAATTTTTTTAATGGAGGCAAAATTTTTAAAATATTATACGTATATGCCACCTATGTTTTCTTGTGCGGCGGCGTTAAACCCTTTAATGGGTGTAGACGGCGTGGAAAATTTTATAGAAGAAATTAATAAAAATTTAGATTTAAACGAATCTTCTAATGATTACCACAACGTTAGTGTAACAAAATTTAATTCCGATTTTACTAATCTATACAATTATTACGATCAAATATATGGATTGCGACCTCGCGAGGAATCCGCCGCCCCGCGAACAAAAGATATTTTAAAAAATAAATTTTTAGAATTAGCTTCGAAGAAAAAACAACGAACTTCGAGCACTTTAAACGAATTAGGTTTATATAGCAAAACACAATTTCAAGAATTTATGACCGCGCACGAAATAGAAAATTTTGACATTTTAAATTGGTGGAAAAATAAATCTAACAATTATCCTATTTTGGCCTTAATGGCCCGTAATTTACTAACCATCCAAGCTAGTACAGTAGCTTCGGAGTCTGCATTTTCTTTGAGTGGCAGGATTCTGAACGAGCGAAGGAGCCGTTTGACCGAAGAATCTTTGGAGATTTGCATTTGCTACAATGATCATTTGGACGCTTTGAGGAGGAGACAACACGTCTCGTCAATTGAAGATAGCGAGTCTGAAGTTGAAGACGAGCTTACTAACTTAAATCTGGGGAGCGTCGCAGAATGATTTCAAATTGTATTTAGTTTTTTTATTTCAAATTTAAATTGCAAATGTTTGTATTTGGATTTTTAATTATAAATTGTATTTTGTATTTCATTTGTAATTATATTTTAATTTTGTAATTTTATTCCATATTTAATAAAAAATTTTATTTATTTTGCAAATTGCAATTTTAAAATTTTGTATTTGTGATTTTGACATTTTGTGATTTGTGTACATGTACAAGTTTTTTTGTTTTTTTTAATTAATATTAAAACATAAAAATAAAATTAATTTTTATTTTTAAAAATAAATTTTATTTAAAAACCGGTCCCGGTCTGGGACCGGTTAGGACCGGTTAGGACCGGTTTTTTCCGGTCCCAGCCGGTCCCGGTTTTCAGAGGGAAAACCGGTCCCGGACCGGGACCGGTTTGGGCAGGACCGGTCCGGGACCGGTGCCCCAAAAGACCGGTCCTGCCCAGGACCGGTCCCGGACCGGGACCGGGGTCTTTTCGTGCACGACTATGTGCAGTGGCTGGGAAAAAGAAAGAGGGAGAGGAGAAAGAAGGAGATGGAGAGAAGATGCTGTTGGAGGAGCCTCAAAGTGAAGCGGTATCTGTTGAAAAAACGTCGGAGATGGTGCTATTTTTCTCAGCAAAACAGCCTCATAGGATGGGAGAGCGGAGCCAAAGTTATTTAATAAAGGCTCCGTTTGGGGGGACTTGTTTTCACCGGTCAAGCGGTTAAGATCCGGTTCATGCGGTCGTAACCGCTTGACCGGTGAAAACAAGTCCCCCCAAACGGAGCCAAAGTCTGTTGGGCATTCGGTGGAGATAGATTTGGCACCAAGACTCGCTAAATTTACTTCTCGCAAGACTGATTCGAGTAACGCACCCTGTTTGCATTTTAGTTTTCAGATTTTACTTGTTTATACTTGTGCATGACTCCAGCCGGGCACTATCCAAACAATCAGCCTAGTCGAAATTTTTGAGTGTGTTTTCAGGAAAAAATGTCCCTGCGTTAAACGCATGGACTATTCTTGCGTTTTTAAATAGCCGGGCCCACCTTTTTTTTGAATTTTTCACTTCTCTCCCGACGTCGGCAGGAACGGATTTCTTTCTACAGGAAAGCAAAACTTAAGCGGCGTTCCGCATCGTTAACCGTCCTACCGTTGTTGTTCCTTCCTCTCCACAGGCGTTCCTAACTTCTCCTCCCTACCGGCGTTCCTCTCTTCTCCGCCCTACCGGCGTTCCTCACTTCTCCTCCCTACCAGTGCTTCTCCTTCCTCCATATCGCCGGTTGTCGCCGCAAGCTTTTTGTTGGAACACCCTATTACTAATTTGGGTAAGGATCACTATGCTTGTCTTAGGAATCCCAGTTGACCTAGTTGTATAGTTGAGAAGGTCAACATTAGAATGAGTCTAGGGCTTAGAACTTAGGTTTGGAGCTGCCCCCAGGACCATTCCAAGATCAAGGTTGAAGAGCTAAGTCTAAGGCAATTTTCGTCGAGCTCAGGTCGACGAATCGTCGAACTCCGTTCGACGCTCTCTGAGCTCAACTTCAATAAATCGTCGAACTCCGGTCGACGATCTTCGAGCTCAGATCGACTATCTGCTTTTGGCTAGCTTCTGCTTAGTCGTCGAACTCCCCTCGACTATCTTCTAGCTCAGTTCAACGATCCCTCCTTCAAGTTATTTCCAAGGTCGCTGAGCTCGGTTCGACGCTCTTCGAGCTCAGATCGACGTTTTCTGTCTGCTTGTCTCATTTCATCTCTGAGCTCAGTTCGACGTTCGTAGAGCTCAGATCGACGTTTTTTTAGAGAGATCGACGCTTTCGGGAATTCAAATGATGTTGTTCTTTGGAATGTTTTTGAATATTATCAGCATTTATGTCAGAAGATCTCCCAGCCGTTTGTCTTTATTCTGGAGCAAGTTTCAAGGAATTATTCAGAGAATGTTTGCTGGACTTTCCTCTAGAAGACAAGACTCTTTTTGGAAAACATTTATGACTCCCAACGGCTAATTTGGACAAGGAAACTTCAGAAAATTTCAATTCCTCTCTTCTGTGTTTTTAAGATATACAGAATACACAAGAGAAAACATACATAGATTAACAAGAAAGAAAGTGAACACACAGAATAGAGAATACTGATAGCAGAAGAACAACAGAAGAACTGTGACTTCAAAAATCTTCTTGCTGACTGAAAAGTGTTCACAATCTCATCTCAGAACTCTAGACACCTCATTTTTCAGCTTTCTTGCTGAAACCATCCTTTGCTGGAGATCAAAGTTCTGAAGACCTATCACCCTAGAGCAAAGCTTCTTTTCCTGAACCTTTCTACATCTCAGGGGGAGCTTTGACATCATCAATCCACTTGTGCTTCTCTCATTTGATTGAGAACAGAGAAGACACCCTTCACTCTTATTTTTCTTTTCCTGCTATAAAAGGGTTCTTGAACTCCCTTCAAAAGTTCTGTTTGGTTCGAGAGCCTTGTCAAAACTCAGTGGTGGCAAGACACCTTACCAAAAAATCCAGTTTTGGTTTTTGAGCACCTTATCAAAAGCTCATTGGTGTCAGGACACCTGATCAACTCATTCTGAGTGGATTCCTACCAAGGGTGATAGAAGAGTGGATGTACCCAGGTTTTTGGGGAACCACTATATTTCCTTGTGTGTTCTGGTTTGTTTGTGTGATTAGTTTGTTGTGTGCTGTGCTCTTTACTTCTTAGTTTTTAACTTCTTACTAGCACTCTACACTATATCATAAATTGAATTTTATATGTGCTGTTTATTTCAACTGTGAAAAACTATTTTAAAATACTCTATTCGCCCCCCCTCTAGAGTTGAGATAGATCTTACCCTCACTTTCAATTGGTATCAGAGGCAGGTTGGTTGCTCATACAGGCTAACACCTGAACCAAAAAGATCCTTGATAAGATCAATCTCTTAAGGGGATTATTTTCTATTCATCTATCTTTTTATTTAAAGACATGGCACAGAACAAAGATTATGCAAGCACCAGACCACCAGTGTGCAACCTTTCTAAGTTTGCACTCTGGAAGGCAAGGATTAGATTATACATGAATTCTATTGATGAAGACATTTTCAATTCTGTCTTGACAGTTTGTCCAACTCCACCAGCAAGCTCAAGTACAAGTGCTGTTCCACCTCCTTCTGGAACAGATGCAGATATAAAGAAGTGGAAGACTGCAGATGCTAAGGCTATGAACATCTTAGCCCAAATAATGTGATGAAATTTTTCAGAAGGTGGCTGAATGCCACTCAGCCAAAGAAATCTGGGACAAACTCTCTGAAATTGTCTCAGGATCTGCTGATGAAAGGAAAGATAGAAGATCTCATCTGATAAGCCAATATGAGAACTTCAAAAAGGGAGAAGCTGAATCAGTGGCTGATATGTACAATAGACTAAGTCTAATTGTGAATGAGCTAAAAACCCTAGACAAAGAAATCTCACTAACTGTGCTGAATGACAAAATCCTGATGTGCTTCCCCAGCACTTGGGATTCAAGAATCTGGCCAATCAAGGATGCCAGAAGTTTAAATGAGATTACTACTGAAGCTCTCCTGGGCAAGCTCAAATCCTATGAGCTGCTCATTAAAAATAGAGAAGAAGAACAAAAGGCTACCTCTCCAGCCACAAGGAAAGAAAAGACCATAGCCTTCAAAGCTGTAGAAGAGGAGCCTGAAGATAAAGCTACAGGAAATGATGAGCTCATAAGTCTACTGGCCAAAAGATTCTACAAGATGGCCAGAAAAGACTTCAGAAAGAGACCATACAAGGGTCATGATAAACCAAGGTATGATAAATCAAACAACAATAAAGAAATTATATGCTTTGGTTGCAGGAAACCAGGCCACATTGTGCCTGACTGTCCAGAAAACAAGAATAAGGACAAGAAGGAAAGAAGAGAAAGAAGAAAAGAAAAGGATTACAAGAAGAATAGCTCAGACAAAGCCTCCTCCAGCAAGAACAAACATACAAGGAAGGGCTTTGTTGCTGAGATATGGAGTGAGACTGAAGAAGAATCTGAAGCCTCATCCAGCTCCAGTGATGATGAGGATGATGCAGATGAAAAAGAATTTTGCATGATGGCTATCAATACCTCACAGCAAAACTCTGATGAAGAATCAGAATCAGATTCAGAAACTCAACCAGATGAAGATCAGGTAATCAACTCTTTTGATTTTAATTCTG
The DNA here is from genome assembly GCA_039513925.1 of Platanthera zijinensis. Classification (NCBI taxonomy): domain Eukaryota; kingdom Viridiplantae; phylum Streptophyta; class Magnoliopsida; order Asparagales; family Orchidaceae; genus Platanthera; species Platanthera zijinensis. The sequence continues at coordinate 205,888,803 of CM077080.1, forward strand.
AGGACTTCAAAGATGAATTTAAGACACTGTGTCTAGATCTATTAAAATCTGAGAAGGAGATAATCTCTCTCAGGAATTAATTATCTGAGCATAGTGTCCTAAACTCAAAGAACCTCAAACTCTCTGAGGAGTTAGAATGCTGTAGGGAGGAGATAGTCTCACTGAAAAGTGAACTATCAAAGGCCAAAAAGTTTGAAGAATCCCTAAATGGGAGAAGTATCAGACTGATGGACATCACAAGCACAGTGAACTCTAGATTTAATAGCACACTGGGCTTGGGTGCCTCATCCAGCCAACCTATAATTTTGACAACTCCAATCAAGTTTGTCTCTGACAAAGGAAAGGAAGTAATAGAGGTACCCAGGAAGAATGCAGATCTGTCAGAGAAAAATTTAGTTCAACAGATGGCGTCGAGCAGAGCTCGACGATCGTCGAACAGAGCTCGACGATCTAACTACAGATCGTCGACCTCAGCTCGACGATATCCAAACTCTGAACTTCAGTATAATCGATCTTCGAACAGATATTGACGATCTGACCCAAGATCGTCGACCTCAGTTCGACGATCGTCGAACAGAAATCAGGACTGTGAACATTCCTTCAATGGCACATCTAGATTCAATCCTAGAAGTTCCACATCCCAAGGCTTTAATCCCTATACTGAATGGATAGTACCTCCTAGGAGATACCATCCTGAAGGTTATAAGGATCAACCTGGGATGTCCTTTATTTCAGAATTCAAGGGATATCAACCTAGGCCCAAGGTTAACTGGGTCAAAAACAAATAAGCTGTTTTTGTGCAGGTGAAGACCTATCCAGCATCAAACCATCAATGGTATCTGGATAGTGGGTGCTCAAAGCACATGACAGGGGACAAGGACAACTTCACTTCCTTCAAAGCCAAGCTTGGACCCAAAGTAATTTTTGGAGACTCAAGCTTTGGAACTACAAAAGAATATGGTGTAGTCCAAATTGGCTCAGTCACATTCAAGAAGGTGGCATATGTTGAAGGACTCAAGCACAACTTGATAAATATCAGTCAACTGTGTGATGAAGGATATCAAGTGACATTCAACAAAGCCATATGCAAGGTCAAGTCAGAGGACAACACAATTGTGTTGACAGGTAACAGAAGAGGTAACATTTACTTGATGGATTTTCATTCACCTGTAGTAGATATTTGCCTGTTCAATTCCATTTCAAAATCTAATGTTTTATGGCATAAGAGACTAGGGCATATTAACCTTAGAACCATTGCTAGGCTATCCAAAGACAACCTTGTTAAAGGACTACCTTCTGGTCCCTACAAGAAGGAAGGACTTTGCAAGGCTTGTCAATTAGGCAAGCAAACTAAAAGTAGTTTTAAATCAATTAATAAAAGTGATTCACCTAGGATTTTGTACCTGTTGCACATGGATCTTTTTGGACCCATATCTGTACAAAGCCTAGGAGGGAAATCCTATACTTTAGTGATTGTAGATGACTTCTCAAGATTCACTTGGGTATTCTTTCTGAGGAAGAAGTCTGATAACTTTAAGTGTTTGACAGATTTTCTCAAATGCATTCAGATTGAGTTCAACACTCACATTGCCCTGATCAGAAGTGATCATGGGACAGAGTTTGATTCTCTTCTCATGCAAAAGTTCTGTCAAAGTGAAGGGATCAGGCACACTTTCTCAGCCCCTAGAACTCCTCAACAAAATGGGGTAGCTGAAAGGAAAAATAGAACACTCATTGAATCTGCAACTACATTATTGGCAGATGCTCACTTACCTCTGTCCTTTTGGGCTGAGGCAGTGAACACCTCCAACTATGTGTTGAATAGAAGCCTGATACACAAACTGAAGGGCAAGACTCCCTATGAATTGCTCAAAGGGAAGAAACCTAAAATAGGCTATTTTAAAGTTTTTGGTTGCACTTGTTTTATTCATAACAATGACAAGAAATATCTAGCAAAATTCCAAGCTAAAGCTGATGAAGGAGTGTTTCTGGGATACTCCATGATCAGCAAGGCCTATAGGGTTTATAATAAATCTTCCTGTAAAATTGAAGAATCCGTTCATATTATTTTTGATGAAGCTAACATGTCCTTCAAGGAGAAGAATGCTTCTACCATAGAACCTTTGCAGGTACATTCTCTAGCTGAAGACTTGAACAAATTGCAAGTTGCTGAAAAGAATGAGAGCAGTGATGATGAAGAAGAAGTTCAACATCTTGAAGAAAATCATCCTGAAGAGCCAGCTGCTGTTCCACTAGAGGAGACAACAACAACACAGGCTGGTGAACAATCAACACTCCCTGTTGACCTATTAACAACAAGAGATCATCCAATCACCCAAGTAATTGGAGAAATTTCAGCTGGTGTGCAAACTAGAAATCAGGTCAACCAGAACCTTATGCACACTTGCTTCCTATCTCAAATTGAGCCTCAATCCATACAAGATGCAGAGCAAGATCCACACTGGATCATTGCAATGCAAGAGGAGTTGCATCAATTTGAAAGGAACAAGGTTTGGGAACTAGTGCCTAAGCCAAAGGATCATCCCATTGTTGGAACAAAATGGGTATTCAGGAACAAGCTGGATGATCAAGGAGTTATAGTCAGAAACAAGGCAAGGCTAGTTGCTCAAGGGTACTCTCAACAAGAAGGAATAGACTATGATCAGACATTTGCACCAGTTGCAAGGTTGGAAGCCATCAGAATATTCCTAGCCTATGCTGCTCACAAAGGTTTCAAAGTGTATCAAATGGATGTAAAGAGTGCATTTCTCAATGGGGACATCAAAGAGGAAGTCTATGTTAGACAACCTCCAGGTTTTATCTCTCTAACTCACCCTGATTATGTTTACAAATTGCATAAAGCATTATATGGTCTCAAGCAAGCTCCTAGAGCATGGTATGAGACCCTAGCATGCTTTCTTCTGGAAAATGATTTTGTTAGGGGGAGAGTAGACCAAACTCTTTTTATTAGAACCCATAAGTCCCATACCCTACTAGTGCAAATTTATGTAGATGACATTATTTTTGGTTCTACTGATTCAAAATTGTGCAAAAAGTTTTCCAAGCTTATGCACTCTAAATTTGAAATGAGTAGCATGGGTGAGCTGACCTTCTTCTTAGGACTGCAAGTCAAGCAACATGCTGAAGGCATATTTATTTCTCAAACCAAGTATGCAAAAGAATTGGTTAAGAAATTTGGTATGTCTGATGCATCATGTATGAAAACACCCATGCCCTCAAATGCTGTAATAGATGCTGATGAACATGGGAAACTTGTTGATCAGACAACATATAGAGCAATAATTGGCTCTTTATTGTACCTCACAGCTAGTAGGCCTGATATAATGTTTGCCACATGTATTTGTGCTAGATTCCAAGTTAGCCCTAGAGAGTCACATTTAATCTTAGTTAAGAGAATTCTTAGGTATGTTAAAAGTTGTCCAAATCTAGGTCTCTGGTATCCAAAAGATTCAGCATTTGATTTAACTGGATTTTCAGATGCTGATTATGCTGGATGCAGAATAGACAGGAAAAGCACCAGTGGAACTTGTCAGTTCCTTGGTGATAAACTTGTCTCTTGGTTTTGTAAGAAACAAACATCTGTGTCAACTTCAACTGCTGAAGCTGAGTATATGGCTGCAGGCAGTTGTTGTTCACAAATATTGTGGATACAGAATCAGCTTCTAGACTATGGTTACAACTTAGAGAAGTCAAAAATTTTCTGTGATAATACTAGTGCTATCTCTATAGCACAAAATCCAGTCCTCCATAGTAGGACAAAACACATAGAAATTAGGCATCACTTTCTAAGAGATAATGTAGAGAAAAATAAAATTGAACTTCAATATATTCCTACTGATTTGCAAAGGGGAGATATTTTCACCAAGCCTTTGGATGAAAAGAAACACACCTTCTTCCTCAATCAGTTAGGCATGTTAGATGGAGGAAGCCTAAATTAAATTACAAGATTCTGTAAAGCTAAAACAGACCAAGACTAGGCAAAAAATTTCCTCTCTTTTTTGTGTCTGTAGAATAAGTTCTGTCTCTGAACTGAGCTCGACGTTTTCCCAGAACACGTCGAACGGAGATCGACGGTTCTTGAGGCGTCGATCTGAGTTCAGCGCCGCCGTTGAATCTAGGCTTTCCCTCTGTCTGCTCCTTGGTCGTCGAGCGGAGCTCGACGCTCTCAATAACGTCGAACGGAGTTCGACGCTATTGGCGTCTCTTCAAATTCCCTCTGTAGCCCAAATCGTCGAGCTGAGTTCGACGCTTCTTCGAACTGAGCTCCACGAGTTTCCTATTTCGCGTCGAACCCTAATATAAATTTTTTTTTCAGCCGTCGTTCTCCTTTTGCGCTTTCATACTCTGCAACTTTCCTTCTTTTCCCTCCAAATTCTCTACGCTTGGTCGTTTTTGGTTTTCTGTTGCAGGTGAATATGGCTGAATCAAGTGCTGCTATTGCTAAGATGAAGTTCGACACAGGCTTTGACAACGACATAAACTCCTTCGATGGAAGCGACCAGTGCTTCAAGGACATCCTAAACTTATTCAGAGAACAACAGCTGACTCCAATAATGACTACAAGGATGAAGATCGCCTCAGAAGAAATTAAAGAGTGGTGTTATACCGCAACAGACGAGACTGAGAATTCTGTTGTCGGCACCATTAAGGGGACTCCGGTCCTTCTATCCCCGGCTCTTTTAACAGAAGTTTTTCAACTCAGTACTGGAGAAGACTCCATTGAACTGTCTGGAGAGGAGTATGACTCCATGCTGAATAGGATGGGTCACAATGCAGTCAACCCTCATAAGCTATTGAAGAAAAATCTGGCTATAGAATTTCAATTCCTGGCTGATGTAGTTGGGAAGGTGCTGCTGGCCAAGCACTCAGCTCATGACACCATATCCAGATATCAGTTCTGCCTGATGGGAGCTTTATTAGATAAGAAACACCTTGACTGGGGCTCCATCTTCTTCACTCTGATTAAGAAGAAGATCAATAAGACTGCAGTTAGTTGTGGGAGAATCTTAGGGGTCTATCTGCACAACAGGTGCCCTGACCTTTTAACCTCCTCTGGCATGTTCATCAATGCATCCAAGAGGCTTTCCTGTGCCCTCTTCAGTAAATGGGACAGGCAGATCATAAACCCCTCCAGGGCTGCTGCACCACTTCATTCAGGCACAAGGACTATTTCAGTCACTCCTCCAGCAGAAGAGCTGCCTGCTTCTTCCCCTCCTCCAGCCATATCCACCCAAGCCGTCACCTCCTCACCACCAGTCACCACCATAATCATCTCATCCCCAATTACCATTTCCTCACCTATGTCATCCCCTCCTCTATCCACCTCAGAGGAATTCCATCCTCTCTTTTCCTATTCAACCTTCACCCTACCATCCTTCTCACCTATAGATGATTCCTTCATGGATGATTCACCCTCTACTCCTCCTGAGCCACCCTCAACCTCCTCCTTTCAACAAATGCTCCATGACATTCTCTCTCAACCCTCCTTCACACCCTCTCTTACTTCCCCTATCTCCACCTCAACCTCCTCTATCTCCATTATTCCATCTTCTGAACCAACCATTCCCTCTCCACCTTCCTCCACATTTTCAGCTTCAGCCACCATCCCTCCATCCACCTTTGCTCCTACCTCTACTCAAGCCCCACTTGAGCATGTAGATCTTCCTAGTTTGGCAGACAGGCTATATGAGTTGCTAGCTCCCAAGCTGGCATCTCTACTGGAGTCTTCCCTGACTCCACTCCTGAAGCAAGTCCAGGAGCTATCTACCAAGCTTGCCTTCCTTTCCTCCTCCCAGGCTATCCCTTCTTCTGGGTGCCTTGATTCACCTCTCTCTGAACCAAGGCAGGGGGAGATGCCTTATGAAGAAGTGGATGTGCCAGCTGCTGATCATATGTCTGCTCCAGCTCTAGCTCTTGGATGTGCTTTTGCACTGAATCTGCAGAGGCTGCTATCTATATTTGATACAGTCCATTTCAGCTGTCTGCCTGCAAATCCTGCTGAAGATTTGTCTAAGGCCATTGTTCCTGTATCTATCTGTGATCCCAGCCATATTTATTCCTACATCAAGTCCTGGAAGGCTGTGGATATCTCTGATGCTGCTACTAAGGCCACTGTGCCTCTTTCTGTTGAAATTGCTACTGCTGACATAGAGATGATTCCAGCAACTGATGCTGATGAAATTGATGTTGAGACTGCTGATGAAGAGCTTGCCTCATACTTAGTAGATCCCACTCATGCTGTTGTTGCTCCTGCTCTAGTGTCTGCTGCTGATTCTGTCTGCTCTGCTGCTGCTCTCTCTCCTCCTACTCCTGCTGTTTCTGCAAAGCTTAAAGCTCAAGAAGAGCTTATCAGAAGAATTGATGATCTGTATGATCAACCTCAAAGCTCTGAGAGTGATCAGTACAGGACTGATTCTGATGATTCTGCTAGCACTATTGCCAAGAAGAGAAAAGCTAGAAGTAAAGCAATGATGTCAGTCCCTCCTACCAAAGCCAAAGACTCCAATGATATTCCATACTACATCCTGCATGACTGCCCCATCTCTGAGCCATGGATGCAATTCTCCAAGAACCAACTGAAAGCCATGAAGAAGAGAAGGAAGCTTGATAAGTATGAAAAAGGCCCTTCTCAATATCAGCCTCCTCCTCCTCCTCCTCCAGATTCTGGATCAGGCTCAGCCTCTCAAGCTCCAGCTTCAAGACAAAGCTCCTCTCAATCCTATCCTAGATATTACCAAAGGGGACAACATCAAAGAGGATATCAACCCAGAAGGGGTAATTTCAGAGGAAATCAAAGAGGACAAAGATCCTATCAAAGGGAAGGACAAGGCCACTCTAACTCTACTTCAGGTCCTTTCCCTTTCAAGCTAAAAGACACAGTTGCTTCAAGGATTTCTCCTGCTTCTGAATCTCTCAACAGATATGAACCTCCTGTTCCATTTGAAGATCCTGAGAACAACCCTGTGTCCTGGACAGCCAGAATGAAAGAATTGGCTGCCCTTGATCAAATAAAAAAGGCCAGAGAACAAGGCAAGGATACTTCAAACATAACTACTTTATCAGAGCAGAGAAAGAAAGAACTAGAAGGATATGCATCAAGGAAATTCTTCAATCCAGAAGACTATATGAAGCTGCACCCTGAGGCTGTTGTTCCAAGGCCCAAATCTCAAACTTCTCTAGGTGCAGAGGATGACAGAAGGTCAAAGAAAGAAAGTCAGAATCCTAATAGAGAAATTTTGTTTAAAAAGGGAACTGAAAGGAAGTGAACTGTGTAAGCTAAACATTTCATCCACCTTTGGATATCTGCTGCTATTTATCTGTGATCTGCTTTGCTGCTATATATCTTCTCTGCAATTTTGTATTAGCTTCTGTATTGTTGTATGCTTTTCATTCCCTATGATTGTCTGTAAATAGTAATCCTAACCCAAATAGGGGGAGATTGTTGGAACACCCTATTACTAATTTGGGTAAGGATCACTATGCTTGTCTTAGGAATCCCAGTTGACCTAGTTGTATAGTTGAGAAGGTCAACATTAGAATGAGTCTAGGGCTTAGAACTTAGGTTTGGAGTTGCCCCCAGGACCATTCCAAGATCAAGGTTGAAGAGCTAAGTCTAAGGCAATTTTCGTCGAGCTCAGGTCGACGAATCGTCGAACTCCGTTCGACGCTCTCTGAGCTCAACTTCAATAAATCGTCGAACTCCGGCCGACGATCTTCGAGCTCAGATCGACTATCTGCTTTTGGCTAGCTTCTGCTTAGTCGTCGAACTCCCCACGACTATCTTCTAGCTCAGTTCAACGATCCCTCCTTCAAGTTATTTCCCAGGTCGCTGAGCTCGGTTCGACGCTCTTCGAGCTCAGATCGACGTTTTCTGTCTGCTTGTCTCATTTCATCTCTGAGCTCAGTTCGACGTTCGTAGAGCTCAGATCGACGTTTTTTTTAGAGAGATCGACGCTTTCGGGAATTCAAATGTTGCTGTTCTTTGGAATGTTTTTGAATATTATCAGCATTTATGTCAGAAGATCTCCCAGCCGTTTGTCTTTATTCTGGAGCAAGTTTCAAGGAATTATTCAGAGAATGTTTGCTGGACTTTCCTCTAGAAGACAAGACTCTTTTTGGAAGACATTTATGACTCCCAACGGCTAATTTGGACAAGGAAACTTCAGAAAATTTCAATTCCTCTCTTCTGTGTTTTTAAGATATACAGAATACACAAGAGAAAACATACATAGATTGACAAGAAAGAAAGTGAACACACAGAATAGAGAATACTGATAGCAGAAGAACAACAGAAGAACTGTGACTTCAAAAATCTTCTTGCTGACTGAAAAGTGTTCACAATCTCATCTCAGAACTCTAGACACCTCATTTTTCAGCTTTCTTGCTGAAACCATCCTTTGCTGGAGATCAAAGTTCTGAAGACCTATCACCCTAGAGCAAAGATTCTTTTCCTGAACCTTTCTACATCTCAGGGGGAGCTTTGACATCATCAATCCACTTGTGCTTCTCTCATTTGATTGAGAACAGAGAAGACACCCTTTACTCTTATTTTTCTTTTCCTACTGTAAAAGGGTTCTTGAACTCCCTTCAAAAGTTATGTCTGGTTCTGAGAGCCTTGTCAAAACTCAGTGGTGGCAAGACACCTTCCTAAAAAATCCAGTTTTGGTTTTTGAGCACCTTATCAAAAGCTCATTGGTGTCAGGACACCTGATCAACTCATTCTGAGTGGATTCCTACCAAGGGTGGTAGAAGAGTGGATGTACCCAGGTTTTTGGGGAACCACTATATTTCCTTGTGTGTTCTGGTTTGTTTGTGTGATTAGTTTGCTGTGTGCTGTGCTCTTTACTTCTTAGTTTTTAACTTCTTACTAGCACTCTACACTATATCATAAATTGAATTTTATATGTGCTGTTTATTTCAACTGTGAAAAACTATTTTAAAATACTCTATTCACCCCCCCCCCCTCTAGAGTTGAGATAGATCTTACCCACACTTTCACTTTTGTTGCCCAAGGTATATTTTATTTTCATTTCATTCTCCTTACAGTCGGTTTTTTTCTATATTTTCTTAGTTTTTTTCTTCCTCATGTCACCTTTTTTTATCCAGTCACTTTTTTTGTGTTGTTTTTACAGTCGGAATGATTCGAAGAAATATATCCAGCCATTTTTGTGTTATTTTTATAGGTTTATTTCTTCTAGGCTGTAGTTTTTATTCTTCCTCATTTCACAGTTTTTACAGTCTGAATTAGTCACCCTTTTATCCAATCACATTTTGTTGCTATTTTTTACAGTCGGAATGATACGCAGTACTATTTTCCAGTCATTTTTGTGTTATTTTTACAGTCCTATTTCTTCTAAGGTGCTATTTATTGTCCATTAACTGTAAAATAACACTTATATAACAGATGACTGCACACTTGTAAAAATAGCACATTTCTTCTAGGGTGATATTTACAGTCCTATTGTCCATTTTTTGTCATTTCTTCTAGGGAGTTTTATTTAAGGTTTCATATGTTGATTATTTTTTGTCTAATTAGATTGTTTGTCCCGTGTATTGTCTCCTACACCCAGTGCCTGGTAGCTCATACCTGAATTGCAGGTGTGCTGTATCCACTTTTATTACAAATGTCCAGCCTCTACTTAGTATCCTATTTGAAGAATCAAGAAATATTCTAAATGAGGCCAGAGTTCTTCCACTATTTAGTATTCCCAAGATTCCCCAAAATATACCACTTCTGTATATTCTTGTTCGCATATATAATCGTCAGAAACAAGCATTCCTTCTAGGCAATTATTACATCTCTCTCACCGTTAATGAGATTGCGATGATTTTGGGGTTACCGAATAGTGATGCTAAATTCTCTTTTGTTAGAAGGTTGTTTGCTCGGTATACTCAAAAAAACCTGAATGAAGAGATGAATGGTTTGGTACATGAAGAGTGGTCCCCCAGTTTGGAAAAAAGACGAGTCGACGTACTAGTTCGGTATTTGTTGGCCGTCTTCTTATTCCCACAAATGGGTTTAAAAATTTCACAATCTGTGATGGAAATCAAAGGAATCGATATGTTTTTGAAGTACAATTGGCTCATGGCCGTCCACAAATACTTACATGCACAGATAGTTGACTTGAATACCAAGAGTGCTCTCCGGGAACCAGGGGAGAACTTAAGTTATTTCGAAGGTTGCTCAGTAGTTCTTCTGGTAAGTGAGGTAGTGGTTTTATTTTACTTAATTATTAAAAGGGCTCTTACCACCCATCTTTGCAGGTGTGGCTCTATGAGCACACAAATCTACAAGTTGTCGTCGACTTCATTGCAAGGCCCTGTATCTGTCAATGGTCTTCAAAGTTAAGTTATAGCTCCAAGGTCTGTTTTAATCTCCCCCGTACTCTGCAGCTACCCGATCAGGTTTGTCCTCTCCTTCATATCTTCCAAATAGATATGTTTGCATGAGTGTATAGTGGTTGTACAATCTTCCAAATTGATATGTTTGCACTAGGTAAGAACCAAATTCGAACATATAACATCGCAAGAGAATGCACTACTCGGGGATGAAGACGAGGATTCAGACTTCGAACCAATTAAAAAAAATTAGAAAAGGTATAATCTTTTCTTGTAACCATTATTTATAATCAATGTATTTTATATGGTTTACCTTGTTTTGCAGGTATGGAAGCGAAAAAAAGTTGTGTGGTTTAATATCAATGAAGGTGAGACAATAGAGGAGGAGAGAGTAAAGATGGGGAGTAGGAGAAGAAAGAGAGAATATTCCTAAGAAGGAATAGGCGAGAGAAAGAGAAGTTATTGAGGGTGGTGGAGGATTTGAGAGGTATGGAGGATCGTGTTATGTCTGTCATACAAAATCTTAGTCAGGAAGTCTGTTCCCTAAGGGACTTGTGTATGTCTTTGTTTAGTCGATCAAGTGATAGACCGCAAATGGCTCCAGCTCAGCCATCCAATCCGTCTCCTGAACCTTCCTCCGTAAATCCCACTCGAATTTCTACACTCGAGGTGACGCTTGTTGAGACCACCCCACCACCCCCGAAGAAGGTTTATAAGCAAAAGGAACGAGTCACCCCCAAAAAAGAAGTCAAATTGAAGTTAGAAGAATCGTACCCCGGTAGGCCTCTAATAACGGCTCGACGGCGTGAAATTATTGAGTTTGTCCTGACATGATTTACAGGAAGGTACATCTCCACTATTTTTTCAGTTAATTATGTGTACTGTCTTTGCACTTGTTCTTTGCACAGTTAGCAATATGTATTGATTTTCAAGTCGTATTTTTTAACAGCCTTTATAGATGGGTTTATGTTCTGATATAGATATGAATTAATTTCTTTATCATAATCACAGTAATCAAACAATCTTCCAAAGTGGAAATGTACATATTACAAGATCGTTACTGGACGACCTGCTGGGTGTTGGTTTGTTATCGGATGTCCATCTAAACACCTATGCACTTGTGCTATCAGCCAGGAGAAAGAGATCGCCAGAAAAATTGAAAAGTTTTTTGTATGTCTCTCCTGATCATGCTGTAAGTAGCTTTACCTTGAATCCAGAGTTCTCATATTTAAGGATATCATTAATATAAAAACCTATGTAGTATTATAAGATGAGCAAGGTAAACAACTGCCAAACAATTGTCAGCCATATCACAAAAGAGAACGTGGAAAAAACAGATTTGATACTAATGCCAGTACACGCCCCAGCTCATTGGTGTCTTCTAGCCTGTGACCTAAAACGATGTGTGTGGGATTTTTATGACTCGATGCTGCGTGGCCGACATCAAGCATCTCTTCCCAGCTTTGTATGTTTGGATTTATCTTCACTGCTTTATTGTTTGCAGTAACTAATTTCCTATTATCTACTTTATTAAATATGTCTTATGCATTAAGCAGATTCATGCATTTCATGATGATTGTAGAGCGGCCTTGTCGTCCCAAATAATGGACTGGAAGATCGTACCAGTTAATGGAATCCCTAAGCAGAGCAACGGGTATGACTACGGAGTGTTCGTGCTTAAATACATGGAGACCGTGATCTCACCAACGGAGATTTCATGGGCAATAAAAAAGGGTTGGCAATCATATATGCCGCATTTTCGAGCAGAGATAACCGCTGATATACAACATATATTCCATGACTTGGTGTTGAAAAACATTGACAATTTGAAAACATAAAACATTATCGTGTTGTAATATTATTTCACTCATTGACATTGTGTGACATTAAAATTTTTGTCGCTTGCAGTAGTTTTGTTTGAACTTTTGATGCTTCACTTGAATTGCAAAAAAATCCATTAACAATTAAACAAAGTTCTCAATATGGCTTGAATACATCGGGCACGCTGGAGAAGTTAAACGACAAATTAACAAAATAGTCGTCGTTTGAATCAGTGCATGTGGGTGTGGGCTGTGGGGCAGCTTGCTCCTCTTGCGCTGTGCTGGAAAATAATTCAAACTCTTTAATGTTTGGTGCGTCATCTTGAACATTCTTTTTAGCTTTGTCCTCTGCTTTTTTCTCTGACAAACAATGAAGTACAAAACATATTTACTTTGAATTATATTAAGACATGTACATCTTCTATCAAACAAAAAAACAAATTACTTGTTTTGGGTTGCCTTTTTCTCTGCTCCCAATGGTCTTTAATGCGTGAATTTGAAGCACCCTTTGGTCTCTTTTTTGGCGGATCGTTTACCTCCGCATTACGTTCATCATTATCATAAATACATCCTTTTTTCTGGTGCTCGTCCTTGTCCACCAGCTCATCTACTTCTTTGGACAATGAATTCATTTTGCTTATAACATGCTCTTTAGCTTGCTTGTAATTTTCAACTCGTCGTAGGAGATCATAGCTGAATCGCATTACATGGTTTCTAAATAAAAGGTTGGACTGAGACTCAGCCATGGAAGGTGTGTCTGCAAGGTAAATTCCTTTTTTGGCCTTCAGAGTAAATCTTTTTAGCACATAACAACTAGGTATTTGTTTTAGACTTCTTAAGTTAAAAATCCTTAAGATATGCCGGCATAAAATACCTTTAGTCTCGAACCCACGACACGAGCATTGTGCTTCATTGGTGACAGAGTTAAATGTTACAAACCATCTTTTATCAACATCCACTACATTGTTCTGCATGGAAATGTACAGTACGTTTCGGTCATCATATCTATTTTCATCGACCACATCTACTCCTACTACCCTATCCATGAAGTTTTTTTTCGAATATTGCAAACATTTTTCGAGTGTATTGCTTAGAAATATTCTTCAGTAGGGTAGACAAGTTATATCGTAAACTAATAGCGTCGTGCTTGCACTTGAAATCCTCATCGTGCTCATTGCGCCGCCATGATGAGACAAGTTTCTCCATTCCGTAAAAACACTCAACAAGTGAACTTGTGTCCTTCGAAGATCCATGCAAACAATTATTGGCTGACTCACTTCTTTGAGTGGATAAAATTCATAAATTCAATACATCTTTGTTAAATGCAGTAGATCACCTCCTCCTAATACTATGAATATCGCTCAGTCATTTGTTCTCTTGTAAGCTTTCTCTCATTAGCATTTCGTGTCAATACCTATTGAACTCCTCTTCACCATCACACTTGCTCATGCAATTATAAAAATATCCTCGTACACTTCTGCCATGATTGAAGCTAGAGACTTTTGAGGGTGCCTTCTTGCATATGTGCCACTGACATAGTCGATGACGGCTAGACGTAAACACTCGTTCAATAGCGACAGCCATTGCTTGATCTTGGTCCGTAAAGATTGTAATTGGTTGTTTGCCACCAACGCTATTCAGAAATGCCTCGAACAACCAACAAAATGATTCGATAGTCTCATCAGCGATAAACGCACCACCAACAAACACATTCTGTCAGTGATGGTTAACCGCAATGAATGGTGCGCATGCAAGATTGTACTTGTTAAGCCTATAAGTGGTGTCAAAAATAAGCACATCCCCGAAACAGTCATAGTCTATCTTGTTGTGTCCATCCATCCAAAAGAAACCTATCAGCCTATTAAATTCATCTATCCGGACTTCGTAGGAGAACATGTTATCCGCCAACTGTTTTTTTGTAGTATAGTTACCAAGCTAGAAGTGTCACCGCTTTCTATCAAAGCTTTTTGTTTCCTCTGAACGTAATTGAAGGCATCCGTTTTGGAGAATCCGATGTTTTCAGGCCCACCAGCTTCTGTAGATAGAAAGTTATATGAATCCACTGCTCTAATGCCCGCTGAAGTCATATTTTTCATAAGGTTGCCTTGCATTTCAGAAATATTGCGGCGAGACCTCAACAAATGCATCTCTTTTTCGGTTGCCAAAGGATGATTATGCTCCTCAACAAATTTCATGACTGTCCAATTTTTCCCCTCCTTATCAGCTTGGAATGTAATGCAAGCCAGGCATCTTGTGTGGGTATCCGACTTGCGGTACTTTATGGGTGATTTCTTGGTATCCTTGAGCCCAGCTTTTGCGTAGGAAAAATCTCGTTGTTTAACTATCATTGTATGCGTCCAACAAGTTAAATGTTGTTTACGCACGCTGAATCATTTTTTATGGGCATAATCACAATATATTTTGTAGGCCTCTTCATCTGAGTGGACGATGGGAAAGACAAAAGGGTCTATCTTTACCTGCGACTAATAAAAAAAATGTTAAAAATCCAGTCTGAAAATTAGTTTATTTATAAAGGTTGCATAAAATCCAGTCTGAAAAAAAAGACCACATACACAGTTCAATAAAGCAACCCATAAAATTCACCCAGAAAAGTACTTAATTAGTGCACATAAAAATTCAGTCTTAATATAACACATGATGTACAACCTAAAAAACCTGATCTCTGTCAAAAAAAGAAAAAATACAGAATCCACAAACAACATACTGTTTCTTCATTGACATGGGGGTTTGAAGTTGTCATTTTGAAGAGCTTAAAGGAAACCTGCATTTAGTAAAAAAAACTAAATCGAAATGAAAAAGGCTTGCATACACACCTTCATGGAATGAGGTCAGGTAAAGGAAGAACACCAAGACACGGGGAGGAAAAACAGATACGCACCTATCTGCAAGTTGATAAGGTGGTCGGGGAGGGAAGGACAGACCAGCACAGTACAAGCTTCTTGTAGTTCTAAAACCCTAAACAGGGAGGGGGCGATCGACGGAAGGGAGGGAAGGTGGCGACCAACACAGCACAAGCTTCTTGTAGTTCCTTCTGCTTGTCTTCGGCGGAAGATGTCTGCAAAGCCATCGGAATGGAGGGAAAGGAAAAACGGGGGAGAGAGAAAAAAAAATGTGGTGGGCCCGGCTATTTAAAAACGCAGGAATTTTCCCTGCGTTTAACGCAGGAATTTTCCCTGCATTTAACGCAGGGAAAATTTTTCCGTGTTTTCATGTTTGTATTGATCTTTGTGTCAATCTTTATATGAGTACTTATTTCTTCTTTTGTTTTTGTTGGCGCTAATCCCTTGCAGGATCTAGTGATCTCGCAGATATTGTTTGGCCAAGCCAGAATAGGGAGTTTAATCTTAGCTCAAATTTAGATGTTTTATTGCCACAGAATGCCCCATTCTTGGGCATTGCGTAACGAATTTCTATCCCACCTTATATTTTAAATTCTTATTTGCATTGAGGGCAATGCATCATTTAATTCCAGGGAAATATTAGCGTAATTCAACTTCCAACATGTACACTCATTTTGCATTCCATTTGGCGCTTTTTAAAAAAAATTATGTTCTAATTTTAATTATTTGAGGCGAGCAGCATGTTTTTCATTTCTACACCCCATGCAATTAGCAGATGAACAATTTGTTTTCGTGTTTTCTTACTCTTTTTCATAGGTGTTAGATTAATTTAAATTTCTTTTAGAATGTGATTAAGGGAGTGAGTAGAGTGACTCAAGAAGTGTTTTTAGTTTTTTGAACGTGTGTACATAGGATTTATAAATTTATTTATGTAGTATACTTCTTTTTATGCTTCATAATTTACACTTTTCAACATTGTATCTATGCTTTATATCCACTTCTATTTAGAATGTGGTTTTGCCTGTTGATTAGTGTAGAGATGCGTGTAGCAATTCATTAGTTGGGTATTATCTAACTTTGATGAATGGGTATCCTTTTTTATGTCTAGATCTTTCACCTAGCGACTCTTAAAGCATATGCTTAGGTTAGTTTATTTATGTGAATATGACTTTGAACATTCATTGGATCGTGAGAATTTGCTTCAGTGCCTACACTTACTACCATTGCATACACTTTTGAGCATTACAACCATCCTTTTGTTTCACACCGCACCATATAACCACAAAAGCCTAAAATATAAACCTAATCTCACGTTTGATTAAATATTTAGGTGGTGTTTGGTTCGGCTGTTAGGCTGCGGTGCGATTGGAACGCACCGTGATTTTGATAATAAACAGTGTTTGGATTAACTTTTTTCGTAAACCACATTTCTTTTAAAATGCTGCTTATAGTTCTAACTCCAGCCTCAAAAAAATCTGCTTTTCACCGTCGCGGAAGATGCCAGCAGCCCGTCACTATTCATCCTCCCTCTTTCACTCGAACCAGCAACCCGTCACTCGCTCCCTCTCTCTCTAGCTCTCTCTCCATGGCCGACAGATCCAAGCACCGAGCTCCTCCCTCCTCCCTCCTCCAAAGCTCCAAAGGCGAAGTTCTCCTCCTCCTTGTCCGGCGACCTCCACCTCCTTCTCTGACAAGGTATGGATCCAGAGAGAGCTAGAGAGAGAGAGAGGTTACTGGCGTAAATTGATTGTGCAGTATTTTTTAGAGAATTTTTAGCTCTTCACCGCCGCGGAAGAATTTTTAGCCCTTGTGAAGCTGTTTTTTCATCCCTTGCTTCGAAAAAGATTCCTCGCAGCAAGAGCTCTTCTTTGTGATTCTCGTTTACAGATTTTTCCAGTTATTTCCAGATTTATTTCAATCTTTTTTCAAAAAAAAATTCAATTGTGTAGTTATATGTGTTTTTATGTGCTTATCCATGATATTAATATTATGAAAAAAATATTTCCAAACAACTTTTCCAAAACTAAATTTTACATATTTCATTTCATCCAAACAGTTTTTTAACAAAACTCCATTTTCCAGAAACAATAGTTTTTCTGTCAACAGCTTTCCATCAGCAACAACTCAACCAATCAGAGCCTTAATTCAAAATTTTATTTGTTTACATGTGATTGAAAAGTTAAAATGTTGTGATGTGAGGAGTGTTATTGCTTATTATATGGGTGTTTAAAAGAAATATTGAAAAAGAGAAAAGAAGAAAAATTGAAATTTAAAAAAAGAATAGAAATATTCGAATAGAAAAGGAGAGTTTGTGTTTGGTTAATGAGTTTGACCTCATATGCAAAAGTTCAAGCCTGGCGGTGTCACTTTTCATTTCTTTTTGTGGATAGATCAACTTTGATGCTCTCTCATATTGGTTTAAGTGTGACTCAAGCCCTCATATTTATTTTTGACACACCTTACCTTAAACCCAAGCTTAAAATTTTCATCCCAATTCCAAATCCTTTCCATTTAAAGGATTAGATTTTTTTCAATGTAGTGGAAATAATATGATTGGGAAAGCCTATGACCATCGACATCAATGGATTTATTTGGCGATTATGTTGAGTGGTCTTAGGAGGATAATGCTAAGCTCAGTGGCTGCGCTACTTCCTTTTTGTGATATATCTAGGATGAGCTATTTTTCTTTTCTATGAGTGGATATAACTTTTGATATTTTGTTTTGAAAAGTGTAGATATTAAATATACATAGAAGTTCTTTCTAGTTTTCTCGCATTGCACCTCGAAAATAAAACTTCTCTATCCACTCCCTATTTTACTTTCCAATTGAACATTTATTTTGTCTAGGAAATCGTTCAAGTCTGGGGTATTGGGTGAGCAATTTCCATATGCTGATTTTGACACCTTTAAGCATTGTTTTCACATTATATTCGCTCAATCTTATTAGATTTTCATATCATATCAGATTAAATCCCCAAAGTAGTCAAGGGAGCATTTTCTAGCTAGTTCGGGTGTGATTTTAGCATTTCATGCATGAGGGAGATCACCTCTGTCTCTCTCATTCAAATTTTATTATCTTATTGGCTTTATTATTCTTGTTTACATCTGCCATGATTGTATGTATGGGTTCCGGGAGGTTTGAAGTTGATTTTGAGGAACAAATATAATTGTTCGTTCGTTTTGAAATCAGTCGGCCATGCATTTGTTCACGTACAGGCAAATGTCGTTCTATCTACACATCTCACAATCAGGTGTTATTTGCTCTCACACAAGCACCTATTCTTCGTGCACGATTATGCATGTGCTATTTGGATCATCCCAAGAACCTCCCCCCTCCTAAATGTGCCTCCTCGTGTGTTATTACGCACAATCGTGCACTTTCCTTCGCTCATGATCTTCGCCTAATTTAGGGCGCGATCATTTTCCCGCACAAGTTTCTACTCCTTCACGCATGATCAAACACACAAACATGTGCTTTGAATGTCCACGATCATGCGTAAGTTATTTGGTAGACAGCCAATAAATATCCTCTTCTACGATTTATTCCAAACGACTGCTTTGGGAGCACCGTTTCCTCCCATATTTTGTTGCAGAACTTCAAGGCTTCACCTTAGGTCATCTCATACCTCCCTATGATTTTGCAAAGTGCTACATGACATTGACAAGGATCCATTAGAGATCCAAGAAGGAGCACTTGGTATTGAGACGGACAAACCTAGTTGAAGACACGACTAGGAGGAAGTGAAAACTCTCTTCTGTATCATGGAAGTAGCCCATGAGGAGTAGGAAGAGCTGCTAGACAAAGCAAGACTCCCCTTTGAATCTGAGGAAGAGTCTCTTGTTCTCTCTGTACCAAGAAGTGGTAATATGAATGTCCTCTCCTCTGCTACCAACCTGAGCCCTCTCCTCCCTTCCAACACCAAAACTGACCAACCTTTTCTCCTTCCAAAAATTGGACACCCTCTCCCTCAAACAAAACCAAGTAGCCCTTCCTCTTTCTCCCTCCAAAAACTGGCCACCTTTCCTCTCTCCTCCCACAATAATTTTGGCTTTCAAGGTTTCTCCCTCTCCTAAGGTTTCTTGCAAAGTACAATGGCTCACGTCTTCATCGTCCGGTGCGGATCCGTGGAATTGCGTGGAAATAGAATCAACCACCATCATGAGTGCTTCCTCCACTCATTATTGTGGACGGACTTCTTGGGATTTGGGTAACGATTTACTAAACCATCTCTTGTGTGTTTCTTCTATATTGTTGTGAGATTTTGGTGGAATTGAAGGCTAGTAATTAGTCTTGATTTATATTGAAATTAGTGCTTAATTAAATCTGAATTTTCAAGCGTGTTTTCTTCCAAATATTTTTGTATAATTTGGATCGGGTAGATCACGTGAACGCTTGTAGAAATCGGATTCATTATCCTTGATTTCCCCTAGAGTTCAAGTGAGTTGGTCTACCTCGTTTTAAATTAATTTGGGATCGATTTTGGACTTCTTTTAAATCGCTATTTTAGCCTGGATCCTCTCGTGTTTGTTTTGTGAACGCTTGCGGGTAAATTTAATTTGAATTGCTAATTGACCAGATCGGGTAAGTCCTATTCGCTTGATCGAACATTGGCACATAGCCTTTTGTTTAATCACTAAAAGGGGTAGCGACCCTTTGTTTTTGTGTGTGGTTAAATTGGTTAAATCATTGGTAGAATTTTAGAGAGATCCCGCACGCTAAGAATCTATGTTTTAATTGTTAAACCCAAGATCACATAGTTTAATTCGTCAGAACCATTGGCCTGCATCAATTATATATATATAAATGAAAGTTCTTTGTTGGGGCAACTATTGTCTACAAACATCAACATAAAAGAAACCATCAAGTATGTTTTCCCGTTCTTTTCTGAATTTGTGTGGCAAAATATGCTTTTAGCTTCGGATAATATCTTGGCGGAGCTGGAGGAGAATTTGGATCATCAAATTTGTGTTTCCTGAAATGAAGTCTTTGTTTAGCACATGCTACCTCATACTTGTGCCATTCATCCGTGCTATAATAATCCCATATGTTATCATTTGCTAAGTACACTATCTTGAAGGTGTCCCAAATGATACTCTTAGAAATTGGACTCCATACCTCAGCCATTTCTCTATTCGGATCAGACCTAACAGCAGACGGGCCTTCACCATATCATCTTATTCTCTGAGTTGGTGGAGGTATTTCTTCAACTATCTGAACACTTGGATGGGAAGCAGCAGCAACATATTCTAGTTCAAACTAAGAGAAGTCTTGAGTGTTAGCCCAGTACTGAGAATAATCCTGAGCAGGATTAACAGGAACATCCACTGGAGCAGACACCACAGGTACTGGAATCCATGCATCACCATGACTTGCCCTACCAAACATTTCACCATGAAGCCAGCTGAAATTTACATAACTGTAGTCATTGAATCCCTTGAAGGTTTCTACCATGACGGCTTCAAGGGCTGTCACCTTAGCTTTCAATTCATCCTCCCCCTTTCTGACTTCGTCAAGTACCTTGGCTGTTATGGCATTTGTATAGTAGACCATTTGGTCATCAAAATATTTCATTCCTTCATTCTGGGCATTAATTATTATTTTGGCATTTGCATCAATGTTTTGAAGAACATTTAAATTACTTTTTAGCCCTACCATGGTATGAACAATTGCTTGACCTCGTTGCATGAACCAGGAGTCCAGCCTTCCATCCAGCTTGTCAAAACACACCTTGATCTTTATAAGGTCGTTATCTATATCTTTCTCTTTCTCCTTGACTTTCTTTAGCACTTTCTTCAAAGAACGATAAAAAATTATCTATTGCTTGGCCATCAGAGCTTCTATTTATTTCAGAGTAGAGATATATGCACTGGTACTGGGTATGTCTGCAGCTGGAACACTGGGAGGGGAAGGGAGATCTTCATTTTCCTCTGAGTCACAAGAAGACTCTTCTATGGGATAAATGTGAGCTTTAGAAATCAACCCTGTAGTTGCAGCCTCTAGGATAGGAGGATGCACCTCTACATCTCCTTCCTCATCAAAAAGATCAACCACCTCTACCTCCTCTATTGGAGGTCCACCTGGAATGGCAGCCATTCTCCATTGCAGGTTTCTAACAAACCTATCAAGTCGAGTCTACATCGAGACCAAGGAGTGAGACTGCTCCCCCTCAGTCCTTACAGGAAGAACATTGGGGATATTTGCAGCAGATTCTCTAAGGTAGGAAGCGCAGTAGAGTCATGTACATTATTAGTAGCTGGAAGATCCTCAATAGCATCCACATCATAGCCAGAAACATTGAGGTCAAAGGTAGCATTATCAACTACCTCAAGATAAGCAACACCCATCTCATCAGCAGCAATCTCATCATCATTATTTTTTGTAACTATCTCCGCAAAAGCAGCCTTAGCAATATCAGTAATCTCTGTATGAAGATCATCGGTCTCTGTAGCTGGATCCTATACCACTATATCTGTAGACTGAACCACTGTCTATGGAGCATCTGGAACTGTAGAAGGAACAACAACCAAGGGCACTATCTCAGTGGCCACTTGTGTCGCAGCAGGCTCCTCCTCAATTCCTGCACACAATATCTCAGGAATCTCACTGGGGTTAGGAGAAGAAATAATCTTTTCATCAGGAACTACCTCCTCCTCGTAGCACTCTGGCTCCACCTAGCCTCTGGATCCTCCTATCCCACCTAGAGAAGATTTACGAGTCTATTTTCTTCAAGTGGTGGATAGGTACACCTTTGTTCATATCAAAGGTGTCACGGTCAAGCTGATTCAGATACAAACTCATAATCCTTCCAAAGTTAGGAGCGCGAAGACTATCTTTGATCTTTGTAAATGGCACACCACCCCAATCAATTGTCTTTCGGCCGACGATGGCCACAAGAATCTTGAGCATTTTAGAGGAGATGTAATCGTGGGATCTAGTCTTGCATAGAAGAACCTTTTTAATAATGTTTGATAGTAGCTTTCCTTCCTCATTCATTCCTTTGCGCTTAATCGCCTTGGTACCTCTGGGAAAACCACATAATAACTGAGCCCTTAAGAAATCCTCTTCTTCAAGTTGATCAACCTTATTACATTCTGGAAGATGCAAGTATCTTGTAAGGAGGGATGCTATCACATTAACTCTGATCTGACGAACCTTGCTCTTGATCACTGTGTCTTCATGACGAAGCTTTACATTGGATAAGAATTCAAGAACACCTTTATCAGACACTTTTCACGGATATTTAAGGATGAAGAACAGGCTGGCAGATTCCAACATAAGTATTACATTTCTGAATTCATCTGATGCTGAAGCAAACCCAGTTCGAACCAGTTCTCCACCACTAAGCAATCCACTGGTGCTTCGAGGAGCCATGGAAGACAAAAAGTGGAGAACCTAGACAATCGACTGGGGAGGACTACTGTGGTTGCCAAGAATGAATCGAGATGCAAAGTAAAATCTCTAGAAGACTGGAATAGCTATTGTTACTATCAAAACTTGCTTGAATGGATATCAGAGACTAACCGACGAGGAATACAAAGTTCTGTCGCGGGATTCGAATCATCGGGAGGAATAAATTGGCGGAATCCGAAGAGCTCGTTCGACGGAATGAGTAAGGTTTGCTCGAGAACTTTAACACACACACACACATATATATATATATATATAAAGTTTAAGATGGGGAAAACGACACGTACCTGAAAACCGACGGCTCTTCATATCCAATATAAAAGAAAATTTGACCCAAGTCCAATTCATTGTGATTCACCGAAAGCTGAGTAGAATTTATCAAGTTTCGTCGTGGACACTAGCAGTATTTCGATGAATCGTCGATTTTCAATGAGTAATATCCGATAAATTTTTCTTGGAAAATTTTCTCTGCTTAGTGATGTACTTCCCAAGAGAATTCATTTCTCCTTAGCCATCTTCAATAGTATTTGTTTAGCATGCCCAGTTCCATTTTGAAAAATGAGAACTTGGCCTCATCTAGTGGCTTCGTGAATATATCTGTGACCTACTTATTTGTAGGGACATAACTGAGAGTTATGTCCTTGTTCTCTACATGCTCTTGGATAAAGTGATATCTGACTTTGACGTGCTTTGTCTAGCTGTGAGAGACTGGATTATTTGCAGTCACTATTGCACTGGAGGAGTCGCAAAACATCGGTATCTTCTTTTATTTCAATTTGAAATCCTCAAGAAGATTATTGATTGATAGTGCGTAATAACTACCAGTAGAGATGTACTCTGACTCGATAGTGGAAGTCGCCACACAATTTTGCTTCTTGCTGCTCTATAAGATGATCCTTCTTCCAAGGAATTGGCATGTCCCGAAAGTGCTTTTCCTATCATCCCTGCTTTCTACAAAATCTACATCTAAAAAACCAATTAGTTGGACATCATTACTTCTTGAGTAGCAAAAACCAAGACTTGGAGTACCCTTAAGGTATCTCAAGATCCTCTTTGTAATGATGTAATGAGATTCCTTAGAGTTCACCTGATATCTAGTGCACATACATGTTGAAAACATTATGTCCGGTCTACTGGCCGTAAGGTAGAGCAAGGACCCAATTATGCTTCTGTACTTGGTTTCATCAAAAGGTTTCCCTTTCTCATCATTGTCCAGAGACATAGTTGAACCCATTGGAGTCCTCATCGAGGTTGTGTTATCCATTCCGAATTTCTTAAGTAACTCTTTGGTGAACTTCGTTTGAGAGATGAAAATTTCATCATAAAATTGTTTCACATTAAGTCCTAAGAAATATTTTCGCTCTCCCATGTTGCTCATTTCAAACTTCCCTTGCATGAGTTTAGAAAACTTCTTGTAAAGTTTGTCTTCCGTACAACCAAAAATAATGTCGTCTACATATATTTGCACTAGCAAAATCTTGCATTTTACTTTCCTAAGAAATAATGTCGTATCTATCTTTCCTGTTGTTAACTTGTTCTCAAGAAGAAAGCTAGACAACGTCTTATACCAAGCTGGGAGAGCTTGTTTTAAGTCATATAGAGCTTTATTAAGAGAGTAAACATAATCAGGGAAAGTTGAGTTCACAAAACCAGGGGGTTGTGCAATATATACTTCCTCTTTTAGGTCTCCGATAAGGAATGCTGACTTCACATCCATCTGATAGACTTTGAAGCCTTTGTGAGCAGTATACACCAGAAGCAACCTTATCGCTTCGAGTCGGGCCACCGGAGCAAAAGTCTGATCAAAGTCGATCCCTTCTTCTTGTTTGTACCCTTGAGCTACAAGCCTGGCTTTGTTCTTTATAATCACTCTATTTTCATCCAGCTTGTTTTTGAATACCCATTTGGTACCGATCACATTCTATCCTTTGGGCCTTGGCACCAACTCCAAAACTTTGTATCTTTCAAACTGATTGAGCTCCTCTTGTATGACCATTATCCAAGAAGCATCCTTATTTGCTTCTTAAAACTTCTTTGGCTCAACCTGAGACAAAAAACTAAGATTTAGAACTTCGTTAGCAGTACCACTTCGGGTTCTAACACCAATGCCTGACTATCTAATGATTAGATCAACTAGGTGATCTCTTAGGAATCTAAATGCTAGATTTCTTACTCTCCCACCAGCAGGTTTTGCCACGTCTATTGCATCTCCTGCAAGTTGAGGAAGTTATTCATCTAGTCATTCTTCATCCACCACACTTGGATCGACAACCTTGACTGAGCTTGGAGCATCTTCCTTGACTGCTTCTTCCATGCTTAGTTCCTTTAACCCGGTACATGCATCTACACTAACAACACTATACGAGCTACTATAAAGCATGATTTTCTCATTAAACACAACATTTATAGATTCTTCTACTAACAGGGTTTTCTTGTTAAAGATTCTATTTGTCTTACTATGGCTACTATACCCTACACAAATACCTTCAAAACATTGTTCACTAAACTTCGTGCGATAATACTTGTTGTTGTAAAGTACGGAGTATTTACTACCAAAGATCCTAAAGTAGGACACCGTCAGTTTTCTTCCCTTCAACAGTTCATAAGGAGTTTTACGATGGCTTTTGTTGATTAAAGCTTGGTTTTGCACGTGACAAACTGTGTTGACTGCTTCAGTCCAGAAGTACTCAGGTAGTGAAGCATCATTCAACATAGTTGTACATGCTTCAATGAGTGTTTTATTTCTTCTCCCAGCAATGCCATTTTGTTGCAGAGTATGCGGAGAGGAAAACTCATGAAAGATATCTTAACTTCCACAAAATTTTTTCATGGCACCAGACTCAAATTCTGTTCCTTGATCACTTCTGATTTTGGCCCTAGAGCATTTTAATTAATTCTGAATTTGCCTAACAAAATTAGTGAAAGCCTCAAAGGTGTCTGACTTGTGTTTCAGAAAGAACACCCAAGTAAAATGAGAGTAATCATAAACAAGTCCATATAAAGTAAGTACAAACTTCTAGAGGAATCTTTTTCAGAAATACTCTTAAAGGTAGCCCTTGTCTGCTTACCCATTTGGCATGCATGACAGACTCTCTTTAAGACACTTAATGCTGAGAGCATCAAGCACTAAGTTGTGTAAAAATAACATATTTATAGTTTTGAAGTTAATATGTACTAATCTCTTGTTTCATTGGTCACAAGGAGACACTATCTTTTGCTAAAAAACGCACTAGTGTAGAATTGTCTAAGCATAAAATATTTCTACTCCAAGTGTCTGTTAAGATTATCTCCAAATTAGCAAACGATTTTATCAGACACTTATCCTTGTAGAACTCAATGATATAGCCTTTGTCACATAATTGACTTATGCTTATCAGATTATGTTGTAATCCTTCAACATAAGCTACGCCTGTGAAAGAGACTATGTTGTTGAAAATCATACCTTACCTTTAGTAATTCCCTTGTCAGACCCTCCAAAGATAACTTTTGGTTCGTCTTCAACTAGGGAAAATTATAGTAGTAGGCTTCTAGTCTCGGTCATATACCGAGAGCATCCACTGTCCAAATACTAGATTGGAATTTTGTTAGCCTTTGGACATACCTGCAATCATAAATCATTTTGCCTTAGGAACCCAAACAGATTTGGTTCATTGGTTCCTTGCTAGTCTAACACCACTTGGAACATTAACGTTGCGAGTGGTCGGTCTCACACTGTTAAATTATGGGATTTCAAGCTTTACTGGATGAAACATCAATCTACAGCAAAGTGACCAATCTTGCCGCAACACCAACAGTCAAACCTATTGTACCTTCTCTTGAATTCCTAGTTTATCTTTTGAAAGGGAGGTCTAGCAGGGGCCTATGACTTGGAAGTGGAAACCTCATAATTATAGCATACATAAGACTTCACTATTTCATTAGCCTTGGGAACAACAGTGTTGGCTTTTGGAGCCTTCTTGCCACTTGGTCCATGAACGTAAGGACCATAGTTTTTGAGAGTAATTTCCTCATAAGGTGCTTTGAAAACACTAGCACCAAAGTCTCGTGGACAGGTCCATCCTTGGTAGTTCTTTTTTGGCTCCATGTAAGAAGGCCTAACAAGGTGACCATAAGACGTCTCAAGTTCGTATTGATTTGTTGGGAAGATTACCTTCTTAAACGAGGGTTGACCTTGAGGTGCCTTCCCTTTGCCTTTGGTACTATCTTTCTTAGCAGCCTTACCTTTTCTAGCTATGTGACCACGACCACTAACCTTCTTAGGAGCAGAAAACTCATCAATGAGGGGAAGAATAGTCTTTGGCTTCAAGTAGCTTTCAACCATCTTCCTTTTCTCCAAGAGCTTTTCTTCTAGCTCATCTATGTATTTCTCCTTCTGACTTAATAGTTCAGCGGAGCATTTCAATTCCTCTCGCAAGGAGTGAACTTCATTTTTGAGAGGAGTTAATTCAGTAATTTCCTCCCTCGGGCTTGATTCCACTGCCTTGAGGGAAGTAAACTATTTTAATTGCAAAGCTTTTAAGAGTTCTTGATGTTGAGTCATCAAGTCAGCTTCATCTTCCGTGGGAGAGTAGTCTTCATGACCTTTAGTGGAAGTTTCTGACTCAGACAGCATAGTGTGAGAGTTTACCTTCCCATGAAATTTGGAGTCGCCTACTTCCTCATCTGATTGAGCCATAAGCCCGAAGTAGGCTTCTTCAATCTCAGAGCTGGACTCAATTGAGTCAATATCACTAAGAGTCTTTGACTTCTTAGCAATAAAGCTCTTCTCTTCCTTCCTCTTAACTTTGAAGGATCTCTTCTCTTCCTTCTTGGATCATTTCTTATTTTTGTAAGGACACTCCGCAATTATGTTTCCTGGCTTACTATAACAATAACCAACAATGTTAGAGGAAGATTGTTTGTTCGGTTTAGATTTATACCTGTCCTCTCGGTTATTGCTTTTCTTAGACCGATCACCTTCACGATGAGGTCTTCTAAAGTCCGACGAGGAGGACTAATTTTTCATTTGCCTCCTCTTGCTGAGCAATCTCTTGAATTGCTTGGAGATTAGTGAGAACTCTCCATCAGATAATTCAGAGCCTGACGTGCTTGGCTCAGAGTCTTCTGGGGTATTTAGAGCTTGTGTCCTTACTAGTGACACAACTTTAGACTTTCTAGTCCCTTCAGCTTTCAGAGCTACTGACTTCCCTTTGCATGAAGTCTTGCTGCTTTGCTCCTCTTTCTTTCTGGTATTCATCTGAAGTTCATAGGAGAACAGCTTTCCAAAAAGATTATGGGGGTCAATCTCTGGCAGCTTCCCAAACTCCCTAATGGCTACCACCTTAGTATCCCAGTATTTTGTTAGGGATTTAAGGAATTTATCATTGAGCTGACCATTAGTGAATGTACGGCCATAGTTTTTGAGGTCGTTGACGATCTTAAAGAATTTCTCAAAATTATCTACAATTGTATCATTTAAGCCTTGTTTGAATGCCTAATATTCTTGATTGAGTAGAGATCTATGATCATCTCTAAGTTCTTCAGTTCCTTCTATGAGAACTACAAGACAATCCCACATCTCTTTGACAGATTTACAGTGGAATAAATTTTGAAGCATTGAATCATCCACTGCACTGGCTATAATGTTCTTTGCCTTCTTATCCAAAGAGACCAAGGCAATTTCATCCTTAGTCAGATCCATCATCTTCTTAGAGATAATGACAGTCTGATTCAGAGCAGACGACTGTGTAGGAATATGAGGTCCTTCAACATTCTAAAATAACCTCGGATATGCTGCTTCTATGAAGAATCTGACTCTTTCTTTCCACATAGGAAAGTTCTCTTTTGTGCACACATGAAACTTCATCGAAGACATATCCTTACTTCTGTCCATAGCAACGGAGCAGAATCTCTTGACACTAGATAAGAGATCTTATTCAAGGTGTTAACCTTATACTGAACAACACCCCTTTGATACCAATTGAAAGTATTTAGTGTCAACCCAAATCACCTAGAGGGGTGAATAGGTGAGTTCTGCGTCTTTTTTCGGAATAAAAATAACTGAAAAATTAAGCACACAGAACACAGAAATTTATAGTGGTTCCCCAAGTTGGGTATGTCCACTGTCTCGCCTCACCTATCTACCATGAATGGCTAGATTCAGCTACTTCACCTTTATCTCAAATTGCAATGAATCTTACTCCTCAGAGCCTCAACTCCTATAACTCGGAGACAATGCACCTACCACTCAGACAATAAACTCTCCTACAACTCGATCCAAATACAGATTTATCACTCGATCCAAACAAAGATCTATAACTTGGAGGTAAAAACCTCCTACAAAAGTAAAAAAGGATTTACACAATAAAGATTACGAATAATCTTATTTAGATATAAAGTCTTTGATCCTTCATTCTTTGAAAAGGTTGATCTTGAATGTCTTGAAGAACAAGGAAAATCTGAATGCTTTGAAAACTTGATCTGAGACCACAGATCGACTAGATCTGAGTAGAATCAAAATCTTCAGAGATCAACGATCTAGTCTACTTGGTGGAGGAAGATCAAATCGTGCAGTGAGCTTGTCGTCGGCCGAGAGATGTGCGAAATACAGATCAGGTGCCGACGGGATCTTGATGTTCGGAAATTTCTCGATTAGACCAAGGAGCACAATTAGGTTTGAATGAATTCCACCCTAAATATATATATAGGAATCCTCGTCCTATAAAAGCTAGAAAAGACATTCCATACCGAGACGTGCGAAGTTTACTGTATATTGCTATCAGGAAGAACGAGTCAGAAATTTAAAATTTGAAGAAATAAACCCTAAGTATAATTCGTCGAGTTCGTCGAGAATAACTGAGTATACTCATCGAGCTATAGTGAAACTCGACAAAATTAACTTAGAGAATTTCAGCCCGATCAAACCTATAACTCGACGCCTAGCAGAAGTCATACTCGACAAATCTAACAAATATCATCTAGCTCACTCGACGAATTTGATGAGTATCAAATGATACACTTGACGCATTCGACGTATAAGCTGAGTGATATTCGACAAATAAGACTTAGAAAAATCCAGAGAAGTAAATTCGTAAATTCAAAGGTATACCCAATGTGTCTCGACAAATTCGGCGTGTATCGACATGTATATTCGACGAATTCGGCGGGTATCGAAATATACACTCGACAAATTTGGCTAGTATACTTGACGACTTTTACTTAATTGATTTTACAAATCTCTGAAATTATACCTTAAGTAAATACGAAGAGTTTGACGAGTGCTAGTAAGTATACACGACAAATTTGACAAGTATCCAGAAGTATACTCGATGAATTCGACAAGTATCCACTACTATACTCGACGAATTTTACTTGGGCAAATTTCTGTTCTTCTTATTCCAGCACCTGGTCCTTCCTTGATCCTTTAAATGCACTTGGAATAAAAGTACACCCCAATAGA
Source organism: Platanthera zijinensis (assembly GCA_039513925.1). NCBI lineage: Eukaryota > Viridiplantae > Streptophyta > Magnoliopsida > Asparagales > Orchidaceae > Platanthera > Platanthera zijinensis. The sequence continues at coordinate 205,918,689 of CM077080.1, forward strand.
TATATTACACGTGAGTCAACACATTGACCTACACAATGAAGGATTACATTGTATAGTCATGTGTTTCCTAACCCACTATAACCTGACATTGGGTAGTACTTAGCAATATAGTCCTGCAAGCATATAACTAAATAGAGAGCATCAAATACAACTCAATTAATCTTAGTTCAAGGGAAACTTCTTCAAATCAGGGTTATTGTGGATACAATACCGAACACATCTACCAACTCAAGTGATTGGAAATATGAATTTAGGAGTAAAGACTAAAAATCAATTAACTGGAGAAGTTTTGTTGCAGTGCTTTCTCTTACGGTATGAATCTTAGAAGCTCGAGGAAGCTGATAATGATTCACATTGGATAGTTGCTATTCAAGAAGAGCTTGCAAAATTTGAAAGAAATGAATTGTGGATACTAGTGGAGAGAACAAAGGATTGCCCAATAATTGAAACAAAGTGAGTATTTAGGAATAAAATGGATACTAACAGAGTAATAATTAAAAATAATGCTAGACTTGTTGCCTAAGGCTATAGATAGGAAGAAGGGATTGATTATAATAAAACCTTTGCACTAATGGCCACGCCTGAAGCAACATGATTATTTCTACCTTATGCAACATACAAAAGAATCAAAGGTTTTCAAATGGATGTAAAGATTGTTTTTTAATGGAAATCTTCAAGAGGAAGTTTATGTTGAACAACAACTAGGTTTTGTCAATCCAACTCATCCCTCTTATATTTATAAACTAAATAAAGCACTTTATGATTTAAAACAAGCTCCAAGAGCTTGGTATGAGACCTTATCCAATTTCATCTTAGATCACTCTTTTACAAGAGGAAAGGTGGATAAAACACTCTTCACAAAACACATAAGGATAAGTTGCTTCTTGTCCAAATTTTTGTGGATGATATTATTTTTGGCTCAATAGTCTCTGGTCTTTGCAAAAAGTTTGCTGATCAAATACAATCCAGATTTAAAATGAGTTACATGAGAGAACTATCTTTCTTTCTTGGATTACAAGTAAATCAAAGTAATGAAGGCATTTTTATATCATATTCTAAATATGCAAAGGAACTGATAAAGAGATTTGGTATGAAAACTTCCTCCACTATGAAAAATCTCAAGGCTACTAATGTTGTTTTAGATAAAGATGTTTCTGGTAAATTTATTGATCAGAAAAATTATAGAGCAATTATTGGATCTCTTCTTTATCTTACAACTAGTAGGCCAGTCATAATGTTTGCCATAGGTGTATGTGCAAGGTTTCATGTTGATCCTAAAGAATCACATCTTAGTTATATAAAAAGAATTTTAATATATCTTAAGGGTACACCTGAGATGGGATTATGGTATCCTGCAGAATTAGGGTTTGAATAATATTGATATTCTGATGCTGATTATGCAGGAAGTACATTGGATAGAAAAAGTACCTATAGAATATGTCAATTCCTATATGCTAGACTGATATCTTGGTTCAGTAAGAAGCAAAGTCTCCACTTCTACTGCAGAAGATAATTATATTGCTATTGTAAGATGTTTGATGAGTCCCTATTTTATACTATATTTTGGACTCATCTAGGCCTATTTCCATGTCTTTGCACACCGTTTAGCGCCATTTGCACTCCTTTTGGTTCGCTACGGTTTTCCACGCCCTGTGCACCTTTTTAGCCCATTTCCGTGCTTGTGTGCATTTACTTTCTTGCTATGTTTATCACTGTTCGCTGTGGCTGCCGCGATCGATGCCCCGTGCAGTTTTCCTGCAGGTTTGGGGATCGTGAGGGCATTCGGGATAGGCGTTTCACTATTTTTGGCAAAGGAGTCAGTGGCTTGCGTTTTTGCCCACGCACGACCATCGACCTCCTGCGCACGATCACTGATCGTGCGCAGCCCGGTCTCATTTGTGAAACTCTGTCTTGAACCATCCGCACGATCACTTGCCATACCGCGCACGACCACTGCTCGTGCGCCGACGATCGTGCGCAGTCATACCCATTTTGCAAAAGTCTGTCTGGCTATTTCCGCACGATCATCAGCCTTGCCTCGCACGATCACTGATCGTGCGCTGCTGATCGTGCGCGACTACTGATTTTCTGATGCAGGTTTGCAGGTTGCTCACGCACGGGCGCTGACCTTGGTCGCGCACGATCACTGGTCGTGCGCCAGTGGTCGTGCGCGCTATTTATTCTGCAAGCTATAAATACGCTGTTCCGCGAATTAGGGCATGACGATCATTACGGAACCTTCGCCGGTCCGCCGTTTCGCCCTCCAGCAAGTCCCATTCACCTCCACCTTCATCCATACCAACGGGAGGACCTTCTCCGGTGATTCCGAAGCATTTCGCAGCCTCCGGCGATCCTCCCGGCCCTTGAAGCATTCTTCTCCGAGCTTTCCACCAAGGAAGAAGACGAAGCACCCCTAGAGAACGGAGTTACAGGCCCTCGAGGTGACAGCTCGGTGGTACCGGAAGCCCTCCTCGGACTGCGCTTGGAAGCGGATTGACAACCCGCACCTCCGGCCAACAACCGCGGTGGATCTTCAATCTCTTGGTTGTGCATTTTCTCTCTTTCTCTTGTTGTATGAAATGCTTGTGCTTGTAATGGACATCAACTTCTAGCATTTTTGTTATTAGTTGTATTTCATCTTGCTCTTGAGATTTATTCTTCGATGCGCCTCGCTCCATCTCACTCCACTCCACACATTAGTTTCACTCAAGCTTGCTCCGCACTAATCACCTCACTCGCTAGATTTCCGTCCACTCGCCAATCGAAGTACGGCATCGCGGCCGCTACATCCATCTCGCCTTGAGAAGCGGTGATTGCGACCCGCATAGTTTAATTAGTGTAATCGGTCGTAAGACCACCAACCAAAGCCCCTTTCTTTTTCTGTTTATTTCATTTAACTCTCATAACGATAGTTTCAGAGTCTAAATCGTTCGACGCCAATTGCATTCCTCAAGAGACCGACATCCGGGGATTCATTCCCAACTTTATTACTTGAGCGACCGGTACGCTTGCCGTATTTTACGCGCATCAAGTTTTTGGCGCCGTTGCCGGGGAATGTAACTGTTGAACGATCATGATTTCTGAAAATATTGGTATTTGAGTTAATTTGTTTTGCTCTGTTTCATTTCTTTTCTCTTCTGCTGTAGTTCATTGTTGGAATTGTAAGTTTTGCACGATGAATCTTTGCAAAGTAGTTGCTTCCATTTGACTTTGATATTTCCGCAATGTGGGCCAATTTCAATATTCGTTGCCCTCATTGTGGAGATACCTCACATGCAAGTGATCGATGTCCCCAGAAGTATAGTTCCCAGGAAATTCATGACTCTACATTTCGTAGACATAAGCCGGTTATCCACCGACCCGCGGAGCCATTACCGCACTACTTTTTCTCGGCTTCAGCAAACGCTTCACCGCGGAAGCCGGCTAAGCAGTGCATCTTTTGTCGAAGCTGGGATCATGCATTGAAGGACTGCACTGCTTATTTGGCTGAATTGGAAGTGGATAATGAGCCGGACTTCCGGATTATTCCCACTTCCACCGTGAGCAGCACCCCTTCAGCCTCGGGATATGCATCGATGCCGTCTCCATGTTTTGGAGAAAGCACTTCCGGTACATGCCCTGATGCTTATGTTGATCCCCATCCCGGCATGGATACGTATACTTCTGATGAACATGCATCACCTAGCATCGAGTCCGGTTGCGAAGAGACAGTTCTTGACTCCCCGTTGAGTTCTGTACCTCCGCCTTCCGCTTTGCATAGTATTCATTCTTTTTCTGATGTTTCTGTTGAGGCTGATTCGCAGGTGGAAACTAGCACTTTCAGCTTTCTGTTAGATCCAGTCGAGGAGGACATTTCCGTGGTTGAGGTTGCTACCTTCACCCCATGTGAGGATGTCCAATGCGCGGACGAAATGGATGCTGCGCTAGGAACTTCTTGTCCCATCCTGAACAGTGATGTTCAGTTTTCTATAATTCCACCAATGGGGGATGATTCCGGGACCATCTCCAAGATTGAGGATCTTTTATGTTATTCTTCTGATTTATTTCTTGACCCTGTTCTTGTTTCCACATCCCTGCAGGACCCCATCGTGGAACCGGTTCGATCAGTACAAGGGCCTGTAATGCGGCCTACGACTGCTAGAAACCATTTGCAGGTGGTGTTGGAAGCGACGAGCTTCACAAGTTATTTCCTGCCCATGCCTGACATTTATGACAGGTATACTTATACAGGTAGTGGGGCATTTGCTCTGTCTCCATACCGGTACCCGCTACCAAAATGCGTGCTTGAGCAATTGCCTGAGCATTTCTATTTTCATACGCCAATCAGCTAATACGTGTTTAGAAGTTGAATAAGTCCTGTTGGGAGACAGAAAACCCAATAGTTATCTAGGTAGCTTGTTCTTTTCTTTTCTAGTAGAATTTTAGCAATTTGTTTCTTCTTTTCCAATCTCAATGTTTGTGGTAGCTCCGCCTCATTTCCTTATCTCCCGTGCGCACCCGCAGCGTTATCCGAGCGATCTTGGTATAAAACTTGGTGCCTGTAATTTTAATATATCGCGCACGACCACTGATCGTGCGCGCTATTTGATTTCGCACGATCACTGGTCGTGCGGACGGCCCAGTTTTTATAAAAGGACCCCTCGGGCGACGCTGAGCGTGCGCCCTAATCTCTCGCTCCCAAGCTTTCGTCGTGCGTCGGTCTCCTGAGCTTCCGTTTCCCCCTCTTCTTCTCCGGCAAATCTCCGAGAGATTTCTTCCCTCCTCGCTCCACCGGATCTTCCTCTTGCAATGGCTTCTACCTCTAACCGCAGGGCTGTCAACGCCTACCAGCGCTCCACTCCGGCTCAGGTGCTGCAGAGGATGGCGGCATTTCAGAAGGACACCCACCAGCGCCGGTTTACTGATTTGAAGGACAAACCCTTCCTCCCTCAACGTCTTGTGGACTGGGAGGAGTTAAGGTCCATTGGCGACGGCGGTGTTCTTGCGGATTCCATCCTCCACCTCTACTCATTTGACAAATGGAGCCACGTTTTCGAGTGCCGCGAACCCGGCTTCAGAGAGCTCACTTTGGAGTTCCTCTCCACGTTTGAGTGGGAATGCGACACTCGCGGCTATCGCCCTGTTGATTGCTCCTTCCGGATTCGGGGACGGGTCATTTCCATGACCATCCATGAGCTTGGCGTCCAAGCCGGATTCTACTCTGATGCCTCGGAACCTCAAGGTTTAGGCTCCGGCTTCCCTGAAGGGTCCTCCCATGGGTCTGCTTGGCGCGAAATTACCGGTTCCGACGAGGAGTATGTGGCTCGGAAGGCCAAGTCGACCAAGATCATTTCCCCTGCCTTGCGGTATCTTCAGCATCTTCTTAGCCACTCACTCACGGCGCGGTCACTTAGTCAGAATGTGGTTGGGTGGCAGGATCTAGTTTCACTTTATAGCATGCTCCGTCGGGAACCCATCCATCTTGGTTATTTGCTGGCGACATTCTTCCATCATGTGGCTACTTATCGCCTTGCCGGCGCGATCGGTGGTGCTTACTACATCACGCGCATCGCCAAGAATTTGGGAGTTTGGGATAGTTTGCCGCCAATGGAGCAGGTTACCACCCCTTCTATCATCACCCGAGCCAACATGGTCAGTTTTCATCTGCTGCGTGTTATTGGGAGGCGATCCGATCGTCGTTTTGAGATTGTTATGCCCGGTGACGCCCGAGGAGCTTTGCAGGAGGACGAGGATGCAGTTGCTCCCGAATCTTCCGCCATGGGTAGGCGGAGAGCTGCAGGAGGCACTCAGCCACGTCGTTCTCGGCCACCATCTGCTGAGCCGGAGAGGCAGCCCGACCCTCATTTCAGTGCTACGCAGGGTCAGAACATTCCATTCTTGAATGAGCGGCTCGCGGATATTGAGGCCTCCCAGTTGTGGATGCAGAACCTGGTATATCAGCAGGCTTTGCGTGGTGGCCTAAACATCCCTCCGCCGCCGGTTCGTTCCGCTCCCGCTCCCCGCCCGCCGCCCGTTGAGATCGACAGCAGCGACGAGGAATGAGTGCAATTCCTCTCCCCCACTGCTACCTCTGCATTTTATTTTTGGAACATTTTGAGCTTTATTTTATTTTGCTACATAAACATTATATACAATTGCTAATACAGGTATTTGGTCCACCTTAAGGACGGTAAACAAAAGGGCTATTCGGGAGACAACCCAAGCTTGGACCTTTTGGTCCCCTTGTTTATGTTTGATTTTAGTTTATGCTTTCTATTTTTTGTATTTTCTCTTGTTCGGCCTAATTCGCAGGTTCAGCTTATCCTTTGTGCGATGCAGCACTGCCCGCGAATCATCATGCAATCTTCTGGCATGCTCCCCTCTTTGGAGCATTGGTACTCTCTCTCGCTTCAGATTTCATTTTCTGGTTGAATGTTTATTTTTCTTGCTTATGTTTTCATTCAAGTCTGGGGGGAAAAGCCGCTTGTGCACTCCACGAGCACATTTAATTTCGCATGCCAGTAGTTTTCCTTTTACGCTTCATTATGTTAGATTCCTGTTGCACACCACTGCACCCACATGAGCGCGCACTCTTACCACGCGCGCGGCTCGGGTTGAGTACTTATGTTGTGTAAGTTTTAAGATTGTGGTGCTGACGTAGGATTTTGTCGTACAGTAGTTCGAAACTCGTGCAGTGCTCCTAATCGAGTGCTCACGTTGTGTAGGAATTGTATAGAGCTAGTTTCTTCTCATGCTTGCATTTTATATTTTTTTCTATATTCGTAAATACTGTCTGTCCTACTCAACTTCTGAATCCGGAGTGATCTCGCGGTAGTGTAGGCATGTGTGTAAGCGTCGCTGGCTTTGTTTTGCTCGAGTCGGGAGGACGGATCACTTTTCTCGGTGGCTAAGAACTTGCCCCAAGCGATTTTCGAAGCATTGGTGCCCGGTTAGTCGAGCGTGAGCGTGACGTAGGCCATCATTTTGGCCCGGTTGATCCTTGCACCCGTCCTAACATAGCCCTCGCTAGCCCCGTTGAGCCTACCTCCCCTTTTGATCAGCTCCACATGCAAGTCACCAAAGCCTCAAGCCACTCCTAGTCGCACACCCGCATTGAGCTCTTGTTTCGTTAATTTCTCGTTGGGTTGTTGTGATGGGCGGATTTTGTGAACGTGTGGATATGCCGCAAAGTTTATAAATGCTGAATTATTGAGAAAAGAAAAGAGAAAAGAAAAAGTATAAATGAAAAAAAAAAAATCTGAAATTGAGAAATTTGTTTTATGGTAGGCGGTGCACCCACTCATGTTGTAAAAGCTAAGTTTGGGGGTGTGGTGCACTCGCATTCTTGTTGTTAGCGAGAATTCTGATGTGTGCGAGCTCCGTTGGGTTGTGCGTAGCCTTCGTCTTTATCTTGTCCATCCATACCTACATCTACACCCAAGCCCCACTCTTCACCTCAAGTCCTACGGATTCACGCTCGAGTCAAACCCGCATCGTGGAGAAAGTGCGAACGGGCAAGCATATGGCCCCCGACATTGGTGGATTCCTTTGGAGGTGATCATGAGCCCCGGTCTTTGGCAATACCTCGCCATCCGACTTGCCTACTTTCTGCCTTCCCATGACCGTGCGATTCTCCGGAATTCATTCTTTGAGTAGTGACAGTATCTATTTACGTTTTTCGAAAATTATAAATTGCATTGCATGATTAGAAACTCTTTCTATTATATTTTTTACGCATGTGAGCTTCTCGATTTCTCGTCCTACTGTAGGTTGTAATTACTACGTCAGCTAGCCGTTTTAGAGCCCACAACGTGATTATTTGCCCGGGACGTGCAAATGGTTAAGTTTGGGGGTGTGATGAGTCCCTATTTTATACTATATTTTGGACTCATCTAGGCCTATTTCCATGTCTTTGCACACCGTTTAGCGCCATTTGCACTCCTTTTGGTTCGCTACGGTTTTCCACGCCCTGTGCACCTTTTTAGCCCATTTCCGTGCTTGTGTGCATTTACTTTCTTGCTATGTTTATCACTGTTCGCTGTGGCTGCCGCGATCGATGCCCCGTGCAGTTTTCCTGCAGGTTTGGGGATCGTGAGGGCATTCGGGATAGGCGTTTCACTATTTTTGGCAAAGGAGTCAGTGGCTTGCGTTTTTGCCCACGCACGACCATCGACCTCCTGCGCACGATCACTGATCGTGCGCAGCCCGGTCTCATTTGTGAAACTCTGTCTTGAACCATCCGCACGATCACTTGCCATACCGCGCACGACCACTGCTCGTGCGCCGACGATCGTGCGCAGTCATACCCATTTTGCAAAAGTCTGTCTGGCTATTTCCGCACGATCATCAGCCTTGCCTCGCACGATCACTGATCGTGCGCTGCTGATCGTGCGCGACTACTGATTTTCTGATGCAGGTTTGCAGGTTGCTCACGCACGGGCGCTGACCTTGGTCGCGCACGATCACTGGTCGTGCGCCAGTGGTCGTGCGCGCTATTTATTCTGCAAGCTATAAATACGCTGTTCCGCGAATTAGGGCATGACGATCATTACGGAACCTTCGCCGGTCCGCCGTTTCGCCCTCCAGCAAGTCCCATTCACCTCCACCTTCATCCATACCAACGGGAGGACCTTCTCCGGTGATTCCGAAGCATTTCGCAGCCTCCGGCGATCCTCCCGGCCCTTGAAGCATTCTTCTCCGAGCTTTCCACCAAGGAAGAAGACGAAGCACCCCTAGAGAACGGAGTTACAGGCCCTCGAGGTGACAGCTCGGTGGTACCGGAAGCCCTCCTCGGACTGTGCTTGGAAGCGGATTGACAACCCGCACCTCCGGCCAACAACCGCGGTGGATCTTCAATCTCTTGGTTGTGCATTTTCTCTCTTTCTCTTGTTGTATGAAATGCTTGTGCTTGTAATGGACATCAACTTCTAGCATTTTTGTTATTAGTTGTATTTCATCTTGCTCTTGAGATTTATTCTTCGATGCGCCTCGCTCCATCTCACTCCACTCCACACATTAGTTTCACTCAAGCTTGCTCCGCACTAATCACCTCACTCGCTAGATTTCCGTCCACTCGCCAATCGAAGTACGGCATCGCGGCCGCTACATCCATCTCGCCTTGAGAAGCGGTGATTGCGACCCGCATAGTTTAATTAGTGTAATCGGTCGTAAGACCACCAACCAAAGCCCCTTTCTTTTTCTGTTTATTTCATTTAACTCTCATAACGATAGTTTCAGAGTCTAAATCGTTCGACGCCAATTGCATTCCTCAAGAGACCGACATCCGGGGATTCATTCCCAACTTTATTACTTGAGCGACCGGTACGCTTGCCGTATTTTACGCGCATCAATGTTATTCACAGATTTTGTGGATGCAGAATCAGTTACATGATTATAACTTGAATTTCACTAACTCCACAATATTCTGTGACAGCTCAAGTGCTATTTCAATTGCATCAAATCCTGCTTTGTATAGCAGGACGAAACACAGAGATAATATAGAAAATAGAAAATTTCCCCTGAATATGTGACTTCTGAAAATCAAAGGGCAGATATTTTCACAAAGCCTTTTGATGAAATCAAGTACAAATACTTTATCAATATTTTGGGCATGCTTGATAAAGCTAAGTAATTGATTGTAAAACTTCTAATTTTAATTACAAATATTGTTTGGAATAACCTGCAAAAGACTTAAAATCTTAAGTCTGTATTCGATGTAATGTTGAATACAAGTGGATGAAACATCCACTTTTATTCAACGCAATGTCTAGAGATTGTGTTTGTGAAGAGTTTTGGATCTAATCAACGCAACGTTGATTCCACTCAATGCATGTATCGGTTATGATATTTACGTATATGTAGAAAAGAAATCGATGTTATGTCGACAAAGGAAATATTTATGCCCTAATTTCTCGATGTTTTGTCTATTTAGACTTTGTATTTTTCTCCAAACTCTTCACCTTCCCCGCTCCATTTCTTCTCAACTCTCTCTCTCTTTATTTCTCTTTAAAATCTTTGCAGGTTCCTAAATGGCAACTAAGACAAACTCTGGTTATAGTGTTGATCTAGTCTCTTTCGTTGTTATAGCAGATTCATTTGAAGGAATATTACAACTATTTACATATACTGGTTTAAACAAGCTGATTACTACAAGATGTTTACTATATTTTGTGGAGTTAACTGAGTTCATTAATTCTATTACAATGGTTGAAGATGGTACAATGATTGGGCAGATTAATGGGTTAGAGGTCCTAATAACTACGGAACTTATTCATACAACATTTGACCTGTCTTCAGGTGAAGGTATAACAGAACTCTCAGATAGTGGACTAAATGAAGAATTGCAAAAGTTGAATTTTTCTAGAGACAGACTAATTCATCTAAAGAAGTAAGATTTTTTTTGAGGAATATGAGTTTTTGACTGATGTAGTCGGAAAAGTCCTAATATGTAAAATATTCGCACATGATGTAGTTCTAAAAGCACAACTACGTATGATGGGTGTTCTGGTGCTAAGGAAGAAAATTGGCAGGAGTAAATGTGTTTTGCTTCTTATAGGCCAAAAGTATAAACATAAGGAAAATGCCTATATTATATTCATGAGTTATATACTAAAATAACAATATCCAACTTTGTACAAATCGAAAGGTGTGAACATTCCTCTTGGAAAAAGACTTTTAATAGCCTTATTTTCAAAAAAGACCAGACAAATTCTAAAGTATAGTATAATGAAAGTTGTTTCACATCCACCATCACCTCTTCCTGATGGTTCTCATGAAATAGTCATTCAAGCAAGTACAATAGTGTTTCCATCATAAGATTTAGTTCAAAAGTCAAATCCAGTTCAAACTCTTAATATTGAGCTTTAAGATACAGACATGCAACACCACAATGATCAACATTTTACTCCTATTAAACACAGTCATGTTGTTGTATTTTCACATGTGATATTTGACATTAAAAAAATTATTCTTTAAGAAATACAACAGACAATTGCTTCACTAACTACCCTTATAGATGAGTATGCTTTAAATTATAAATCCTCATTGAAAATATGTTAAATCAGATATTTAGGGTTCAAACTTTTATAAGGAATATTCAAAATAAACTAGCTTCTATAGAAGTAACAAGATCGTTCTTAACCTCCTTGGCTAATGAGGTTTAGAAGGGTGAGATGTTTGAGGAAGACCAGTGTAACACCCTAAAAATAAGAAGTGATCATTGAAGGTTACCGCCAGGCAATAGTCTTATCGCCGACGATAGCTTAGTGAATTAAACGACCTAGGGCTCAGGTTGTTACCGCCAGGAGATAGGCATTACCGCGCCACGCTATCCTCTCAACGAATGTCGAGAAGGATTTCTTGAGTAACCAATCTATCGCTAGGCGTTAGCAATTTATCCCAGGCGATAACTCTGGATAGCGGTGTCGGCTGGTCAAAGCGGTCACCGCCTGTGTTAACGCGTGGCGGTAAGGGTTACCGTAAGGTGGTAGCTTTCAAATATTAGGTGGACTTGAGATTTCATTCTCATTTTCTCTCACACACTCTCTTGCTTAGTTCTAGAGAGGAAGAGGAGGAAAAACCAGGAGCTCGAGATGAAATTGATCCCAAAGTGTGCTTGTGATCAGAATCGCGAGTCGACGCTAGATCCACGGAGAGGAAGTTGTGAAAATCGACTCCATTTGGATCAGAGATCAAGGTCATGGCTTCAAAGAAAACTACAAGGAAAATGATCTTCCTTCTTGGACAAGTGAAGTCCTTCTTTTGGCATATGCATGGAATCCCCCACCAAAAGATGGAAAAGCGAAGGGAATTCCTTTGGGTCGATTTGTGAAATCCCTAGTGAGACTTGCATATAGATTTGGAAACATGTAGTATATAATAGGCATGCTGTGTGAAGCCCATCTGGACAGGTTTGTCTAGATTGGTGATGTTTATTTTGCATGTCGGAGAAGACTCCGAGTATAAACGAGTAATATGCGGGGTCTACAGGGTTGTACCTGTGAACCGAAAGTAGCAGGAAGTATTGGAGTTGCATTCCAGGAAAATACCCTAAAAATTCCACAGATTTAAAACAAGTTGGATATCGCCGAGCGATAGTGAGTATCGCCAATGGCGATAGCTATTGGTGAGCTATTTGTGCTATGTGTTATGACAAGACCAGTGTTTCTGGCACTACAGGATGTTGTAGGGTTTTGGGTTGAGTTTGGGCACAAAAAGAGTGCTTCTAATGGTCCCGCCAAGCGATCGTGACAAACGCTGTCAATAACTCCCTTTTGATTGTAAAGCCTGTTTCTGGGAGACTGTGAGGCTAATTTGTGAGATGTGAGCTCCTAAAGGCCAGTGAGCCAAATGGTTAAGGGGAAGCCGACCCGCATCAGTCTATACATTGAATTGATGATTTGAGCAATGGGCAATGGCTGAACTATATCCGCATTATGGTTGTCTAACTCGAGTGCCTAAGTTATTGGCGTTCGTTAGGATTGCATAATGAGAGTCTTAGGTTGTACTCCATCAAGGCTAAAGTCTCAGGTCGGGGGCTGTGGAGACTGTGAATGCTCAAAGTTAACCGTTATGTCTGGGACCTCTGAATGGTGGTGGGACCCTGGCAAAAGGTACACCGAAAATGTACCCTTAGTGCACGGAATGATTAGTCGTTGAGGCATTCTTTTGTGATATATTGTACCATGCGTGAGTGCACGTTCTTGTGAAATATCTTCTTATGAAAATGCTTTGCCTGGAAGGAAGGAATTCCACTGCCTCGGGAAAGGGGTGTGGTCATTATAAATTGGTCAGCTAAATGCTGACCGTTGTCTTATTTTCCACCCTTGTAGTGGATTGTCCCTGTGCAGGTGCTGGAGAGCCGAGTGGGAAATAGCGGGCTGAAGCCCTTGCTGCTATGCTGGCCCTCGAAGGCCGAGCAAAAAAGTTTTACTGTTTTCATGTGTGGCTGGCCTGCGTGCCGATGTTTGTAAACCACATTTGTGAAGTATAACTGTAATACCTTAAGCCCACAACTTTTGTTTATTTATAATTGACATTCCTGTTATATATATAAATGGTTTGGTTTATATATAGTGGACATTCATTTGGTATGAGTTTATGCAACCCTAAAGCTTCTGCTAGAATGCTCATAGTTAGGATTCAAGTAACTTTTGATATTAACCTATGACCCCGCCATCTGTTTGTGGAATATGGTGTGGGGCCCCGGTCGGACCCTCTATTATATTTCATTTGACGGATGGAGGTGTTATAACTAATACATGGAACTTTTAGATTAATATGAAGTTCTTCTTAAAGATTTACAAACTTCTGAGGCTGTTGGTCAAGTTGCTTAAAATCAGTCTGCTACAGCACAGGGGGAGATAAAGCATAATAATGATCAAGTAGTTTGGGATTCTGATGCATTATTTCAGGGGGAGGCAGCTCAAGAGAATTTAGCAGATATACTTATAATAGCCAGAGAAGTTGTAGATGTTGTTGTCATAGCTCAAGGGAAGTATCATGATATGTCTGCAAAAAAGATAAATAAGGATGTACAGGTATTCTCACGGAAAAGTAAAATCCTTCTTAGAACAAATATATTCTGAAGGTATAACTTTTGAAAACTTCGTTGGCACTTTTAAGAGATCTTTATGAAAGCCTCATATATTCAGTTGTCTCTTATGTATGTCCTATATAATTTTTATCTGTGATCAGTACATGTTCATGAAAATCAATTTTTTGTACTTTTTTTTTCTTTTTTATATTTGTAAATCACTTTTGAAATTTTATAAATTTTGTTAAATTAAATATGTGGAGATTGTTGAGAAAAACCCTTATGATTTACCTTAACAAATTACTTTAAGTGATTTTACATCATAGGTTTATTACATATGATATATAGTGAGGGTAAAATAATCTTAGAAGTCCTGGGATGTCATTGGTATAAAGGACATGACAAAGGCACACTGGATTAAGGAGGAAAGTTATGAAATGCTAACATGTGTCGACTAAAAGTCGACTTAACTTCGACTAGAAGTTGGCCCAACTTCGACTAGAAGTAGACGCAACTTCAACTAGAGGTCGACAAAAATTTGATTAAAAGTCGATGTTACTTCAAGAACAAGTTAGAGAAACTAAATATGATAAGTCAATGCATACTCCGATATGAAATCGACGCAACGTCAATAACAGAACTCAGTTGATAGAATGAAGTCAAATTCGATGCTACATCTATATGAACTTGACGCTACGTCGATTAATCTTCTGAATGATAATTATTTTGAGGATCAAATCAGAATTGCTTCAAGAAATGTTTGGTTGTTATAACTGATTCTTGGAGATGGTAGAGGATATTGTTTCTCATATATATATACAGAGATACATATGAATAAAAAAGGAAGCAAATAAGGAGGCAATCAAGAAGAAGAATATTTTGGAACGATCATTTCAACTTCAATCAGATCATGTTTTGGGAGGATAGATTTTTGACAGAGAAAGATAGGAAGATCATCATCGAAGTTCTTTCTTGAATCAGTCGATCATTTTGTTGCTAAATCTGCAGAGAATCAGTTCATCTTCTTCTCAAGAGCAAATCATTTACTGCATCAAATTCAGTGGAGATAAAAGAAAAATCTAGATTAATGACTTATAATCTTTGAGATTATCTTATTCAAAGATTCATCAGATTACAGATTTCAGATTCTTTAAGTGTTAAAGAGTCCTCAAGTTTCAATTGAGAGGACTTATCAAGAAGATCATTATATCCTCAGATCTTTAATAGTTTTTCTGATTTTATTATCATTCTCAGTTTGCGAACAGAGTTATGAGAATCTCTCTTCAAAGGATTCAGTAAGAGGTTCGGAGAGTCTTCTTGAGAAAATAATCAGATTGTATTGGTTCAAGATCTCCTTATCAAAAGATCTGGTGTTTGGTTTTAAGAGTCTCCCGAACAAAAGACTCAGGAACCGTGATAGTGAATTCCTACTAAGGGGGTAGAAGAGTGGATGTACCCAGATTTTGGGGAACCACTATAATTTTTGTGTCTTTTGTGATTTTGGCATTTATCTGTATTATCTTATTGTTGTGCTGTGATTTTATTAATTTGTACTTATTTATAGGTGATCATTGATGTATATGCAAATTATGTGAATTAATTTTAGTATTTGAAACAAAATTTTAATATCTATTTACCCCACATTAGAGATATCTCTGAGGTATTTAGCAACTGTTCTCCTATTTCATATATATATATATATATATATATATATATATATATATATATATATATTAAGCAAGGAGCAAAGTTGTTTAGTGTAAAATTCGGACTCAAATACCTCCCCCCCCCCAAAAAAAACTTTTCCTCAGTACAAACTTGGTTAGACTTTCTGGTCATTAGATAAAGCCAACTCTTTATCTTCATTGCAAACTCAATTATCTAGCTCCCTCCCGCTGGCAAAAAAGTCGCTTCCCGCCAGTAGAAAAGTTGAGCCCCCATGCTTTCGGCCATCCTGCCAGCAAAGAGCCTGTAAATCTCATCCTGCACGCAAGCTCCTCCTGTCTTTTTTGACTGTCATGCGCCGAAAGCACCTGTATACTTCTGCCAAAATATATATTGCTTTTTTCCATGCTCAGTTCCTTCTTCCTGGCTACTCCCCCTTCTCACCACATGTGGCCACATAGCTCCCTACAGTTCTCTCCTAGTTCGAGAGCAACATAGACAACACTCTCCATCAGCAACATCAATCAGCAACAAAGCTCGCCTCTCACCTGGACATTGACTCGGGAAATCCTCTCTCCTCGATCGTTCAATCAGGCAAGCCCTCTTTCTTCTTCTTTGGTTTACATATTCACTCTCCCTCTCCCCACCAGACTCTCTCTGTTTTTCATTACCGACGTGCCTCCTCCTTCTTCCCAACAACAACATTGCCCTTTATATGTTCGATAAAATGCTCTGTTTACATATTCACTCTCCCTCTCCCCACCGACCTCTATCTATTTTTCATCGTCGACATGCCTCCTCCTTCTTCCCAACAACAACATTTCCCTTTACATGTTCAATGAAATGCTCTGTTCTACATATCTTTTTCTTTTTGCCCATTTCTTTCAGCTTTAGATCATTCCATGGCTGATACTCTTTCTAATATGCAACAGAGCATGCTTGATAGCCCCCCCGAAATTTCTAAGTCAAATCGGCAAGACTTGGACCGAGTACACGTGAGCCCGACCAGACTGATTACGCGTATCAAAGCTACGAGCCCCTGAAGCCCATAAATTGGAAGCTGAGCCTGCACACCCGCACGACAGGGACACATTGGTGCGCCCAGCCTGCGCACGTGTGTCTAGCGCATGCGCGCGGCCAACCCGCATGCTGCCAACCCTCGCGTCTGCACACCCGTGCGGCGGCGTGTAGCCAGCCCGTACGGCCGCAGGCCGCACCCCTGCGCGACTGCATCACTTGCGGTCGTACCTCGCGCACACACCGCACCCGCACGCGCATCTCCCTCCCGCATGCATGCAGGGGATGGCCGCCATCGTCGCCGCTGCCGGTGAACCCCATCATCTCTGGACGCCTCCGGGCACCTTGCCCGGGCAACCCGAACTGCCCGGGGAACACTCCCATTATTTTGGAAAAATTGGTGATTTAAGTGATCTAAACGAAGCGATGTCATTCTCCGGAACAAATCACTTCTTGACGCAATTACCACAATGACCCTCCAGAAATTATAAATAGGCCCCCAAACCTTCATTTGAAGACACGAAACTCCAGAAGCAAGAGAGAGCTCTGAATTTCTTCGGCTAGATCGTGGACTTAGACCAATTCTCCACTCAGGAATTATCTTCATTTCTCTTCTTGCGCTAAAGTTTCAAGAAGATCTAAGTCACATCAATCGCATCCACGAGAGCACTCCCATCAAGGTTTCGCTTCAAATAGAGTACTCCCTCATACAACTTTGTAGAATTAGAGAATTTTCCAGCCGGAACGCTCCCACCAAGGTTCCGTGCGCTCAGCAATATTTTAAGGTCGGAGCGCTTCCATCGAGGCTCTGAGGACTTAGCTATTTTCCTCATTATCTATACTTTGCACCTGTAGCGGATTAGCGTCCTGTTGCCCTCCGAGATCAAATCAATCTTTGTAAAACTCTATGAAGGTAGTGTATTTTTGCTCAACACAGCTACAGACATGTGGTTTTTCACCCTTTTCCAGTTTTTCACGTAAAAAATGCCTCTTGTTACTTGGTGTGGTTTACTTTAACTGTTTGCGCACTCGGTTTGATTTCGAGCTAAGGCAGTTCATTTTCTCTGGTACAGGGAAAAACCGGGCGATCTGCAACAATTTAGCGTCGTCTATGGGAAGTTGTTCTCATAAGCTCTGACAAGTCTCAGCATTCCCCAACCATGGACAATGGCAAGAAGGATTGCACGCACTACAAACAATATGACCCCTGAAGAGCGCCCAAAAATAGCTACGACCAACTCACTCGCAGGCAATGCTCCACTCCCCAATAAAACAACTGTTGCTATCATTGCGACCAAAGTAGTAGAAGAGCGCGCCCGACTAAAAGAGGAGCGCCAGACTGCTCACCATCCTACAGAGGATGTGAGTGTCCAACCCTTCCCTCCCAAACAACGCGTACGAGGCATGATTGGTAGTAGCACTAGAGCATGTCCCTTATTAGGGCAAGGATCACCCAGAAGATCCCCCGTGCTGAAGAACTATCCGACAAAGCAAGCTCAATGCATGTTGTCCGAAGGCTGTAGCCCCAGTACGACGCTCAGCTTGACCCTTGACTAATAGAAGTGGGCGCCCAACAATACGACCCTTGACTTACCCACCAAGAGGTCAGGGACATGATAGAATAAGGATACGCCCAGGAATAGTGCCTCCCTATGAATGCGGGATGCTCCTTCTACCATG
Source organism: Platanthera zijinensis (assembly GCA_039513925.1). Classification (NCBI taxonomy): domain Eukaryota; kingdom Viridiplantae; phylum Streptophyta; class Magnoliopsida; order Asparagales; family Orchidaceae; genus Platanthera; species Platanthera zijinensis. Next base: position 205,936,564 of record CM077080.1, read on the forward strand.
TGTCCCCGCTTATTCTTCAAATCATGGTGCACCCCATACCACCCGGATTAAAGCTACCACACTTAGAGGCCTTTGATGGGGTGGGGGACCCCCCTAGAGCACATAAATCACTTCAAGACAAGCCTACGCCTCTTCAGTGTGCCTGATAACCTGACGTGCCAAGTGTTATCCACGACTCTAAAGGGGCAATCATAGACGTGGTTCCACTCCCAAAAGGAGGGGTAAATCAACAACTTTGGAGAGCTCACCTGCCTTTTCATTAACAATTTAATAGCCAGCCAATGGATCGTTAGATATCCCTCACACCTCTCTGGCATCCTCCAAAATGAGGGAGAGTCGCTCATGGATTTCTTACGTTGCTTCAAATCCGAGGTGCGACAGATCCCAGGGGTTGACCCAGAGCTTCCTCATGGCGGCTTCCTCAGAGGACTCCGGCCGAGTGAATTCTACTCTGCCCTGATGAGGGAAACAATCCCCAGTTATGCCTACCTCATTCACTGGGTCAAACCATAATTCACGACCGACGAAGCCATCGTGGCTCACCACTAATAATTTGAAGGGTCATCCAAGCGGAAGAGGGAGTCTGAAGCTGCACCTGAACACACCATCAGAATGATGACTACTGTGATAATGCTCGCCAGAAGCAAGGCCCCTGCCGACACCAGGAATTCACCCCCTCTAAATACCTGTTGGGAAAATTTGCCTTCAATGTTCACTGGATTTCAAGAGGCATCACCATCAATACTAAGAACATAATTGTATTTGATGTATTTTAAAGTTCAATATGTGTAGGATGTTCTTTAGAAAAAGTTTAGACAGGTTGTCTAAGTGACAGTTCTAACACCCCAAAAAGGAGATGGAGAGAATAGGATAATAGTCGACCTAGACTCGACGATTATCGTGGAGTGAAGCTCGACAAATTTTGCCTATTATTAGCCCCGTTTGACGATTTGTTGAAAAACAAGGATATGACCAAGCGGTGACTCGTGTCAGATGACTGGGGAGAGGCCAGTAGGCAGTGGGTAATTTTTCATCCTAAACACGAGTCGTTGTTATTTATTGATGAGTTTATCGTGTGGCTGGGGTGAAACCAGAGACCACTTATGTAGAGGGGTTGGAATTTGGAAATCATTATTTCCTTTTCTCTCTCTCTTCCTTGTGTTCCAGTTCTGGAGTAGAGAACTCGGCTAGGGCTTGCGGAAGTTGTTGGAGTAGATCTTGTGACTGGAATCAAGATCTGACGCTACATTCGTGAAGGGGAAAGTGAGGCGCTCATTTCCATCCGCGTAGAAAATTTGTATCATGGCTCCGAAGAAAACCTCAAGGGTAACGATCTTCCTCCTTGGATATGTGAAGTCCTTATTTTGGGCATGTGCATGGATTTCCCCCACCAAAAGGTGGAATGTTGAGGGATTTCCGTTGGGTTGATTCTTGAAATCCCCAAGAAGTCTTGCATATAGATCCAAACATGTATAGTATGGAATAGGCATGCGGTGTGAAGCTCATCTGGACAGGTTGGTCTGGATTGGTGATGCTTGATTTTGCGCACCGGAGAAGACTCCGCGTATAAACGAGTATTTTGTGAAGTCGGTGGGTTGTGCCTGTGAAGTGGAGTAACAAAAAGTACTGGAATGGAGTTCTAGGAAAATACCCTCGAAGTTTGGGTGCTATATGCTGGCACTGCTGGATGTTGTAGGGTTTGGGTTTAGTTTGGGCGCAAAAAGAGAGCTTCTATTGACCCTGCCAGGCGATCGTGACGAATGCTGGCATTGACTCCCGATTTGATTGTGAAGCCAGTCCTTCTGGGACGTTATGGCTACTGTGAGCTATGCGCTCTTAAAGGTCGGTGAGCCGAACGGACAAGGTGAAGCCGACCCGCATCAGTCTAGACATTGAACTGGCAATTTGAGCAATGAGCAAGGGCTGAACTGTATCCGCGTTATGGTTGTCTAACTTGAGTGCCTAAGTTATTGGCTTCGTTAGGATCACATAATGAGATTCTTGGGTTGTTCGCTATCAAGACTAAAGTCTCCAGCCGTGGAGCACGAATGTATAATGTTTACTGTTGGGTTTTGGACCCTTGAACGGTGATGGGACCCTAGTTTTCCGGTACACCGATAATATGCCTTGAGTACATGGGATGTCGGGCCATGCGGCAGAAGTTTTTGATATCTTGAACTTTATATGTGCCTGTGAAATTGGTATGCCAGTAGGGATGGAATACCACTTCCCTAGGAAAGCCGTAGGGTCATTATAAATTGGTCGGCTGAAAGCTGACCGTTGCCTTGTTTGCCACCGTTGCGGTGAACTATCCTTGTACAGGTGCTGGAGTGTCGAGCGGGAAATAGCGGGTTGAAGCCCTTGCTGTTGATACTGACCCTCGAAGGCTGAATGAAGAATTTTACTGTTTTCATGTGTGGCTGGACTGCGTGCCGATGTTTGTAATCCACAATGATAAAATGTAATTGTAATGCCTTGAGGCCATAACTTTTGTGTAAAGTGACATTCCTGTGTTGTTATATATAAATGGTGTTTTATATATTGTGGACATTCAAATGAGTTTGAGTTCAAATAACCATAAAGCTTCTGTTAGCATACTCTAAGTAAGGATGCGAATAGTTTTTGGCATTAACCTGTAACCTTTCCGCCTATTTATGAACTATGGTGTGGGGCCCCAGCTGGACCCTCTATAATATTTCATGTAACGGATGGAGACATTATAATTTGGTATCAGCTTGTCTTGGCCTTCATCTTTCGAATTCGTGGTCGAATTCTTTTCTGGGGTGGCGAGCACGTGTATGTGAGACCCAATATAATAGAAATGAATTCAAGAATGTCCACTAAGGATTGCAAATACACCTGTTTGAGGAACCTGCGCATTCCTATAAAGTTGTTGTTGGTTTTGCAAAGTCGCTAAAGTTTGTCGTTTATATGTATAGGTGACTCGAAGTAGTGCAGGGCAGTCTGAGCCCCAGTGTTCTGATGAGAGTGCAGCACTAGTTGAGGTGCTTACACCTCCTCCTTCTACGAAGACAGTACATTTAGTTGTAGAGGTGCTGGTAACAATGATTCATGCATATCCTACTGGGCAGGCGCAACCTGAAAAGGTGTCAAAACAGGTTGTTGTGAGGCTAGAACCTTTTGAGGCTGCTGTTGATCCTCGAGTAGTTGAACGGCAGTTGAAGCAGTTTTTGAGCTTCAATCCTCCTACGCTTATGGGTGTGAGATCCCCAACACTGGCGGAGGATTGGTTATTGCGCATCAAGCAAATATTGACGACAATAAGGACAGAGGAAGAATAGAAAGTCACCTTGGCCACCTTATTGCTGGAAGGAGAGGCTTGGCTATAGTGTGATGAAATAGAGTTGCACCACTTAGTGGGCAGACAACTAATAGAAGTCTCGATAGAGGAGTTTTCAAGACAATTCTTGGCAAAGCACTTGCCATCAACATAACGCATCGCCATGGAAAATGAGTTCCAGCATCTAACTCAGGGAGAAAGTAGTGTCGATACCTACTTACATGAGTTTACCAGGTTGGGTCGTTATGCGGGGTCTATCTTCATTGACGAAGAGCATAAAACCAACCGGTTCTACGAAGTGCTGCGGGATAAGTTGAGATTCCTGCTCTCGAGTTCGGTTAACCAAGGGTTTCAAGCATTGGTGGATACGGCTTGTGCGTTGGAAAAAGATATGAAGCGGGTATAGTGAAAAACGGACTTGGTTATGACAAAGTCCAAGTTCAAAGCGCCATACCAGGGAAAATCGAACTACCGAAGGAAATGGGGTAAGAGATCCAAGTCTTCTGGACAGGCTCCTTCTATAGTGGCGTCAGGAGTAAATTCGAGGCAAGATTATTGCACTTGTTATACATATGGTAGAGTGGGGCATCTAGCCTGTGACTGTTGGGTTGGTCCACCAAAGGTTAAAAAGAAGATAGGAGCATCATATGATTATAAGGGAAAGGCAGTGGTGGAGTCATCTGCATCCTAGGCGCAACCCCGAGTGTATAACCTTGGCAAACAGGAGGTCATAAAAGCAAAGTGACGTCATCACAGGTACGAACTAAGATATTGGTTTATTACTTTTCATACTTCATATCTTATGTGTAGCTTGGTTATGATGTGTTTGTCTTAGGCTTTGTCCTGATTTGAGACTGTCCGGCGAGGGCACTATTTGATACGGGTTCTTCGCATTCATTTCTATATGAGGACTTTGTAGCACGAATCAGAGTACCAAGTCATATGACGGCAGATAGTGTGAATGTGTTGTTGCCAAATGAATGCGTAATGCGTGCGGTTAGGGCTTGCTACGTGAAGGTTCGGATAGGAAGTCAGTATTTTGGGTTAGATGCATCCTTGCTGCCGATATCTGATTTTGATGTGATCTTTGGTATAGACTGGCTTTCGGAGCCGCGTGCTTGTATTGATTGCAACTCAAAGGAAGTCACACTGGGTTAGAATACTGAGCTTGAGACTAAGTTCGCTGGTATGCGAGGAGTGAGCAAGATCTTGATGTCTGCTCTCCAAGTCGTCAATGCTGTTCGGAAGGGCGCGGAGTTATTCGTCACGCTTATTCAGGTTGTTGAGTCAAAGGCCAGTGTGAGTGAAGTTCTGATTGTATCGGAGTTTGCTGATGTGTTTCCTAAAGATCTTCCTGGGTTATCGCCCCAGTGGGAGATTGACTTTGCTATTGAGCTGGTGCCAGGTACGAAATATGTGGCCTGCTCGCCATATCGTGTTGCGCCAAAGGAAATGGCGGAACTGAAAGTTCAACTACAAGAGTTGCTGGAACAGGGATATATATGCCCAAGTATGTCACCTTGGAGCACACCTGTTCTATTTGTGAAAAATAAGGACGGTAGTCTGTGGTTGTGTATCGACTATCGTGAATTGAACAAGCTGACGGAGAAAAACAAGTATCTGATTCCACAGATAGATGACTTGTTCGATCAACTGGCTTGGTCAATGGTATACTCAAAGCTTGATTTTAAATCTGGCTACTATCAGTTACGGATTCGGGAATGTGACATTCCCAAGACAGCATTTTGAACACGCAACGGTCATTACGAGTTCACTGTAATGCCGTTTGGGCTATGTAATGCACCATCGGTGTTCATGAACTTAATGCACCACACTTTTAGAGATTACTTGGATTTATTTGTGATCATCTTCATTGATGACATCTTGATGTACTCTCAATCTGAAGAAGACCATGCGAACCCTTTACGGATGGTGTTTCACACCCTGAGAAGAAACAAACTCTACACAAAGTTCTCCAAGTGTGAATTTTGGCTGTCGTCGGTCGCTTTTCTTGGCCATTTGGTTAGTGGTGAAGGTATAGCAGTGGATCTGGTGAAAGTCGTTGTAGTACAAGTGTGGCCGATTCTGTCTACCGTAGCTGAAGTCAGGAGTTTCCTTGGACTTACGGGCTGCTATAGACATTTTGTAGAGAATTTTTCCCATATAGCTTTACCCCTCACCACACTGACGCGAAAAGATCAGAAGTTCGTTTGGATGTCGGAGTGCGTGCGAGCTTTTTAAGAGTTGAAGAGTCGTTTGACCACGGAGCATGTTTTGACGTCGCCATGTGGTACAGAAGGCTATGAGATTTATAGTGATGCATTAGGGAGCGTCTTAGGCTGCGTTCTTCTTCAATTTGGAAAAGTGATAGTGTTTGGCTCGCGATAGTTGAAAGTGCACGAGCGAAACTATCCCGCCCACGACTTGGAGTTGGCGGTGGTGATTTTTGCACTATAATTTTGGCATCACTATTTATATGGCGTGAAAGTGGATATATTCATGGACCATAAGAGCCTGAAGTACCTATTGGATTAGAAGGATCTCAATATGCGACAATGAAGGTGAATGGAGTTCCTCGGGGACTATACCTTTGATATTCATTACACTCCCGAGAAGGGAAACGTTGTTGCAGATGCCTTGAGTCATAGGACTCCGACAAGGGCAAATTGGTTGCAAATGCATGATGAGCGCCTGATCCAGGAGCTGGAAGCATTAGAGATTTCTTGTATTGATAAGAATTCCACTGTACATGTGTGCCTAAACTGGACGGAGGTACAATATGACCTTGCAGATAGGGTTCGACGAGCAATAGAACTTGATGAAAGTTTGCAACGCTATGCAGTGGATGGGACAATTGGTCAATTCTCCTGGGAAGACGGTCTTTTGTGAAAAGGTGATCAGTTGTGCATTCTGAATATGGGTAAGCTAAGAGATGAATTGATTTATGAGGCTCAATTTATGAAATACTCAATTCACCCAGGGAGCACAAAGATGTACAAGGACATGAAAAAGATGTTCTGGTAGCTAGGGTTAAAGAAAGATATAACACATTACGTGGCGAAATATCAGACATATGCCTTAGTGAAAGCAGAATGTTAGAAGTCTGGAGGTTTCCTAAAGTTGCTACCTATTCTGGAGTTGAAGTTTGATGATATTTTGATGGATTTCGTGCACGGTTTTCCAAGATCTCAACGCGGTAACGATTCAGTTTGGGTGATCATAGATCAGTTGACTAAAGTGGCTCACTTCATTCCGAACAAGAGGGATGATTCAGTGGAAGTCTTGGCTAAGCTTTATGTTGAGCAAATAGTACGATGGTACGGTGTGCCCTTTAGTATCGTAAATGATCGAGACGGGCGCGTCACGTCGAATGATTGGATGCAAATCCATCCGTTGTTGGGGAAAAAATTAACGTACAGTATGACCTTTCATCCACAAACGGATGGCCAGACTGAGAGGACCAACAGAACGATGGAGGATGTGCTCCGAATGTGCGCCTTGGATTTTGGGAAGAGGTGGGAAGACCATCTCTATATGGTAGAGTTCGCCTACAATAATAGCTATCAAGCTAGCATAAATATGGCACTGTTTGAAGCTTTATATGGTAGCAAATATCGTACACCATTAGCTTGGGCGGAAATAGGCGAGTCAAAATTATATAAGCGTAAAGAACTCGAAGAGGCTAAATCAACAATACGCTCTATTCGGGAGAGGCTACTGATAGCCCAAGATAGGCAGGCAAAGTATTACAACGCTAAGTACCGAAACGTAGAATTTGCGGTTGGCAAGTGGGTATACTTAAAAATCAAACCATTCAAGGGTGTGTCCAGGATTTGGTGCTTGAAAAAGTTAAGTCGAAGGTATCTTGGTCCGTTCGAAGTAGTGGAGCGAGATGGAGCAGTTGCCTATCGGCTAGCTCTTTCGACAGAATTGAGTGGATTACATGATGTGTTCTACATATCCGTGCTTCGAAAAGTCGTGAAAGATCCATCTCAGGTAATTATAAATGATCGCATACCAGTGGGCTAACGATGAAGGTTAGGCCCATTCGGATCGAGGATACAACGGTTAAACAGATGTGGAACAAGACAATAGGGATTGTCAAGGTCTGTTGGGACAACTGTGGCCGTAAGGAGATAACATGGGAGCGGGAGCAAATCGTGCGTGCTGAATTTCCCGAATTGTTTGTATAAAATGTTGTAAAATTTTTTGTTGAAGAAAATGTATGTTATACAATTTTGGTTACTGTATTTTGGGTGCTGTATGAAAATTTCGGGACAAAAGTTTTGTAAGGAGGGGATGATTGTAACACCCAAAAAAGGAGCTAGAGAGAATAGGATAATAGTCGACCTGGGCTCGACGAAAATCGTCGAGCGGAGCTTGACGATTTTGGCCTGTTATCAGCCCCGTTCGATGATTTTTCGAAAAATAAGGATATGGCCGAGCGGTGACTCGTGTCAGATGACTGGAGAGCAGCCAGTAGGCGGTGAATAATTTTCCAGTCTAAACCCGAGCCGTTGCTATGTTTTGATGAGTTTATCGTGTTGCTGGCGTGAAACCAGAGACCACTTATGCAGAGAGGTTGGAATTTGGAAATCATTATTTCCTTTTCTCTCTCTCTCTCTTCCTTGTGTTCCAGTTTTGGAGTAGAGAACTAGGCTACGGCTTGCTAAAGTTGCTGGAGTAGATCATGTGATAGGAATCAAGATCTGAAGCTAGATTCACGAAGGGGAAAGTGAGGCGCTCATGTCCATCCATATAGAAAAGCTGTGTCATGGCTCCGAAGAGAACGTCAAGGGTAACGATCTTCCTCCTTGGACATGTGAAGTCCTTATTTTGGGCATGTGCATGGATCCCCCGCCAAAAGATGGAATGTTGAGGGATTTCCGTTGGGTTGATTCTTGAAATTCCTAAGAAGTCTTGCATATAGATCCGGAAATGTGTTGTACGGAATCAGCATGTTGTGTGAAGCCCATCTTAAAAGGTTTGTCTAGATTGGTGATTCTTTATTTTGCGCATCGGAGAAGACTTCGTGTATAAATGAGTATTTTGTGGAGTCGGTGGGTTGTGCCTGTGAAGTAGAGTAACAAGAAGTACTGGAATGGATTTCCAGGAAAATACCCTCGAAGTTTGTGTGTTATATGCTGGCACTGCAGGATGCTGAAGGGTTTGGGTTGAGTTTGGGCGAAGAAAGAGAGCTCTTGTTGACCCCACCAGGCAATCATGACGAACACTAGCATTGACTCCTGCTTTGATTGTGAAGCAAGTCCTTCGGGGATGTTGTTGCTACTGTGAGCTATGCACTCTTAAAGGCTGGTGAGCCGAACGGACAAGGGGAAACCGACCCGCGTCTGTATAGACATTGAACTGATAATTCGAGCAACGTGCAAGGGCTAAACTGTATCCATGTTATGGTTGTCTAACTTGAGTGCCTAAGTTATGGGCTTCGTTAGGATCACATAATGAGATTCTTGGGTTATTCACCATCAAGACTAAAGTCTCCGGCCATGGGCCGTTGAGCATGAATGCTCAATGTTTACTGTTGGGTTTTGGACCCTTGAACGGTGGTGGGACCCTGGTTTTCCAGTACACAGATAATATGCCTTGAGTGCATAGGACGTCGGGCTGTGAGACGGACGATTGTGATATCTTGAACTGTATATCTGCTTGTGAAATTGTTATTCTTACAGGGAAGGAATACCACTGCCCCGGGAAAGGGGTAGGGTCGTTATAAATTGGTCGGCCGAATACTGACCGTTTCCTTGTTTGCCACCATTGCGGTGGACTATCCTTTTGTAGGTGTTGGAGAGCGGAGAGGTAAATAGCGGTTTGAATCCCTTACTGCTGTTACTAGCCCTCGAAGGTCAAATGAAGAATTTTACTGTTTTCATATGTGGCCAGCCTGCGTGCCGATGTTTGTAATCCATAATGATGAAATGTAACAGTATGGCCTTGAGTCCATAACTTTTGTGTAAAGTGACATTCATGTGCTGTTATATATAAATGGTGTTTTATATAATGTGGATATTCAAATGAGTTTGAGTTCAAATAACCTTAAAGCTTCCGTTAACATGCTCTGAGTTAGAATGAGAATAGTTTTTGGTATTAACCTGTAACATTTCCACCAGTTTGTGACCTATGGTGTGGGGCCCTAGTAGGACCCTCTATTATATTTTATGTAACGGATGGAAACGTTACAACAGTGATAGATGGTCACATGGTATAATGTTGGAGAGGCAAAAATTTATCTAAATCCACAGGTGTTGAGTGAAGCCAGTTCACTCAATGCCAGATGCCAAGAAATGCTGAGTAAAGCATGGGCAGTCAAAGCCTGACTGTTAACAAAGCAGGATTTTTACTAAGTCTATAGGCGTTGAGTGAAGGCAGTTCACTCAACGCCATATAACAAGAGGCATCGAGAAAAGCTCAGTCTATCAAAGCTTCAGCATTATCAAGGAAGAAATCTGGCTAAGTCTAGAAGCGTTGAGTGAGGACAGCTCACTCAATGCCTGAAGAAAGAAGCATTGAGTCAAGCTCAAACAGTCAAAGCATCTGAAAATCTGTCAAGAATTCTTGCTAAGTCCAGAAGCGTTGAGTGAGGATAGCTCACTTAACGCCCAAAGAAGAAAGCGTCGAAAGACCAGTGTGATGTCAAAGCTTAAGAAGATGTAGATAGAAAATCTGTCTAACTCCAGATGCTTTGAGTGAGGACAGCTCACTCAACACAAGCTCATCAAGAAATTCTACTAAGTACAGAAGCATTAAGTGAAGGCAGTTCACTCAACCCCTCATCAAGAAGACAAGAAAAAGCAGAAGCGTTGAGTGATGAATGCCCACTCAATGCATTCATAAAGATGGAAATCGGTTTAGTACATAAGTGTTGAGTGAAGGCCGTTAACTCAACACCTCAGCAAGATGGTAGGCTTCAGAGAAACGGTTAAGGACAAATGTGTTGAGTGATGAAGGCTTACTCAACGCCTAGCAAAACAGAGATATTAGATAAGTCTAAATTCATTGAGTGATGAAGGTTCACTCAACACCTAGTAGTGCAGATGTATTGGCTAAGTCCAAATTCATTGAGTGATGAAGGTTCACTCAACGCACTCAACGCCTAGCAGTGCATAAGTATTGGCTAAGTCCAAATTTATTGAGTGATGAAAGTTCACTCAATGCACTCAACGTCTGGGATGAACTCTTAATTAGGCTAAGTCCACAGATGTTGAGGTCAGCAAAAGTCAGCAAATTTCAAAATTATTGCGGGAAATATACAGCACGCGACAAACGACGTCTCAGGCCTACTATACGATATTTTATATAAAAGCAATGTTGCAGCCAACAACTACAGCTGGTCCCACGGTTCAAAGTGCCAATGGACGGCGGAAGATAAAGGGATTGAGATTGGCAGAAAGAAATTAACCTTTGGAGATTTTACTTTTCATAAAAAGGAGAAACTTCATCTTCTTCCTCTTGCCATTATTGCAGAGCCTGAAGCAGAATTTAGATCCGCTGATCTAAAAGTTCAAGCAATTAGCTGTTGCGATTTTCACCTACAACAGCAAGTTCAGAGAAATCTTTGAGATGAAATAAGAAGAAGCAAGGCCAAAACCCTAGATGTAGTTACTTCACAGTTCCAGTTGGTCGTTTCTTAAGAACATTTTATGGAAGCTGTGAAGAAAAAGTTAGGGTTGAGTTTTTCTCAGCTCAGGAAGAAGGCTCAGAGAATATTTCTCTGGAGTAAAATCAACACCAACAAACCATTCTCTCTGTAGGATCCTTTGGATCTGAGTGCAGGCCTAATTTGTAAAGGTTGAGGTAGGATCCATGTGTGGATCTGAGGTAGGGCCTGTGTACCTGAGGTAGGATAGTTTGTCTGAGGTGGGATAGTCATTCTCTCTGAGTTGTAAGGCTATCCTCTTGGCCTAAGCTGTAGGACTATTAATTTAGTCTGAGGTAGGTGATCTTTTGATCACTGAACTATAGGAGCAAGCTTTCTCTGAGGTAGGGCCTTGTGCCTGAGGTAGGTATTGGATCAGATTGAGAGATCCTAAGGGATCTGTGTTATAAGCTCTTAGGAGCCGAGTTTTGGAGAAGTGCCTTATCTAACACACTGTTAGAAAGGTGGGAGGGACAGTGGATGTACCATAATATGGGGAATCCCTATAAATCTTGTGTGTGATGTGTGATTATCTTGAAAGCTAACCTTATCTAACTCATAACACACTAAAGCAAGAAAAGAGTCACAAAATACTGAAAAACCTATTCACCCCCCTATAGGTGTTTAGCTATCCTTGAAACTAAAGACTTTCAAGTGATATCAGAGGTAGTTTGCTCAAAAAAGGACTTAACAGTCTTAGTTGATCTCCAAGGGTATCTACAAGTACTGTACTTATGGGTTCAGGAGAGAACCATAAGGAGCTGGGTTCCATGAAGCTTCCAATCTATAGGAATGAGAGCATTGGGATCTGGAAGGAGAGGGTAAGGTTTTTCATAGAAGCATCTTACCCAAGGATCTTCATTATAGTTCAAGAGGGACCTTTCATCCCTATGAAAGTCTCAGCTCTGGATGCAGTAGTCCAGAAACTAAAGAAGTATTCAAAGATGACCAAGGATTTTCTCATATTAGCTACAATGGACAAGAGAGCTCAGAATATCATAGTCAGTTTTATTGATGATTCTACCTTCAAGAATCTTGTTCACTACAAGACTTCCAAGGAGAAGTGGGACACTTCGATGGTCTACATGGGAGGGAATGAAGAGGTTAGGGATGACAGAAAGTCTCTACTCAACCAAGAGTATGAGGCCTTCAGACAGAATAAGAAGGATAGCATTGTAGAATACTATGAAAGATTTTTCAGAATTTTGAATGATCTAAGTACCTTTGGGAGGGTCTTCAGCCATTATGAGCTGAATGACAAGTTCCTCAAGTCTCTAACTAGAGCCTGGGATACAAAGATCTATGTTATCAGAGAGGTGGCAAAGCTAGCTAACACTCCCACTCACACACTGTTTGGGAAGCTGCTCTCCTATAAGATGCAGCTATCTGCCAGGAAGGAGGAGGAGGCTATCAGCAAATCCCAGGCCAATAAAATGTCTTTGGCCTTCAAAGCTGAGAGCACCAAGAAGAGCAAGGAGAGGATTGCCTCTCCTCCAAGGAGGCCAGCTGATTCAGAAAGCATGGGGTCAAGCTCATCAGACTGCAGCATGTCTGATGAAGATTTTGCTGCCTTCTCTATGCAGTTTCAAAAGATGATGAAGAGGAAGTAGTGGAGGAGCAGACCTTCCTCCTCCTCTCATTACAGGAATAACCACTCCAAGGGAGACATGTATGACTCTAAACCTAGTAAACACGTTTTCTATAAAGTTGCTTGCTATTGTTGCAGCAAACCTGAGCATGTAATTTTTGACTGCCCAGTCAAGAGAAGTGAATTTGGTGAGAAGAAACATCACCATCTCAAGGGAAAGAAGGAAAATACCTTCATTGCAAAGAAGGAGAAGAGCTAGAGTCAGTCTGACTCAGCATCTTCTGTGTCTGAAGAAGAAGAAGCCTACATAGGGCTATTTACTGCTGAAGAATAAGCTGAAGACTATCCTGCTGCCAGGATAGGTATCAGGGCCCCTCTATCACATTCAGATAGTGACTCAGAGGAGGAGGATGAAGAACAAGATGCCAACAACTGCTATGGGTTGATGGCCATGTTTGATGAAGAATCCAGTCAGGGTCAGCCTAGTCCAGATAAGGTATACACTCTATCCAACTCCTCTTCTGACTCAGATAATGAGACTAGTCCAAATTCTGATGCATCATCATCCAGTGATGAAGATGGGTCAGAATATGAGGAATATGTCGATCAATTGATTGACAAGTATGGTGCCCTTCTTGATGATTTTAAAAGAAGCAAGAAGTTGGTCAAAAAGCAAGCTGAGGAGAATAACTCCCTTCAGCTATCTGTTTCCCTGTAGGCTGAGAAAACATTCTTGCTGGATTAGAAGGCTAGGGAAGTCAGCCAACTGAAGAAAATTTCACTTATTTAGATTGGCACCATCAGATTCAAGAATAGTCTTATTAGGGATCTTGAAGAAAAACTCCAGAGGGAGAAAAGAATTGTGGCTAGTTACTCTAAGCCCAATACCATGTTGCCCTTAATAGACTCTTTCTCCACTCCAAAAGATAAGAATGGGTTGGGATTCAAGGGAAACACTAGAGTTGACCATCCTAAAAGGAAAGGAAAAGTTAGATTTCAGCCTCTGACATCTAAGCCTCTCATCCCTTTAAGAAGATTATGTTACCTTCAAACATGTATGACCAAGAAAGCATCTATAGTCACTGGATTAATGGTAGATCCACAAGTGTGAACAAAAATGTTCATTGCTTTGGTGGAAGATATAGCAAGGGGATGAGTTCCTTTAAGACTCCCCATGAGGAAATTCAAATGGACCATTAAGGACAATTTGTATTTGGTGCTCCAGCCCCCACTCTCAAGAATTTAACAGTGGCTAACTCTCAAGGCCATCTAGCAAATATCTAGACCAAGAGTAAGTCTATCAATAAGCCTGATTTGGCTATCTTTGATGCTATCAAGAGCCAGTTCTCTGCAAAGAAGATTGTTGTTAATGGTATTCAGAGCAAGCCAAACAAGTATACTTGAAGACTCATTTTTAGTTAGATCCTTGCTAAAAGGTACCAGAAGAAGGCTGTTGCTCTTCCTTCTGAACAGACAGATGCTGATAGCCCTGCTATCGGACCTGCTCAGAAAATAAGATAAAATATTCATGAGTGTCGGTGTTGTGGCAAAGTGGGGCATTTTGTAATGCCCTTGATTTTTTGGTGTTTATTTTAATTCCCGTAGTGGCGAATTTTTGACATCAAGGCATTACGTTGATGCGTAGCTAACGAGTGTCATTTATTGGAGCATGGGTTTGCTCAATGGGTTTTCCTATGTTGTTGGCCTTATTTTGGTTGTGCAACTTCCCTCGCGAGCCGGGTCTATTTTGGTGACTCGGTGGAGCTTTTTATACGGATGTGGTAGCATTTTATCTTCGGGCGGTGTTTTACCCGAGTTTGGTTTGTCAGATTTGGATTTTTACTTCGTCGTTACATTTGTAGTGTCGGTATTTAGCTACGGTGCGATTTTCGTAAGTTTTTGAGTTGGTTTAAATTCGGGTTATGTTGGAGTTATTGATTAATGATTGTATTATAATAACAATATTATTTATATATGTATATATATAGCCGGTTGTAAAGGTCACATCAAAACCCTATTCATCTTCTTCCTGAACCCGAGCGGCAGCCTTTTTCACGAGAGGAGCGGACATCAGACTTTGCGTGCATTCGGTTGGCGGTAGAGTGTGCTCGGGTGGCCGTTTTCATCGCCGGAGTAGAGATTCGGAAAGCTCTCGCCGAAAGCTATGCGATCGTGGTAAGTTTTCCCTGTTTTCCCAATTTTTAGGCATTAGGGTTAGCAAATTCGACCTCTTTTCTCTTCCAAAAGTTTCAGGAAGCGTTGTTAGGGACTTTTCATGGCCGATCCTTGTCACGGTCCGAGCGGGCAGCAATTTTTCCAAAGTTTCAAGTCAAGTGGATTATCTTCCTTGCATGTCTATTTCCATCCATGTTTTTTCCTTCTTTTCTTTGCTCTTCCTCCTCCTTTAGAGGGTAGGAGCAGTGCAAGTTAAATCATGAAAGAACCCTAGGTTAGGGCAAGATTTCGGCCAAGCCAAGGAGACTAGGGTTAGCGGTTTAAGGAATTTTCGTTGTGTATCAACGAGAGGAAATCGTTGGGTTTCGGGTAAGTAAGTTTTGACGAGTTTCGTAGCCGAATTTGTTGTATATCATAGGTCAGTTCGTCGAGTATCGACGATAGGAATTCGTCGAGTATAAGTGATAGATTCGGCGTATATTGTAAGGAAAATTTTTCGGGTAAGGTAAAGTTTAGTCTAAGGCAAATTTGGCGTGTATCGTAAGGTAGAATCCGTCGAATATCATAGATTAGCCCAAGTAGATTTCGACGAGTATCATCAGTAAATCGTCGAATATCATGTGTTAGCTAAGGAAATTTTGGCGTGTATCAGTGGAAATCATCGAGTATAGCTAGTCTTTTTCACCGAGTATAGTAGAATTCGCCGAGTATCATCATACGATTCGTCGAGTATCATTGTAATTCGTCGGGTATACTCGCCGAATTTGGCAAGGACTTAGAAAATTTTATCGTTTTGAGTAGGACTCGTCGTGTATGGTCCTTAGAGTGATTTTAGGGCTTGTTTGTGTATTTCTTTGGGTTTAGTCTTGGGTTTTGGTTTGGGGTGTTTGGGTATATTATTTCCTCGGCTATGAAGGTTGGCAGTGGATAAAGGACCACCAACTGGACGCCAGTTTGTGAGTCATTACACTTGGTGGTTTGGTTTGGTCTTTATTTTGTGGCTTGTTGGGTTGTGTTGGGCCAGGTGGCCACCTCCGCAGTTCCTTTATGAGATGTTTGGGTCTGGCAGTTCGGGTTTGGAAGTTTTGGTCACCGAATCCGGCCCAGTTGTTTTTACCTAGTGTTAATGACTCACGTTTTCGAGCTGTTTTGTGCTCAGTTTGCTTCTTAGATCAGTTTATGTTATTTCATGCTAATCTTTGCAGATTTTGTCGAATCATGACTTCGTTCCGCACTTGGTACAATGTTCTTTTAACTCCTTTTTTGCAGACTTTTATTTTACCTTTTTATATTTGGCTAATCAGCTGTGGTTTTACCATTCCTTATAGTCGGGTTTGGTAAACCCTTTCTTTCCTTTTTACTTATTACCTGCTTATTTTCATTGCCACTTGTATTTTCTTGCTGAGGTTTCTTTTTTTGAATGCCTCAGGTTCAGGGTTATAATCGGTGGAGCGGTTGTGCTCGGTGGTAGCCTTTGGACTACAGTTATTGCAGTAGTTCCCTCGCCGCCGTGAGGTAGTTTGTTGTTTTTGTTTTTAGTTAAGACTTGCTTACTTTCAGTTGGTTCGTGTCGGGTTGTTGACGCTTACTGGTAGTTTTCTCTGGAATATTAAATACTTTGCTAGCAGCTAGTTTACCTCTTTTTGGGGGTTTTTACTTGCTCACTGGGAAGGTTTTATGCTAGGTTGCATGTTAGGTATTTTAAAATATAAAATTATAATTATTACTTCATTCATGTCATATTTGAAACCCAAATCACTATATTTAACGATCGTAAGAGCTACTTTCGTAACTATTATAAATCTAGAGTCTTGCATATCATGAGTTGTCCTCTAACGATGTTTACACTCATGTAGGATGTCTAATCTTGTAAACAAAGTATTTTTCCACAGCGTATAACTATATTTTTCTCATGGACTAGATGAGACACTAAGTCGAGGGATACGGCTAACCATTTAACTTTAACTCGATTTCCCTAAATAACTTATAGATCTTTCATAAAGTATTAAGTTAGAGTTTTGGCTAAGCATCTGCAGTTATCCCATGCTGACATGGCATCATGACACATGTTTTCCCATACTCTGATATATCGTTAAATGTGGAGAAAATGCGGGTTGTGATAGTGGGTATCAGAGGGATAAGTTGTTTGACAATTGGTCGAACAACTATCTTAGGTTTGTGTTAGTTGTCTAAGTTTCATTTCATACACACATCGATATGTCATCAGTACGTCTTGGCTGAAGCATGAATACTACACTCATAAGCATGATAAGAAGTATACGGGGCATATTATGTAGTATGGGATGCAAAATATGTGTTTGTATATTGATCCTCATAGGAGGCAACATGTGACTGTTATGTAGTATGGGATGCATAACATCATCATATGAATGCATATTAGATTTTGATTTTCATTGCACGCGATATTATGTAGTATGTGATGCATAATATTTCTTGTGTACGCTGCTCATAATATGCATTAAGGCCTTTTTAGATTACATAGCACAATATGCATGACATAACTTTGCATCAGCACACGTGCCAAGCTAAAGATTTATATGATGATATACGTACACACATGGTTTTGAGTCAAAAGGAATAAGAATTCATGCATTCATGGTTTAGGCACATGAGTCAGTGGGATGACGGTATATCATCCTAAGTCTAGGCATGACATCATAAATGAAAATCCCAGAGCAAGTTAGCAGTTTGAGCAAGTAATTAATTATGTATTGTCTAAACTAAATTGTTTTGTTCTAGCGATTAAGCTAGGTTTTGATTAGATATTTTTGTTCATTTAGATGCCGCATAAGCATCCGATGACGAGGTAGACTCCCCAATCGGAGAGAGAATTGTCTGGTGCCCAGAGTGAGTCTGTGATAGAAGGATTGCGGTAGAGCAATGAGGCTCTGTCGAGGCAAATTTTGGAGATGCATTCGCAGATCCAGGCATTGTTGCCATTATTGCTAATAAGCTGCCTAGAGTGTAGGACCCAGCTGTGGGTCAAACCGTCCCTGTTCCCCCTGCTCCTCTGGTGCCCCCAATTTTGTTGCCACCAGAAATGACGTTTATTTCGCATTTCCAGAGATTAGGACCCCCCACCTATGATGGTAGAGCGGATTTTATGGTTTTGGATGATTGGATTATATCCATCGAGGCGATGTTCGCTTACTCAGGAGGTTTAGAGGACCAAAGGGTGATGGTCACTGCGTATCAGTTCAAGGGGATTGCAAACAGTTGGTGGCTGAGAAAAAAATAGAACCTTAAGGATGGGTGTTCATGGGAATCCTTTAAGGAATTTCTACTTAAGAAGTTTTTTCCGTCGGTCGAGAAGGACCGTTTGATGAATGATTTTCTACACTTTAAGCAAAGGGAGCTCACTGTTAGCGAGTGTGAGGTGGATTTCAATAAACTGTGCCATTTTCCCCTGACATGGTGTCTTTGGAGTCTAATCGAGTTAAACGTTTTTTGGGTGGTCTTAGGAATGACATCCAACAGCTATCTAGTGCTTATGGATCTGAAAGCTATGCTGAAGTTGTGGAGGCTGCTCTGAAGGTTGAGGTGATTAACAATACAAAGAATTGAGGTCAACAAATGAGAAAGTAAAAGAGGAAGACTGGTGAGGGTAAGATTTCCCAAGAATCTGGTGCTTATTCGAGGAAAAGGAGTAAAGAGATATGCAGTTTCTGTGACCGGCCAGGCCATCCATTCGAAAGGTGTTACAAGAGATTGGGAGCTCAAAAGCAGGAGCAAGTTCATGCAATTCAGAGTGCTTCTAAAGGACAATTGGTTTGTTCTGTGTGTAAGCGGAGGTGGCATGACGCTGCTCATTATTGGGGAAAGGAAAGGGTCTGCTTCTAGTGCAGACAGAAGAGACATTACAGGTCGAATTGCCCGCAGGCTCATCCCTCGTTGCAACCAGTTCCACTTCAGGCCTTGTCGCCACCACAACTATTGGACAAGGGGAAGGGCAAGCTGAACGTGGTGTCTTTGGAGGAATCTCAAATGTCTACTCAAGTGATTTCAGGTTAGATCCTAACCTAGTTCTAGCTTTTAATTTGTAGTCGTAGTTTCGACGTTGTTCCCTTAGTTGCGTATACAATTTTATAGGAAAGTTTAAAGTAAAGAATCGTTGGGCATGCGTTCTTTTCGATTCCGGTGCTACCCACTCGTTCGTGGCTAGAACCTTCGTAGAGCATCACCGTTTGACCCTCGATCTCGTTGGCGACGCGCTTCGTGTCATGTTTCCCTCTAGCGATTCAGTGGTGTCGGACCAAGGCATTCAGAGTTGTCTGATTCTGTTAGGTGATTTTCTAGCCGTTGCTAATCTGAAGGTGATAGACTTGGAAGATTTCGATGTCATTTTGGGAATGGATTGGTTGTCCAAGTATGATGCAGTTATCCAATGCAAGGTCAAGCGCTTGGACTTCAAGATGGACAACGGTCAACCCAGGAGTGTTTATGGTTTTCTGCGCCAAGTTTCTCTGATTATTTCTACGGTACATGCTTGAAAGCATGTAAATTCCGGATGTTTTGCCTGTTTGTTTTGGTGTTGGCGACCGGTGGTAGTTTGCCGCGTGTAGAGGAGATTATTGTAGTGCGCAAGTTTACTGATGTTTTTCCCGATAACCTTCCTGGTCTTCCACCCGATAGAGACATGGAGTTTGTCATAGATTTGGAGCCGGGTACCCGTCCTATTGATAAGGCGCCGTATCGTATGGCCCTGCATAAGCTAGAGGAGCTACGTACCCAGTTGGATGAGTTGCTGCAGAATGGATTCATTAGACCAAGTTCTTTACCGTGGGGAGCTCTTATGCTATTTGTGAAGAAAAAGGATGGATCGATGAGGCTATACATTGATTATAGAGAATTGAACAAGGTAACCATCGAGAATAGGTATCCCCTGCCGAGAATAGATGACTTGTTTGATCAGTTGCGTGGTAGCATTGTGTTTTCAAAGATTGAACTTCGTTCAGGCTACCATCATTTGAGGATTCGTGAGGCAGATATTCCACAGACTGCGTTTCGTTCTCGGCATGGACATTTTGAGTTCTTAGTGATGTCTTTTGGATTGACTAATGCACCCTTTGCCTTAATGGATATGATGAACAGAGTGTTTATGGATTTCCTGGACCGTTTTGCGGTCGTATATATAGATGATGTTCTGGTATACTCCCGTAGTGCTGAAGAGCATGCACAACACTTGCATTTAGTTTTGTCTACTTTGAGGGAGCATAAGTTGTATGTTAAGCTGAGCAAGTGTGTGTTTTGGTTGCCTCAAGTTTCCTTCTGGGGTCATGTGGTTAATAAGGATGGAATTTCTGTGGACCCCGAGAAGATAGCTGTTGTTATGGATTGGAATAGACCTGCTACTCCCAAAGAGATAAGGAGCTTCCTAGGGCTAGCAGGATATTATAGAAGGTTTGTGGAAGGTTTCTCTACGTTGTTACGCTATTGACTAAATTGACACAGAAGAACGCAGCTTTTGTTTGGAGCGATAAGTGCGAAGAGGCATTTCAGGAATTTAAAAGGAGATTGTACACTGCTCCGGTTTTAGCCTTACCTACCGAAGGAATGGAGTATGTTGTGTATGTGGATGCATCACACGTTGGACTTGGATGCATGTTGATGCAAGAAGGCAAAGTGATTGTGTATGGGTCACGAAAGTTAAAGTTACATGAGAGGAATTACCTTACGCACGATTTGGAGTTCGCAGCTGTGATCTATGCCCTAAAGTTATAAAGACACCTTTTATATGGTGCTCTGTGCAAGATTTATACCGATCATAAGAATTTGAAGTATGTCTTCACTCAAAAGGAATTGAATTTGCGCCAGTGGAGATGGTTAGAATATGTGGCGGATTATGATGTTTAGATCCAGTACCACCCGGGCAAAGCTAATGTGGTAGCCGACTCCCTGAGTAGGAAGTCAGCGAAAATTTTTAACCTTTCTATGGATTCGTTGGTGGAGGAATTTCTCTTGATGGATATATCGGTGGGGAGTAGCAACTCACCCAGTAATTTGGAAGTATTCGAGCCTTCATGGATTACACTTACGAGGCTATATCAATGGGATGATCCTGATTTGTTGCACCATTACAATAGAACTGTGAAAGTGGAATTATCAAACTTTTTAATTGATGACACGTGCACCTTGAAGTACCGTGGCAGATTTTGTATTCTCGCAGTTGAGGATATTCTAGCTAAGTTATATAAAGAGGTGCATAGTTCTAGTGTTTTTTATCACCCTGGGTTAACTAAAATGTATAAGGATCTGAAGTAGATCGTTTGGTGGTATGGTATGAAGGGCGATATAGCTAAGTTTGTATCAGAGTGTTTTACCTACAAGCGGGTTAAGGCCGATCATGGAAGGCCTGGAGGCAAGTTGATGCCCTTAGAAATTCCGAGTTGGAAGTGAGAGAGTATTTTGATGGATTTTATTACTGGATTGTCGAGATCTCCCTGAGGACACGATTCTGTTTGGGTTATAGTGGACAGATTGACGAAGTGTGGTCACTTCGTGTCGTTCAAGATTGACTACTCCATGAAGAAAATCGCTGAGTTATACTTGGATGAGGTCACCAGGTTATATGGAGTGCCTATTAGTATTGTATCAGATCGAGACTCCAGGTTTACGTATCGCTTTTGGAAAAGTTTACAGGAGGGGTTGGGTACCAATTTAAGGTATTCCACCGCCTATCATCCGCAGACAAATGGTCAGACGGAGAGAGTAAATAAGATCATAGAGGATATGATCAGATATTATATTTTGGACCATGGAGGGGCGTGGGATGAGCGTTTGAGATTGATGGAATTTTCATACAATAACATATATCAAGAGAGCTTGCAGATGGCACCGTTTGAGGCTTTATATGGGAGATGTTGCAGAACTCCCTTGTTTTGGGCCGAGGTTGGTGAGACGCCGTTGTTGGGTCCGGAGGCCGTGGAAGAAATGGATAGTTCTGTTAAGCGTATTAGAGAGAAGCTTTAGATAGCTATGGAGCATTATGAAAAAAACGCTAATCGTCGAAGGACTAAATTGGAATTTGTTGTTGGGGACATGGTATTTCTTAAGATTTCCCCGATGTATGGCGTTAAGAGGTTTGGTAAGAACCATAAGTTAGACCCTAGGTATGTGTGACCTTTCAAAGTTGTTGAGCGGATTAGTGTATCGGCTTACAGGCTGGATTTTCCTGCAAATTTTCCGGGTGTGCACGATGTTTTCCACGTAAGCCAATTGCGGAAGTGTGTGCCGAGCGACAGGCAGATTCTTGATGTTGTGCCCCAGTTGGATCCAAATCTTTTATATGTGGAGGTGCATGTTCTTTTTTTTGATACTAAAGATCGGGTATTGCGAAGGAAGACAATACCCATGGTTAAAGTTTTGTGGAGGAACCAAGACGTGGAGAGCGCAACTTCGGAGTTGGAGTCAGCTATGAGGGAGGCTGATCCTCATTTGTTCTCCTGATTCTTTTGGTAAGTGTTTTCTTTGTTAGCCTATGATTGATTTTCTTTTCTTTTGGATTTGATCCTATTTATGTCAAGTTTCGGGACGAAACTTCTTTTTAGGGGGGTGGATGTAACGCCCCTGATTTTTCGGTGCTTATTTTAATTCCCATAGTGGCGTATTTTTGACGTCAGGGCGGAACGTTAACGCGTAGTTAATGGGTGTCGTTTGTTGGAGCATGGTTTTGCTCAGTAGGTTTTCATCTGTGGTTGGTCTTGTTTTGGTTGTGAACCTTCCCTTGCGAGCCAAGTTTATTTTGGTGACTCGGTGGAGCTTTTTATAGGGATGTGGTGCATTTTATCTTCAGACGATATTTTACCCGAGTTTGGTTTGCCGGATTTGGATTTCGACTTCGTCGTTAGATTCGTAGTGTCGGTATTTAGCTACGGTGCGATTTTCGTAAGTTTCCGAGTTGGTTTAATTTCGAGTTATGTTGGGGTTATTGATTAATGATTGTATTATACTAATATTATTAATTATATATGTATATACATAGCCGGTTATAAAGGTCACGTCAAAACCCTATTCATCTTCTTCCCGAACCAGAGCGACATCCTTTTTCGTGAGAGGAGCGGACAGCGGACTTCGCATGCATTTGGTCGGCGGTAGAGTGTGCTCGGGGTGCCGTTTTCATCGTCGAATTAGAGATTCGGAAAGCTCTTACCGAGAGCTACGTGATCGTGGTATGTTTTCCCCGTTTTACTGATTTTTAGGCATTAGGGTTAGCAATTTTGACCTCTTTTCTCCTCCAAAAGTTTTAGGAAGCATTGCAAGATCCTTTTCACGGCCGATCCTTGTCGTGGTGCAAGCGGGCGGTGATTTTTCCGAAGTTTCAAGGCAAGTGGATTTCCTTCCTTGCATGTCTATTTCCATCTGGAGTTTTTCCATCTTTTATTTGCTCTTCCTCCGCCTTTAGAGGGTAGGAGTAGTGTAAGTTAAATCATGAAAGAACCCCTAGGTTAGGGCAAGATTTCGGCCAAGCCAAGGAGACTTGGGTTAGCAGTTTAATGAATTTTCGGTGTGTATCAGTGAGCAGAAATCGTCGGGATTCGAGTAAGTAAGTTTCAATGAGTTTCGTAGCCGAATTTGTTGTATATGATAGGTCAGTTCGTCGAGTATCGACGATAGAAATTCGTCAAGTATAAGTGATAGATTAGGCGTATATCGTAAGGAAAATTCGTCGGGTAAGGTGAATTTTAGTATAAGGCAGATTCGGCGTGTATCGTAAGGTAGAATCCCTCGAATATCATAGATTAGCCAAAGAAGAGTTCGGCAAGTATCATCAGTAAATCATCGAATACCACGAGTTGTCTAAGGAAATTTCAGCGTGTATCAGTGGAAATCGTTGAGTATTGCTAGTCTTTTTTGCCGAGTATAGTAGAATTCGCCGAGTATCGTCATATGATTCGTCGAGTATCATTGTAATTCGTTGGGTATACTCGCCGAATTTGGCCAGGACTTAGAATATTTTGCCATTTCGAGTTGGACTCGGCGTGTATGGTCCTTAGAGTTATTTTAGGGCTTGTTTGGGTATTTCTTTGGGTTTAGGCTTGGGTTTTTGTTTGGGATTTTCCCTAAATAACTTATAAATCTTTCATAAAGTGTTAAGTTTGAGTTTTATCTGAGTGTCTGCAGTTATCCCCTGTTAACATGGCATCATGACGCTCATTTTCCCTTACTCTGATATATCGTTAAATACGGATAAAATGCAGTTTGTGATACATTTTGCCTTAGATTGTTGGCACAATCCAACTGTGCCCAGAGCAAAAGACAGTCTTCCGGTTAGAAAATCTGCAGGAAGACAGGTTCATTTTTAGGCTAACCAGAACATAGGACCCAATAAATATTGGGGCCATAAGGTAAAATAAATTATGTGTTGCAGAACTGTCCAAGTGCTCAAACCCCTATATTGTACTTAGATAGTCTAGGCACATGACTGGAACATGGAGATATCTAAAGGAGTACACTCCAGTGAAGGATTGACCCAAAGTAATCTTTGGTGGTTCAGATAGAGGAGTGGCAAGAGGCTATGGTAAGATTACCAATGGCATAGTCACCATCTCAAAAGTGGCTTATGTTGAAGGGTTGTAACACAACCTGATAAGCATAAGCCAACTCTGTGATTTTTGCTATGTCATTGCATTCCACAAGGATGAGTGCCAAATTAAGAGTTCAAGTGACAAAGAGGTCATCTTGATAGGCAATAGGAGTGGGAATATTTATTACTTAAACTTCTTATGACTAAATACAGACTCCCCTATATATCAAGTTGCAAATGAGAAAGTCTCATAGTATATATAATGGCGCAAGAGGCTAGCTCATTTGAACTATAAGACCATTGACAAGCTCTTTAGTGAAGAGCTAGTTAGGAATGGTCCCAAGATGAAATGTACCAGGGAAGGCATTTGCTCAGCATGCCAAAAGGGCAAGCAGACCAAAACTTCCTTCAAAAGCATTGGGACCAAAGACTCTGTGAGGTGTTTATACCTTCTGCATATGGACTTTTTTGTTCATATACTAGTTCATAGTCTAGGTGGGAAAGTCTACACCCTTGTGGTTGTTGATTACTTATCTAGGTTTGCTTGTGTTTTTTTCCTTAAGAAAAAGTCTGAAACCCTTGATGTCTTCAAGACTTTTGTCAAGAAAATTCAGAATGAATTGGACAGTACTGTGGTCAAAATCAGAAGTGACCATGGGACTGAATTTCAGTCTGAAAGCATGATGAGGTTCTATGAAGAGAAAGGGATTCATCGACAATTTTCTTCTCCAATAACACCCCAGAAAAATGGGATTGCTGAGAGGAAGAATAGAACTCTCATAGAGGCTGGTAGGACCTTGCTAAGTGATACATCTCTCCCAAAATGTTTCTAGGATGAGGTAGTAAATACTGCTTGTCATGTCTTAAATAGAGCTTCTATCACCAAGAGCCACAAGAAGACTCCCTATGAGATTATGAAGGGCTGAAAACAAAATCTGGCCTATCTCAGGATATTTGGTAGCAAATGCTATATGCTAAATAATGGGAAGTCCTATGTGATTAAGTTTGTTATCAAGTTCTATGATGGGATTTATGTTGGGTACAACAATCATAGTAAGGACTATAGGATTTATAACTTGAAAAGTCAAGTTATAGAAGAGTCTGTTAATATAGTATTTGATGAGTCAACTATGATTAATAGTGAGCTACCAAGCTCCTTAACTAGACCTACAGGTATAGAGATGATGATGGATAAGCTAACCATCAAGGAAGCTGCTCCAAATGCCCAAGATAAAGATGAAGGAGTGTTCATTCCAGAAGAAGGGCAAAGCTCACATAATGTGGATGAAGATCAGCCAGATGTAGTGACTGAAGCTCAAGATGCTGAAGGAAGATTGCCTCCAGCTGTCAGGCATTAAGGGATCATCCAAGACACCAAATAATTGGTGATGTTAACTAAGGAGTGATAACCAGTAGCAGAAGTCTCAACACAACTTTGTTCTCAAGCTTCCTATCACAAGTTGAGCCCAAAGATTTGAAGAGACCAATATATACCAGTTCTAGATTGTGGCAATGTAAGAGGAACTGAACCAGTTCAAGAGGTGTAAGGTCTGGAAGCTGGTTCCCAGACCACAAGGACATAATGGCATTGGAACCAAGTGGATCTACATAAACAAGCTTGATGAAAATGGCATTATAATCAAGAACAAAGCTAGGTTGGTTGCTAAGGGGTACAGATAAGAAGAAGGTATTGACTTTGATCAAACCTTTGCCCCTGTAGCCATATTGGAAGCCATCAGACTATTGCTTACATATGTTGCACACAAAGGATTTAAAATATACCAGATGGATGTGAAGTCAGCCTTCCTGAATGGTAACTTAAGGGAAGAAGTCTATGTTGAACATCCTTCAGGTTTTCTCTATTCTGACTCTCTTGATTTTGTTAATAAACTTAGGAAAGCTCTATACGGGTTGAAGCAAGCCCCTAGAGGATGGTATGAGACCCTGTCTAGCTTTCTTATTTAAAACAAATTCTCAAGGGGGAAGATAGACAAGAACCTATTCCTAAGGGAATCTAAGGGCAAGATCATCCTATACAAAATTTATGTATATGATATAATTTTTTGGTCTACTGATGACAACCTTTGCAAGAAGTTTGAGATAAGAAGTCTGGGTGAGCTTAAGTACTTCTTGGGTCTCTAAGTAAGGCAGACTGAAGATGGATTGTCCATTTCACAGTCTAAGTTCACTAGAGAGTTAATTAAAAAGTTTGGAATGGAGAATGCCTCCATCATGAAAACTCTCATGGGGTCAAATATGCATATAGACAAAGATGAGGCAGGGAAATCGATTGATGAAATTTTTTATAAAAGGATAATTTGCTCCCTTCTATATCTTACTACAAGTAGGACAGAAATCATGTATGCTATATGTGTTTGTACTTGATATCTGGCTAGCCCTAAAGAGTCTCACTACTCTGCTGCTAAGAGAATTTTGAGATATCTTAAGGGCACACCAGATCATGGCCTATGGTACCCTAGGAATAGGGATTTTGAACTAACAGGATATTCAGATGCAGACTTTGCAAGCTGTAAAGAGGACATGAAAAGTACATCAGGCACCTGTCTGTTCTTGGGAGGAAGACTTGTGTCTTGAAGCAGCAAGAAGAAAACTAGTGTTGCAATTTCAATAGCCGAGTCAGAGTATATCTCAACATGAAGTTGCTACGCATAGTTACTATGGATCCAGCATCAGCTCTCGGACTACAATATCAAGATAAGTAAAACTCCTATGTACTGTGATTCAACTAGTGCAATCTCTATTGCTAGAAATCTTGTCTCACATAGCAGGATTAAGCACATAAAGATTATGTATCATTTTATTAGGGAGCATGTGGAGAAGGAAGACATAAGTCTTGAGTTTATCCCCATAGACAAGCAAGTGGTTGATATCTTTACTGAGCCACTAGATGAAGTCAATTTCAACACCTTCAGTTTGAGTTGGGTATGTTGAACTTGGTATAGCTTCAGTTGCTCCTCATTTTGTTTTTGTTGCAGGAACCACTTGTCTTGCAGGTTGATAAGTATTTCAAGTGGGATTAAGAGTTACATGGAATCAAGTGTCTATTAGAGAGGATGGCAGAAGATGCTCATATTAAGGGGGAGCAAGTCAAGATGCTCCTATTGAGGGGGAGAAAGTCCAATAGTTACATAAGTAGGTTCAGCTTCCTGTTGAGAGGTAGTAAGCAGCTGCAATAATGGATCAAAGATCAACACTATTGATCTACATGTCATAAGTATAATGCACCGACTTAGGGGGAGATCAACCATGAACTCCCTGCTCCAGAGATTCTTTATGATATAGTCATAAATTTCTCAGATTCTGAGGTGGAATGCTGCTGCTGAGAAGACAATGCTGCTGCTGAGAAGACCAAGTTGCTATAGTGAAAGTCTTTGATTTTAAGGATAGATAAATCACCTAGAGGGGTGGTGAATAGGTTTATTAGTTCTTAGTGACTTATCTTTTATTTTATTTTCTTTAGGAGCTTTATTAGTTGGTTGGACTTTGCTTTCAAGATATGTAACCTGCAACACAACAAACACACAAAGCGCACACAAGATTTATAGTGGTTCCCCTATCAAGGGTACATCCACTTTCCCACCAACCTATCCAACTATCTTGTTGGACTAGACACTTCTCCAAAACTCTGCTCCAAAGAGCTTACACCTCAGATCCCTCAAGATCTCTCAGTCTCCTCCAAGTCTTACAACTCAGCCAAAAGGGCCTACAACTCAATGATCAGCAGATCACCTACCTCAGGCCAAAGGCCCTACACTCGGGCTGGGAGGACAGCCCTACCTTAGATCCACTAGGGATCCTACCTCAATGAGAATTACTCTCCTAAAATCTCAAGCACAAAGGCCCTACCTCAGATCTGCATCCAGATCCTACCTCAGGCACAAGTGCCATATAACTTAGTGAGAATAACTCACTTACCTCAGACTTGAAACCAAGTCCTATAGCTCAGATTCTCAATAAAATCCTACCTCAGTGCAAATTTGCTCCTACCACTTAGATCCAAAAGGATCCTACACGATGGAAGTAAGTTGTGTGGTTGATCTTGACACAAAAGATGTTTCTCTGTGCCAAGGTTCAGGATAGAGGTAAACTCAGCCCCACTATGACTCCAGGAATATATTTCCTGAGTCTTCTTTTACCTGAACTGAGATATACTCAGTCCTTGCTTCTTCTCAGCACCAGGGATTTTTCATACTGTGACTGAGAAGTGATTGTAGCAAAAATTGCTGTTATCTGAGCTGATAGAATCCTAGCCCAACTTCTTATCAGCAATAAGGATATAGATCTTGTGTTGTCTTGTGCTAGAAGCAGCTTGCAAACAACTGTTCTGCTTCTTCTTTCTTTCCTGGGATGAGGAGATTCAGCCATAACTTTTTCTTCACAGCCTCTAGTAAATGTTTTTCAGATTTGTACAACTGGATCTGTGAAGAACTTGCTGGTGCAGATGGAAAATTGCCCTAGCTATCCTGCTTTATTTCCTTCAGATATTTAGCCACCAACTATCTTGCTGATGTCGATGGAGAAGACAATCAGCTAACTTGTTTAGTCTCCCGACTTGCTATCTTGAGCTTCCTGTTCTTCAGTCACAGCAATAATGGCGATGAAGAAGAACAACACCAACAACACCTTTTTCTGTAAAAAGGCTTCTCTTTTTATTTATTACAACCCAACAGCTCTTTTAGTTGTAGGCCCCACACCATTGATGGCCAGCTGCAACCCTTCTTTAACGACAACTGTCATACAGTAGCTATGCGGCGCTTTTTGTTATGTACTGTAGCTTTCCCGCTATTAGTTTGAATAATGTTGACTTGTTGACTTGCTGACGTCAACGTCTGTGGACTTAGACAAAATCAAGCATTAGTAGAATAGGCGTTTAGTGAATTATCTTCACTCAACGCCAAGGCACTTAGACAGAATTATGTCTATCTAGGGGTTGACAACATTGAGTGAGCATGCCTAACTCAATGCTTTTTGTCTTAGCTTATTCTTCAGTTTTTTTACATGATTGACATTGAGAGCGTTGAGTGACCACACCTCCCTCAACGCCTTATGCTTTAGCCATGCTTTCTGTATTTTAGGCATTGAGAGCATTGAGTGAGCACTCCTTACTCAACGCTTTCTGCCTTAATATATTTCCTTCTTCTTCAACATCTTAATCGTTGAGAGCGTTGAGTGAGCACGCCTTACTCAACGCTTTTTTGCTTTAGCCAGATTTTCTGAATCATGGCATTGAGACAATTGAGTGAGCATGTCTCACTCAACGCTTTCTGCCTTAGCAAGATTTCTCAGCTCCTTAGCGTTGAGTGATTAAGCTCCACTCAACGCATTTTGACAGCCAAATTTCTGCTTCTGAAAACATAGGTTCTGACTAAATGATGGTCAATCAACACATTATCATATGGCGTGAGTGAGCTTGCCTCACTCAACGCCTGTGGACTTAGTCAAATATCAGCACAGATTTTTTGTGGCTTTGACTTACAAGGCAATACTCAACGAATATAGAGTATGGTGTTGAGTGAGTGATACTCACTCAACGCCTATGTACTTGGCCACTTTTCTGCCCTTTTTTCTTATGCTTTTACTGCATTAGCCTGTCTAACAGCCTTTTGTCGTATGCCGTTAAGTGAGTTGACTTCACTCAATGCCTGTGGACTTATCCACTTTCTCAGCTTGCCACTACTTTGGCTTTGATTGTATAGGCTCTAATCAGTGTTATAAGTCATCTGGCGTTGAGTGAGTAACCTTCACTCAACGCCTGTAGACTTAGATAGATTTTTATCTATCCACAGGTTTGCTAAGATAGTACCTATTTTGACCACTTGGACAACCTGTCCAATCAATGTATAGTAGACATCCTGCAATCACTAAACTTGAGCACAAGTTAGATCACCACATGTGTATATATTTTTGGTCAGGCCTTCTTCAAATCCAGGACATTGGGATCAATGGACCCAACAATCTCCCCTTATTTGAAGAAGTCAAAACCTATAATAATGTATACACTAATATAACTATGCAACATATACAGTAAATAATAATCTGTATAATTCAGAATTATCAACAAAATGATTTTAATTTATCTTTTAATGAATAACTATTCTTGTGCATTTAACAAAACAACACACATTCCTTAAGCCCCTTAAGCAGAACCTGAAACTTTTCAAGTTTCAGGTTCCCTTATCACAATCCCACTGCCCTTTGGCTTCTTGACTGCTTTCTCTTCAGCAATTGCCTTCTTATTTCCTTTGCTATCTTTCTTGTCTTCTTTAGCTGCTTCAGCTTCTGTTTTATCTTTCTGCCTCTGAAAGTAGTTGAAGGGCTTGGAGAAGTACTTGGAGGGTTCAACTACACCAGGAAGCAAAGTGTTAGAATTCTTGTTCTTCCACTAAATTCTCCTTTCAGTGTCCCTATTTTCCATATTATCCCATTCCATTTTGTTATACAATTTTCCTTTGTCTGACCTCTTTTTTTTGACTTGATCCCAAGTAAGCAGAATGATGGATCTGGACTCAGGGCTTCACTGTTCGAAATCAGGCCTCTTCTCCATTTCTTCTCTATATTTCCTCTTCCTTAGCCTAATTTCTTCCTTAGTTTCAGCAGCTGTCATCTCGTTTGTCTTTAGCATCTAGTCTATAGTGGGGCTGAAAGAAGGAATCTCAATAGCAGTAGACTGCTCTCCCCACTGATCACCAACACTATCACCTTCTTCTATATACTATCCATACCCCTGATCATCTTGATGAGCAGACATTCTGTTCAAGGTATCTTGGACTTGGGAAGGCATCATTGGGATGTTATCATACTGAATTTGCTCCATTCCCAATGAACCTCTCTCCACATTGGTTGCCCAGACCATGTTTTCAGTTCTTATTGCCTCACTCTCCACCTTTTTGACTTCTTCATCTATTTGAATGGTCTGGGAGGTGCAAGCCTTGTTTCTTTCTATTTCTAGATGGTTAACTCCAGCAATAACATGATTCTTAACCTTCAGCATATGGTCATCAAGCAGCTTAGTACATGCATCCATCTTGGTAAATATTGTTGTATTCTGTTGATCCCTCAGAACTTTATTAGCATTATGAATTGCCAACATATTCTGAGTCTGAATATTTTGATTTTTTATGATAGTGACAACAGTCTGGCTTGCCACATCCAGCTTATCCATGGTGTAGTCCACAATTAGAGTAGCACTTTTAAAGAACTTGATAGTTTCTCCTTTCAGCTCGTTTACTTCAAATCTGATCGATTTGATTTCTATGGCTAGATCATTTCTGATATTTCTAAGGGCATCATCCACAAAATTTTCTAATGCCCTCCTCTACTCATCCAGCATACCTTTAAGTTGGGCAAGGAAGATAAGTGGAATCTGGTCTATTTGTGCAGAGGTTCCTTCAATATGAGGTTCTAGAGTTTTTCTGACCTCTTCTTTCTCACCAGAGTCAGTCTCATTTTCATCTATCTCTTTTTCTAGAGCATCTGTCTCTTCTTCTGACATTGAGGAATCAATGTTGTAAATTTCTATCAGAGTACGGAATTTAGATTGAATCTCCCCCTCAACCTCTTTCATGCCTTCTTTGGAATTCAGTATAATAGCAGCAGCAACATTTGTTTTACTTGCAGCAGTATGAACTACTTTTGTAGGGACCTATAGCTGCTCCCCCACAACTAATGCATCATGCATTATCTCTTCTATCAGTTGCTCCCCCTCAACTGGTGCATTCTTTTTCTCAGCAAATGCATCATCCATAACTTGAGCCAGGTGTCGTTCACCTTCAGACATTACAATCTCCATTTCAGAACTCAAATTGATCTCCCCCTCACTCTAAGGCCTAGGAACATCAGCATCATCAGGATTTGACAGGTGATCACCTGCATCATCGGACCTGAAATCCTCTCCTTCCATCCTAGCTGAAATCTTGGTGACAAAAGTTTTATCAATTTGCCCAGCAACTTCAGCTGAAGGCAAGTCATCATCCCGGTCAGGGGTTTCTTCAAATTGAGCATTGCTCAACTGATTTCTGGCAGCACGATCAGAGGAAACTGATACATGTGCACTTTTGTACTTACTTATCTCTTCATCAGACCCTATTGGACTTGAATCTGGAGGATCTCCCTCATCTTCAGCAGATCTGCTTGAGCTGCTTGGCTTTGGAGCTGCAACCATCTTTCCTTTCTTCTCTGCTACTGATGGTCCACGAGGCAGAAGAACTCTTTCCCATCGATCTAACATTTTGATGTCCATTCTCCGCATGTGATGCATTCTCGCCCCAAGATTTAAGTTCAGGATTTCTGGAACAGTTTGTCGCAAAAATAGGGATAGAATTCTCCTTAAGTTTGGTTCATTGATGCATTCAATAATCCTTTCAAATAGGATTCTCGCACAGTCGGTCTTCTTTGACAAGATAATTTTTACTATTACCTCGAATATCTTCTTTGATATTTTAACATGGGACACGGTTTTGCAGATCAAGGCTTTTCCAATGATATCAGCCAAGAACTTACCCCTTCTTCCCACTTATTACAGTCTTGACCTTGCCCGTCGATGCATCTGCCTTGGCATTTGCAAACAATTCTAGCACTTCCCTCTTCCACAGAAGATAGGGCTCCGTCAGGACGAAAGCTAGGTCTCTTTTTTGCAAAAGATGAAGCACATGTTGAACCTCTTCAGGAGCGTCCATGAATCCATTGCGAACAACCTCTGCTCCCTCAAAGAGAAAATCCTGACCTTTGGGTGCCATTTTGCTAGAGAATTTTTGAGGGCTAGCGAGAAATGTCTTCGGTCTATTCGGCGAATATGGGCGGGAGAGGTCAAGGAATAGTGACTTTGTTTGCACAAGTTTTTCTATTTATAGTTAATTATAAAGAGAAGGCGGAAATACACTTACCTGTTTGGTGATCAAATTTTGATCAACGGCTGGGTTTAGTCCTTTTACTTAGCCGCCCACAGACAACTTTTGCATTTAATCTTGAGTTTTACTAGGTCGACCAATCCTCAGGGTTAAAATTTTCTTGCAATATATATTTTTAATGTGTGTCCTAGTAGAGTGCAACTAGACATAAATTCAAAATGCTCAAATTAAGTTAGAGGATGTTGAGTCCAGTTACATCAGGCGACTTAGTGACTGTGCTAGCCAATAATTTATTTATTGAAACAAGTTTGCAGACAGTTGTCTTGCTTCTTTAATTTAAACTAACTTATCTATTCAATGCATAGTTTTAGCAATTTAGTAAATATTTAGTAGAATTAAGAGCTAGGTGAATTCTACTTATCTTTGTCTAGTAGACTAGGAGTAGATGTTGGATTCACAGTCTCTGAACACACCAGCTTCCTTGCTCTTGAACTTTAGCAATTGATGTGCATCTGGCTTTCTTTTGCAAGCTCCCCCTAAACAATTGCACATGTATTTGACATCTTGTGCATGACTGTCAGTTCATCCATTCCTTGTACCAAGTCCTAGGTCTAGAACATCTCTGTCCAAGGACCATAAATGGGCATGGCCACTTAGATTGTCCTGCAAAACAAAAGTTACCTTACCTTAGGAACCCAATATGACTTGGGTCCTTGGTTCCTATTAGCTTGAAGATGCATATGTCTACCTACAGGAGTCCTGGCAGGAAGACACTGCCTTGCCTTTGGCACACTGGAGTTATGCCAACAATCTATGGCAAAGGGGCCAACTTTGCCACAACACCAACATTCATGGATGTTGTACCTCCTCTTCTGAATACTCTTAGAGGAGTACAATCCACTACAGGCTACCTGTTCAGTGGGGAGAATTGAGGCCTTCTTCTTGTTTCTTTATGCAAGATCTTGACCAAAACTGAGTCTGCCAGTAGAGGAACTTGGCTTACTTTGAACTCCATTAGAAACAACCTTATTTGCAATTGGCATGTTCTTAATGGCTTCAGAGGCAGCCAAGTTAGGATCACTGACTGACTTACCTTTAGTTTGAGTTCTTGCTGGAAGAACCTTAGAATATGCCATTTCCATATCATTGAATGAGGGGGTTGGGGCACTAAATACAAAAGGTCCAGGATGGACCTTTTGGACTTTTACATGGGGAGCCTTCTGTGCACTCAATCCCATGACCTCTCTTCTTCTATTGTAAGGTACATTTGTAATCTTACAAGGAAGATTCCCACACCTCCAGTGACCACACTTATAGTCTTCGTCATACTTGTTGGATGGGAGAATTACCTTGTGAGAGGTTGACTGAGGCCTGACAAGAGCTTGGCCTCTCCTCTGAGATTGGATAACTTTAGAAATCAACTCAGAATCAGATTTTCTCTTGATAGTATCTATCTTAGAGAAATTAGCCGCCATCGTCTTCTCCCTTTCAAGTTTCTCTTCAAGATCCTTGATAATAGAGTCCTTATATTTGATGGACTTTACATGGATATCTACCATGGTCTTCAGATGGGCTACTTCCCACACTTTTAGTTATAAAAAAGATGAAGTCTCATCTTGTTGGGAAGCAGCCAGCTGTAGGGAGGCAATTTCCTCTGCTTGTTTCTTAACAAGTATCTGTCTTTCTTTGAAAGCCTTCAGAAGTACACCATGATTTTCAATCAATTGATTGATATCATCTTCTGAAAGAGGACTCTCATCATCACTTGATGAGGATGCATCAGGGTCTGTATAGGATTCATATCCAGGCTCTGAGAATGAGCTAGATGGCGAATATACCTGATTTTGTCCAGGCTGATCCTGGCAGGATTCTTCTTCTGGTGTAGCTATCAGCCCATATCATCTCCATTTACCTTCCTCAGCTTCATCCACCTCTGAGTCACTATCTGAATGTGATAGAGGGCCCCAGATCTTTGCTCTTGTATCTGGATAGACTTTGTCTTCTGCAAGAGTTGTCAACAGCCTAATGATGTTCTTGTTCTCTCTGTAGACTTGGAGCTTCTTTAAGCTCCACACCTTATGGTTTACCCTTGAACTCATAAGTGCAAACCTTTTAGCTATCCTTGGAGGTCAACTCAGACTATTAGGTCCTTTTTGAGTAACCTCCCTCTGATACCACTTGAAAGTCTTTGATTTCAAGGATAACTAAATCACCTAAAGGGGGTGAATAGGTTTCTTAATCCTTAGTGACTTATATTTTATTTTCTTTTCTTTAGGATCTTTATTAGTTGATAGGACTTTGCTTTCAAGATATGTAACCTGCAATAAAACAAACACACAAAGCACACACAAGATTTATAGTGGTTCTCCTATCAAGGGTACATCCACTTTTTCTCCCACCTATCCAACTATCTTGTTGGACTAGTTACTTCTCCAAAACTCTGGTCCAAAGAGCTTATACCTCAGATCCCTCAGGATATCTAAGTCTCCTCTAAGACTTGCAACTCAGCCACAAGGGCCTACAACTCAGTGATCAGTAGATCACCTACCTCATGCCAAAGGCCCTACACTCAGGCTAGGAGGACAGCCCTACCTCAGATCCACTAGGGATCCTTTCTCAGAGAGAATAACTCTCCTACAATCTTAGGCACAAAGGCCCTACCTCAGATTTGTAGCCAGATCCTACATCAAGCACAAGTGCCCTATAACTCAGTGAGTATGACTCACCTACCTCAGACTTGAAACCAAGTCCTACAGCTCAGATTCTTAACAGAATCCTACCTCAGAGTAAATTTGCTCCTACCACTCAGATCCAAAAGGATCCTACAAGATGTAAGTGGGTTGTGTAGTTGATCTTGACACAAGAGATGTTTCTTTGTGCCAAGGTTCAGGACAGAGGTAAACTCAACCCCACTATGACTCAAAGAATATATTTCCTGAGTCTACTTTTATTTGAACTCAGATATACTCAGTCCTAGCTTCTTCTTCTCAGCACTAGGGATTTTTCCTGCTAGGACTAAGAAGTAATTGCAGCAAAACTTGCTACTATCTGAGCTGAGAGAATCCCAGCCCAACTTCTTCTCAGTAATAAGGATGTAGATCTTGCTTTGGCTTGTGCTGGAAGCAGCTTGCAAATAATAATTCTGCTTCTTCTTTCTTTCCTGGGCTGAGGAGATTCAGCCCTAACTTCTTCTTCACAACCTCTAGTAAATGTTCTTCAGAGTTGTACAACTGGATCTGTGAAGAACTTACTGATTCAGATGGAAAATGGCACCAGCTATCCTGCTTTCTTTCCTTAAGAGATTTAGGAACCAGCTATCCACCAGCTATCTTATTGATGTCGATGGAGAAGACAATCAGCTAACTTGTTTAGCCTTCAGACTTGCTATCTTGAGCTTCTTGTTCTTCAATCACAGCAACAATGACGATGAAGAAGAACAACACCAACAGCACCTTTTTTTGTAAAAAGGCTTCTCCTTTTATTGATTGCAACCCAACGGCTCTTTTAGTAGTAGGCCCCATACCATTGATGGCCAGCTACAACCTTGCTTTAACGCCAACTGTCATAAAGTAGCTATGTGGCGCTTTTTTCATGTACTGTAGCTTTCCCGCTATCAGTTTGAATAATGTTGACTTGTTGGCTTGCTGACGTTAGCTCTTGTGGACTTAGCCAAAATCAAGCATTAGTAGAATAGGCGTTGAGTGAATGAGCTTCACTCAACGCCAAAGCACTTAGACAGAATTCTTTCTATCTAGACGTTGATAGTGTTGAGTGATCAAGCCTCGCTCAACGCTTTTTTCCTTAGCTTATTCTTTAGCCTTTTCTGCATGCTTGGGGTTGATATCGTTGAGTGACCACACCTCACTCAATGCCTTATGCCTTAGCCATTCTTTCTGTATTTTATGCATTGAAAGTATTGAGTGAGCACTCCTTACTCAACGCTTTCTGCCTTAATCAATTTCCTACTTCTTCAGCATCTTAAGTGTTGAGAGCGTTGAGTGAGAATGCCTCACTCAACGCTTTTTGCTTTGGCCAGATTTTCTGAATCATGACATTGAGACCGTTGAGTGAGCATGTCTCACTCAACGCTTTTTGTCTTATCCAGATTTTTCAGCTCCTTGGTGTTGAGTGAGTAAGCTCCATTCAATACATTTAGACTTAGCTAAATTTCTGCGTCTGAAAACACAGGTTCTAACTGAATGATGGTCAGTCAATGCTTTATCATATGACATTGAGTGAGCTTGCCTCACTCAACGCCTGTGGACTTAGTCAAATATCAGCACAGATTTTTTGTGGCTTTGACTTACAAGGCAATACTCAACGAATATTGAGTATGACATTGAGTGAGTGATACTCACTCAATGCATGTGGACTTGACCACTTTTCTGCCCTTTTATTCTTAGGCTTTTACTGTATTAGCCTATCTCACAGCCTTTTGTCATATGGCGTTGAGTGAGTTGACTTCACTCAATGCCTATGGACTTAGCCACTTTCTCAACTTGCCACTACTTTGGCTTTGACTGTATAGGCTCCACTCAGCGCTATAAGTCATCTAGCGTTGAGTGAGTAACCTTCACTCAACGCTTGTGGACTTAGACAGATTTCTGTCTATCCACAAGTTTGCCTAGATAGTACCTGTTTTGACCACTTTGACAACCTGTCCAATCAATGTATAGTAGATATCCTGCAATCACTAAACTTGAGCACAAGTTAGATCACCACATGTGTATATATTTTTTGCTAGGCCTTCTTCAAATCCAGGATATTGGGATCAATGGACCCAACATACAGGAGAAGAGGAAAATAGAGAAGGCCATCACCTCCCTGACTATAGTTGCTTCTGCAGAAGTCATAAAGGGGGAGGTGTGACATTAGCTCAAGTTGATCAAGGATGGACCACTCAAGTTTCAAGTGGTTGCATTAAATGGTTGTGTCGGTAGTATCAACACAATAGGTATGATCTCTAGTCAAGTAGTATGATCATTAGTGTAGTGGAATAAGGCTAGGATCAAGAGAAATGTTCTCCCATGATCCTATCACCTCCCTCATTAGATAAATGCCTTTTTGAAGAAGCCATAAAGGGGGAGGAGTGGGAGAGCAATACTTAAAATGACCAAGTCATGTTGAGTAAGTGCATATACTTAGAGGAGTGGGAGAGCAATGACTACATGTTAAGTTAGTGCATATTACTTTCCCATTTCCAAGTGGTATGAGGAAAGTGCTTTAAGTAGTATGAGGAGAGCAATGACTACATGTTTAGTCAGTGCATATTACTTTCCCATTTCCAAGTGGTATGAGGAAAGTGCTTCAAGTAGTATGAGGAGAGCAATGACTATATGTTGAGTTAGTGCATATTACTTAAGTACATTCAAGTGGTCAATGACTTGACATGTTGAGTCACTGGATTGAATTAGAGAACTTTGAATAAGCTTATAACTGTATTAAATTGATATGTTTTATGGGTTAATGCATCTTAGTATTGTTGTGTGTTCTGCCTTCTTCAAATAGGGGGAGATTGTTGGGAATATTGCCCTCAATGTTCCCTGAATTTGAAGAGGCATCACCATCAATACTAAGACCATAATTGTATTTGATGTATGTTCACGTTCGATATGTGAAGGATGTTCTTTAGAACAAGTTTAGATAGGTTGTCTAAGTGATAGTGAAAGGTGGTCACAAGGTAGAATGTTGGAGAGATAGAAATTTTTCTAAGTCCATAGGCATTGAGTGAAGTCAGTTCACTTAACGCCAGATGCCAAGAAACGTTGTGTAAAGCCTAGGCAGTCAAAGCCTGACTGTTAACAAAGCAGGATTTTGACTAAGTCCACAAGCATTGAGTGAAGGAAGTTCACTCAATGCTATATAATAAGAGGCATTGAGTAAAGTTCAGTCTGTCAAAGCTTCAACATTGGCAAGGAAGAAATCTGGCTAAGTCCAGAAGCGTTGAGTGAGGACAACTCACTCAATGCCTGAAGAAAGAAGCGTTGAGTCAAGCTCAATCAGTCAAAGCATCTGAAGATCTGTCAAGAATTCTGGATAAGTCTAGAAGCGTTGAGTGAGGACAGCTCACTCAATGCCCAAAGAAGAAAGCATCGACAGACTAATGTGATGTCAAAGCTTAAGAAGATGTAGACAGAAAATCTGTCTAAGTCCAGATGCAGTGAGTAAGGACAAATCACTCAACGCAAGCTCATCAAGAAATTCTACTAAGTATAGAAGAGTTGAGTGAAAGCAGTTCACTCAACGCCTCATCAAGAAGACAGGTAAAGGAAGAAGCGTTGAGTGATGAAGGCTCACTCAAAACATTCATAAAGATGGAAATCGGCTAAGTGCAGAAGCATTGAGTGAAGGCAGTTCAATCAATGCATCAGCAAGATAGCAGGCTTTAGAGAAGCGGCTAAGGACAAATGCGTTGAGTGATGAAGGCTCACTCAACGCCTAGCAGAATAGAGATATTGGCTAAGTCCAAATGAGTTGAGTGATGAAGGTTCACTCAATGCCTAGCAGTGCAGAAGTATTGTTTAAATCAAAATTTGTTGAGTGATGAAGGTTCACTCAACGCACTCAACGCCTAGCAGTGCAGAAGTATTAGCTAAGTCCAAATTCGTTGAGTGAAGAAGGTTCACTCAACGCACTCAACTCCTGGGATGAACTATCTGAATTTGGCTAAGTCCATAGATTCTGACATCAACAAAAGTCAGCAAAATTCAAAATCGATGCGAGAAGTCTACAATACGCGACAAACGGCGCCGCAGGCTTACTCTACGACATTTTTTGTAAAAGCAAAGTTGCAGCCAACAACTATAGCAGGTCCCAC
This sequence comes from Platanthera zijinensis, assembly GCA_039513925.1. Classification (NCBI taxonomy): domain Eukaryota; kingdom Viridiplantae; phylum Streptophyta; class Magnoliopsida; order Asparagales; family Orchidaceae; genus Platanthera; species Platanthera zijinensis. Next base: position 205,976,510 of record CM077080.1, read on the forward strand.
TGGTCAAAGAGCTATTGGACGGCGGAAGATAAAAGGATTGAGATCGGCTGAAAGAAAATAACTTTTGGAGATTTTACTTTTCGTAAAAAGGCGAAACTTCATCTTTTTCCTCTCGCCATTGTTGTAGAGCCTGAAGCAGAAATTCAAACCGCTGGTCTAAAAGTTCAAGCCGTTAGTTGTTGCGATTTTCACCCGCAACAACAAGTTCAGAGAAATCTCTGAGATAGAAGAAGAAGCAGCAAGGCCAAATCCCTAGCTACAGTTACTTCACAGTTCCAGCTAGTTATTTCTGAAGAACATTTTCTAGAAGCTGTGAAGATGAAGTTAGGGCTGAGTTTTTCTCAGCTCAAGAAGAAGGCTCAAAGAATATTTCTCTGGAGTCAAATCAACACCAGCAAACCATCCTCTCTATGGGATCCTTTGGATCTGAGTGTCGGCCTAATTTATAAATGCTGAGGTAGGATACCTGTGTTGATCTGAGGTATGGCCTGTGTGCCTAAGGTAGGGCAGTTTGTCTGAGGTAGGAAAGTCATTCTCTCTGATTTGTAGTGCTATCCTCCTAGCCTTAGCTTTAGTACTATTAATTTAGTCTAACGTAGATGATCTTTGGATCACTGAGCTGTAGGAACAAGCTTGCTCTGAGGTAGGGCCTTGTGTCTGAGGTAGGTCTTTGAGGAGACTGAGAGATCCTAAGAGATCTGTGTTGTAAGCTCTTAGGAGCCGAGTTTTGGAGAAGTGTCTTGTCTAACACACTGTTAGAAAGGTGGGAGGGACCGTGGATGTACCCATAATCTGGGGAACCACTATAAATCTTGTGTGTGTTGTGTGATTGTCTTGAAAGCTAACCTTATCTAACTCACAACACACTAGAGCAAGCAAAAAGTCACAAAAGACTGAAAAACCTATTCACCCCCTCTAGGTGTATCTATCCTTGAAACTAAAGACTTTCAATACCGCTCGGGCACAGGTACTCATGGACATCCAAGACTCTAGCGTGATGCGACGCCCAAAGCCGTTGCCCCGAAACCGAGGAGACCAGACACAGGACTACAAATTTCACCATGGCAACATGCACATCACAAAGGACTGCACTCGGCTGAAGGACCATATAGAGCGCCTCATCCTGCAAGGGCATCTTGGAATATATTTGCAAAATCAAGTACCCAATCAGGCCCCACTGCACCAACAGAGACGGGATCAGCCCCCATAACACCAATCGGGACGAGATCAGCCCCCGCCATGCCTGGGTGCGCAGGGGGGCAGCCAAATGGTCGGTGAGGTCAGAAACATTGTCGGCTCGCCCTCCAAATCCACTCTGTTGCTTAGAGTGAGAAGAGCCCTGAAGACCCGAGGCCACAAGCGAATACCACCATCAACTTCGGGGACGAAGACTTGAAAGGCGTGCACACATCACAACAAGATCCCCTCATCATCAGCGCGGGAATTGACGATCTATGCTTTAGGGTCATGCAGATACTGGTTGATAGTGGAAGCTCAGTGGACATCTTGTTCCAATCTACACTACTCAACATGAAGATCCCTCAAGAGCGGCTCGAGCTAGCAATCGAACTGTTGTACGACTTCGACAATGCGCCCGTGCCCATGCGGGGAATGGTCACTCTCCCTGTGGGGCACTACAACAAACTGTACTTGTAGTAAGTACTAAATTAAAACACGGACAAATTTTCTTTACTAATAACTATATTTAGTAATAAATTTTTTTCGATCGTTACAAAAGATTGGTTTTTTTTATAACAAATATTTTATGTTTCGTTATAATACATAAATATTTGTAACATTATGCGATGTATTTGTAACAAGATTTGTTTTATGTTACAGAGAGTAAAATGTTCTCACAATAACTAGCAATTGTAATGACATCTTAAAAATATTTGTAACAACTTAAATTTTCTTACAATTAATAATTGTTTGTAATCAAAGTTTTGTTATAATAAATATATTAAATTTTAAAATGAATGAAAACAGTACATAATTTTTTTTAATATAAATTCATAATAATTAAAAAAGATTATATGTAATAACTTTAAATTAATTAATGATTTTTTATAATGCGCTTTTTTCTTTCGGAAGAGTTTTCTTTAAAAGCACATTTTTTGGACCTGTTTTTTCGTCCCAATGCTTTTTTGCCTAGACACATTTTATAATAGTTACCCATTTTCTCACGGGGGCACATTTTTCAACAGGGTGCGAGTGTTAGCCCGAGCATGTATTTTTCTTGTGAGCATGTGAGAGATGACTATTAAATATCATAACATGAAAATATTTAATGCATCCATTAATTTTTTATATAAATAGAAATATATTATAAATTAAAAATTAATTTTATTTATTTATTATAACTACAAAAGAGACATGTGCAACGATGTTTTTTTGTAGCGTTTAAATAAAATAATAAGACTAAATATTTTAACTTTTATAATTTTTTGTAGAAACGCGAGCTACTGCTTCCCGCTATTGTTTTTCCAGTCGCTGCAGCCGCGTCAAATAGAGCCTTAGTGTACATGCAGGAAGCTCATTTGCCCCACACGACAGTACGCTCGCCTTGACAGTGCCTCGACATGCATTTTTCTTGCGGTTACGCTTTTTTCGTCCCACATTTTTTTCACGGACATGCATTTTTTACCCAGGTGCAAGTTTTTGCCCAACCATACATATTTCTTATGGTTGCATTAAGAGATGACCCCATTTATTGTCGCAAAAATAAATAAATTAAAAAACATATAAATACATGTCATATAGATTGCTAGGAGACACGTGATTTAATGAAAATAGATGTAATTAAAGTCATAAATAGATGTCATCTGGAATGATAAATAAAACACGTGGTTTGATAAGAATTTTTTTAATTAAGATTTACTTTTTAAATAATAATTACCTCCGCTAAATTTTAGTCCGCTCTCGGGCACTCGATCAACAGACAGTGCACATGAAGCCCCATGTTTGCCACACGACAGTACCCCCCCCCCCCCCCTCGACATCACTCAATTTATCCCGTGCAAAGATGCTCGTGAATATATATATATAAGTGACAGGCACGGGCCTTCGGCCCTGGGGGCATTCGGCGGGGGTGCGGCAATCGGCGGGGTCCGACATTCGGCGGGGTCTGACATTCGGCGGGGTGCGACATTCGGCGGGATGCGACATTCGTTGGTGGTGCGACATTTGTCGTGGGGACGACATTTGTCGTGGGCGGCGATATTTGTCGTGGGCGTTGACATTTGTCGTGGGCGACGACATTTGTCATGGGCGGCGACATTTGTCGTGGACAGTACCCGTCCGCAACATATACATATGAGTACTCAAAATGACCGTAAAAAAATATAAATCAAGAATATAATTTTTTCTTTTGTAAAACAAATTATATGTTAACGTTAAAACATTAATCTTCTTTTGTCATTTCTAGCTATAGGTCATAGGTTTAGGATACCTAGTATTTTTATTTTTTGTATTTAAATATTGCAAAGTTGTGTAATTACCTAAAAGGATATTGACTTTATAATACATTAATATAAAGTTATGTATATTTGTGTAATTATGAATACAACTATAAGGGCAATATAGGAACATCAGGCAATGTTTCACCAAAGAGTAGTTTTCGTATATTAGTATATATATATATATATATATATATATATATATATATATATATATATATATATATATATATATATATATAGGGTTTTGATCTGGAGCGGGCGGGCTGCAATGTGGGCGTACGGGCAGAGAAGAACAGCCGTCCGATCAGGGGATGTGCACAGTATGATTAGATTAAATCATACTGTGCACGCCCGGGGGTATAATTTTAACATAGCGGCGGCCAACGGTTGCGGGCTCGCCGGCGAATCCAGGGCGGCCGGTGGCCGGCGAGCCCGCAACCACTGGCCGCCGCTAGGTTAAAATTATACTCGCGCCCCTGTAAAAAAATTTGGCCGGCGGTCAAATTTTCTTACAGGCCGGCGGCCGGAGGCTGCGGGCTCGCCGGCCACCGACCGCCCTGGATTCGCCGCAGCCGCCGGCGAATCCAGGGCGACCGGTGGCCGGCGAGCCCGCAGCCGCCGGCCTGTAAGAAAATTTGACCGCCGGCCAAATTTTTTTACAGGGGCGGTGGCCGGCGGTTGCGGGCTCGCCGGCCACTCGCCGCCCTGGAATCGCTGGCGAGCCCGCAGCCGCCGGCCACCGCCCATGTAAGCCCGCATCCCGTACGCCCGCACTACAGCCCGCCCGCATATAAGATCAATCCATATATATATATATATATATATATATATATATATATATATATATATATATATATATATATATATATATATACACACACACGAGTGACAGGCACGGGCCTCCGGCCCGATGGCCACGCGCCACAGTACCCGGCTGTCGACGGCGGGCTTCGCCCGTCCCCCGACCGGCTTCACCCGCCCCCGGCTATTTTTATATTGCCCGCAACCCGGCTATTTTTTTATAAGCAATATATATATAATATAATATATAAATTATTATATAATATATAATATAATAGAGTTCTGTGCAGTATAATATATAAATTATAATACTTATAAATATAATATAGTATTACTGATTATATATAAAATATAATATATAAATTATATATTATATGTATAATAAAACATACAGGCGGGTGAACAGTTACGGGCGAACTGTTCACCCGCCTGTATTTTAATTATAAAATCCTATTAATATTTATAATATTATAATATTATAATATAATAAAAATATAAACAGGCGGGTGAACAGTGGCGGAGCACTGTTCACCCGCCTGTTTAGTCTCACATTGCCTGCATAAAAAGAAGTTTCGGGTTTAAATAGAGTTCTGTGCACATTATTATTGAAGTCTTTGTTTTAGCGGGCAGGCGCGCTTGCATGCTTTCTTGGACTGGTGCCTTCCGGGCTCGTGGGTCTGCTGGTTGGTTTTGCTAACTCTATTATTTTGAACCTATTTCACATAGGTTTAGGACTGTCCTAGAGTAGGTTTAGTAGCCCTATAAAAAATCTGGAGAGAGGGTTGGTTTGATCCAACGGTTCAAGATCAAAGCTCTGAAATCCGACGGCCACCTAATTTCCCTCTTATGTGAAATTAATTTTGAACTCATGATATTTGCAGACCTTCATATTTCTTTATAATATGGTATATATATATATATATATATATATATATATATATATATATATATATATATATATATATATATATATATATATATATATATATATATATATATATATATATATATATATATATATCGGTTTAGAGTAAGAACGCGGGCCGCGTAAATTGCAAAAAACGCAACATAAAACCCTTTCTCCCGACTTCAACTCCACAGCCTCATCTCCCTCTCTCGTCCCTTTGACCCCGCAGCATCATCTCCAGGCGAATCGCTCCCCACGGCGTGGATTCCCGCTTGGAATATCTCCCGGCACGGCCTTCCTGCGCGTCACCCAGGCCTCCGTCGTCGACCTGCTCGACATCGCCCGATCAGCATCTCCCTCACAGCTTTTCTTCTCGCCATCTCCTTCGTCGTCGACCCTGCTCGACCTCGCTCGACATCTCTGGATCGGCATGTGCATCCCGATTGGTCCTGAACAAGATATTGGTTTTTCACGTCTCCACATCCGCAAATGCTTTCCCCATATTCCACTGTGAAAGTATTTGTTACAGTCTTACAGAACAATCAGAAAAATCATAGTGTAATCTCATCTCATTGCGTGATATAGGTTTATGGAGGAATCATTTGAATCAGAAAAATCTGTTGAACCTTACATCGGACAAGAGTTCAATTCGATACATGATGCGTATAATTGTTATAATTTTTATGCACTAAATAATGGCTTTGGTGTTAGGAAATCATCTAGTTGCAAGTCTCAAGTGTCAGGAGAAGTAATATGGAAAAAGTTTGAATGTGATAAGGGAGGTTTAAAAAAATTGAATGAAGGCAAAGAAATTAAACAAAAAACATCGTGGAACAAGAGTAGGTTGTATGACAAAAGTATATCTTTGTAGAAGTAATGAGAAGTGGATTATTAGTAAATTTGTTAAAGAGCATACTCATGATTTGAATACCCCGAAGAGAGCCAAGAAACATCGTTCTCATAATGTCTCACATAGATCCACAGTTGTCAAAAGTTTAATTGATCAACTTCACAGTTTGGGCATGGGACCATTTAGAATACCAAAAACTTTGAATGCAACTTGTGTGAGTGCTTCAATTACTGCAAAAAAAGTTTCAGATCAGTTAAGTGATGCAAGGAGGGATAATATTGGAAAAGAAGGGGCACTAGTATACAAATACTTGCAACATAAGAAGGAACTAGACCCCGCGTATTTTTTCTCAATAGAGTTGGACAATAATGGAGTTTTACGTTCTATTTTCTGGGTTGATTCAAGGGCACGAGATGATTTTCTAACATTTGGCGACGTTGTGGTATTCGATGTAACTTATAAAACAAATAAGTTTTTGATGCAATTTGCCCCGTTTACTGGGGTGAATCATCACAGACAATCAATTCTACTGGGTTGTGCACTGATATTTGATGAAAAGGAAGAAACCTTTGTATGGTTGTTTAAATAATGGCTAATATGTATGTTTGATATATCTCCGAAGGCAATCATTACTGATATGGATGCGGCAATCGGTAATGGAATTAAAAAGGTATTTTCAAATAGTCGACATTGCTTCTGTTCTTGGCATATAAATAAACACCTCATTGAACATACACATGCTATACGTGATAAAGAAAGTGAATTCTCTAAAGATTATAGAAGATGGTTGAATGCCACGACAGTGCACTCCAGTCATCAGCTTTGGGATCAAATGGTAAATAAACATCAAATAGATAATGATAGTTGGCTTGCAAATATGTGGGTAAAGAGATGTCATTGGGTCCCCGCATTCCTTAAAGATATATTTCTAGTCGGAATGTCATCAAGCGGGCGAAGTGAAAGCATGAATGCTTTTTTGATGGCTTTGTAAACTCAAAAACTCATTTGTATGAGTTCGTGGAGCAATATGAGCAATGTGTACTCTCACGTCGGAAAGCGGAAGAAATGGAGGATTTCAGACACTTAATACAAGTCCAATATTATTGACTGGACTTTCAATTGAGGCAATGGCTGGGCGTATATATACCAGAGCAATGTTCAAGAGATTTCAAGATGAATATAAATTGAGTTTTGAATGTTTACACAAAAAGTTGAGTACAAATGCTAATTATATCACTTATACCGTTGGATTGGCAAAATACGATGTCTTCAAGTGGTCAACTGTAAAATACAATGAAAGTGATGCGATCCAAGTGACCTGTGAGTGTTCAAAGTTTGAAACCGAAGGTTACGTTTGTATGCATATCATTCATATATTGTTAAAAAAATGTGCAAGTTATACCTGAGCACTATGTTTTTCGCAGATGGACAATCCAAAGCAGAAATATATTATTAAGTGGTCTTTCAAATAATGAAAGTAGTGATCAAATTTTGACACCAATGAAAAAATGGATCATCACAGGATATGCCAACAAGGTTATTGAACAAACTTCAATGTCAACTAAATCATACAATTTTGCATGTGCTTCATTCCAAGAACTATTGGTCAAACTAAATGATCTCAATCAAGTAAATTCTGACATTCCTTTGATTACACATGAGCCTAGCATTAGAACATATGTTGACACAAGTCATCCAGAGATAAATATTCGCGATCCCGAGACAGTAAGGACGAAAGGTTGTCCAAGAAATTCTTCAAGAATACTATCTGGACTCGAGACATCACAATCGCAAATAAAGAAAAGAACATGCGGTTCTTGCGGCGGAAAAGGTCACTACACCACAACATGTCCACATAAAGGTAAAATTAAAAATATGAAGCATTCAATGTCCAAGAAATCGTTCAAGAATACTTATTTTATTATTTTTGCAGGTTCCAGTGATGTACTATAGTAAATAACTGTTCTTCTAGAGCGAATCTGTGCTCGTAGTATCTTCAATCCTCCATTTTGATCATAGGTATATTGCGTCGGTGGATAATGGTGGGTGCAACACTTCTGAGTTTGTGAAGCAAAAAATTGCAATTGTTTACTTGATCTTGTGCAGCACTTCTGAGTATCTTCAATCCTTCATTTTTGAAGGTTCCAGTGCTGGACTACACCACAACATGTCCATGGCTATGAAATGAGCGCTTTTTTGTGTGTGCCAAAATCTGTCCATGTTTTTGCAAATCTTTGCAGTGAAGTGTTATTTTGTTAAACCAGTTGTCAGGCAGTGTTTTAGTGCAATTCAGAGTTGTTATTGTATCTGTATTGGCGACATCGTACTAGTTGTTATTATTATTGTATCTGTATTATGCTCAACATGTTGCAGATGAGTACAAGTTTTTATTTTAATTTATGCCATTAAGCCCTGCATCGAAGTCGCAGCAGGATTTCATTAGTAAGTCTGCAGCAGGATTTTATTTTAATTTATGCCATTAAGCTCTGCTCAACATTTTTCTTCCCCTACGTTGCCACCATTTTTCTTATGACAAATTGCATCTGTACGCAATTAAAACATCCAAAAAAGATTCAAATATCTCAAACAGGGAACTACAGCAAAAGAATTTTGATCTAACACCAGAGCTGCCAGACCAGAGTAGAAGCTTGACGAAGCCAAATAAAGGTCGTGTGTGTAACTAGCAGCAAGACTGGACTACGGTGATTGGTACTTTGGCGAGAAGAAAAGCTGCGAGAAGAAAAGCTGCGAGGGAGATGCCGTGCGGGAGATGCCGAGCGGGAGATGCTGATCGGGCGATGTCGAGCAGGGTCGACGACGAAGGAGGCCTGGGTGACGTGCAGGAAGGCCGTGCCGGGAGAGATTCCAAGCGGGAATCAACGCTGCGGGGAGCGATTCGCCTGGAGATGATGCTGCAGGGTCAAAGGGGCGAGAGAGGGAGATGAGGCTGTGGGGTTGAAGTCGGGAGAAAGGGTTTTATGTTGCGTTTTTTGCAGTTTACGCGGCCCGCGTTTTTACTCTAAACCGTACTTCGCCCATGCTCGCTGATTCTTAGCGGGCTTCGCCCGCATTCGAGCGGGCTGCGCCCGCAATCCGGCGCGATGCGCCCGCATTCGAGTACTGACTTTCTTTCAAAACATATAAATAAATATATAAATATAAGTACTAAAAATGATCAAGTAGCGGGGAGCCGCGAGTGGCGGGGAGCCGCGAGTGGCGGGGAGCCGCGAGTGTCGGGGAGCCTCGAGTGGCGGGGAGCCGCGAGTAGCGGTTAGCCGCGGTGTTGCTGTATAGACCTGGGCGGACAGGCGGCTAGGACTGGCGGTTTGGTAGCCGGGCGGTCAGCACGGCTAATCTCTGTGTTGCTGTATAGGCCTTGGCCGACAGGCGGCTAAAACTGGCGGTTTGGTAGCCGGGCGGTCTGCCGGCTAATCTCTGGGATCTCGGTGGTCGGCTGCGTGTTCTCTGGTGGTGACCGGGCGGTTAGTGCCTACTAACCGCACGGTTAGACGGTCTCCTGGGCGGATTGGCGGTTAGCTTTGTAGATGATGTTTTTGTGTATTTAGTCCCACATTGGGTATTTGTATTCTCTCCCATCTCCTCCATTCTATATAAGGGAGGCTATACCTTTGTAATACTTACTTTTTTGGATAATAAAAATTGCATTCTCCACTTTCCGGTTTCTATTCGCACATGGTATCAGATGGACCGATCTAGTCCTCCTGATTGCGTTTTCTTCTGTCCGTGCGACCTCTGCCTACTCGCCGCGGCCTGTCTTTTCAGCTCGCGCGAGCTCTCTTCTCCCGTGGATTCTTCTATCCTCCTCTTCTGTTCGCGCGGTCTGTCTGCTAGCCGCCCGACTTCTCTCCCTCTATTTGGTTCTGCGGCTTGGTCGTGGCTTCTCTGGCCACTGGTGTCTACCATCGTGACCGTTGCAGATCTTTTTCTTCCTATCCGCGCGATTTCTTTCTGTTCGCGCGAGTTCTTCCTTGTTTAGGCGGCCTCTCTGCCCTTCTTGCCACTAGTGTGCTGACACCGTGACCGTTGCAGCTTCTTCTCTCTGCCCGCCGCGGTTTGCTTTTTGTTCGCGCGGTCTTCTCGCTCTCTCTATCCGCGCGGCTTCTTCTTCTTCTTCCCGATCGGTCTCTCCTCTTAACCGCGCGACCTCTCTTCCAGGATGACCAATTCTGATGGCTCCACCTCGTCTACTATCGTTGTCCCACCGCCTCCTCCTCCTCCTCCTGCTTCCGGGAATCTTGGCACCGTCTCTAAGCTTCTGGGGCCCAATTATCCCGACTGGAGTGTCTCATTCACTTTTCTTCTCCGCTCTCAGCGCAAGCGTCATCATCTTACCGATGACCCTCCGCCTGTGGACTCTGCCCAGTTTACTGACTGGGATGCGAATGATGCGCTTGTTCGTACTTGGCTGGCGAACAGCCTGTCCGATGAATGCCTTCCTGTCATCCGACACGATGAGACGGTAAAACAAGCTTGGAATCACTTGGCCGCTCTCTACTCCAAGGGGGGACAAACATCTCGCATCTATACTCTCTATGCGGATCTCTTTGCTCGCCAGTCCATGTCCCCTCCTGCAGCTTACCAACAAGTCCAAGCCCTTGGAGCTGAGATTCTACAAAATCGTCCTCTCTCGGCAGATGTGGCCACTCAGCTGAAGCACTTCCAGGAACTCCTAGTGGTTTGTTACCTTCTGCGGCTTCCGGACTCATACGATATGATCCGGCAGCAAATTCTTGGAGAGGCTGAGTCTCCTACCCTGGATGCTACTGCTGCCCGCATTGCCGCTGTTACCTCTCTGCTCCAACGCCCCTTGCTTGCCGCTCCTCCGGCTCCGGATGCCTATGCCCACCAGGCTCATCGTGGTGGATTTAGTGGTCGTGGAAACCACTCTGGCGGGCGTGGCCCTTCTCGCTACCTCTGTACTCATTGTGGCCGCCCAGGACACTTGGTTGACCGCTGCTGGACAAAGCATCCGCATCTCCGTCCCGCTGGTGATACTCCTACTTCTTCCAAGCCATCTGCCTCCGTGGCCACGACTTCAGGTAGTGCCCACGTGGTTACCCAAGGTAAATGGCTAATCGACTCTGGCACCACTAATCATATGACGGGCAATCCTCAGTGCTTTTCTCTCCTAGAAACACATGATCGGTTGCCCCCTGTTCTCGTTGCGGATGGTTCTCCCTCTCCGGTGCATGGAACGGGCATGGTTCAAGTTACTCCGTCCCTTCGCCTGGCGGATACTCTTTATGTGCCCAAGTTTCCGTGCAATTTATTGTCGGTTACTTCTCTTTGCAAGCAACTTCAGTGTTCGGTAACATTTACTCCTTCTTCTTGTTCGTTTCAGGACCCGGACTCCAAGCGGACGATTGCTACTGGGACTGAGAGGGGCGGTCTCTACTTCCTTGATGATGTATTTGCTCTTACCGTTTTCTCTCCCGCTTCTACAAATCTTCTTCAGTGGCACCTTCGCCTGGGGCATCCTCCCTCGCGTCTCATCCACCAACTGTTTCCTCACCTACCTCAGCAGGACTCTCCTATCAACTGTGATGCCTGTTAACTGGGCAAGCATCACCGTTCCCCCTTTCCTCCTAAGAAAAGTCGTGGCTCTTCCAAGCCGTTCGACCTTATTCACTCTGATGTTTGGGGACCTTCCCCTACCCTCACCATCGGGCGTGGAAGTTCCTATTTTGTAACCTTTATTGATGATTATTCTCGATGTACGTGGGTGTATCTATTAAAGGATCGCTCCGAACTTATTTCTGTATGGACGTCATTTTATTATATGATTAAAAATCAATTTGATGCTTCTGTCAAAATTTTTCGCTCTGATAATGCTAAAGAGTATCTGAGTAGTGATTTCGCTTCTTTCTGTACGCAACATGGCATCATTCATCAAACTAGCTGCGTCTATACCTCCCAGCAAAATGGGGTGGCGGAACGTAAAAACCGTCACCTCCTCGATGTCGCTCGCACTCTCATGATGTAGATGCAGGTTCCTCGTAGCTATTGGGGCTACGCGGTCCTCATCTCCTGCTACCTCATCAATCGCATTCCCTCTACCGTCCTCAAAGGCAAAACCCCTTTTTCCATCCTCTATCCCTCCAAGGACCCCTTTCCCTTACCACTCCGCATTTTTGGGTGCACTGCCTTTGTTCATAGCCCTGCCGCAACTCGTGACAAATTGTCCCCTCGTGCTACGAAGTGTATCTTTTTGGGTTACTCCACAACTCAAAAAGGTTACTGCTGCTTTGACCCTGTTCATCGCAAGCAGTTCGTCTCGGCGGATGTGACATTCTTTAAGAATGTCGCCTACTTATCTTCTGATCTCCCACAGGTCGATGGATCGAACCTCCCTCTTCCTCCTACCGACTCGACCTCTCCACCCATTCTCTCCACCACATCCACTCCTCTTGAGCTTCCTCCATCCCCACCTCCACCAGCCGCTCCTTCTCTTGATCATGATCCTTCTCCCTCGTCCCCTCGGCCGTCTCTCTCTTCTCCCGGGCCAGCTATCTCCGCCACGGATGCACCGACGACTGAGGAACTCGAGGACCTGGAGCTGCCCATTGCCCTTCGCAAAGGGGTTCGGACGTGCACCCAGCACTCGCTGGCAGCTATTATTTCTTATGATCGGCTAACACCTTCTCGCAGGGACTTCGCCCTAGCCATCTCCGCGACTACCACACCTCGCACCTACCAGGAAGCCCTTGATATTCCTCACTGGAAGGCTGCCATGGATGACGAGATTGTTACTCTCTCTGACCGGGGCACTTGGACCCTTGTGCCTCCTCCTTTTGGCACGGATGTGGTTGGTTGTCGCTGGGTGTTTGTCGTCAAGTTCCGTCCTGATGGCAGTGTGGACCGGTACAAAGCCCGTCTTGTTGCAAAAGGGTTTACTCAGACCTATGGTGTTGATTACTTTGACACGTTCTCGCCAGTTGCTCGCCTCAGCACCATTCGGGTCCTTTTATCGGTGGCGGTCAACAGGGATTGTCCTATTTCGCAGTTGGACGTCAAGAATGCCTTCCTCTATGGTTACCTTCACGAGGACGTCTACATGGAGCAACCTCCTGGGTATGTTGCTCAGGGGGAGACTCAAGTATGTCGGTTGAAGAAGGCCATCTATGGCCTAAAGCAAAGTCCCAGTGCGTGGTTCGATAAGTTCAGTAGCATCGTTGGGGCTATCGGTTTCACCAGGAGTTCGGCTGATCACTCCTTGTTCATTCGCAAGACATCTTCGGGTCTGGTTGTGCTAGCTGTTTACGTGGACGATATTCTTCTTACTGGCGACGATCAAGCTGGTGTAGCCTTGACGAAGGTCCATCTCCGCCAACACCTAGTCACGAAGGATATGGGTTCTCCAAAATACTTCTTGGGAATTGAAATCTCTCGGAAACCGTGTTCCTTGGTTCTCTCCCAACGGAAGTATGCTCTTGATTTGTTGAAAGAGGCAGGATTGACGGGTGCTAAACCTGCCCGGTGTCCCATGGCTCCTGGAGAAGACAAGACATGGACAGACGAATCACCACCTCTATTGGATACTACGAGGTATCGGCGTCTTGTTGGCAAACTCATCTACCTTACGGTGACCAGACCAGACATCTCCTATGCAGTGGGAAAGGTCAGCCAGTTTATGCAGTCGCCTAGGGAATGTCATCTTCAATCCGCTCTAAGGATATTGGAGTATGTGAAGTCCGCACCTGGGAAAGGTCTTCTCTTTCAGAAAAACGGTCACCTAAGAGTCGAAGCGTACTCCGACGCTAGCTATGCGGACGACAAAGGGGATCGCAAGTCGACTTCCGGATTTTGCACGTTTGTTGGAGGAAACTTGGTTAGCTGGAAGAGCAAGAAGCAGTCAGTAGTCTCCAGGTCTAGTGCGGAAGCAGAATATCGTAGCATGGCATCAACCACATGTGAGTTAAAATGGTTGCGGGCTCTCATGCTGGATCTAGGAGAGGTCTACAACTATCCTCTTCCCATGTTCTGCGACAACAAAGCTGCGATCTACATTTCTAAAAATCCCATCTTCCATGAGCGAACAAAGCACATAGAGGTTGATTGTCACTTCATTCGAGAAGAAGTGTTGAAGAACCAGATTTGCACTCCGTTTGTTACCTCGGAGAAAGAGCTGGTAGATATATTCACAAAACCTGTGTCCGCCTCTTTCTTCCACATTTGCAGCAAGCTAGGCATGATTGACATCTATGCTCCAGCTTGAGGGGGAGTGTTGCTGTATAGACCTGGGCGGACAGGCGGCTAGGACTGGCGGTTTGGTAGCCGGGCGGTCAGCATGGCTAATCTCTGTGTTGCTGTATAGACCTTGGCGGACAGGCGGCTAAGACTGGCGGTTTGGTAGCCGGGCGGTCTGCCGGCTAATCTCTGGGATCTCGGTGGTCGGCTGCGTGTTCTCTGGTGGTGACCGGGCGGTTAGTGCCTACTAACCGCACGGTTAGGCGGTCTCCTGGGCGGATTGGCGGTTAGCTTTGTAGATGATGTTTTTGTGTATTTAGTCCCACATTGGGTATTTGTATTCTCTCCCATCTCCTCCATTCTATATAAGGGAGGCTATACCTTTGTAATACTTACTTTTTTGGATAATAAAAATTGCATTCTCCACTTTCCGGTTTCTATTCGCACACGCGGGTAGCGGGGAGCTACGACATTCAAGCGGTTGTGCCCCATTCAAGCGGCTTCGCCCCGTTCGAGCAGGCTTTTCCCGCAATCGAGCCGACTCAAGGCGAGGCCCTGCCCGCATTCGGGTGGGTTGCACACGTATCTGAGCTGGTTGTGCATGCTCAGAAAATCTCATAATGTCCCCCTCATGTGTCAAACATTAAGGGGGTGGTAACTTTTGGCAAGGGGTAACTTTGTCGGGCGGCATCATTTAGTGCTGCCTATATTCACGACGGCAATGGATGTGGGCAATGACAATGATCTGTGGTGGCAACACTCGTAGGTGATGGCGACACTCGTTGGGGTGATTACACTCATCTTGTGTCACATTCGAGACCGTATCAAATGCAACAGTCATCAGACCAACACATCGACATTCATATCCATCCAAATGATGTCCTTTAACTCACAGATGTACATTTTGAGTTGAGAGCTTAATTCTATGTAGCTCACGCGTAGGAACAATGCTCCCAGTTTGTGAGCTTAAAAACATGTCTATTTAAATTTTTTTATAAGACATCTATGAGAGCTCAAAAACAAATAAAAATTTCACAAATGCCATTATAATTATGAGCTAATCTCGCATCTCCAACTCCAATTGCAATTCCTTCAAATTATAATTCTCAAAATCCCAGTACATTCATTATATAGATATAGTTGCTCTTATATATAATTAAGATTAAAAAAATAAATAATAATGACAATACATAAAAAGTTTATCGAGACCATTAAATTCAATTTGAATGGCTGAAGTAGATATTTAGAAGCACCTCTGAAAATTTCATTACAAATGCATTTAATTAAGAATGACTTTAGGCTATGACTGAAGTCTCATTCCATGAAGGGCAAGCCATCTCTAAAAATGACCAACTAAATATTTAGCATCTGCGAACTCCGGGTTTCCCCGGTGACAATCATCAATAGTGTTGTCCACTATCTCCAAGGCGACATTTGGGTTGATCAGCCGCAGAAAGCACGAAAATAATAATAAACTATCAAAGTGAATTCAACAAATAAAAGTCAAGTTTTAGACTCACAGGAAGCCTTCCAGCACACACCAATTGATGGAGGCACAAAACCTGATAAATCATTGAGATTGAATCAGCGTGAAGATATTGATCATGTTGGGGGAATGAATCAATAAAGAAGTGTATAGTAGAGGGAGATTCCATGACAAACCTTGTGCAAACCCGAAATTTTTATAATAGAAGTTCAATTGTTAAATAAGGCGAGTCCTTACTAAATCAATCCTAAGATCCATTACCACTACCTTTGCATAAGTACAGTATAAATAAAGCAAACATCAATACTTAAGTAATTTACTATGTTAGTAATATGTGATGTTCAGTAAGCAAGTTATACGAACTCAACTCTTTGCAGGCACGGTGACTCTCATTTGAGTGATATCATCTAATTCAAGCATAAATTAGCATTTTCAATAAGTTTTTTGCAGACAAATAAACAGTTAAACATTATCTATAAAATTCTGCAAACCCACAACATGATTCATTTGAATCCAAATAAAAATTGCAAACCGTTGAGACATGTGCTATGCTGCAGCATAGCCGCCGCATAGCCACACGGGCTCTGTAGCGAGCCATTGTGGCTCTACAGTGAGTCGTTGCGGTGAACTGCAGCGAGCGGCTACGCCCGTACTCGTAAACTGATGCGGCTTTGCAGAGGTTTATTGCCACAAACCGCCACAGCTTTGCCCGAATTTGACCGTGCAAACTGCAGCGATTATATCACTAAGCAAACCGCAGCGGATATCCGCAGCAAACCGCGGTAGTGATGCATTAATGGTCTGTGCGACAATTAAGAAAAATTACAGATGGGGAAGTATAACCTTGGTTGAAAGGGCCAGATTTCTTTGAGAGAACGGAGAATGAACCCTCACTCTAAGTTAGAGGATTTTTGAGTGATGATTATATCACTAAGAATTTGTCAATCTTCTTGTAATAAGATCAAATACCTCTTTATAGACGATATTTTTAGTGTACACGCCTGCATGACCGTCGACCGTAAAGTTTTTAACCAAAATCTTAGTTGTAATTTCTGAGACCCCCCGCGATAATGCAACGTATAGCTGGTCGTGTCTGAACACGTGATTCGGCAGGTATATTCCAATATTACCAATTGTCTGTCCCTGAGACTTATTAATTGTAAGTGCGAAGCTTAAACGCACTGGAAATTACTTCCTTCTCAATTCGAACGACATTCTGGCATCTTCTGCACTTTTGAGTGGCATGCGTGGAAGAAACACTATAAGACCTTTGAGTCTGCCTCCAAGAACATCTGCTTCAATCACAATCCTACCAAAGCTTCTACATATAAGCCTCGTGCCATTGCACAATCCCATATTTTGGTCGACGTTTCATAGAAGCATAATTGGTGCGCCTTTTTTCAAGGTCAACTTGTGTGGAGGTAGATTCCCCGGATTAATAGAGTTCAATAATTCAGGTAGGTATAAGTTTCTAAAATCATCACTGACAGAGTCAAAAGAGTAGTAAGTGGTCTCGACTCCAGGAAAAAGATGAAGACACTTTGCATTTAGCTTGTTGACATCCTCGTTAAGGGGAGTTATGAGTGCCCTTGTCTCCATATAAGTAGCATCCTCTGAACTAAAATTATGTTCCCTTAAATTAGGAAAAACATAATTTATTAAGTTGACAATAGAGTGATCGCCTTCCCACAACATAGTCATATTATCAGGAATACGAATCATGTCCTCGATAATGTAAGGCTCCTTCCCATCCCCAACCCTAAGTAAGAACTCAGAGAATTGAACATCATTTCTCGCTCTCATATTTTCTGTTAATCGCAGTAAATGGATATCTGCCCACAAAAATGATTCATTGATGCTAGCACGAATTATTTGTAGTTTGGTACCATTGATTACAACTGGCATAACCTGACGAAAATCTCCTCCCAAGATAATTACCTTCCCACCAAATGGTTGATTGTTCCCCAACACATCAAGAAAAGTACGATCAATGGCCTCAAAAGCCTTTCGATGTGCCATTGGAGCTTCATCCCAAATAATTGCAGAAGCACGTTCAATTAATACACGCATTTGAGATTGTTTACTAATACCGCAAAAATGTTTTTTTATCCAGGTTGATCGGAATTTTCAGTTTAGAATGAGCTGTGCCCCCGCCCGGAAGCAAGTTTGCTGCAATACCGGATGAGGCAGTAGCTAGAATAATTTTGCACTCGTGCCGAAATATCGACAACAATGATCGATATAGGAATGTTTTACCAGTTCCTCCGGGTCCATCCACAAAAACACCGCACCCTGCTTCTGCCTTATGTAATCACTAATAATATTGAAAGCAGCAAGTTGGCCCTCATTAAGATTTTTGACTGCAGCTAAATCCTCAAATGTCATAGGTATAGACAGTTCGACTTTGATTAGGCTCGAAATGTTAGGAAAATTAAGCGTGTCTCCACATGCGCGAGGCAAGTCAAAAGCAAGTGTACTTTTATTATATTAATGTAGTATGGTATCCAAATCATGAAGTAATTTGTTTGTTAAAAATGTAATATTTGTAGTGCTTGTACTCGCATAGTCTTCCATCATAGCTGGGAAATTATCATCCCACAATGTTTGGATGCCAGTTGGTTCACAGTATAGTAGAATAGTTGCAAAGAGTCTCCGCAACGCGGCTGGCATTTTGAAGCCTCGTGCCTCTTCCAAGCAATTAAAAATGCTACTATCTTCTTCGAGAAGCCCCAGCTGCTCAGCAGCCTCCATAAATGTTGTACAATTTTGACCATTAACTGTGCGTAGGTGCTTGAAAGACCTTGGTGTCTGATAGAATTAATTTCAAGATAACCCAAACACCTAGAGGGGGGGGGGGGTGAATAGGTGTTGGGATTTGTCTCCACAATACCTCAGATTTGTAGGAGGTCAGACCTTGAACTAAGATGAATTAAGGTGTATTTGATATTGTGTTTAAGTTGTATGTGTGCAGGTTCTCATTGCCAAGTGTAGACCAATGTCTGTCTATAATGGGTCACCAAACACAGGACCATACAATGTAATCCCTCATTGTGTGATCCAAAGTGTTGGCCCATGTATAGCCTCTCTATTGGGATACACTTCCTATACAAGCACTTGGATTGGTGGACTGAAGTTTTGAAGTTTATCTTTTCAGAAGAAATATTTCTAAGTCCACATACTCGAGTATGTTTCTTCATATACTCGAGTAAGTGACTTAGTACTCGAGTAGATCATTATACATACTCGTGTAGACTCTGTGTACTCATGTAGATAAGTTTATACTCGAGTAGATAGTCAGTCACTCGAGTAGGTCATATCTTATACTCGAGTAAATCCTTCTGCTTTTAGATCCAGAATTTTCTCTAAGTCCACATACTCGAGTACATCTCTTGTAAACTCGAGTAAGTGGGTATGCACTCGAGTAAGTTGGATTACATACTCGAGTAGACTGTTTTACTCGAGTAGATGATAACTTGTACTCGAGTAATTGGTTAGTTACTCGAGTAAGTGGTCTGTTCATACTCGAGTAGATCTGTGCTTCTCATCTCAGAATAATTCTAAGTCTACATACTCGAGTAGTTCCCTATATACTCGAGTAAGTGACGCTGAACTCGAGTAGATGTTTTTTATACTCGAGTAGTTCAATGATTACCCGAGTAGCTTTTCCAAGATACTCGAGTAATTCATTCTTCTCTTACTCGAGTATCTCCAACTGTTCTACTCGAGTAGTTCCACCTCTTATCTGAGAAATTTTTCTAAGTATTCTTACTCGAGTATATACTCTCATACTCGAGTTGTTCTAAATTCACTCGAGTGCTGATCTTTGAATCACTCGAGTAGTTTCCCTTCATATACTCGAGTATGCTCCTTCTTATCCACTCGAGTATATACCATCTAATACTCGAGTATGTTTCTTTTATGACTCGAGTATATCTGTTTAAATTTTCCTGAAATTCTCTAAGTCAATTTCGTAGTGTATTTCAAATTAATCATTTATGATTGGTCCACGTGTCATCCCTAATTAATTTTCTGACCGTTGGAGTCCACCTATAAATAGGTCCTCTCAGATTTGACTAACAACAAGTGAATAGAGATTTTATTTTAAGAAAGAGAAAAAGGAAAACCCGTGAACCCTAATTCCTCACGTCGTCGCCGCCGCCATTGACGTTCACGGAAGAAGCTCTGGATCGACGATCTTCGATCGTTGTCTTCAACTTTTATTCTCCAGCGATCCAGACGAAAGTTAATCACTCGATCTCGCCGAGCCTCAAAGATTTCAGATTTATTTTCTCGATCGAGGTGATTCCGTTTTTCAGATTTGTGGATCTCTCTCAAGTCATCTTCAACATACTCTGATCAAGCCAAAGATCTTAAAGAAGAAGACTGTCAAGATCCAGATCTGAGAATATTGTTGTTTGTATTTATCCTTTCAAACAATTTACTTTGTAGGAGCTTTGTTCTCCGAGATTTGTAGGAAGGCTTTTTCTTCCGAGTTCTGTAGATCCAGTTGGATCGAGTTTGTAGGAACGTGGTTCCGAGGTGTAGGATTGTTTTCAATCCGAGATAGTGGAGTAGCCGAGTCTAGTGATTTGCTAGATCGGTGAGGAAAGTGGAAGTACCCAAGATTGGGGAACCACTATAAATCTCTTGTCGTCTGTGATTGCTTGATGTGTGCTGTGTTCATTTTTTAATTCCGCATTTGACACGCATTTCACCTATTCACCCCCCCTCTAGGTGATTTAGGCTAACAACTTAGCACTCTCTCAATTGGTATCAGAGGGTGGTTGATCGTTAAAAGGTTAACACCTTGATCTTATCCTTCTAAGTTGTTTCTTGAATAGTATCAAGCATGAGTAAGACCAAGGATTTTGCTAAACTCCCTATCTGCACCAAGAACAATTTTCCTATGTGGAAGGAAAGAGTAAAGTTCTTCATGGAAGCAGTAGATCCCCGGATCTTCATGATTATTGAAGAAGGTCCCCACATTCCTATGACTACTTCCACCATAGATCCCACCAAACAAGTTCCCAAGAAATTGATGGATCTAGATAAGGATGAGATTGCACTTGTCTCTCTGGACAAGAAAGCTAAAAACATTATAGCAAGTGCAGTCGATGACTCAATGCTGCAGAATCTGATTCATTGCCAATCTGCCAAGGAGATGTGGCAATCCCTAGTGACTCTAATGGAAGGTACTGAAGAAGTAAGGGATGATCGAAGGTCCCTACTGAACCAGAAGTATGAAGCCTTCAGGCAGGGTCATAAGGAAGCCATAGCTGACACTTTTGAGAACTTCTTCAAGATAGTAAATGGCCTCAGAGTTTATGGACGTGTCTTCACCAATGGGGAACTCAATGACAAATTCTTAAGATCCCTAACCAAGGAATGGGACAATAAGGTATGTGCCATTTAGGAGTTTGGAAGGTTAGTTGAGACAGACCCGCAGAATCTGTTCGGAAAGCTTATGTCTTACGAGCTGCAAATCAACTCAAGAAAAGCTGAAGAAGAGATCAGCAGGTCTGCATCCAAGGAGAAGTCTATCGCTCTAAAGGCAGATAGCTCAAGGAAGACAAAGGCTAGCTCTCCTGCCCCAGTTCCTGAAGCTGATGAAGAAGAATCATCTGATCCAAGCTCATCTGGCTCAGAACTATCTGAAGGAGAGTTCTCATTGCTCTCCCGGCAATTCAAGAAATTCTTAAATAAGAAGAAGCAATGGAGAGGCAAAGATGCCTCATTCAGAAGATCACGACGTGATGGTGATCAGAGAAAGAAAGGGTCAAGTAGCCATGACAGGTATAACTCTAAACAGAACAAACAGATTTCGACTGACATCGTTTGTTATTGTTGCAATAAGCCAGGTCACGTCATCGCCGACTGCCCTCACAAAAAGAAAGAAGGTGGAAGAAGAGAGGAAAAGAAATCATCACACCATAAGAAGAGGACAGAGAAGAGTCTAGTAGCCAAGAAGAGCAAAACTCTCAGCGACTCCGACTCATCTGAGTCGAGTGAAGAAGAGGAAGCTTACTTTGGGCTCATGGCTCACTCAGATGATGAACAAGTCCCCCAGTTCACTGGGGAGGTAAAATCTCACACTCCTCTCTCTGATTCTGATGATGATAATGAGCAAGAGGGCTATTCCTCTGAAGATGAATCTGAACTCATGGCCCAGTACAAAGAGTTGCTCATGACCTACGAGAAATGTCGTAGAGTAGTGAAAACTCAAGCCAAAGAGATAAAATCTCTACAGGCTAGTGAGAGCAGCTTGAGAGAAGAAGTCAATAAGACTAACTCTCTTCAAGAGATCTTAAACAGTGCTATGGATGAATACAATCAAGCTCTCAAGCACCTCGACCTTAAAGAGGAAATCATCAAAGAATTGGAACAACAACTCGAGGCGGAAAAGAAACTTGTTGAGAGTTTCTCTAAGCCTAAGACAGTTCTTCCAATCGTTGCTGAGTTCTCTGCTAAGGCCAAGGGTGCTGGTTTAGGCCACATTGGCTCTTCCAGTAAATCCTCTAGGAGAAACAAGGCCAAGAGAAAGAATAAGGCTGCCCGGAAGGCTCTAGCTGAAGAAAAAGGGAAAGCTCCCTTGGAACCTGTTCTATTCAAGAAAGTTATCTTTCCTACGAACGAGCTCGACTATGAGTCTACCTATGGACACTTTTCTAGGCCGATCCCTGAGTAGCCTAAGTCAAGATACCAAGGTTGGACTCGTCCCCGTAACTTTGGCGAGAGTGCCTTCAAAGCACCTTATGAAGAGATTCAACTTCAAAGCTATGGACCTTATGCTCATGGTCACAATATCAAAAAGATACCAAAAGTAAAACCCATTGTAGAAAAGCCTATGAAGGAGAAGACTTCATGTAATTGCCATCATCATGAAGCCTCTTCCTCCAAGAGTAAAGCTCCTGCTGGACCTTCATTCCAGAAAGTCAAGCAGGACTACACAAGGCAAAGATACAACAGGTTCGACTGTTGGTGTTGTGGCAGAATTGGTCATTTTGCCAGTGATTGTTGGTTCAATCCTAGTAATGTTGTAACCCCTCAAGTTAGCAACGTGAGAATGACCACTCATGAGGCTAATACTCGTAGGAGGAGTATTCTAACTCGAGACCAAGGACCCAAACTTGTTTGGGTTCCTAAGGCTAAATGATTGTAATTGCAGGTATGTCCAAAGACCACCAAAATGCCAATCTGGTACTTGGACAGTGGATGCTCTCGGCATATGACCGGGACAAGGAGCCTACTCCAGAATTACACCTCAGTCTGCAACGGACCAAAGGTCATCTTTGGAGGTTCAGATCGAGGAATAACTAAAGGCTATGGTATGATCTCTAATGGTAGCGTATCCTTTTCGGATGTAGCCTATGTTGAAGGATTGGAACACAATCTCATCAGCATAAGCCAACTATGCGACAAAGGATACGTCGTTGAATTTCATGCTGACAAGTGTTTGATAAAATCGGTCAACAACATGGAAACTATTTTATCAGGCACTCGAAGCAGAAATATTTTCTGTTTAAATTTCATTTGTATAGACTCTTCGACACCAGTATGTCTTTTGGCAAAAAGTAGTGCATCTCTTGCTGACCAATGGCACAAGAGACTAGCACATATTAATTACAAAACTATTAATAAATTATTCTCTCAAAACTTAGTACGTGATACACCTAATGTCAAGTGCGTTACGGACAGTCCTTGTCACGCTTGTATCAAAGGCAAGCAAACAAGAAGTTCGTTTAAAAGCATAATAGGCAAGGATTCAAATAGAATCTTACATCTTCTCCATATGGACTTGTTTGGTCCACTGCAAGTTAGAAGTTTGGGAGGTGGGGAATATACATTGGTTATTGTGGATGATTACTCGCGCTTTGTGTGGGTGTTCTTTCTGAAACACAAGTCCGATACTTTCGGTATTTTCACTAGTTTTGTTAGGCAGATCCAGAATGAATACAACTGTTCCGTAGTCAAAATCAGAAGCGACAATGGAACGGAATTCAAGTCTGGAGCCATGACAGAATTCTGTGAAAGTCAAGGTATCTTTCATGAGTTTTCCTCTCCTCGTACCCCACAGCAAAATGGAGTAGCTGAGAGAAGGAACAGAACACTCATAGAGGCTTGCCGGACCATATTGAGTGATGCCTCACTCCCAGAGTATTTCTGGGCTGAAGCCGTCAACACCGCTTGTCACGTGCAAAATCGAGCACTCATCAACAAAAATCATGATAAGACCCCTTACGAACTTCTAAAAGGCAGGCAACCAACCATTTCATACTTTAGAATCTTTGGCTGTAAGTGCTTCGTACTTAATAATGGCAAGCATCACACTACCAAGTTTAGCGAGAAAAGCTTTGAAGGTATTTTGTAGGTTATAGTAGCCACAGTAAGGCCTATAGAGTATTCAATAGAAAAACTCTGGTGGTAGAAGAGTCGATACATCTTGTATTTGATGAGACGAGTCTGCTGCAAGGCAACTCCTCTAGTGTGCCTATTGTAGATGCAGGTACAAAGTTGAAAGAAATTAGCTTGGATGAAACTACCAAAGATAGAGATGAGATGTTCATCGAGATCACCTCTACAACCCCTATTGAAGAGGTAGATGATCAAGATGAGGAACACATCTCAGCTGAAGATGCAACTCCAGTGGCTGAAGAGATCCCAGATGCAAGGACTTTAGAGTTCAGACACTTTAAGGATCATCCCGTAGACCAAATCATAGGAGATCCTCGGGATGGCGTCAGAACTCGTCGAGGTACAACTAACGAGAATTTATACTTAAGTTTTCTGTCACAGGTTGAACCAAAGAAGTTTGAGGAAGCCAACTCCGACGCATCCTGGATTCTAGCCATGGAAGAAGAACTGAATCAGTTCAAACGATGCAAAGTCTGGACACTTGTTCCTAGAACCAAGGGTAAGAACGTCATCGGGACAAAATGGGTCTACCGGAACAAGATGGACGAAGATGGAACAATTATAAAGAATAAAGCCAGACTTGTCGCCAAGGGCTATCGTCAAGAAGAAGGAATCGACTTTGACCAGACATATGCTCCAGTGGCAAGACTGGAGGCGATCAGGTTATTTCTTGCCTACGCTGCACTTAAGGGCTTTACCGTCTATCAAATGGACGTTAAGTCCGCCTTCCTAAATGGTGACATAAAGGAAGAAGTGTATGTAGAGCAACCGCCGGGTTTTGTTGATTCAACCTTTCCTAATTATGTTTATTTACTGCAAAAAGCTTTATATGGTCTTAAGCAAGCTCCTCGAGCTTGGTATGAGACGTTGTCTACCTTTCTTCTTGAGAACAAGTTCACAAGAGGAAAGATAGACAAGACATTATTTCTTAGGGAAATAAAAGGCAAGATTTTGCTAGTGCAAATCTATGTCGACGACATCATTTTTGGCTCTACGGATAACAACCTCTGCAAGAAGTTTTCCAAACTTATGCAAGGGAAGTTTGAAATAAGCAGTATGGGAGAGCTGAAGTATTTCTTAGGGCTTCAAGTGAAACAATCTGAGGATGGAATTTTCATCTCACAGACCAAGTTCACCAAAGAGCTACTTAAGAAATTCGGAATGGAGAATGCAACCTCTATGAGGACTCCTATGGCCTCAGCTATGTCTCTGGACAAGGATGAGAAAGGGCAACCTTTTGATGAAACCAAGTACAGAAGCATAATTGGGTCCTTGCTCTACCTTACTGCAAGTAGACCAGACATAATGTTCTCAACATGTGTATGTGCTAGATTTCAGGTGAACTCTAAGGAATCTCACTACATCGCTGCAAAGCGAATCTTGAGATACCTCAAAGGCACACCAAATCTTGGCTTATGGTACCCAAGAAGTAATGATAGTGAACTAATTGGATTTTCAGATGCAGATTTTGCAGGTAGCAAAGATGACAGGAAAAGCACCTCCGGGACTTGCCAATTTCTCGGAAGGAGACTTATTTCCTGGAGCAGTAAGAAGCAGAACTGTGTAGCCATCTCAACAGCTGAATCAGAGTACATCTCTGCAGGCAGCTGTTGTGCACAGCTTTTATGGATCAAGAATCAATTTGAAAACTACAACATGAAGTTCCAGAACATTCCTTTGTTTTGCGACTCATCTAGTGCCATAGCAATTGCCAACAATCCAGTCTCCCACAGCCGGACCAAACATATAGAGCTTCGCTATCATTTCATCCGGGAGCATGTGGAAAATGGAGACATTGATCTACAATATGTCTCCACAGACAGGCAAGTTACAGATATATTCACCAAGCCGCTGGACGAGTCCAAGTTTTCGTTCTTCAAAACGGAACTCGGGCTGCTCAACAAAGAAGACTAGTAATGGACTCTCAAAGTTGAAGAGATCTATGTCAGTAAATATCTCCAAGGAAAATTGTCCTTCAGAGTAAGATACTCGAGTATATCAAAGACATACTCGAGTAAACGGGAAATACTCAAGTAAAGAGTTTCACATACTCGTGTATGAATTTTACACACTCGAGTATGCTTCGTTACTACTCGTGTATGAACTTTACATACTCGAGTATGCTCCGTCTCTACTCGAGTATGAACCTGACCTACTCGAGTATACGGACTTCTCTACTTTGAAATTCTACATTCTATATTCGCACCGAGCTATTTGCCGCTTCATTCAGGTATGAAATTATATTTATTTTTCCTAAAACCTAATTAGGATTATATATATATATAGAAAAATCGGGAAAACCCTTTCCACTTCTCATTTACTCGAGTAGCCACCGACTCCTCATCTTCCAGAAATCGCAGAGCATCGTCTTCTTCGCTTCTCTCATCTTCCAGAATCGCAGATGGCCCCTTCCTCTAAAATCGGAATCGGCTCTGAACTCGCCCCCGCGGGTATCGCCGATCTCTCAGATGATTTCAGAAATCTTCTGATTTTGTTCGACACCGCCGGATTATCGTTCGTTCTCGAGTCGCCGTGCAGAGTTATTTTTCCAGCAGTTGAAGAGTTCTATCAGAATCTGAAGATAAAGCGTAATGGCAAGCTCCTGAAATCCAAGGTCAGAGGAATAAAAATTCGACTAGATAAAGTTTCTCTTGCAACTCTATTGAAGCTCCCAGTGGTTGATGAAGATGCCGATATGACTGCAGAAGATTCCATAAGAACTAGCTTGTTCTGTGGAGCTAACCCTCAAGCTCATTCTTTCAGTAGGGCTGACTTCAATTCAGAAGGAAAGTTCCTAGTCGATGTTATTGCAAAAGTTCTGTTGTGCAAGACGTATTCTATTCGAGACATTTCAATGGAAATGTTTGACATAATGCAAGCTATTATATGCCGCAAACAGTTCCAGTTTGGACTGTTGCTCCTAGACAAAATCAGAGATAGTATTAAGCATCCCAGCTTTGCCAGAATTATCTCCCTCCTGCTTCATGAAGTTAACCCATCAGTGTTTTACCTATCCAAAGGGACTCCCCTACATCACATGAAGAAGGTTTCCATCTCCTCCATCCAGAGATATGATGTTAAAATTCTGAATTCTGCCCAAGCTTCCAAGGCTGCTGTTCTATCAGAAAAATCCCAAGAACCTAGTTTATCTGAAGACAGGATTCCATCTCCTCCTCCACATCATACTGCTGCTACCTCTGGTGGACCAGTTGAGGGGGAGCCTGCCTCTTCTCATCCAAAGTACCCAGCTTCCTCAGAACCTTCAGACCTAGCAGAAGTAAGAGTTTCTACTCCTCCAGTTTCTCCTCCTCCAGCAGATCTTCAATCAGAAATTCCTGAATCAGAGATTCCAGATACAGCAGACCTACTGTATACATCAGAAGATATAAATAAATTCATTGATGAGCTAAGATCAGATGCTCCTCTATTTCAAAATGAATCAGCTGCAAAGTCTCCTGCCAAGTCTCCAATTCAGTCTCCAATTCAGATTCCAGCTCAATCTCCTGCCTAGGACCCAGTTCAGACTCCTGTACAATCTCCTGCCCAGTCCTCAGCTAAAGAGTCCAGCCAGTCTGAATAGATTCTGTTGTCTGATGATGAGGAAGTATCTCCAGAACCAGTGGATGCCCCTCTGAGGACACTGGACTTCACCTTCCTTCCTTCATCAACACAGAAGACTCTGTTGAGATAGAACCCTTCAAAAGAGCTGTCAGCTCAGTAGTCATTACAGAAATCCCTCCATGGATTGCTCTTGCTCCTGCTCCTTCAGTTCCTGCACCAACCTCAGCCCCTTCTTCTTCTTCAGATCTGGTGAGTAAGATTGAACAGATGCTCATTGACTAGAGAAAGCACTTTGATGAATCTCTAGCATCAGTCAATAACAAGGTCACTACTCTTGAACAAGAGATGAGTAGAGGCTTTGCTGGAATCCAAGCCAATACTGATGAGCTAAAGAAACTGTTCCAGATAGGTGGAAAAGCAATAGACCACACTATCACAAGCATAGGTGAACTGAGAAATCAACAAGAAACTGTTGCCAATAATCAGATACAGTTGGACAAGCATGCTGAAGCCAATCTTATGAAAATATGTGAAGAAGTTGGCACATTCAGAGATGAAGCTATTGCTCAGCTATTTGTAGATATCACCAAGGGGGAGAAGGTAGTAAAAGAACAAGTGAACAAACTATCTGAACAAGCTCAAGCAGCTGTAAAAGAACAAGTTGAAATCCTATCTAAACAAGCTCAAGCAGCTGTGGATGGTCTTGTAAAAGACATGAAAGCAGATATTCTATCCCAGCTCCAGTCTATGAAGTTCTATACTTATGACACTGCTGTTTGGCTGCACAACCTGAATTTCCCTAATGCCCAGCTCAACCCTACCATCATTCCACACGTCTTAAATCCTCTTGTAGAACAACCTCCAGCAGATGCTCCAGCCCAGACAACCATTCCAGAAGGTGTGCCAGTCTTCTCACCTAGACCTGATGGTGATGTGACTGAGCCTCCTCTCTCCTATGCTGATATGTGGAAAGATGAAATTCCAGCCCCAAGGAAGAAGAGAAAATATGGTGAAGGTGCTTCTGCCAGTCATTCTGCACCCAGAAAAGATCCTGCCCTAGCTTCTGAAGGTAGACCACCAATTGTTCATTCTGAGGTTTGGAGTCCAACCTCCAAATCCCTAATCCTGGATACCTTGAAGTTAGTGACAGATCTTGGTGAGAATAGAGATCAGTTTTATAGTTTTTCAGAATGGAAAGAATATGAAGTGTCCCAAATCAAAATCAGACTTCATGACAGGAATTGGGGACACAACAACCCAGCTGCTCCTCCTAGGCCCAGAACTTATTTTCCTAAGCCATTCAGTTACCTAGAGAGGCAAGAGATGAAGAGAGAAAGGATGCATAAAGAAGCCCCTGCTTGAGTCTATGAGAATGTGGAAATGGATATTCTTAATCTGTTAAAAACATTTCTATATATATATTTGATTCTGGTTTTGGCTATCTTGTTATTTACCCTGCTTTAGCTTACTTTATTTTTTTTTGGTATATGTGTATTGTTCTTTTTACTCTTAAGTAATTCACCTTAGTGTAGAGGGTGCTGACATCTACAAATAGGGGGAGATTGTTGGGATTTGTCTCCACAATACCTCAGATTTGTAGGAGGTCAGACCTTGAACTAAGATGAATTAAGGTGTATTTGATATTGTGTTTAAGTTGTATGTGTGCAGGTTCTCATTGCCAAGTGTAGACCAATGTCAGTCTATAATGGGTCACCAAACACAGGACCATACAATGTAATCCCTCATTGTGTGATCCAAAGTGTTGGCCCATGTATAGCCTCTCTATTGGGATACACTTCTTATACAAGCACTTGGATTGGTGGACTGAAGTTTTGAAGTTTATCTTTTCAGAAGAAATATTTCTAAGTCCACATACTCGAGTATGTTTCTTCATATACTCGAGTAAGTGACTTAGTACTCGAGTAGATCATTAGACATACTCGTGTAGACTCTGTGTACTCGTGTAGATAAGTTTATACTCGAGTAGATAGTCAGTCACTCGAGTAGGTCATATCTTATACTCGAGTAAATCCTTCTGCTTTTAGATCCAGAATTTTCTCTAAGTCCACATACTCGAGTACATCTCTTGTAAACTCGAGTAAGTGGGTCTGCACTCGAGTAAGTTGGATTACATACTCGAGTATACTGTTTTACTCGAGTAGATGATAACTTGTACTCGAGTAGTTGGTTAGTTACTCGAGTAAGTGGTCTGTTCATACTCGAGTAGATCTGTGCTTCTCATCTCAGAATAATTCTAAGTCTACATACTCGAGTAGTTCCCTATATACTCGAGTAAGTGACGCTGAACTCGAGTAGATGTTTTTTATACTCGAGTAGTTCAATGATTACCCGAGTAGCTTTTCCAGGATACTCGAGTAATTCATTCTTCTCTTACTCGAGTATCTCCAACTCTTCTACTCGAGTAGTTCCACCTCTTATCTGAGAAATTTTTCTAAGTATTCTTACTCGAGTATATACTCTCATACTCGAGTAGTTCTAAATTCACTCGAGTGCTGATCTTTGAATCACTCGAGTAGTTTCCCTTCATATACTCGAGTATGCTCCTTCTTATCCACTCGAGTATATACCATCTAATACTCGAGTATGTTTCTTTTATGACTCGAGTATATCTGTTTAAATTTTCCTGAAATTCTCTAAGTCAATTTCGCAGTGTATTTCAAATTAATCATTTATGATTGGTCCACGTGTCATCCCTAATTAATTTTCTGACCGTTGGAGTCCACCTATAAATAGGTCCTCTCAGATTTGACTAACAACAAGTGAACAGAGATTTTATTTTAAGAAAGAGAAAAAGGAAAACCCGTGAACCCTAATTCCTCACGTCGTCGCCGCCGCCATTGACGTTCACAGAAGAAGCTCTGGATCGACGATCTTCGATCGCTGCCTTCAACTTTTATTCTCCAGCGATCCAGACGAAAGTTAATCACTCGATCTCGCCGAGCCTCAAAGATTTCAGATCTATTTTCTCGATCGAGGTGATTCCGTTTTTCAGATTTGTGGATCTCTCTCAAGTCATCTTCAACATACTCTGATCAAGCCAAAGCTCTTAAAGAAGAAGACTGTCAAGATCCAGATCTGAGAATATTGTTGTTTGTATTTCTCCTTTCAAACAATTTACTTTGTAGGAGCTTTGTTCTCCGAGATTTGTAGGAAGGCTTTTTCTTCCGAGTTCTGTAGATCCAGTTGGATCGAGTTTGTAGGAATGTGGTTCCGAGGTGTAGGATTGTTTTCAATCCGAGATAGTGGAGTAGCCGAGTCTAGTGATTTGCTAGATCGGTGAGGAAAGTGGACGTACCCAAGATTGGGGAACCACTATAAATCTCTTGTCGTCTGTGATTGCTTGATGTGTGTTGTGTTCATTTTTTAATTCCGCATTTGACACGCATTTCACCTATTCACCCCCCTCTAGGTGATTTAGGCTAACAACTTAGCACTCTCTCAATAGGTTCTTTCCTTTTTTTACTTAAGGCAGAATAATTATTAAGATCTTAAAATAGAATCTAACTATTCTACAAGCAATCACAGCACAGAAATCACAATCACACACACATCACAGATTTCACACAGGTTTATAGTGGTTCCCCAAGGTCTGGGTACATCCACTTTCCCCATTCACCTATCTAGCAGTGTGCTAGATTCGGCCTAACTTCTTCCTTCTTCTCAGATCCACAGATCTTACAGCTCAGAACCCTGAAAGGTTCCTACAACTCAAAACCCTATAAGGTTCCTACAACTCAGAGTGTAACCACACTCCTACAGCTCAGGCTATCAGCCCTACCTCAGCCTTCCCACAAGGCCTACAACTCAGAGAAAAATTTCTCCTACACTCAGGCTCAAAAGCCCTACCACTCAGTGATCTATATCTCCTACACTCAGCCTTTATAATATAGGCTTACAACTCAAATCTATGAAAAGATCCTACAAAATTGGATAAGTGTTTAGATGGACTCTTACCCTTGTTGAGAGAGAAGGGATAAGAGCTTTCTTGGTCAGCTTCTTGATAAGACTGATGACTGAAATCAACCTGTTCTTAGCTTTCATCAAAGCTTCTTGAATCTGAACTCAGTAGGGTTGATCTCCTTTGAAGTTGACTGGCTGCCAGCTTCTTTCTTAGAATCCAGAAATAGATCTGAATCCTTCTTAGTAGATTAGTTCAAGACCTGCTTCTTAAGAGACTTGTAAATGTCTCCTCCTTTACTTCAACAGTTGGAGATCTCTCTCTCTCCAGAACTTCTGAAGTTTCTTCAGAATTCTTGCTTGAATTCTCCTTAGATCTTCTCACGAAAATCTTCTTCTGAGTGACGTGCACATTCTTGATCAATGATCAATACTTCAATAGTTGTTCCTATTATTGTTATTGTTCTCTCTTCTTTGATTTGACAGAATCCATCTATATATAGACTTCATCCATGGTAACCGACTGATCCGGTTTCTAACCAACTTCTGACAAGTCTGACAGCTTCAGCAAACTTGTTGGAATACACAGCTGTCAAGTCTCTAGTCAGTTCTTGAACCATTGTTTTTGTCAGCAAAGCGTCGAGACTGATTGTCATTATGTGTCGACACAAGTAGATTAAGTGTCGACACAAGCTTTGGTGATGTCGACATAACTCCTTTGATGTCGACACATCTTCTTGACACTACATCTGTAGAATGTGTTGACACTGCTTCTTTGTGTCGACATAGACACTTCTTCACTTCATAGCAATAACATTGTTGAAACTCTACTGAGTGTCGACACAAGTCCTGTGTATCGACACAGTTGATATAGTCTCAGAAATTGTGTGTCGACACTGCCTCCAGATGTCGACACTGTTGATGTCGACTAATACTTCTGTGTGTCGACACTTCCTCCTGGTGTCGACACAGTCGATGTCGACTAATATTTCTATGTGTCGACACTGCCTCCCGGTGTCAACACAGTTGATGTCGACTAATAAATTTTGAGTGTCGACACAGTTGCTTCAGGTGTCGACACAACTTTTCCAAGTGTCGACACAAACTTCCTTAAGTGTCGACACATGGACTTAGAAACCTTTTCTGCATTTTGGCAAATACTTAACCTGCACATATAAACTCAAAATAACATCAAATACACCTTAATGTATATCATTGAGCTAAGTGAGGCTTCTCCAAATCAGATACATATTTTCCAATGTACCCAACAATCTCCCCCTATTTGGAGAAGTCATAACCCTTTAGTCAATGATATACAACACTTATAATAAACAAATATGATGATGTATATAAATAATAAATGACAGGGGAACTTATAACCAAAACATATAACAAAATCACATCATAGAATAAGAATGCAACTTGAATGAACATGAAACATTGTGTTGTTTAAATTATCCAAAAGTTTCTTAACAACTGTTTAAATAGATTTCTTTTAAAACTAAAATTACATTATTCTTGCAAAATCTAGTAAATCTATCCTAAGGCTGATCAGGCTCCCTAATGACTATGCCTTTTCCTAGCTTAATCTGAGCTTGTACAGGAGGTTCTGCATCATCAATAGGCTTCTTTTCTTTCAACTCTGCCTTCTTCTGAACTTCAGCCTTAATTCTTTGCCTTTCAAAATAATGAAAAGGCTTAGGAAATTACTTGCTAGGCTCCTGAGCATTAGGAGGTAACTTCCCAATCTTAGCCTTTCTTCTATGTTGCACAATGACTTCCTGCCTTGCCTCATACTTCTGTCATTCTTGTTCATTATACCACTTGCCACTTTCATGAACTTGATCTTTCACAGCTTTCCAGGCAGTCAAAATTATATTTCTTGAAGTGGGGATCCACTGCTCAAAATCAGGCTTTAACTCAGCCTGTTCTCTGAATCTTTTCTTTGAAAGTTGAGCTTCCTGCTGAGCATTCAAGGTAGCTTCTAGCATTTCAACTTTCTCTATAATAACATTTTCAACATCCTGTGGAGGACTGTACATTGTCTGAACCAGTTGTTGAATCATATCAAAATCTGCTGGAGGGTAGATGATCTGAGAACCTTCAGGTTAATCACCTCCAGCATAAGAAGGTTGCACACTAGATTCAGCAACATTGTCATCATCACAAAGGGGTGGATATCCCAGAGTGGCTCTGATGCTATTGGATATCCATTTGACATGATCTGAGGCTGCATTGACTAACACTCTCTCCCCCTTTATGACTTCTCTTTGAATGTGATCTCTTAAGTCATCTTTTTGAAATCTTATTTGGCCATCAAGAAAATTGACACCATCTTTATAAAATTATTTTAACTTAAGAAGATGATCAGAGATTATTTTCTAAGAAGTAATAATGGTTGTCTTAAATGAATCCAAGGCTTCCTGTAGCTTCTGATCAAATTCCTCTTTCTCCTTAACCCTTGCTTCAGTCATTGCAATAACTATTTTCTTTACTTCAGTGACTATCTCATTGTGAGATTCAGTCAGATTGTCATTCATTCTAATATGATTTTCAAGGACATAGCCTTGTTTAACAGCAATGTCATCCACTTGAGCCTTGACTGCTACTTGCTGCTCAGCCAGAAATACAACAGCATTGCCCCCCTTGTGGAAGCAATTTGTTATCTCTTTCTTATGGAGATTGACTTCAAACCTTATGGATTTAATATCCTGAGCCAAATCAAATTGAAGTGATTTATGGCTTTAATCCAGATACTTCTCTAGAGCCATTCTCTGCTCATTCAATTTAACTTGCAAAGCCACCATTAATGAGCTGTAATCAGCCTCTGGGGCAGGTTGTGAAGTAGGAATTTGCAATGCCTTCTTATAGCTCTGGCTCCTTCTCTTAAACACCATCAATTTCCTTTTCTTGGCATTTCTAATTTCCTCATCTTCTAAAGCAGAGGTATTGGCTATATTAACTCTTTCTTTAGGACTAGGAGGCAGCTCCTTCTCAGTCCTATACTGCTCCCCCTCAACGTCAGCCTGCTCCCCCTCAATCCTTACTTGCTCCTCCTTATCTGCTGCTCCCTCAATGTCAGAAAACAATTCTTCCAGAGTGAACTCCTGTTGAGTGTGAACTGGTGATACAGCTTTCTCAAGAGCATCAGCAACTACAGATGTATCCTCCATGATCACATCTAGTGCTGGACTGTTGACACGAGGACTCTCAAGAATAGATTGTGAATCCATTTCACTTGCCAAGTGAATTCTCTCTTCCCCTTGAACCTGTGCAGTAACTGTCTCCCCCTGCACTTGTGCATTCTCAGTCAGGTCCTGTACTTGTACACTATCTATCTCCCCCTGCACCTGTGCATGATCAGTTGTGTCCTGTGTAGGTGATCTCTCAGTAGCTTCTTAGCTTGCTATATCAGGTATGTCCTTGGTGAGGACCCTATCCCATCTGGAGATGATCCTGATGTCCATTCTTCTCATATGATTAATTTTAGATCCAGGGATCTGGTGCATGACTTCTGAAATGGCTCCAGCCAAGTATAGACTCATTATTCTAGCCAAATTAGACTTCTTGATGCCTTCCTTAATCTTTTCAAACAGTACTACAGACCAATCTGTGTTGAGTTTAAAAATTATCCTTGTCATGAGGTTGAACATATAGGCTGAAATCCTATCATGTCCCCTGACTTACACAGAATCACCTTTCCAACCACTTCAGATAGAAATTTACCTTGCTGATTCATCCCTTTCCTGGTTATAGCTGTTCCAATCTTCATGATGGGATCCATTCCACACCATTGTAGTGCCTCCCTTGTTTTTGATACTGGTACTTTTCTTCATCCTGAGTTCTTGGAAGATGAAGAATTTTTCTCAAACTTTTCAAGGTCACTTTGACTCTTACTCCATGAACTGTTGATTTAATCTTAAGTCCTGTTGAGTCTATTGCAGCCGCACCATAAAACTCAAGAATCTCCTTCTTCCATATCTTGGTTGGTTCGGATACCAGAAACTCCAAACCACTGTCAGTAATTAGGGTAATTACTCCTTTAATATCTGAGTCAGCATCATCAAAGGCATGACGAACTAACTCATATCCTTCGTTAATGTTATCTTCAACCTTTGGCGCCATTGGGATGGAGAGAAAGCTTGGAATGAGAGAAGAGAGTTTGTCGACACAAGGGTTTAGTCTCGAAAATCTGGAGAGCGTGTCGACAAAATATTTTTTTGACCTATTTATACCCTTCTAGACAAAGAAGGTCAAAAGGCGGGCAAAAATTGTCTAAATGTGTTGACACTTTTGAAATGTGTCGACACATACTTCTTTTGTTTCGATAATGGCGTTGACTACTATGTGTCGACACCAATTGATGATATGTCGACACTAGAAAAACTTAGAAGTTCATCAGAAATTCTGTGTAGACTCTTATTGTAAGTGTCGACATAATTTCTAGATGTGTCGACACCACTACTCTGGTTGTGTCGACACCACTTACTGAAGTGTCGACACCACTTCTCTGGATGTGTCGACACAGATTTACTGAAGTGTCGACACCACTTCTCTGGATGTGTCGACACAGATTTACTTAGCCAAATCTGTTAAACTAATCTATGTTCAACATTCCTAATTCAATTTTAAATTTATTGAATTTAGTTTCATCTAAAGGCTTAGTAAATACATCTGCAATTTGATAATCTGTTTTGACAAATTCAAGTGAGATGTCCTCTTTCTCAACATGTTCTCTAAGAAAATGGTATCTTATTTCTATATGCTTAGTCCTACTATGTGAAACAGGATTATTATCAATAGAAATAGCACTAGTAGAATCACAAAACAAAGGTGTTCTACTTACCTGAATACCATAGTCTTCTAGCTGGTGTTGAATCCACAACAGCTGTGCACAGCAACTTCCTGCTGCCACATATTCAGACTCAGCTGTTGAAATTGCCACACTAGTCTGCTTCTTACTACTCCAAGACACCAATCTTCCTCTTAGAAATTGACAGGTTCCTGTAGTGTTTTTTCTATCTTCTTTGCAACCTGTAAAGTCTGCATCTGAATAGCCTGTCAGTAGAAAATCTTCATTCTTAGGGTACCAAAGGCCTAGATTAGGTGTGCCCTTTAGATATCTCAAAATACTTTTTACTGTAGTGTAATGAGATTCTTTAGGGCATGATTGGTACCTAGCACAGACACATGTTGCATACATAATGTCTGGTCTACTAGCAGTTGGATATAGAAGAGAGCAAATTATTCCTCTATACAAAGACTCATCTACAGGCTTACCTGCATCATCTTTGCATATAGGCATACTTGTTCCGATAGGAGTTCTCATGGTGGAGGATGATTCCATACCATACTTCTTAATTAACTCCTTGGTGAACTTAGACTGGGATATGGACAAGCCATCATCAGTCTGTCTTACTTGAAGGCCCAAGAAGAACTTAAGTTCTCCCATACTGCACATCTCAAACTTCCCTTGCATAAGTTTTGCAAACTTCTTGCAAAGGTTGCTTTCTGTAGACCCAAATATTATGTCATCTACATAAATCTGGACTAAGATTATCTTTTCTT
The DNA here is from genome assembly GCA_039513925.1 of Platanthera zijinensis. Lineage (NCBI taxonomy): Eukaryota > Viridiplantae > Streptophyta > Magnoliopsida > Asparagales > Orchidaceae > Platanthera > Platanthera zijinensis. The sequence goes on from CM077080.1 coordinate 206,013,679, forward strand.
TGGACTCCCTTAGGAATAGAGTTTTGTCTATTTTCCCCCTTGATAATTGTTTTCAATAAGGAAAGTAGACATGGTTTCATATCAAGCCCTTGAGGCTTGCTTTAACCCATATAAAGCTTTCCTAAGTCTATAAACATAATCAGGTTTAAGAGAATCAACAAAACCTGAGGGCTGCTCTACATAGACTTCTTACTTTAGATTTCCATTTAGGAATGCTGATTTTACATCCATTTGGAATACCTTGAAGCCTTGATATGCTGCATAGGCAAGGAACGTCCTAATTGCTTCCAGTCTTGCTACTGGGGCAAAGGTTTGATCAAAGTCAATACCCTCTTCCTGCATGTATCCTTTTACAATAAGTCTTGCTTTGTTCTTCACAATGATCCCATTCTCATCCAGTTTGTTCCTAAAGATCCACTTTGTTCCAATGATGTTGTGGTCTTTTGGTTTAGGAACTAACTCCCAGACCTTGCACCTTCTTAACTGATTCAGCTCCTCTTGCATGACATCAATCCAATGTGGGTCTAGAATAGCTTCTTCAAATTTCTTTGGCTCCAGTTGAGATAGGAAGCTTGAGCAAAACACTGTGTTCAAGTTCCTGCTTCTGGTTTGCACTCCATGCCTTAGATCACCAATTATCTGATTTGCTGGATGATCCTTTAAGTGTCTAACAGTTGGAGGTAGATTATCTTCAGGTTGAACCTCTCCTGTCTCTTCAATATGCTGCACCACTTGGTTTTCAACAGCATCTAGGGAGTCCTGTACTCCCCCTGGACAGTAGTCACCATTTTCCACTTCCTGCTCTTCAGATGATTCTTTTGTAATGGTAAACTTGTCCATTTTCTCATCTATACCTGTAGAACTGCATGAGCTACAGGTATACCAAGACAACTCTCTGTTAATCAGTCTTATTTCATCAAAGACAATATGTACATACTCTTCTACAACCTGAGTAATCAAGTTGTAGACTCTATAAGCCTTACTATTGTTGATATAACCAACAAATATCCCATCTTGGGATTTGGCGGCAAACTTAGTTAGATAAGACTTGCCATTATTAAGGACATAGCACTTGCAACTAAAGATCCTAAAATAGGATAAGTTTGGTTTTCTACCCTTATTGATCTCATAGGGAGTCTTTTTGTTGCTTTTGGTGATAGATGCCCTATTGATCACAGGACATGCAGTATTTACTGCCTCAACCCAGAAATATTCTGGGAGAGAAGTGTCACTCAATAGAGTTCTACCAGCCTCAATCAATGTTCTATTTTTCCTTTCAGCAATACCATTTTGTTGTGGTGTTCTAGGTGAGGAGAATTCTTGAAAAATCCCAAATTCTTCACACAGTCTTGTCATACTTTCAGATTGAAATTCAGTGCCATGGTCACTTCTGATTTTGACCACTATACTGTCAAGTTCATTATGAATTTGCTTGACAAAACTATATAAAACACTTGGGGTTTCTAATTTTTGTCTCAGAAAGAACACGCATGAATATCTAGAATAGTCATCTACCACCACAAACGTATAGACCTTCCTACCTAGACTATAAAATGGCATAGGACCAAAAAGATCCATATGTAAGAGGTATAAACACCTCACTGAATCCTTGTTTTCAAGGCTATGAAAGGAGGATTTTGTCTGCTTGCCTTTTCTACAAGCTGAGCATATCCCATCCTTTATACACTTTTGGACCATTCCATACTAACTCTTTGCTAAAGAGATAACCAATTATTTTGTAGTTAAGATGGGCCAGCCTCTTGTGCCATTTGACACAATGAGAGGCTCTCTCATCAGCTACAAGACAAATAGGATAAAAATTGTTCTCACGCTCAAAATTAAGACAATACACATTTCTTTTTCTATATCCTATCAAAATGATCTTTTGATCACTTGATCTTTTGATATGACATCCATTTTTAATAAATGAAATATCATATCCTAAATCACTCATCTGACTTATGCTTATAAGGTTGTGTTTCAAACCCTTCACATAGGCCACTTGAGTGATAGTAATCTGGCTATTAGAAATGTTACCAAACTCTTTGATGATTCCCTTTTCAGAACCATAAAAGATTACTTTAGACCCATTTATGATAGGTAAGTACTCCTTCAGCAACCCCTTTGTTCCAGTCATGTGCCTGAAACATCCACTGTCCAAGTACCATATAGGGGCATGGTGACTTGGACTCACCTGCAATAAAGAATTACCTCTCCTTAGAACCCAAGTAAGTCTTGGGTCCTTGGTTCACATTAGCTTCATACTTAACAAATCTACCTACAGCTCTTCTAACAGGTAGACTATTGTTCTTCCTGACACTAGTGTTGTGCCAGTAATCTATGGCTTAATGACCTGTCTTGCCACATACCCAACATTCATACTTGTTGTATCTATTTTTAGATACATTCTTGGCAGTCTGGTTGGCAGCAAATCTTTTATTTTGTGCTGGTACTGCTGCAGCTACACCCACTGTTTTCTTTGGAACATGAGATTTATGGACATGGGTTGTCTTATTGACATAAACACACTTGTCATTTAGAACTTCAGTCTTACTATGACCATGAATATTCTCAAGGTCATACTTGTTAGAAGCCACTTGTACCTTTCTAAAAACTACAGAGACTTTAAAATTCAGTGGCTGGACTGAGGCTTTGCCCTTTCTCTTGAATTGGACAGCCCTGGTGTTACCTTTAAAGCCTATTTCAGCCTTACCCTTTTGAGCCACAAAATCATCTATTAAGGGTAAAACTGATTTTTACTTGGAATAACTAGCCACCAAATCTTTTTCCTTTTGAAGTCTGGCTTCCAGAATTTTAATCAGATCATTTTTGTATGTGATTGTGCCCATCTGAATAATAGTTATAGTTTTCAGTTTGGCAATCTTATTCAATTTTTGATCCAACTCTTTCTCTAAGTCAGATGCAACCATCTTAAGATCTGCAATTTCCTTAGCCTGAGTTTTGGCCAGGTTTTTACTTTTCTTTAGTGCCTGCAACAAGTCCCCATGTTCATCTATCAACTAATGAATATCACCTTCAAACTCAGACCCATCCACATCACTTGATGCAGATGTAGCTTACTCTGTACCAGTACTACAATCTGAATTACTAGACAAACATTGTACCTTACTAGGACCAGGCTGATCCTGGCACTTGTCTTCTTCTGATAAAGCCATCAGTCCCATACACTAATGGTCTTCTTGTTCATAGATAGAGTTCAGCAATTGCATAAACTCGTCTTCTTCATCTGCTGCAAATAGACCAATGTATGCCTCAGCTTCAGATTCAGACTCTGAAGATGATTGATCTGTCAAGCTCTTCTCCTTCTTAGCAACAAATGATTTCTCCTTTTTGCTCTTTTGTTTGATCTTCCTTTTATCAAGAGACTCCTTTCTTTTGTATGGACACTCAGCCACTACATGTCTAGGCTTATTACAGCAGTAGCAAACTATCTTTGATGTTGTAGATTTGCTAGGCTTAGACCTGCTTCTGTCCTTCCTTGATGACTTCCTCTTTTGATAATAGTCATCCACAGGCTGAGATGTGGAGGGCCTTGACTTCCACTGCTTCTTCTTTAGAAATCTCTGAAATTGCCTTGTAAAGGCAGCAAAGTCTTTATCTGAGTCACTGCTGTCTGAACTTTGATTGTCTGAATTATCTGAAGTAATTTCAGCAACAATCTCAGGAGGTGATGGTGACATCCTCCTATTCTTCCTATTGGCTTCCACCTTGAAGGCCGCAGACTTTTCTCTATGCTCCCCTTTTGCACTTTTCTCTTCCTCTTTCCTAGCCATCAGCTGCATCTCATATGACAGCAATTTTCCAAACAAAGTTGGAGGAGAGATATCTGCAAGTTTGGCCACTTCCCTAATGGAACAGATCTTAGTATCCCAATCCTTTGTCAAGGATCTTATAAATTTATCATTCAGTTCATATGTACTGAAGATCCTTCCATAGGACATCAGCTCATTTACTATTCTATAAAACTTCTTATAACACTTAGTTATACCATCTGACTTTCCTTGTTTGAAACTCTCATATTCCTAGTTCAGCATAGATTTTTTATCTTGTCTGACTTCTTTAGAACCCTCCATGTAGACTATTAAAGTGTCCCACATTTCCTTGGAGGTCTTGCAGTGAATCAAATTTTGAAAGGTTGAATCATCTATGACACTTACTATGATATTCTGGGCTCTTTTATCCATAGTTGCCAGGATGATCTCTTCCTTAGTCATCTCATAAATATCTTTGGGAGTTCTTTGATTTGCATCTAGAACTGACACCTTCATTGGAATATAAGGACCTTCCATTACTGTAATGTAGATCCTTGGATCAGAAGCCTCCATGAAAAGCCTGACCCTTTCGTTCCATATTCTAAATATCTCTTTCCTGTATATGGGTAATTTCATAGAACCTAGTTCCTTATGATTTTCTCCTGAACCCATTTTCTTGATCTTGAATCTGCCTTAAGGATCTTACTCAGAATGTTAAGTTCTTCTTTGAGTAAACTCCCTCTAATACCACTTGATAGAATTAATTTCAAGATAACCCAAACACCTAGAGGGGGGGGATGAATAGGTTCTTTCCTTTTTTTTACTTAAGGAAGAATAATTATTAAGATCTTAAAATAGAATCTAACTATTCTACAACAATCACAGCACAGAAATCACAATCACACACACATCACAGATTGCACACAGGTTTATAGTGGTTCCCCAAAGTCTGGGTACATCCACTTTCCCCCTTCACCTATCTAGCAGTGTGCCAGATTCAGCCTAACTTCTTCCTTCTTCTCAGATCCACAGATCTTATAGCTCAGAACCCTGAAAGGTTCCTACAACTCAGAACCCTATAAGGTTCCTACAACTCAGAGTGTAACCACACTCCTACAACTCAGGCTATCAGCCCTATCTCAGCCTTCCCATAAGTCCTACAACTCAGAGAAAAATTTCTCCTACACTCAGGCTCAAAAGCCCTACCACTCAGAGATCTATATCTCCTACACTCAGCCTTTATAATATAGGCTTACAACTCAGATCTATGAAAATATCCTACAAAATTTGATAAGTGTTTAGATAGACTCTTACCCTTGTTGAGAGAGAAGGGATAAGAGGTTTCTTGATCAGCTTCTTCATAAGACTGATGGCTGAAATCAACCTGTTCTTAGCTTTATTCAAAGCTTCTTGAATCTGAACTCAGTAGGGTTGATCTCCTTTGAAGTTGACTGGCTGCCAGCTTCCTTCTTAGAATCCAGAAATAGATCTGAATCCTTCTTAGCAGATTAGTTCAAGACCTGCTTCTTAAGAGACTTGTAAATGTATCCTCCTTTACTTCAACAGTTGGAGATCTCTCTCTCTCTCCAGAACTTCTGAAGTTTCATCAGAATTCTTGCTTGAATTCTCCTTAGATCTTCTCACGAAAATCTTCTTCTGAGTGATGTGCACTTTCTTGATCAATGATCAATACTTCTGAAAGTGAGAGTAAGATCTATCTCAACTCTAGAGGGGGGGGGGGGTGAATAGAGTTTATTTAAAGTAAATTCACAATTTTAAACTTAGCAAAGCTTTTAAGATTTAATTTATATATAGGTGTAAGGTGCCTTGCTATAGAATTAAAAGAACAGTAAAAAAGAAGAGCACAACACACAGCAAAGAAAACACACAAGCAAACCAGAAAACACAAGGAACTATAGTGGTTCCCCAAAAACCTGGGTACATCCACTCTTCTACCACCCTTGGTAGGAATCCACTACAGGAAGGGTTGATCAGGTGTCCTGGCACCAATGAGCTTTTGATAAGGTGCTCAAAAACCAAACTAGATTTTTTGATCAGGTGTCTTGCCACCACTGAGTTTTGACAAGGTTCTCAGAACCAGAATCAAAGCTTTTGAAGGGAGTTTTGAAAACCCTTTTATAGAGGGAAAGGAAAAGAAAAAGAAAGAGGGTGAAGTGTCTTCTCTGTCTCAATCAAAGAGAGAAGCACAAGTGGATTTGTATTGTCAAAGCTCCCCCTGAGATGTTGACTAGATCAGGAGTGGAAGCTTTGCTTCAGGGTGATAGGTCTTCAGAAGCTTCAGATCTCCAGCATAAGATAGTTTCAGCAGAGGCTGAAAGATGAGTTGTCTGGAGTCCTTGGGATGAAGCTGTGATCACTTTTTGAGTACACAAAATTATTCAGCTAATTCTTCAGGATTGATCACTTGAGTTTTCTTGTGTTGATCAGAGAATCCTGTGAATCACTTCTTCTTTTTCTTTCTTATCTGTATCAATCTGTGTATCTGTGTGTCTTGTTACTGGAGAAAAGAAGAGAAGAAGATTTTTTAATTCTCTGGAGATTCTATGTCCAAGATAGCCGTTAACTAGACATTAAATGCCTTCCATAAAAGATTTTGTCTTCTAGAGGAAAGTCCAGTAAAACATTCTCTGAATAATTCCTTGAAACTTGCTCCAGAATAAATGAAAACGGCTGGCAGATCTCTTGACATAAATGCCGAGATAATTTGAAACACATTCCAAAGTCTGACTGAATTTGAATCCTCAAAATCATTAATCTCTCAAGAAAAACGTCGATCTGAGCTCTACGATCGTTGACCTGAGCTCAGAGACTGGAAATGATCATCAGCCAGAAAATATCGAACTGAGCTCGAAGATCGTCGAACTGAGCTCAGCGACCTGGAGAATAAGTGAAGAAGGATCGTCGACCTGAGCTAGAAGATCGTCAAATTGAGCTCGATGACTAAGCAAACTGACTGAAGCCAGATCGTCGATCTGAGCTCGAAGATCGTCGAACAGAGCTCGACGACTTAACTTAGTTGAGCTCAGAGAGCGTTCGAACAGAGTTCGACGTTTCGTCGAACTGAGCTCGACGAAAAAAAGTCTTAGACTTGGCTCTATTTCTGAAATCTTGGAATGGTCCTGGGGGCAGCTTCAAACCTAAGTTCTAAGCACTAGACACATTCTAATGTTGACCTTTTCAACTATACATCTAGGTCAACCTGGTTTCCTAAGAAAAACATAGTGATCCTTACCCAAATTAGTAATAGGGTGTTCCAACAATCTCCCTCTATTTGGGTTAGGATTACTATTTACATATTTCACAAATAAAAGTTATAACAACATATAGAAGAGCAACAAACAAAATAACAGAGCAAGAAATCATAGCAGCAATCAAGAGGAATTTCAGCAAATGTTCAGAGAGATTATACTGTCTGCTTACACATGTTACTTCTTTTCATTTTCTTTCTTAAATATGATTTCTCTGTTAGGATTAAGGGCTTCCTTCTTTGACCTTTTGTCATCATCTGCACCTAAGGAGGTTTGAGCTCTTGGCCTTGGAACCACAACCTCAGGATACAGCTTCAGGTAGTCCACTGGGTCAAAGAATTTACTTGAAGAATACCTTTCCAATTCAGCTTTTCTTTGTTCTGACAGAGTAGTAATATTGGAGGTATCTTTTCCTTGCTCTCTTGCTTTCTTCAATTGATCTAGTGCAGCCAATTCTTTCATCCTTTTAGTCCATGACAATGGATTGTTCTCTGGGTCTTCAAATGGCACTGCAGGCTCATATCTATTAACAGTTTCTGAAGCAATAGGAGTTCTGGTCTCAACTTTTTCTCTGAGCTTGTAAGGGAAAGGACCTTGAGTAGAGTCTGTGAGCCTTTGTCCTTCCCTAGCATGAAATCTATGCTCTCTTTGACTTCCTCTATACTGACCCTTTCTGGACTGATAGCCCCTTTGGTATTGCCCCCTTGTATGGTATCTCTGAGAAGACTGGGAGGAACTTTGCTTGGAAGCTGGGGCTTGAGAAGCTGAGCCTGACCCAGAATCTGGAGGAGGAGGAGGAGGCTGATACTGAGAAGATCCCTTTTCATATCTGTCTAACTTCCTTTTCTTCTTCATAGCTTTTATTTGATTCTTGGAGTACTACATCCAGGGCTCAGTGATAGAACATTCATGCAAAATGTAATATGGAATGTCATTTGAATCTTTAGCTTGAGCTGGGGGAACCTTCATCATGGCCTTGCTTCTGGCCTTCCTTTTCTTGGCAATAGTATTAGAGGAATCATCAGATTCAGTTTGAAACTGATCACTGTCTGAACTTTGAGGTCTATCATATAAGTCATCAATGCTTTTTATATACTTTTCTTGTTGCTTGACTTGATCAGGGGTAAGAGCAGGAGCAGTAGCAGCAGAAATAACAGGAGCAGAGACAACAGGAGTAGAAAAAATTGAAGCAGAAACAGATTCAGATTCTTCTAGGTAGGTAGTAAGTTCTTTAGCAGCAGTAGTATCCTCAATCACAGAGACCATTTCAGTATCTTCTGAAAGCAGGCTTGTTGTAACAGCAGCAGCAGCACTTAAAATATCAGCATCCACAGCTTTGAAGGAATTGACATATAGGGCAATCAGGCTGGGATCACAGTAATTGATAGGCACAATGGCCTTAGTGAGGTCTTCAGATTGTTGAACTGGCAGAGAGCTGAAATATACAGTATCAAAAATAGAGAGCAGACTCTGAAGGTCCACTGCAAAAATAGGAGCAGAATTGGAACCTTCAGTAGTCTCAGGCACATCCACTGCTTCATGAGGCATCTCCCCCTACCTTGGTTCAGAGACAATTGAATCAAGGCACCCAGATGAAGGGATTGCCTGGGAAGAGAGGAAGGAAGACAACTTGGTAGACAACTCCTGAACATGTTGCAGGAGTGGAGCCAAGGAGGTCTCCAGCAGAGAAGTTAGCCTGGGGGCTAGCAACGCATAAAGCTTGTCTGCTAGGTTTGAAATATCTACATGCTCAAGATGGGCTTGAACAGAGGTAGGAGGTGAAGGTACTGGAATGAGGGTGACTAGGACTAATGGGATGGAGGATGTGGTGGTGGAAAGTGTAGGGATGGATGGCTCTGAAGGAGGAATAGTGGAGATAGAAGTTATTGAGGTGGAGATGGATGAGATGGAAGAGTCAAAGGATGGGGTGAAGGATGGTTGAGAGAGGATTTCTTGAAGAAGTTGTTGATAGGAGGATGTTGAGGGAAGCTCAGGAGGAGAGGGAGGAGAATCATCCATAAAGGAGTCATCTATAAGAGAAAATGATAGAGTGGTGAAAGTTGGATAAGAGAATAGAGGATGGAATTCTTCTGAGGTAGTGGCTAGAGGAGGTGACATTGGTGAAGAAATGGTAATGGGGGAAGAAGCTGAGATTTGAGGAGAGGTTGAGGTGGTGACTGAGATAGAAACAGCTGGAGGAGGAGAGGAAAAGGCAGTCAATTCTTTTGCTAGGGCAGATACCTGAGGAGGAGTGACTTGTGTAGTCCTGGTGCCTGAAGCAAGTGGTGCTGCAGCAGCCCTGATGGGGTTGATGATTTGCCTATCCCATTTGCTGAATAGGGCACAGATAAGCCTCTTGGATGCATTGATGAACATCCCACTAGAGGTCAACAGCTCAGGGCACCTGGAGTGCAGGTAAACCCCTAATATTCTCCCAAAGCTTACACAGTTTTTGTTCAGTTTCTTCTTGATTAAGCTGAAAAAGATTGATCCCTAGTCTAAATGCTTCTTATCAACCAGTGCTCCCATTAAGCAGAATTGATATCTTGATATAGTGTCATGGGCTGAGTGCTTTGCCAGAAGCACTTTGCCAACCACATCAGACAGAAATTGGTATTCGATAGACAGATTCTTTTTGAACAGTTTGTTAGGGTTCACAGCAGTGTGACCCATTCTATCAAGCATAGAGGCATACTCTTCTCCAGATAAATCAATGGAGTCATCTCCAGAACTAAGGAGGAAAACTTCAGTCAGAAGGGCCGGGGACAATGGTACCTGAGTCCCTTTTATTGAGCCGATGACAGAATTCTCATTCTCATCTGTCGCGGTAAAACACCATTCTTTTATCTCTTCTGAAGCAATCTTCATTCGGGTGGTCATGATCTGAGATAGCTGCTGTTCTCGGAAGAGGTTGAGAATGTCCTTGAATCGCTGATCACTTCCATCGAACGAATTCATATCAATATCAAAACCTGTATCGAATTTCATCTTTGAAATAACAGCACTTGATCCAGCCATCTGTACCTGCAACAATGAAACAAACACGACCAAGTGTAGAAGATTTGGAGGGAAAGAGAGAAAGTTGCAGAGGGTATGAAAGCGTAAAAGACGAATGAAGGCCGAAGAAATAATTTTATATTAGGGTTCAACGGCGAAACAGAAAATCGTTGAGCTCAGTTCGATGAAACTTCGAACTCAGCTCGACGATTTGGGCTACTAAAGGAATCTGAAGAGTCTCCAATAACGTCGAACTCCGTTCGACGATATTGTCGAGCGCCGAGCTCCGCTCGACGACTGATGAACAGAAAGAATGGAAGCCTGGAGCTAACGGCGGCGCTGAACTCAGATAGACGTTTCAGGAAACGTCGATCTGCGGTCGACGATTTCTGGGGAAACGTCGAGCGCAGTTCAGAGACAAAACCTATTCTACAGACACAAAAAGAGATAAGTTTTTAGCCTAGTCTTGGTCTGTTTTTAGATTTACAAAATCTTGGAGTTTATTTTAAACTGCCTCCATCTAGCATTCCTAACTGATTGAGGAAGAAGTTATGCTTCTTTTCATCCAAAGGCTTGGTGAAAATATCTCCCCTTTGCAAATCAGTTGGGATGTATTCAAGTTCAATTTTGTTTTTCTCAACATTATCCCTTAGAAAATGATGTCTAATTTCTATGTGTTTTGTCCTACTATGGAGGACTGGATTTTGTGCAATGGAAATAGCACTGGTGTTATCACAAAATATTTTAGACTTCTCTAGTCTAGGAGTTGGTTTTGTATCCACAAGATTTGTGAACAACAACTGCCTACAGCCATATATTCAGCTTCAGCAGTTGAAGTTGACACAGATGTTTGTTTCTTACAAAACCAAGAGACAAGTCTGTCACCAAGGAACTGACAAGTTCCACTGGTGCTTTTCCTGTCTATTCTGCATCCAGCATAATCAGCATCTGAAAATCTAGTTAAGTCAAATGCTGAATCTTTTGGATACCAGAGTCCTAGATTTGGACAGCTTTTAACATACCTAAGAATCCTCTTTACTAAAGTTAAGTGAGACTCTCTAGGGCTAACTTGGAATCTAGCACAAATGCATGTAGCAAACATTATATCAGGCCTGCTAGCTGTAAGGTACAGTAAAGAGCCAATCATTGCTCTATATGTTGTCTGATCAACTGGTTTCCCATGTTCATCAGCATCCAATACAGCATTGGTAGGCATGGGTGTTTTCATACATGATGCATCAGACATACCAAATTTCTTAACCAGCTCTTTTGCATACTTGGTTTGAGAAATAAATATGCCTTCAGCATGTTGTTTGACTTGCAATCCTAAGAAGAAAGATAGCTCACCCATGCTACTCATTTCAAATTTTGAATGCATTAGATTAGAGAATCTTCTGCACAAGTTTGAATCAGTAGACCCAAAAATAATATCATCTACATAAATCTGCACTAGTAGGGTGTGGGACTTATGGGTTCTAATAAAAAGAGTTTGGTCTACTCTCCCCCTAACAAAATCATTTTTCAGCAAAAAACATGCTAGGGTCTCATACCATGCTCTAGGAGCTTGCTTGAGACCATATAATGCTTTGTGTAGTTTAAAAACATAATCAGGATGGGTTAGAGAGATAAAACCTGGAGGTTGTCTGACATAGACTTCTTCTTTGATCTCCACATTGAGAAAAGCACTCTTGACATCCATTTGATAGACTTTGAATCCCTTGTGAGCAGCATAAGACAGAAAGATTCTTATGGCTTCCAATCTTGCAACTGGTGCAAAAGTCTGGTCATAGTCTATCCCTTCTTCCTGAGAGTACCCTTGAGCAACTAGCCTTGCCTTATTCCTTACAATGATTCCTTGATCATCTAGCTTATTTCTGAACACCCATTTGGTTCCAACAATGGGATGATCCTTTGGCTTAGGCACTAGTTCCCAAACTTTATTTCTTTCAAATTGATGCAACTCCTCTTGCATTGTAATGATCCAGTGTGGATCTTGTTCTGCATCTTGAATGGTTTGAGGTTCAATTTGAGAGAGGAAGCAAGTGTGCATCAGGTTCTGGTTGACCTGATTTCTAGTTTGCACACCAGCTGAGATGTCTCCAATTACTTGAGAAATTGGATGATCTCTTATTGTTACTAGATCAACAGGGGGTGTTGATGGTTCACCAACCTGTGTTGTTGTTTCCTCTTGTGGAACAACAACTGGTTCTTCAAGAAGATTTCCTTCCTGATGGTGAGCAGCTTCTTCATCTTCACTATTGTCATCCTTTTGTGTAACTTATAATCTGTCCAAGTCTTCAGCTAGAGAGTGCACCTGCAAATGTTCTATGGTAGAAGTATTCTTCTCCTTGAAAGACATGTTAGCTTCATCAAAGGAAATGTGGACAGATTCTTCTATTTTTAGAGTAGTTTTATTATAAACTCTATAGGCTTTACTGATCATGGAGTATCCCAGAAACACTCCTTCATCAGCTTTAGCTTGGAATTTTGCTAGATATTTCTTGTCATTATTATGAATGTAACAAGTGCAACCAAAAACCTTAAAATAGTCTACTTTAGGTTTCTTCCCTTTGAGCAATTCATAGGGAGTCTTGCCCTTCAGTTTATGTATTAGACTTCTATTCAACACATAATTGGAGGTGTTCACTGCCTCAGCCCAAAAGGATAGAGGTAGGTGAGCATCTGCCAATAATGTAGTTGCAGATTCAATGAGGGTTTTATTTTTCCTTTCAGCTACCCCATTTTGTTGAGGAGTTCTAGGAGCTGAGAAAGTATGCCTGATCCCTTCACTTTGACAGAACTCTTGCATGAGAAGAGAATCAAACTCTGTCCCATGATCACTTCTGATCAGGGCAATATGAGTGTTGAACTCAGTCTGAATGTATTTGAGAAAATCTGTCAAACATTTAAAGTTATCAGACTTCTTCCTCAGAAAGAATACCCAGGTGAATCTTGAGAAGTCATTTACAACCACTAAAGTATAGGATTTCCCTCCTAAGCTTTGTACTGCAATGGGTCCAAAAAGATCCATGTGTAACAGATACAAAATCCTAGGTGAATCACTCTTGTTAATTGATTTAAAGCTACTTTTAGTTTGCTTGCCTAATTGACAAGCCTTGCAGAGTCCTTCCTTCTTGTAGGAGCCAGAAGGCAGTCCTCTGACAAGGTTATCCTTGGATAGCCTAGCAATGGTTCTAAGATTAATATGTCCTAGTCTTTTATGCCATAGAATATTGGGTCTAGATATGGAATTGAACAGACAAATATCTACCTTAGATGAATGAAAGTCTACTAAGTAAATATTACCTTTCTTGTTACCTGTCAACACAGTTGTGTTGTCTTCTGACTTGATCTTGCATATTTCTTTGTTGAAAGTCACTTGATATCCTTCATCACACAGCTGACTAATGCTTATCAGGTTGTGCTTGAGTCCTTCAACATAGGCTACCTTCTTGAAGGTGACTGTTCTAATTTGAACTGCACCATACCCTTTTGTAGTTCCAAAATTTGAATCACCAAAAATTACTTTGGGTCCAAGCTTGGCTTTGAAGGATGTGAAGTTGTCCTTATTCCCTGTCATGTGCTTTGAGCACCCACTTCCAGATACCATAGCTGGTTTGATGTTGGATAGGTCTTCACCTGCACATAAACAGCTTATATGTTTTTGACCCAGTCAACCTTGGGCCTAGGTTGATATCCCTTAAATTCAGAAATAGAAGATATCCCAGGTTGATTCTTATAACCTTCAGGATGGTATCTCCTAGGAGGTATTATCCATTCAGTATAAGGATTAAAGCATTGGGATGAATCACTTCTAGGATTGAATTGAGATTTGCCTCTGAAAGAAGGTTCAAAGCTCTGAACTGCGTTCGACGATCGTCGAGCAGAGTTCGATGATCTTGGGAAAAATCGTCGAGCTCCGTTCGAAGATCGACTATGAGGGAGTTCAGAGTTCAGGAAATGTTGAGCTGAGTTCAACGTTTCAGTCTGAGATCGTCGATCTCTGTTTGACGATCGTCGACCTCTGTTCGACGTTTTTTGTTGAACTTTCTTTTTCTTAGGTAGATCTGAATTTTTCCTAGCTACCTCTACAACACCCTTTCCTTTATCAGAAATAAATTTGATTGGGGTTGTTAATATTATGGGTTGGCTAGATGAAGCACCCAAGCCCAGTGTACTATTTAATCTTGAGTTCACTGTGCTTGTGATGTCCATTAATTTGATACTTCTCCCATTAAGGGATTCTTCAAATTGCTTGGCCTTGGATAGTTCACTTTTTAGTGAAGCTATCTCCTCTCTATAGCATTCTAACTCTTCAGATAGTTTGAGGTTCTCTGATTTTACAGTGCTATACTCAGATAGTTGTTTTCTGAGGGAAGTGATTTCCTTCTCAGACTCCAACAGATCTAGGCATAGTACTTTAAACTCATGTTTAAAATCCTCAGAACTGAAATCAAATGAATTGATTACCTGATCTTCTTCTAGTTGAGCTTCTGAATCTGATTCTGACTTTTCTGCTTCTGAATCTGTTTGAGAGGCATTGATAGCCATCATGCAGAATTCCTTTTCATTCAGCATCAGCATCATCATCACTGGAGCTGGATGAGGCTTCAGAGTCCTCTTCAGTTTCACTCCATGTCTTAGCAACAAATCCCATCCTTGTATGTTTGTTCTTGCTGGAGGAGGGTTTGTCTGAGCTGTTCTTTCTGAAATCTTTCTCCTTTCTTCTTTCTCTTCTATCTTTCCTGTCCTTGTTCTTATTTTCTGGACAGTCAGGCACAATATGGCCTGGTTTCCTGCAACCAAAACATATAATTTCTTTATTGTTATTTGATTTATCATACCTTGGTTTATCATGACCCTTGTATGATCTCTTTCTGAAGTCTTTTCTGGCCATCTTGTAGAATCTTTTGGCCAGTAGACTTAGGAGCTCATCATTTCCTATAGCTTTATCTTCAGTCTCCTCTTCTACAGCTTTGAAGGCTATGGTCTTTTCTTTTCTTGTGACTGGAGAAGTAGCCTTTTGTTCTTCTTCTCTATTTTTAATGAGCAGCTCATAAGATTTGAGCTTGCCCAAGAGAGCTTCAGTGGTAATCTCATTTAGACTTCTGGCATCTTTGATTGGCCAGATTCTTGAATCCCAAGTGTTGGGGAAGCACATTAAGATTTTGTCATTCAGCTCAGTCAATGAGATTTCTTTATCCAGAGTCTTTAACTCATTGACAATCAGACTTAGTCTATTGTACATGTCAGCCACTGATTCAGCTTCTCCCTTTTTGAAATTCTCATATTGGCTTATCAGATGGGATCTCCTATCTTTTCTTTCATCAGCAGATCCTGAGACAATTTCAGAGAGCTTGTCCCAAATTCCTTTGGCTGAGTTGCAGTCAGTTACCTTCTGAAATATCTCATCAGACATTGTCTGAGCTAAGATGTTCATGGCCTTGGCATCTGCAGTCTTCCACTTCTTTATTTCAGCATCTGTTCCTGAAGGAGGTGGAACAATATTTGTACTTGAGCTTGCTGGTGGACTTGGGCACACTGTCAAAACAGAATTAAATATGTCTTCATCAATAGAGTTCATGTAAAGTCTAATCCTTGTTTTCCAAAGTGCAAACTTGGATAGATTGCACACTGGAGGCCTGGTGCTTGCATAATCTTTGTTCTGTGCCATGTCTTTATATAAAATTAAATATAATGAAAATAACCCTCTTAAAAGATTGATCTTATCAAGGATATTTTGGTTCAGGTGTTAGCCTGTATGAACAACCAACCTGCCTCTGATACCAATTGAAAGTGAGAGTAAGATCTATCTCAAATCTAGAGGGGGGGTGAATAGAGTTTATTTAAAGTAAATTCACAATTTTAAACTTAGCAAAGCTTTTAAGATTTAATTTATATATAGGTGTAAGGTGCCTTGCTATAGAATTAAAAGAACAGTAAAAAAAGAAGAGCACAGCACACAGCAAAGAAAACACACAAGCAAACCAGAAAACACAAGGAGCTATAGTGGTTCCCCAAAAACCTGGGTACATCCACTCTTCTACCACCCTTGGTAGGAATCCACTGCAGGAAGGGTTGATCAGGTGTCCTGGCACCAATGAGCTTTTGATAAGGTGCTCAAAAACCAAACTAGATTTTTTGATCAGGTGTCTTGCCACCACTGAGTTTTGATAAGGTTCTCAGAACTAGAATCAAAGCTTTTGAAGGGAGTTTTGAAAACCCTTTTACAGAGGGAAAGGAAAAGAAAAAGAAAGAGGGTGAAGTGTCTTCTCTGTCTCAATCAAAGAGAGAAGCACAAGTGGATTTGTATTGTCAAAGCTCCCTCTGAGATGTTGACTAGATCAGGAGTGGAAGCTTTGCTTCAGGGTGATAGGTCTTCAGAAGCTTCAGATCTCCAGCATAAGATAGTTTCAGCAGAGGCTGAAAGATGAGTTGTCTGGAGTCCTTGGGATGAAGCTGTGATCACTTTTTGAGTACACAAAATTATTCAGCTAATTCTTCAGGATTGATCACTTGAGTTTTCTTGTGTTGATCAGAGAATCCTGTGAATCACTTCTTCTTTTTCTTTCTTATCTGTATCAGTCTGTGTATCTGTGTGTCTTGTTACTGGAGAAAAGAAGAGAAGAAGATTTTTTAATTCTCTGGAGATTTTATGTCCAAGATAGCCGTTAACCAGACATTAAATGCCTTCCATAAAAGATTTTGTCTTCTAGAGGAAAGTCCAGTAAAACATTCTCTGAATAATTCCTTGAAACTTGCTCCAGAATAAATGAAAACGGCTGGCAGATCTCTTGACATAAATGCTGAGATAATTTGAAACACATTCCAAAGTCTGACTGAATTTGAATCCTTAAAATCGTCGATCTCTCAAGAAAAACGTCGATCTGAGCTCTACGATCGTCGGCCTGAGCTCAGAGACTGGAAATGATCATCAGCCAGAAAACGTCGAACTGAGCTCGAAGATCGTCGAACTGAGCTCAACGACCTGGAGAATAAGTGAAGAAGGATCGTCGACCTAAGCTAGAAGATCGTCGAATTGAGCTCGATGACTAAGCAAACTGACTGAAGGCATATTGTCGATCTGAGCTCGAAGATCGTCGAACAGAGCTCGATGACTTAACTTAGTTGAGCTCAGAGAGCGTCGAACGGAGTTCGATGTTTCGTCGAACTGAGCTCGACGAAAAAAAGTCTTAGACTTGGCTCTATTTCTGAAATCTTGGAATGGTCCTGGGGGCAGCTTCAAACCTAAGTTCTAAGCCCTAGACACATTCTAATGTTGACCTTTTCAACTATACATCTAGGTCAACCTGGTTTCCTAAGAAAAATATAGTGATCCTTACCCAAATTAATAATAGGGTGTTCCAACAACTTCAATAGTTGTTCCTATTGTTGTTATTGTTCTCTCTTCTTTGATTTGACAGAATCCATCTATATATAGACTTCATCCATAGTAACCGGCTGATCCTGTTTCTAACCAACTTATGACAAGTCTGACAGCTTCAGCAAACTTGTTGGAATACACAGCTGTCAAGTCTCCAGTCAGTTCTTGAACCTTTGTTTTTGTCAGCAAAGCGTCGAAATTGATTGTCATTATGTGTCGACACAAGTAGATTAAGTGTCGACACAAGCTTTGGTGATGTCGACATAACTCCTTTGATGTCGACACAGCTTCTTGACACTGCATCTGTAGAATGTGTCGACACTGCTTCTTTGTGTCGACATAGACACTTCTTCACTTCACAGCAATCAACATTGTTGAAACTCTGCTGAGTGTCGACACAAGTCTTGTGTGTCGACATAGTTGATATAGTCTCAGAAATTGTGTGTCGACACTGCCTCCAGATGTCGACATAGTTGATGTCAACTAATACTTCTATGTGTCGACACTGCCTCCCGGTGTCGACACAGTCGATGTCGACTAATATTTCTGTTTGTCGACACTGCCTCCCGGTGTCGACACATTTGATGTCGACTAATAAATTATGAGTGTCGACACAGTTGCTTTAGGTGTCGACATAGCTTTTCCAAGTATCGACACAGACTTCCTTAAGTGTCGACACATGGACTTAGAAACTTTTTCTGCATTTTGGCAAATACTTAACCTGCACATATAAACTCAAAATAACATCAAATACACCTTGATGTATATCATTGAGCTAAGTGAGGCTTCTCCAAATCAGGTACACATTTTCCAATATACCCAATAGTGTCGGAATGTGATTCAACAAAATATGAAGATAAAATCTTTCGCCCTCAATGGGCGACACCGCATATAGCCGACCCACAACTTTCCAAGCCCTGGACCTTCTAATCCACTTCCGAGTTACGATTAACCATCTGTAATTTTTTGCAAAATCAATGTACAAATATGCAGTTTCCTCGAGACCATCGTTGTAAATTTTAAAAAATTTAGTTAACATAGTTTTGGAATTCCGATCGTCAGCCAACACTTCTGAAACAGATTGGTTAATCCGATACTGAACTTGATGTTGATTAGGCAAGTGGATCTGCAAACGCACTATCAATGGGTAGGTTTGATACATCAGGAACTTGAATAATTTCCGTAGTGCTTCTGGTGCACAAATCCAACGGCCGTCCACTTACTTACTAACTTTGTCATAGTTTGGACCTGGTCGCATCTCGAATGAGACCCAGTCCGGGCCCTTGTATACATATTTATATAGATATTTAATGCTCTTTATGCTACTACATATCTCAACATTGATGTGACAATCTTATCTAAGTAGAAGCCAAGGGTTATATGGAACAACTCATCTATTATTAACCAGCAAATCTGCATTTCGGCCTAAAGCAATGCGTCGATTATCATTCTGATGCCGATATAAATGGTATGAATCTATGCCATGAATAGTGCACTCTGAAAATTATTTTGGAAAGCCCTTCTTGCAAATATTATTTTTCATGCATTGTGCATTGGACACGTAATGACCATATGAACTATGTATCATATGTTTTAAAACAGCAATATATAGCTCTGGCTCCTCAGACTGAATTGGTATTTCTACCCTAACGAAAGAATCTTAATCATCGGGAGTATTAAACTTATCACTGTCTTCAAAAATGATAAGCATGTGTACATGTGGTAGTCCTCACTTCTGAAATTCAATGACATGCACGTGTGCAATAACCCTACCAAGTACGCCTCTATGGAAAATATCATCTTTTAAACATTCAAATTTAGCATTGAAAATTCTAGATACTAAATCTGGACGATCTTGATGTGTTTGACATTGGCGCAACTCATCTGTTATCTCCCGCAAAGAGGAATTGCAAGTCATTGTTAGGAAGATGCTTGGCTTGCCATAGTTGCGCACTAGCCATAGCATTTTGGTATCTTTGATACATATCACGCGAACTACCAATAAAAAAGACGGCAGAATAGTTCTTCTTCCAACCGCAGCTGCAATTAGTTTGCAGAATGAATTAAAGACATGTTAAAGTCACGTAAATGCATGTAAAGGTAGTTATGTGTGTAGCGGTGTCTCAAAATACATACATGTGTCATTTTCACCAATATTTAAACTATCTTGCAATCCTTGGTAGAGCTCAGCTCGAATATCACTTTGATGCGACCTAATCCATCGTAGTTTTTGTGTTTCAATTTTGACGTAGTTATCGACCACATATTGATGCAGCAGACGTCCAGAATGGAGAAGTATTGATGGGATATGCCCCCGGAAATAAAAATAAAATGCAGGCATAAGAAAATATAATAAAAAACTACAGAAAATGTAGTAGTTAATTGTTGGATATGCTCACTTGCAGCAAGTACGCATAGTAATCACAACAGCTTATTCGTTCTGTGCATTGTAATCGCTCATCGCCACGCCACCCATAAGTTCCGTAAGGAAGCAACAATGGATACTACAAAGGATCGTAATAACCAGAGTACTCCATGATAGGCATCAGATGACCATCAGTTGTCTCGACAATTATGTCTCTTTTGCGCGAGCTGATGGTGTGAGATGGAGCAGATGATGGCACTTGCGATGTGCAGGAGCAACTAGCCGAAGAAGTGCGAGATGATGACGTGAGACGAAGATGCCGGCGACAGTTGTAGGAAGCGCGATGCGCTGGAGCAGGGAATTGGAAACCGGCGAGCGGATGACATGAAAAGCAGTTGAAGGCGCCCCCTTTGCACTTTGTTCGAAGCCCTAGAAAGAGGAATCGGAAATGCTGCACTCACCGAACAGGAATGGCGATGGCGTCGGCCAGGGGTTGTTCGCGAACTGTGAGTTGAGATGGAGTCTGCCTCAGCCCTAGATTCAAATTTCTCCTGCGATAGGCAGCAAATAAGCAAAGCGATGCCATTAATTTGTGCGGGAGAATCGCCGCCAAATAACCTAGGGCTGAAAAAGAAATGAATTCAAATTAAAGTTGAATCTAAGGTTATTAAGAGAGGGATAAAATTGAATGGTCAAGATTTAATTTAAAGGACTTAAAAAAGCCCAAGATATACATCTTGATGTGTTTCACCTGGGCATAACTCATCTGTTATCTCCCGCCAAGAGGTATTGCAAGTCATTGTTAGGAAGATGTCTGGCTTGCCATAGTTGCGCACTAGCCATAGCATCTTTGTATCTTTGATACATCTCACGCAAACTACCAATAAAAGAAGACGGCAGAATAGTTCTTCTTCCAACCACAACTGCAATTAGTTTTCAGAATGAATTAAAGACATGTTAAAGTCACGTATACGCATGTTACGGTAGTTATGTGTGTAGCAGTGTCTCAAAATATGTACATGTGTCATTTTCACCAATTTTTAAACTATCTTGCAATCCTTGGTAGAGCTCGGCTCGAACATCACTTTGATGCGACCTAATTCATCGTTGTTTTTGTGTTTCAATTTTGACGTAGTTATCGACCACATATTGATGCATCATACGTCCAGAATGGAGAAGTATTTATGAGATATTCCCCCAGATCTAAAAATAAAATGCAGGCATAAGAAAATATAATTAAAAACTACAGAAAATGTAGTAGTTAATAGTTGGATGTGCTCACCTGCAGCAAGTACGCATAGTAATCACAACAACTTATTCGTTCTGTGCGTTGTATTCGCTCATCGCCACGCCACTCATAAGTTCCGTAAGGAAGCAACAATGGATACTGCAAAGGATCGTAATAACCAGAGTATTTCTTGATAGGCATCAGATGACCATCAGTTGTCTCGACAATTATGTTTCTTTCATTTGCTTCCATGAAATCTTCTCCACCAACTAATATTGCAGCGACCTGTGATGTCGTCGGGGGCAAGTATTGTTGATCCATTAACGGTCTTTCCTTAATAAGTAACCTGGAGTGGTGAATGTCAGGGTGTCTTGCAAGTTGTCTAAACATTTGAACGAATGGGTTAATTGTATTTAGTATGTTGGTGATCCTTTCAATCATTTTGTCATTGAGTCCTGGATTTTCACGCAACCTGTTATATAACTCGTGTTCAGTATCATAAATAAACATTTGTAGTTATCGTGGTCGACCCCGAGTGCAGGTAGAAGAGAACCAATTCGGTGATATATTGCACCGTGTGCCCTGAAAGTGTATACACCACGATTTGTTGCTGATATACGTTCGTCAAGCGTGACCCCCAATGATGTGAAGGAGAAGATGTGGTTGTAAGAGCGTATATGTTATCTAAAGCTGAGTGCCGCCGCGCTTTGTTCGGTGAGAAGATTAAGCAATTCTGTTGATTCAGGAATGGGGATAACATGTACCCTACCTCCACAATAACAAAAAGTAAAACTCTCTTTGTGGAATAGCTTTGCATGACAGTGTGGGCATGCAGCCGGGCGTAAGAGTTGAACCCCAGGAACCTGAGTAGCGGGATAACAATTTTTTGCACATAAATGATGTGTTGATGTTTGAGCGACAACATTATCTACATAGTAGAAAAGTAACAATAGAAAAGTAACAATAGAAAGATAAATGAATGGTTAATGTTTACTGTACATATGTTACCATGATCTTTGGGAAGACGATATCCCACGGACATTCCTTAGTCTACATGTGGACGGGGATTGAGTGTGCCGTAGACTGTGTTTGGATACGCCACGTTAGGTGCACTGACTAATCTTCTTGCTTGAATACGCTCACTTCTTCTCTGATTTTGCACCTGTAGTTGTGTCTGTCTGACATTACGGCGATTGTAATGTCTTCTTAGGGAACCTAATCAAAATGGTAATATTTTAGACCAGTCTTACAAATGAATTATTTTAGAAGTTTAAATCATGTTTGATTCAAGCAAACCTATTACAATACCTGGGGGAATTGTCGCTTGGTTATTGCGCATTTGACGAACATTTATCCGTATTGCGGACCGTCCCACATCAAGCCTGTTTGTTCGGACTACGCTTGGGGTCGTGACTTGATTTTGAGTGGGTGAGCTTTGTTGGACAACATTAGCTTGAACAACAGTAGTAATGTGTTCCACGTCGTCTACATGCAGTTAGAATATTAGGGATTAGAATGCATACTGGTTAGTAAACAAAAAGTACTGACAATGTAATGATTGGAAGTGTAGTCCAAACGTGTAGTTTAATACTTGACCCCTGTCGAAGATCATTTACAGATTGGTGTAAAGCATTTATCATATTTTCATTGAAAGCTAACAGATGGCGAACTCTCACAGACATTCTTTCGTCTAAGTTATTTTGTGAAAATAGTGGTGCAGCTACACGACCATTGATCACCCCGGAGGCGGTGTTTGGATGCACCACGTTCGCTACACAGACCAATCTTCGTTCCTGAATGTGATCGTCTCTTCTCTGATTTTGCATTTGTAGTTGCATCTGTCTGACATTACGACGATTGTAATGTCTTCGCAGTGAACCTATGAAAAATGGTAATATTTTAGATTAGTCTTGTGAATGTATTATCCTATGAGTTTGAAGCATGTTGGATTAAAGGCAACCAATTGCAATACCCGGGGGAATTGTCGCATGGTTATTGCGCATTTGGTGAACATTTATCCTTATTGCAGACTGTTCCACGTCACGCGTGCTGATTCACATTGCATTTGGTGTCGTGACTGGATTGTGAGTGGGTGAGCTTTGTTGGATGACATTAGCTTGAACAACAGTAGTTGTGTGTTCCAAGGCCTCTACATGAGGTTAGAATGTTCGTGGTTAGAAAAAAAGAAGTATTGGCTCTGTAATGATGAGAAGTGTAGTTCAAACGTGCAGTTTAATACCTAATCCTCATCGGAAATCATGTACTGATTGGTGTAAAGCATTTATCGTGCGATGATATGAATTTAATGGATGATGTTGGTAATTGTCTTGTAATTGCAGTGGTAGCGCACCAGTTGACATGCACAGATTATGAACTAGTGAGCTATTTTGGAGAACATTATTTGTTTGACACATGTGCACTGTGCAAAGTGGGTAAGGGTGTTCATTGGTTGGAAAGCGATAATTAGTTTTAAAGGGAAAAATCTGTGCAAATTCTTGGGGTGCACACAATTTTTTGGGTGTGAAAAGAGATAGCATGGAGTGAATGCTATTTTTTTATGAACTGGGTGCGTTAAATAACTGATGAATGAGTATTGGAGTTTAGGAATTAGTACTTGTTTCATGGTGGATCTCAAGCAATGGTTGTTCTTGTACCTCGATGGCTGGTTCACATATAATGTACTCGTAAGTTAGCAAATGTAGAAGTTATGGAATGTGCATGTTATTCCAACGGAGGTGCAGATGTAGAATGGGAATTAAACCTTGTGTGTCTGTTCTGTTGTTGCGCTGGATTTGACGCAGTTCTCGTCGATGGACGTTACGTAAATCTTGACGACCTTGAGGTGATAGTTTTCCTGGCCGTCTTACCCTAGGGAGGAATGTGATAGTTGGGATGTTTGTAGTACTCGAAATGATAGTTGTCGATGAAGCACGATGGGGTGGTAAATGTGAACTTCCCTCAACCGTGTTTTGCTGGGCTTGAAGCGCATCCTCCCGCAGGTGACAAAGCTCGCGTCTTCTTGTGTTACGTGCATTTCCCAGCTCTGTAGTTGACATCTTTTAATTTATGTTATGAATCAGCAAAATCTGTAGTTGAATTGACCCGAACGCAGATGAACATAAGGCAATAAATCTCGTAGAGAGATTGTTTTCACGCACATAAATCAAAACTGGGCCTCACAATTCATACAGGATAAAGTTTTTGAGATCTAGAGAAAAAACCATGCAAGACGAAGCCCTCAAGTAGAGAAAAAACCATGCAAGAATTTTTTTTCACTTTTGTTTAGATGTGAAGACAAAACAGATTATTTTTTAATGATAGAGAAAACAATGTGTGCTCAGAATCACAATAAATGCCCACTAGCATCATTGCTCCCACCTTCATGAAATTGTTATCAATTATCTCTAAGTTGTGGCAATTTTTGTAATTTAGAGACAAAGGTGAAAAGCAACACATAAAGAGAAATCAGAATGCTAAAGAACTTGGTCAAAATTCACGGAGAATTGAAGAACCAAAAAATATAGCACAGTGTAGATTTTCATGAGATTTAGGCCGATGAGAACGGAGAATGAATCCTCCCTCTAAGTTAAAGGGTTTTTGGGTGCCGATTCATGTAATAGAGGAGACTGTGTGGAGAGTTCTAGATTTTAGGTCGGATGAGAGACGAACCCTTATAAAAAAGGTTGATAGCATTATATTTGACAATGATTTGGACCGTTCAATGAATTATCATACTTGTTTCCTTTAATAAACACATCGAGCATGAAAACCCAATTCGAACAAACCATATCCATGGTATTTGTAATCAAAGAAAAATTAAATTAAAACCATACGAAACATCAATTTCATCAAATATAAAAGGAGAGCACCACTGCACCATGAAACTTTGAAGTAAAAGGAATTATGGCATGGGAATGGAAACTATAGGAAACATCAATCTCATCAATTATAACAACGATTATAATATTGTGTAAAAATTTAACGGGGAGCAAAAACTCTTTTAAATATATATTCTCCAACAAAGTGAGTTCAATTAATATTCTCAAACTTCGTTAATTTTGCATGAAGATTACCACATTAGATCGATGGAATACCATGCAGAGAAGCCAAATGCTGCCTGTGTAGAAGGATTCAAAGTTGCATTCCTTTTACAAATGTGAAGTTGTGTTGCACCTATTAAAAAATGGCAACAACAGTACAATGATTTAATCAGTAAAATGCAACATGAAAGAACTACCTAACGAATGATAATGATATGTAAAAGAAGAAATTAAAATAACAGTTGGAAAAAAAAGAACCTTGTAGAAACCCAAACATTTCATGGCGATGATTACAATTGTTAATAAGATGAGAAAATATTAGCGTACTCATTATTGAGAAACTGAAGAGCCTCTTGGTGATTACATTCTCAGAGCATAATAAATGAGATATGAATGCAAATTCTACAAATGATTAAAGTCCTCCAGCATTTCAATTGCAAGCGTAGCCTGACTCCTTACAAAGTTTGTCATAAATAAATAAAACATCCAACAGGAATCAATTTTTTTTTGCCCTTTTGATTGGACTTTGTGTGTGTGTGAGACCCAATTTTGACTAATTCTCAGCGCATTGTAGGCTTGTGAACATCGACTCTTAAAAAACTTGATTTTTGAACTGTTTTTTAAAACTAAAATTGCATTGTGCAAGAAGCCTAAAAAATTTATCTAGTCAAATAGCTAAAATTGCAGGAAACACAAACAAAACATAAAGATAGACATACATATCTTCATGGTTCTAACACAAAAAATTATAGAGATAAACATAGAGATAGGAAACATAGAGATAAATCCCATAAAATTGCATGATTTTCTTACAGATAGACACAAACTAAAATTGCATTGAACTGATTATTTGTTTCCTAAACATAGATATAGGCAGAGCATATCTTCATGGTTTCAACACAAAAAATTTATGGAGATTGATGGGATCCTCCCTCATTTTATAAGGAAAAAGGAGCCCCCCATGATCTCCATGAGGGAGAATCATGGGTGGGCCCCATCCCCCATGATCTCTCGTGGAAATGATGGGGTCAGGACCCACTCCCCCACTTCGTGGAGGAACCGCCGCCGGTTAAGGCCGAACCGCCACCGGCGGCCGGCCCTCCCTCGCCTGACCTCGGCCATGGTCGGTCCGGCCATGGCCGCCCGGGCCATGGCCGTCCCGTCCATGGCCGCCCGGGCCATGGCCGTCCCGGCCATGGCCACCCAGCCATGGCCGCCCCGGCCATGGCCGATCCCGGCCATGGCCGCCCCGACCATGGCCGATCCCGGCCATGGCCGCCTCGGCCATGGCCGCCCGGGCCATGGCCGATCCTGGTCATGGCCGCCCCGGCCATGGCCGGCCATAACCGTGACCGGCCACGGCCTAGGCCAGCCTCCCTCGCCGGCCGCCCGGTCACCGCCGCCATCACGTCGGCCCGCCATCTTGGAAAGCCCCCAGCCGTCCGATCAAGGGGGGCACCCTCCCTGCTGTCTGATCAAGGGGATAACCACCCATTTCCCCACCACTTTAGTGGTGGGGCCCTCCATAACCAACCCTGGGGGCTATAAAAGGACCCCCAGGGGTCTCTTGTTTGGAAGCTAATTCTCTCCTCCTATTCTTCTCCTTCTTCTTCCACAGGTGAGAGGGCCCCCGAGTCGGCCGCTGCTCGCCACCAACCACCGGCGGCCATCGACCGCCACTGGCGGCCACCAGCGACCTCCAGCGGCCATCAACACCCGCCATCGGTTATTGGCACCCCACCAACGCGCAGTTAGGAAGGAGGCGCCCAAAGTAAGAGGAAGCCGAGCAAAGGAGACAGTCGAAGCCCGCAAGCGCGCCGCCCCCAAGCGTACGCGTCAGAAGCATCCCACGCATTCCACCATTTAAGTCACTTAGGCGAAGCAGTCTGTTGCCCGCCCGCAGTTATAGCCATCCTCTCTCCCCACAAGCTGTAACGGAGCGACCTGTCGCCCCGATTCACTCAACATACTGTAATCACCCTGATCTAGTGGATTTTGACTAGCAGCGAACCAGTCACGTGGTTTTTCACCCGGTTGAAGGGTTTTCCACGTTAAAACTCCTTGTGTACATTTCCCCTCCTCAACTGACTGTGTGCGCGCTCGACTGCTCTGTGGGCTAAGGAGGTCCAAGTTAGTACGGATCGACCGGAGCTCCGAGTTTGGCCGCAACAGTTTGGCGCCGTCTGTGGGAACACATTCCCAGTATCCTTCGCAGAACAAGTTCATCATCCCTATTACCGTGATGGCAAAGAGAAGTGTCCGCACTGCTGAAGGGTCCGCACTTGGCGGACACGCTGAACCAGTACGGTCTCACCCTCTCGTAGACGTACCACTGACCGCTGAAGCAGCTATTGCCCCTGTCGCTGCCTTGGAAGGGCGTGTCCGTCAAATGGAAGAGCAGCAAATAGAGATGATCGCACTGCTTCGGAACCTGGGAACACCTCCAGCTCCTCCGCCAGCTAACCATCCTCCATCGTTCAATCCACCAAGGAACCAGGAAGACCCTGTAGAGCGAGACGAGTCTGAAGACCATTCAGACGCCGCCAGTTCGGCTCACCCCCACCTAAGAAGAACAGGGGAAGATCACCCCCGCAATCTAGTTAACAATGCTCCCATCCACCCTCTCCTCACTCGTCAGGAAATCAGGGAGGTTGTTGCTGAAGAATGCCGCCAAGCTATAAGGAGAGATTTCCACCCTCAGCGAACGCTTTATCAAGGCTCCCCCTTGACCCCGCAGATCCTCGATCATCCAATTCCACAAGGATTCAAACTCCCAAACATCGAAACATTCGATGGAACTGACGATCCACTTGAGCATGTCAATCATTTCACTACTATTATGAGGATCTTCCATGCCACTGATCAATTGTTATGTCAAGTATTCCCAACTACCCTCAAAGGGCAAGCTCGAACATGGTTCCACTCTTTGAGGCCCGATACCATTACTAGTTTTACCGGGCTGACCATGCAGTTCTCCGACCAATTCATCGCTAATCGAAGGATTGTTCGTGATCCATCTCATCTCTCTGGAATCCGCCAAAACGAGGGGGAAACCCTCAAAGAATTCTTCCGACGTTTCACTGCAGAAGCCCGCCAGATCCCAGGAGTCGACCCCGAACTCCTGCGTGGAGTATTCCTAGGAGGTCTTCGTCCCAGCGGTTTCTACTCAGCGCTTATGAGAGAGACCGTACCCAACTATCCAGATCTGGTGCACAGAATCGAGGCACAAATAGCCGCGGACGAAGCTATTGAAGCTCATCGATGGCAGTTCGATGGAGTACAAAAAAGGCAGAGAGATAAAGAGCCGACCCCTCAGAGCCAAGAAGGAAGATTCCCTGAGGAGCGTCGAGCCGGACAGCGTAGGCGTGACTCGCAGAGAGATCCTCCTAGAGATTATACCCCTCTCAACACTTCTCGCACCAACGTTTTGTATGCCATCCAGAATGAACCAGCATTGCAACGACCAAGGGAACCGCCTCCAAATCCTAAGAACGATCAATCGAAGTATTGCGAATATCATCAGACGACCGGACACACCACTGAAGATTGCGCTCGCCTAAAGGAGGAGATCGAGCGCTTAGTCCGTCTAGGACTGCTCGGTAGATTTCTGCAAGGAAGGGTCCAGGAACAGCAAGATCCGCCTAGGCATCCCAGGGACCAGCAGAATGCCCCGCCGACACCCGGAGGAGGAAGGCAAGTGGTAGAAAACATTGAAACCATTGCCGGATCACCTATTCTGACTACACAAGTGCTATCAGTTCACTCCAGAAAGGAGGCCCATGAAGATAAAAGAAGCAAGCAAGACACCACCATATCATTTGGGGATGAAGACCTTATCGGCGTCCGAATCCCGCATCAAGACCCGCTTATAATTAGTGCTGGCATCGAAAACCCCTGCTACAATGTCAGGCGAATTCTCGTCGATAATGGCAGTTCAGTTGACGTCCTTTTCTCCACCACTCTGTAGAATATGAATATATCCCGGCAGCAGCAGACTCCAGCAGCTGGCCCGATATACGATTTCGACAACCATCAGGTCCAAGTCATCGGAACAGTCACCCTACCAGTCACGTTGGGAGAATTTCCAAGATAGATCACGCATGAAGCCCAGTTCGTGGTAGTAAACTCAAACTCAGCATACAATGCTATCTTTGGAAGGCCCGTTCAGACCATCTTCAAAGCTATCCCATCTATTCCCCATCTAGCAATGAAGTTCCCTACTCCCGGAGGAATTGGAATAGCGCGCGGAAATCAGGAAACCACAAGGAGTTGTTATTCTAAACAAGCATAGCCCACCAAGCCTACCACACTGAACATCGATGACTTCGACCTCAGAGATGAAGCAGTTCTGCAGAGAGGGGCACCCATCGAAGGCCTAGTTGAAGTCCCCCTCTCTCCGACAGAACCAGATCGCACCGTCCAGCTCGGTTCCCTCTTATAGGAGCGTGAGAGGGAGGAGTTAGCAGCCTACCTCCGGAAGAATAAGGATATCTTCGCTTGGTCCCCGGAAGATATGCCTGGGATCGACCCTCAGATCATCCATCACTCCCTCAACATTAACCCCGCATGTAAGCCCGTCATCCAAAAGAAGAGGAATTTTGCCCTAGAGAGGCTCCAAGCAAACGAAGAGGAGGTTGAAAAACTCATTCGCGCCCAATTCATTCGAGAAGTTGGCTACCCCACTTGGGTGGCTAATGTTGTCCTAGTAAAGAAATCTTCGGGAAAGTGGAGGATGTGTGTGGATTACACAAACCTCAATCAGGCTTGCCCTAAAGACAGTTTTCCACTTCCCAGGATAGATCAGTTAGTTGATTCAACCCCCGGACATCAGCTACTGAGCTTCATGGACGCCTACTCTGGGTACAACCAGATTCGAATGGACCCAGCCGACGAAGAGCACACGGCTTTCCGTACCGACAAAGAGATTTATTGCTACAGAGTAATGCCATTCGGACTTAAGAACGCAGGAGCTACCTATCAGCGACTCATGAACAAAATCTTTAAAGAACTCATCGGCAGATCCATGGAAGTGTATGTAGACGATATGCTAGTTAAAAACATTCATCGGGAAGACCATTTGGAAGACTTGGATAAATGTTTCAAGATCCTCAAACAATATGGAATGAAGCTTTACCCTAGCAAGTGCGCCTTCGGAGTCACTTTGGGGAAGTTTCTAGGGTTCATGGTTACCCAGCGTGGAATAGAGGACAATCCTGAAAAAATTAAGGCTCTCGAAGAAATATCTCCACCCAGATCACTCAAATATGTACAGCGATTGAACGGAAGAATCACAGCACTATCCCGATTCCTGGCTCGGAAAGGGGACAAATACCTCCCCTTCTTCAAAATCCTCTGAGGAGCTCGAAGCACAGGATTTGAATGGACAGATGAGTGTCAGTCAGCCTTCGAATCCTTAAAGCAATATCTTGCTTCTCCCCCACTTCTATCCAAGCCAGCTCCCGGAGAGATCCTCTTTTTATATCTCGCCATCACACCAGCAGCATTGAGCTCAGTCCTAGTTAAGGATGAAGGAGGAATTCAACGCCCCATATACTACCTCAGTAAAATCCTTTCTGATTCTGAAACTCGGTACCCGGCTGCAGACAAAACAGCCTTAGCACTTGTCTTCTCTGCCAGAAAACTTCGTCCCTACTTCCAAGCGCACACCGTTAAAGTCCTAACTGAGTTACCACTCCGAGCCATTCTCCAAAAACCCAAAGCATCCGGTCGACTGGTTAAGTGGGCTGTCGAGTTGGGAGAATTTGATATCCACTTCCTCCCGCGCCCCGTCATCAAGTCTCAGGTTTTGGCTGACTTCATCGTAGAGAACACTCTACCAGCAGAAGCAGAAGTTGCGCCAGTAGAGGTCGGACAAACGTGGACCCTATACGTAGATGGGGCCTCAGTAGTAGAAGGCGCTGGAGCAAGCCTGCTCCTCATTAATCCAGAGCTCGTTACCCTAGAATATGGACTCCGACTAAAATTCCCTGCTACAAACAATGTTATAGAATACGAAGCCCTCATTACAGGAATCAGGCTCGCCATCAGCTGCCAGGTCAAGCAGCTGACCATTTACTCTGACTCACAACTTGTTGTCTCGCAGGTAGAAGGAGAATTTGAAGCCAAGAATGAACAGCTAGCCCAGTACTTACAGCTCGTCAAGTCTCTTCTCATCCAAATTCCACAATTCCAAATTATGCATATCCCTCGAGAGCAAAATAACAAGGCGGATGCCCTGTCAAAGCTAGCCACATCTTCGACGCGATACCAGACAAGAAGGCGCCGGGTAGAAGAAATAGTTTTCCCCAGTATTCATGGCCCATGGGAAGTAACAGAAGTCAATGAAGCAGAAGAATCATGGACAGCCCCGCTAATCGCCCATTTGAAGGGCCAACAACCACCGGAAGATAAAAAGGAGGCTCGCCGCCTGAGAATGAGAGCGACATCATTAACCTTGATAGATGAAGAACTGTACAAACGATCCTTCGCAGGACCCTACCTGAAGTGCCTATCAGAAAGAGACGCCGAGTACACGCTCCGCGAAGTCCACCAAGGAGTATGCGGCGAACATCTAGGGGGAGAAGCCCTAGCCAGGAAAATCCTACGACAAGGATTTTATTGGCCAACCATGAAGAAGGAGGCGACAGAATTCGTTCAAAAATGTAGGAGTTATCATGTGCACGCTAACGTTCCCCGGCAGCCCCCGGTAGCCCTCACGTCACTACAAGGAGCCTGGCCATTTGCACAATGGGGGATAGATCTCCTCGGACCTTTGCCCCTAGCTTCTGGTCATAGGAAATTCATCATTATGGCAATCGATTATTTCACCAAGTGGGTCGAGGCGGAACCACTGGCCAAGATAACTGAAGAGAACGCCAAACAGTTCGTCTAGAAGAATATCGTATGTCGCTTCGGCATACCAGCAATCATCATCACCGATAACGGCACCCAATTCACTGGAAAAGCCTTTACCAAGTTATGTGAAGATTTAAAGATAGAGTTGTGGCACACAACAGTATCACATCCGCAATCCAATGGGAAAATCGAAGTAACCAACCGTACTATCCTAAAGGGATTGAAGACACGGCTAGAAGATGCTGGGGGGCAATGGGTGGACACTCTCCCTAATGTGTTATGGGCATATCGCACCACAGAGAGGACGCCTACAGGAGAAACTCCGTACAATCTCTGCTATGGAACGGAGGCTATTATCCCGGTCGACATCGGCGTCCCTAGTTCCCGGACATCCAACATTGATCCCCAAACAAACGACGAGGTGCTCCGTGACAACCTCGACTTGATCTTCGAAGTATGCGAAGAAGCCGCTCTCCGCGTCGCCGCCTACCAACAACGCACGGCCCGCTACTACAACCGCCAAGTAAAGGCCCGCCCGATCAACATGGGAGACCTGGTCCTTCGCACCTTGGAGGCCGCCGGAAAGGGAACACAAGGAGACAAGCTTTCTCTAACATGGGAAGGACCGTTCATTGTTACCGCTATGGTAAAACCAGGCACGTACAAGTTACGAAACGCCGAAGGAAAAACTCTCCCTCGCACGTGGAACGCGCAAAATCTGCGCCGCTTTTACCAGTGATACATTATGATTCTTTTATGCAGGAGTTTTTAATTCAAGACTATATGATTCATATAAGTCGCGAGCCTGATCTCGTGCAAACTATTATTCAAAGAATTGCATTTTACTTTTTGCAAATACTACATGTTCTAATAAGATTTAGGGTCTTCCTAACCTGTGCAACACCGTGGGGGCCTGCCCCCCTCACGAAGAAGCCGCGGGCATCCCCATGCAAGCCAAGCCGCGAGCATCCCTCGTGCAAACTAAGCCGCAGGCCAGCCTTGCGCACAAAGTCGTGGACCAGTTCCACGCAACTAAGCCGCAAGCCAGCCTTGCGCACAAAGCCGCGGACCAGTTCCACGCAACTAAGCCGTAAGCCAGCCTTGCGCACAAAGCCGCGGACCAGTTCCACGCAACTAAGTCGCAAGCCAGCCTTGCGCACAAAGCCGCGGACCAGTTCCACGCAACTAAGCCGCAAGCCAGCCTTGCGCACAAAGCCGCGGACCAGTTCCACGCAACTAAGCCGCAAGCCAGCCTTGCGCACAAAGCCGTGGACCAGTTCCACGCAACTAAGCCGCAGGCCAGCCTTGCGCACAAAGACGTGGACCAGTTCCACGCAACTAAGCCGCAAGCCAGCCTTGCGCACAAAGCCGTGAACCAGTTCCACGCAACTAAGCCGCAAGCCAGCCTTGCGCACAAAGCCGTGGACCAGTTCCACGTAACTAAGCCGCAAGCCAGCCTTGCGCACAAAGCCGCGGACCAGTTCCACGCAATTAAGCCGCAAGCCAGCCTTGCGCACAAAGCCGTGGACCAGTTCTACGCAACTAAGCCGCAAGCCAGCCTTGCGCACAAAGCCGTGGACCAGTTCCACGCGACTAAGCTACAAGCCAGCCTTACGCACAAAGCCGTGGACCAGTTCCACGCGACTAAGCCGCAAGCCAGCCTTGCGCACAAAGCCGTGGACCAGTTCCACGCAACTAAGCCGCAAGCCAGCCTTGCACACAAAGCCGTGGACCAGTTCCACGCGACTAAGCCGCAAGCCAGCCTTGCGCACAAAGCCGTGGACCAGTTCCACGCAACTAAGCCGCGAGCCAGCCTTGCGCGCAAAGCCGTGTGAAAGTGCAGGATAAGATCAATCCTAACTCTAGAGGGGGGTGAATAGAGTTATTTAAAATAGTTTTGCAAATAAAAACTTGAGTCGAGAGAAAGTTTAGATTTACTTAGTGTAAGGTGCTATAGCAAATAATCAGAGTAAAAAGAAATTCACAGCACAAAGCAAGACACAAAGAAACAAGCAATCCAGACGACACAAGGAGCTATAGTGGTTCCCCAAATCTGGGTACATCCACTCTTCTATCACCCTTGATAGGAATCCACTTCAAGATGAGTTGATCAGGTGTCTTGATCACCAGAGAGTTTTTGATCAGGTTCTCACAAACCAAAGGAGCTGATTTTGACCAGGTTTCAGCAAAACCAAAAGTAACTTTTGAAGGGAGTTAAAACCCTGTACAGAAAGAAAAAGAAAAAGGGATGAGGTTGTCTTCTCTATCAACAAGCAGAGAGAAGCAAAAGTGGATCTGTAGTTGTTGTCAAAGCTCCCCCTGAGATCAAGAAGAAGTTCAGGAAGGAGAGCTCTGCACAAGGGTGACAGGTCTTCAAAGATCTGATTTGCTCCAGCAAGAGATGATCCAAGAAGGTTGGATGGTTGTGTCTGAAGCAATCAGAATTCCTGTGAGTGAGCTTTCAAAACAATATCACAGAGAGAGCAGCTGAAGTCCTGTATTGTTATTCTCTGTATTCTGTATATTCTCTGTCTTATGTATATTCTCTGTCTATGAAAATATGAATGAATGAATAATATAACTGAGTCTTCTTCTTCCTTTTCTTTGATAGCCGTTGGAAGTCAGCATTAATTGCTTTCCTTAAATGTCCATGCCTCAAAGGAAATGACAGGCAGACATTCCTTAGAAAATTCCTTGAGCCATGCACCAGATATGCTGTAACGGCCAATAAATCTTCAGCATTAATTGTCTGACAGAAGGAATTTGAATTCCTATTCAAAACTGACGGGAGTCTGGAAAGCTTCGAGCTCACAATAAAACGTCGATCTGAGCACGACACACGTCGGCCAGAGAGAGTTTTCTGTAAGCAGAACTGGGATCGACGGAACGTCGAGCTGAGGTCGACTCCGCGTCGAGCTGAGGTCGACTCAGCGTCGAGCTGAGGTCGACTCAGCGTCGAGCTGAGATCGACTCTGCGTCGAGCTGAAGTCGACTATGCGTCGAGCTGAAGATTACTCTAACTAGCCTATGTGACCTTTATAGCAACAAGGAGGTCACAACACAAAATCCCTATAGAAGTATAGTCATCCTGGTCCAAATAGTAATAGGGTGTTCCAACAATCTCCCCCTATTTGGATTAGGATTACTATTTACATGAATTTAGGGATTCAAAGAAAGATAAAGCAAAAATACAATACAAAATAACCAGACATATGACAGAATAAAAAGCAGCATATATATAACACTATATAGCAGCAGTAATATGTTCAAATGTCCTGAGTCCAGCATATAGAAAGAATTAAAGCATCTTACTTTACTTTCCCTTTGGGGCTTTGTCTTGATCACTCTTCCTGAAGATGATTTCTCTATTTGGATTTGAAGCTTCCTTTTTAGATCTGTAATCATCAGCTGCACCTAAATACTTTTGATCTCTTGCACTGGGTGGTACAGCTGCAGGATGGAGTTGCATATATCTGTCTGAATCAAAGAATTTCTTAGAATTATATTTCTCCAATTCCTCTTTTCTTTGGTCTGACATTGTACTGATATGAGAGGTGTCCAGACCTTTTTCTCTAGCTTTATTAATCTCATTTAAAGCAGCCATTTCTGTCATTCTAGCTTTCCAGTAGGCAGGAGTTTTGGTGGGATCTTCAAAGGGTACTGCTGGTTCAAATCTGTTAGAGGAGAGTTCTTGAGAGGTAGTTGGGGTGAGGTCAGCTCTAGGTCTATAAGGATAGGGACCAGAGGTTGGATCAATGGCTCTTCCCCTTTGATAAGGTTGAGAACCTGATCTTCCTCTGGACTGTCTGCCTCTATAGTTTCCTCTTTGCTGACCTCCCCTTTGCTGACTGTCTCCTTGATATCTTCTTGCTTGATATGTCTTTCCATGTAGAGCTGAAGGGGCTGGATTGGAAGATAGACTAGCACCTGCACCTGTATCTGGAGGAGGTGGAGGTGGAGGCTGATGGACAGGTTTGGATGGTCCTTCATTGAATTTTCTTTTCTGTTTCATTGCTTTTCTCTGATTTTGGGAGTACTGCATCCATGGCTCTGTGATTTCACAGTTGTATTTGATATAGTAGGGAATGTCATGGTCTGTAGCTCTGGCAATTGGTACTCTTTTCATGGCTTTTGATCTAGCTTTCCTCTTCCTTGCAATAGTTGTAGAGGAGTCATCAGAATCTGTAGCAAACTCATCTTCTGAACTTTGAGATTCTTCATATGGATCTATGTACTTCCTTTTAGAGATAGGAAAACTGATGGAGTCTGGAGCTGCTGAGGAGGAAACTGAAGGAAGATCTGTTGTCAGTGGGGAGGAGGAGTCTACCACTGCAGGAGAGGGAATAGCCTCAGGAGCCATAGAGACTGAAGAGGCTGATTCCTGAAGGCCTGGGGAGACATGGGTCTCAACTGCATCAGGTGTCTCAATCACTTCACCTGAAGTTACAGCAGCTGCTAACATTTCAATTTCATCATTAGCAGGAGCCACTGCTACCACTGCTACATCAGGGATCTTCTGAAAAGGGACAATAGCCCTAGACAGATCTTCTTGAAGCAGTTCTGAATTAGGAGGAGGAGCCTCAGATACTATCTGAACTTCTGCAACTGATACTGTCTCTGAACATATCTGAACAAACTGAACTGATGAAGGATGCAGCTCTTCTTCTGCAGACATCTCCCCCTGCCTAGAATCAGTGGCAGCTGACTCTAGGCCCCCAGAAGAAGGGCATGCCAGATGAGAGGAGAGGGAGGAGACAGAGTCAGAGAGAGTTCTCAGGGAAAGGAGGAGAGGAGCCAGCTTGGCATCGAAGAGGGAGGAGAGCCTAGGGGACAGAAGGTCAAAAATCTGATTGGCCAAGGGCAGGAGAGCTACTTGCTCAAGGGGAACTTGAGTAGAGGTAGATGGAGTAGCAGAAACTGTAAATGTAGAAGATGTTGAGGGTGGTGTAGACAAGGGAGGTGTAACTGGCTCATGGATGGAGGAAAAGAGTAGCTCTGAAAAAGTGGATGGATGGTGAAAGTCATGAGGAGAGGAGGTAGAGGCATCCATGAAGGAGTCTTCATGAATGTCAAAGGAAAAGAGATCCTCATGAGGGGTGGAATCCAAGCGTATGGGAAGGAAAGTAGTGTGAGGTGGAAGGGAGGATGCAATGGTAGAGATGGAGGAAGGTAGAGGTTGAGTGGATGGAATGACTGTGGTTGAGGGGATGAAAGTGGATGGGAGGGAGATGGAGGGAGATGGCAAAGTCCCTGCTTCTGGACCAGTGGACTGAGGGAGAGTGACCTCTACAGTCCTAGTGTCTGCAGAAGTCTTCATTGCTGCTGCTGCCCTGGGATTCACAATTCTTCTATCCCACTTGCCAATTAGGGCACATGTGAGCCTCTTGGAAGCATTGATGTGCTTCTTGGATGACACAAGCAGTTGGGGGCAGCAATGGTTGAGAATCAACCCAAGAACTCTTCCAAAGTGGACAGAGTTTTTATCCAATCTTTTCTTAATCATTTCAAACACAATCAATCCCCAGTTGGGATGTTTCTTATCCATAAGTGCAGCCATAAGGCAAAACTGATGCCTAGTAATTACATCATGTGCAGTCCTCTTTGCACAGATCACTTTGCCTGTAATGTCTGCTAATAACCTATATTCAATGGCTAGGTTAACTTTGAGGAGTTTAGAGGGGTTACCAGCAGCATGCCCCATCCTGTCCAGCATCAAGGCATATTCTTCCACAGATAGTTCTATGCCATCATCTCCAGCAGCAAAGTTGAAAACTTCTGAAATGATTGGAGGTGAGATGGCTACCTCATTTCCTGAAACTTTCCCAGTCAATGTATTGTTATCTGAGATAACTGCTGTAAGACTCCACTCTTTGATTTCTGACTCTGGGAGAGGGATCCTGGTTGACATAAAGTTAACCAGTTGTTGTTCCTTGAAGAGGTCCAGTATATCCAGAAAGTATTGTGGAGATCCATCAAAAGAGTCGAAGTCGATATCGAATCCAGAATCGAACTTCATGGCTGCCAGAGCTCCTGCTGTGATTGCCATTTTCCTGCAAAAAAAATACCTTCCAAGATCAAGAGTAAAGTATTTGGAGGGAGAAAGCTTGAGCAGAAAGATATGAAAGCGCAACTGCGAACGACGATGAAAAAATGATTTTATACTTAGGGTTCGACGCAGAAAAGGAAAGAACGTCGAGCTCAGTTCGACGCTCTAAGGCTCTAGGAGAACTGAAACGACTCAACAGCGTCCAGCTTAGGTCGACGTTCGACGCTTTGGCTGAAGCTATACGTCGAGCTCAGGTCGACGTTGAACGAAGACGTCGACCGGGGAGAGAGAAACTCAAGAAGCCAGGGAGCTGTGAACTTAGTTCGACGCTAGAGGCTGAGTTCGACGTTCGACGCTTTTGAGGGCGACGGACCGTCGATCTCCGTTCGACACAGCGTCGAGCTTAGTTCAGAGCTCAGAACAACCACTCAGACAGGAAATTTTAAAATGAAATTTTTCCTATTCCTGTTAATTATGGGTTTCAAAATCTTGGAGTTTTATTTTATGCTGTCTCCATCTAGCATTCCCAACTGATTGAGGAAAAAGAAGTGCTTCTTTTCATCCAAGGGCTTGGTGAAAATATCTCCTCTCTGTAGTTCAGTGGAAATGTATTCTAGTGCAATTTTCTTCTTTTCTATATTATCCCTTAAGAAGTGATGTCTGATCTCTATGTGCTTGGTCCTACTATGGAGAACTGGATTTTGAGCAATTGATATTGCACTGGTATTATCACAAAAGATTTTAGACATCTCTAAGTTGTAGCCATAGTCTAGGAGCTGGTTTTGAATCCACAAAATCTGTGAGCAACAACTGCCTGCAACCATGTATTCAGCTTCAGCAGTTGATGTGGACACAGAAGTTTGTTTCTTACAGAACCAGGAGACAAGTCTATCACCAAGGAATTGACAAGTTCCACTGGTGCTTTTCCTGTCTACTCTATATCCTTCATAATCA
This sequence comes from Platanthera zijinensis, assembly GCA_039513925.1. NCBI lineage: Eukaryota > Viridiplantae > Streptophyta > Magnoliopsida > Asparagales > Orchidaceae > Platanthera > Platanthera zijinensis. The sequence continues at coordinate 206,052,590 of CM077080.1, forward strand.
GAATCTGAAAATCCAGTTAGATCAAATCCTGAGTCATGTGGATACCAGAGACCTAGATTAAGACAACTTTTTACATACCTAAGAATCCTCTTAACTAATGTGAGGTGGGACTCTCTAGGGCTTACTTGGAATCTAGCACAAATGCATGTAGCAAACATTATATCTGGTCTAGTAGCTGTTAGATAAAGTAATGAGCCAATGATTGCTCTATAGCTTGTCTGATCAACTGGTTTTCCAGATTCATCAGCATCTAAAACAGCATTTGTAGGCATAGGTGTTTTCATAGAGGATGCTTCAGACATTCCAAATTTCTTAACCAGTTCTCTTGCATACTTGGTTTGAGAAATGAAAATGCCATCCACATGTTGTTTAACTTGCAATCCTAGAAAGAAAGCAAGCTCATCCATGCTACTCATTTCAAACTTTGAGTGCATAAGTTGTGAGAACTTTTTGCATAAGTTTGAATCAGTAGACCCAAATATGATATCGTCTACATAAACTTGTACTAGTAGGGTATGGGACCTATGGGTTCTAACAAAGAGAGTTTGGTCTACTCTACCCCTTTTAAAATCATTTTCCAACAAAAAACAAGCTAAGGTCTCATACCATGCTCTAGGGGCTTGCTTGAGACCATATAAAGCTTTATGCAGTTTAAAAACATGATCAGGAGAGGTTGGAGAGATAAAACCTGGAGGTTGCCTTACATAAACCTCTTCCTTGATGTCTCCATTGAGAAAAGCACTCTTGACATCCATCTGATATACCTTGAATCTCTTGTGAGCTGCATATGCAAGAAAGATTCTTATGGCCTCCAACCTTGCAACTGGTGCAAAGGTTTGGTCATAATCAATTCCTTCTTCTTGGCAATATCCTTGTGCAACAAGTCTTGCCTTGTTTCTCACAATTACTCCTTGATCATCCAACTTGTTCCTGAATACCCATTTGGTTCCAACAATTTACTGGTTCCTTGGTCTTGGTACTAATTCCCAAACTTTATTCCTTTCAAATTGATTCAACTCTTCTTGCATTGCAATGATCCAGTTTGGATCTTGCTCTGCATCTTGTATGGTTTGAGGCTCAATTTGAGAAAGAAAGCAAGTGTGCATATTATTTTGATTAACTTGATTCCTTGTTTGCACACCTACTGAGATATCTCCAATTACTTGTGAAATTGGGTGATCTCTTGCTGTTGCAAAGTCAACAAGGGGTGTTGATGATGCATCAACCTGTGTTGTTGTTTCCTCTTGTGGAACAACAACTAGTTCTTCACTTTGTTGGCCTTTTGAACTTTCCAAAACCTGAAATTCCTCTTCATTGTCACTGAGTTCAGTGTCTTGCTGAATTGTTGAAGGTAATGACCCTTTGTCTGTGATGGTAAGCTGCTTCAGATTTTCTGAAATTGAATGTTCCTGCAAATTGCTTATGGTAGAAGTCTCCTTCTCCTTATAAGACATGTTAGTTTCATCAAATGTAACATGCATGGATTCTTCAATTTTATTTGAGCACTTGTTAAAGACCCTATAAGCCTTGCTAGTCATGGAGTATCCCAGAAACACTCCTTCATCAGCTTTGGCTTCAAATTTAGCTAGGTATTTCTTGTCATTATTGTGAATGAAACAAATGCAACCAAAAATTTTGAAATAATTTACTTTAGGTTTCTTCCCTTTGAGTAACTCATAGGGAGTCTTACCCTTTAGTTTGTGTATCAGGCTTCTATTCAAAACATAGTTGGAGGTGTTCACAGCCTCTGACCAAAAGGTTAGAGGGAGGTGAGCATCTGTCAACAATGTTGTGGCAGATTCAATAAGGGTTCTGTTTTTCCTTTCAACTACCCCATTTTGTTGAGGAGTTCTTGGAGCTGAGAAAGTGTGCCTGATACCTTCCTTCTGGCAGAACTCTAGCATAAGAAGAGAATCAAACTCTGTCCCATGATCACTTCTGATCAGGGCAATGTGAGTATTGAACTCAATCTGTATGCCTTTGAGAAAATCTGTCAAAATCTTGAAGTTATCAGACTTCTTTCTCAGAAAGAACACCCAAGTGAATCTTGAGAAGTCATCTACAACTACTAAAGCATAAGATTTCCCTCCTAGGCTTTGTACATTAATTGGTCCAAAAAGGTCCATGTGCAATAAGTACAAAATTCTAGGTGAGTCACTCTTATTAAGTGACTTGAAACTGTTTTTAGTTTGCTTGCCTAACTGACAGGCCTTGCAAAGTCCTTCCTTCTTGTAGGGACCAGAAGGTAGTCCTCTAACAAGGTTGTCTTGGGATAACTTAGCAATGGTTCTAAGGTTCACATGTCCTAGTCTTTTATGCCAAAGTTCATTAGGTTTGCTAAGGGAGTTAAATAAACATATATCTACTTTAGATGAATTGAAATCAACTAGGTATATGTTATCTTGTCTATTACCAATTAAAACAATGTTGTTGTTTAATGCAATATTACATGCTGAGTTGGTAAACCAAACCTGATAACCAGCATCACATAGCTGGCTGATGCTGATTAAGTTGTGCTTTAGTCCTTCCACATAGGCCACTTTCTTGAATGTAATTGACCCTATTTTGACTTGGTCATAGCCTTTTGTTTGTCCAAAATTTGAATCTCCAAAGATTACTTTGGGTCCAAGTTTGGCTTTGAAGGACACAAGGTTCTCCTTGTTGCCAGTCATGTGCTTTGAGCACCCACTATCCAAGTACCACTGCTGGTTCTCAATTGGATAGGTCTTTATCTGCACATACAACAAATCAATTGTTTTTGACCCAGTTTACCTTGGGCCTTTCTTGATATCCTTTAAATTCTGAAATAAAAGACATCTCAGGTTGGCTCTTATAGCCTACAGGATGATATCTCCTAGGAGGTATTATCCATTCAGCATAAGGGTTAAAGTGATGAGATGTGGAGCTGGAATTAAATTTTGAATTAACCCCTGAGAACTGACATTTGCTCTGAGCTTGGCTCGACGCACGTCGAGCTTCGGTCGACAGACTCTGGTGAGTGTGTCGAGCTCCATTCGACGGCGAAGGCTTGCTTTGTTCAGAAGGTAGAGGGCGTCGACCTGAGTTCGACGTTCTCTTGCGATTACGTCGAGCTCTGGTCGACGTCCGTCGAGCTTCGTTCGACGCTTTTTGTCCAGTTTCCTGGGTTAAGTCAGCATTCTTCCTAGCCACTATCAAGACTCCTTTACCTTTCTCACTGGTAAATTTGATTGGAGTTGTCAGCACTATGGGTTGGCTGGATGAAGCACCCAAGCCCAGTGAACCATTCAATCTTGAGTTCACTGTACTTGTGATGTCCATCAATTTGATACTTCTCCCATTAAGGGTTTCTTCAAATTGTTTGGCCTTAGATAGCTCACCTTTCAGTGAAGCTATCTCCTCCCCACACTGATTCAACTCTTCTAAGAGTCTAAGATTATCTGAGTTAATGGATTTGCATTCAATTAATTGTTCTCTGAGAGTTTTAATCATCTTTTGAGATTCAATCAAGTCAATGCATATAGATTTGAACTCAGATTTAAATTCATCAGAGGCAAAATCAAATGAATCTATTACCTGATCCTCAGTGAGTTCCTGATCAGATAGGTAGTCAGCATCAGGCTCTGAATCAGTGTTCTTTTGAGATGCACTGATGGCCATCATGCAAAATCCTTTTTCTTCTGCATCATCCTCATCATCACTAGAGCTGGATGATGAATCAGACTCATCAGAGTCACTCCAGGATTCAGCCACAAATCCTTTTCTGGTGTGCTTGCTGTTGCTGGAGGAAGGCTTGTCATGGTATTTCCTTGACTCCTTATCCTTCCTTTTATCTTTTCTTTCCTTCTTGTCCCTTCTGTCCTTGTCTTGATTTTCTGGACAGTTGGGGAAAATGTGTCCTGGTTTCCTGCAGCCAAAGCAGATAATATCTTTATTATTAGATCTGTCATACCTTGGCTTGTCTTTGTCTTTGGATGACCATCTTCTGAAGTTCCTTTTATTTAGCTTATTGAACCTTTTGACTAGTAGGCTCATAAGCTCTTCATTTCCCAACACCTTTTCTTTAGGTTCTTCTGCCTGTGCTTTGAAGGCAATAGTTTTCTCTGCCTTCTCTGTTGGTGTGGATGTCTTCTGCTCTTCTTCTCTCTTCTTAATAAATTGCTCATAGCTCTTGAGCTTTCCTAGAAGAGCTTCTGTGGATAACTCACAGACATTTCTTCCATCTTTAATTGACCAGATTCTTGAGTCCCAAGAGCTAGGGAAACAAGTCAGTATCTTGTCATTTATCTCAGTGAGAGATATGTCCTTCTCTAGTGATCTAAGCTCACTGATGATTAGGCTCAGTCTGTTGTACATGTCAGCAACTGACTCAGACTCTGCCTTTTTGAAGTACTCATACTGGGTGATGAGGTAGGATCTCCTATCCTTTCTTTCATCTGCAGAACCTGATATAATTTCTGAAAGTTTTTCCCAGATCTCTTTAGCAGTATTGCAATCAGCTACTTTCTGGAAAATGTCATCTGACATGGTTTGAGCCAAGATGTTCATGGCTTTAGCATCTGCTGCCTTCCACTTCTTTATGTCAGCATCAGTTCCTGAAGGAGGAGGAACAGCTGATGTACTTGTTCCTGTGGGAGGTCTTGGACAATCTGTCAACACAGAATTAAAAATGTCTTCATTAAAAGAGTTCATATAAAGTCTAATCCTTGCTTTCCATAGTGCAAACTTAGAGAGATTGCACATAGGAGGTCTGGTACTAGCAAAGTCCTTGTTTTGTGCCATGAGTTTTAAAGAAAAGTAAAACTAGGGAAAATAACCCTTTGAGAGAAATGATCTTATCAGAGATCTTTTGATCCAGGTGTTAGCCTGTATGAATGATCAACCTCCCTCTGATACCAATTGAAAGTGCAGGATAAGATCAATCCTAACTCTAGAGGGGGGGGTGAATAGAGTTATTTAAAATAGTTTTGCAAATAAAAACTTGAGTCGAGAGAAAGTTTAGATTTACTTAGTGTAAGGTGTTATAGCAAATAATCAGAGTAAAAAGAAATTCACAGCACAAAGCAAGACACAAAGAAACAAGCAATCCAGACGACACAAGGAGCTATAGTGGTTCCCCAAATCTGGGTACATCCACTCTTCTATCACCCTTGATAGGAATCCACTTCAAGATGAGTTGATCAGGTGTCTTGATCACCGAGAGTTTTTGATCAGGTTCTCACAAACCAAAGGAGCTGATTTTGACCAGGTTTCAGCAAAACCAAAAGTAACTTTTGAAGGGAGTTAAAACCCTGTACAGAAAGAAAAAGAAAAAGGGATGAGGTTGTCTTCTCTATCAACAAGCAGAGAGAAACAAAAGTGGATCTGTAGTTGTTGTCAAAGCTCCCCCTGAGATTAAGAAGAAGTTCAGGAAGGAGAGCTCTGCACAAGGGTGACAGGTCTTCAAAGATCTGATTTGCTCCAGCAAGAGATGATCCAAGAAGGTTGGATGGTTGTGTCTGAAGCAATCAGAATTCCTGTGAGTGAGCTTTCAAAACAATATCAGAGAGAGAGCAGCTGAAGTCCTGTATTGTTATTCTCTGTATTCTGTATATTCTCTGTCTTATGTATATTCTCTGTCTATGAAAATATGAATGAATGAATAATATAACTGAGTCTTCTTCTTCCTTTTCTTTGATAGCCGTTGGAAGTCAGCATTAATTGCTTTCCTTAAATGTCCATGCCTCAAAGGAAATGATAGGCAGACATTCCTTAGAAAATTCCTTGAGCCATGCACCAGATATGCTGTAACGGCCAATAAATCTTCAGCATTAATTGTCTGACAGAAGGAATTTGAATTCCTATTCAAAACTGACGGGAGTCTGGAAAGCGTCGAGCTCACAATAAAACGTCGATCTGAGCACGACACACGTCGGCCAGAGAGAGTTTTCTGTAAGCAGAACTGGGATCGACGGAACGTCGAGCTGAGGTCGACTCCGCGTCGAGCTGAGGTCGACTCAGCGTCGAGCTGAGGTCGACTCAGCGTCGAGCTGAGATTGACTCTGCGTCGAGCTGAAGTCGACTATGCGTCGAGCTGAAGATTACTCTAACTAGCCTATGTGACCTTTATAGCAACAAGGAGGTCACAACACAAAATCCCTATAGAAGTATAGTCATCCTGGTCCAAATAGTAATAGGGTGTTCCAACACCGTGGACCAGTTCCATGCAACTAAGCCGCAAACCAGCCTTGCGCACAAAGCCGCGGACCAGTTCCGCGCAACCAAGCCGCAAGTCAGCCTTACGCACGCTGCCATAAACCCGCTATACATGAGCACCTCCGCAGGAGTCTATACCCTCTCTGTTTTTACAGCAACACCGAAAATCAAAGACGATTCAATCAAACTCTCAGACACTTGAGAGAATGCCACCAACGTGGAAACATACATATCCACACAGACCATCTGACAATGACATACAAACAAAGATATTATAAAGAGCAATGAATTTGATCCCTAACGGCGACAATCTCAAAAGCTATAACAAAAGCAAATGATGATAAATACATAACAAATCATACAACAGCAGATAGGCATTACAGCTACTCTCCATCAGCATTTGAGCCGGAGCACTCATCCCCTGAAACGTCCGCAAAGCTGAAACTGGAGGTGTCACACCCAAGGCACTTCCCTACGAAGCGAAAGGCCTTCGAGACGCCGCGGTGGAGCGCTAGCTCGCGTATATCATCCATATGAGGTTCCACTTCCTTGGACCAAATGTCATCACGAACCTCCTCCGCAATCAGGCTACGATCCCGCATGTAGTCCAGGGACTCCAGGTACTCAGCAAGACCTGCGGCCTTCAGCTCCGATGCATGGTCATTCGAAAACAGAACCTCCACCTGCGCCTTCGCCGCCCGAAGCTGAGTCTCAAGGCCTGAAACCTCCTCTCGCGCCGCTTGCAGCTGGGATCCCAAGCCAGATATCTCCTCCTTTGCGTGCTTCAGTATCTGAGTGGTCCTCTCCACCAGAGCCCTCTCCACATCTAGGGCAGCAAGCGAATCTTCTATCTCGGACTTCAACTTTGAGCCAATTCGATGGAGCCGCGCAATATCCCGGTCATGCTCCTCCTTCAGGGAGGAAAGTGAGCTCATCGACAACCAAAGCTTCTCCTGCAAAGCAAGGTATCCGTCCTTCAAGCTCACATAATGATCATTCCAGGTCACCGCAATCTGCGCCTGAGTCTCGATCTGCAAAAGAAAGACACACAATCAGCCACTTCCAAACAAAAGAGGAAAGAAAAGGAGACAGTCAACCCCTTACCGCCTCGCTCATTGCTCTCAAGGAAGAAGACATTCGAGGAGCCGTCGTACTGACAGGCGCCGGAAGAACTAGAGAAACAGACGACCGTACCTCTGGAACTGGGTCGTCAGAGACCACCACCACAGCATCAAGGTCACCAACAAGAGCCGTCATCGCTTTCCTCTTACGGCCACCTCCCTGAGAAGGCATCGCCACCTGAGTCGTGCCCGCCGAAATGCCACATCCCAGCAGTCGCTTTTCCTCTACATAAATATATATGTTGAAGAGACGATTGGCCAGCTCACGAGGCTCAGAGAATCCCAGCACTGGGGAGAAGTCACGCTCCCTCCCTCTCACACGGCGGCAACGATCGGGAAGCGCATTCCACACCTCAGGAAGACCCCAGGAATTCTTCACATATCCGAACAAAGTATTACCGTGGTGATGATCTTTACGGGCCTCAAACTCCAGCCAGACTTTGTTGCTGCGCACCTCAATCCGTTCGCCAACATCAAGGCGAACGTCACACCAGTACCGAAACTGATCCAAAGAAAGCGAGCTCCCATGCTCACGAAAGAAAGTAACCAAGCCCAAAATTCGAACGACCCCAGTCGGAGCGAATTGGGAAACAGGGACTCCGCAAAACTTCAAAATCTCTATCACCTCGTCGCAAGGCGGAAACCGGAAGCCGGATCTAAGGGAAACGTCGCAAATCGTCATCCACCCACGAGGGGATTCTGAACCCGCTCCTCGGGCCGCGGAATCTTCACCATCAAGTCAGCAGGAAGCCCGTACTTCGCCCTCCAAATCTCTATGTCGTCCTCAGTCAAGGAAGAGCGCAAGCGCATCGGACTAGAGGAACGCTTCGTCACCTGCACACGACAAAGAAATAAAAATCAGTTCGCAGTTACAAGACCTCAAAGCGCAAAATCCGCCCACGTAGCGTGCGCACAAGACCCGCATCCGCAAGCCATATGCCAGCAGCATGCGCGTACGCGAATGGCCTGCACGACCTGCGCGCGTAGCCAGCCCGCGCGGCCCACGCTGCCGAGCGCGCGCGGCGAGCGCGCGCGGCGAGCGCGCGCGGCGCGCGCGGCGAGCGCGCGCGCGAGCGCGCGGCCAGCACGTGCGGCCAGCCCGCGCGGAGCTGCGTGGCCTGCGCAGCATGGGAGCACGGCCTACGCGGCCTGCTCGCGCGGCTAGCGCGCGGGGCCTGTACGGCCCGCGCGTGTGTCCAGCGCACGCACGGCCGGCGCACGCCGCCAGCACGCGCGACCAACGCCCTCCCCCGCGGTCCTTCCTCGCATGCGCCATCTCAACGCCCGGTCTCCGTCCGCTTACGTCCAGTGCCCGTTCGCCAAGCCTCCACACAACCTATTACCTTGGTACCTCGCTCCACCGCCATAGCCTCAGAACTCGCGCCAGCACTCACCATGAGAACAAAAAGCGAAGAGAATCCCTCCTTGTGCTCTCTTCGTTCCCGGAACGAAGGGATTTGGGGGGCATTTGATGGGATCCTCCCTCATTTTATAAGGAAAAAGGAGCCCCCCATGATCTCCATGAGGGAGAATCATGGGTGGGCCCCACCCTCCGTGATCACTCGTGGAAATGATGGGGGCAGGAACCACTCCCCCACTTTGTGGAGGAACCGCCGCCGGTTAAGGCCAAACTGCCACCGGCGGCCGGCCCTCCCTCGCCCGACCTCGGCTATGGCCGGGAGCGGCCATGGCCGCTCGACCATGGTCGGTCCGGCCATGGCCGCCCGGGCCATGGCCATGGCCGCCCGGCCATGGCCGCCCCGGCCATGGCCGATCCCGGCCATGGCCGACCCATGGCCGATCCCGGGCCGATCCCGGCCATGGCTGCGCCCCGGCCATGGCCGATCCCGGCCATGGCCGATCCCGGCCATGGCCGCCCCGGCCATGGCCGCCCCGGCCATGGCCGCCCCGGCCATGGCCGTCCCGGCCATGGCCGCCCCGGCCATGGACGATCCCGGCCATGGCCGCCTCGACCATGGCTGCCCGGGCCATGGCCGATCCCGGGCATGGCCGCCCCGGCCATGGCCGGCCATAACTGTGACCGGCCGCGGCCTAGGCCGGCCTCCCTCGCCGGCTGCCCGGTCACCGCCGCCGTCACGTCGGCCCGCCATCTTGGAAAGCCCCCAGCCGTCCGATCAAGGGGGGCACCCTCCCTGCCGTCCGATCAAGGGGATAACCACCCATTTCCCACCACTTTAGTGGTGGGTCCCGCCATAACCAACCCTTGGGGGCTATAAAAGGACCCCCAGGGGTCTCTTATTTGGAAGCTAATTCTCTCCTCCTATTCTTCTCCTTCTTCTTCCTCAGGTGAGAGAGCCCCCGAGTCGGCCGCTGCTCGCCACCAACCACCGGCGGCCATCGACCGCCACCGGCGGCCACCAGCGACCTCCAGCAGCCACCAGCGGCCTTCAACACCCGCCATCGGTTATTGGCACCCCACCAACGCGCAGTTAGGAAGGAGGCGCCCAAAGTAAGAGGAAGCCGAGCAAAGGAGACAGTCGAAGCTCGCAAGCGCGCTGCCCCCAGGCGCACGCGTCAGAAGCATCCCGCGCATTCTACCATTTAAGTCACTTAGGCGGAGCAGTCTGTTGCCCGCCCGCAGTTATAGCCATCCTCTCTCCCCACAAGCTGTAACGGAGCGGCCTGTCGCCCCAATTCACTCAACATACTGTAATCACCCTGATCTAGTGGATTTTGACTGGCAGCGAACCGGTCACGTGGTTTTTCACCCGGTTGAAGGGTTTTCCACGTTAAAACTCCTTGTGTACATTTCCCCTCCTCAACTGACTGTGTGTGCGCTCGACTGCTCCGTGGGCTAAGGCGGTCCAAGTTAGTACGGATCGACCGGAGCGCCGAGTTTGGCCGCAACAGAGATAAACATAGAGATAGGAAATGTAAAGATAGGAAACATAGAGATAAACACCAAAAAAAGTTGCGTTTATCATTTTAAATCAGGAGGATGGAGAAGACCGCGCTGAGATAGAAGCCGGCCGGTGAAGAAGTTAGGATTCTTCGTGTGTCTTTAACCCTGTTATTGAATTAGGTGTACTAAAATTGTGGTTCCTGTTCGGTTATGCATCAGGATAGCGTGACAGAGTCAGTTCTTGAATATAAGCAGAGCTCGTATAAAATAAACCTATGCAGGGAATGAAAGTACTCGAAACTATGCAGGAATGGCGATGGACGGGAGCGGGAGCAACGAATCGGAGAAGCGTGAGCTGATGGCGTGATATGGAGCAGATGATGGCACTCGCGATGTGCAGGAGCAACTAGCCGGAGAAGTGCGAGCTGATGACTTGAGACGATGCAGCCGGCGACAGTTGTAGGAAGCGCGATGCGCTGGAGCAGGGAACTGGAAACCGGCGAGCGGATGGCATGAAAAGCAGTTGAAGGCGCCCCCTTTGCACTTTGATCGAAGCCCTAGAAAGAGGAATCGGAAATGCTGCACTCACCGAACAGGAACGGCGATGGCGTCGGCCACGGGGGTGTTCACGAACTGTGAGTTGAGATGGAGTCTGCCTCAGCCGTAGATTAAAATTTCGCCTGCGATAGGCAGCAAATAAGCAAAGCGATGCCATTAATTTGGGCGGGAGAATTGCCGCCAAATAACCTAGGGCTGAAAAAGAAATGAATTCAAATTAAAGTTGAATCTAAGGTTGTTAAGAGAGGGATAAAATTGAATGATCAAGATTTAATTTAGAGGTCTCAAAAAAGCCCAAGATATACATCTTTATAATATAGTATAGATAATATAGTATAGATATATAAATATATAATTTAGTAAATATAAATATTATTTACAAATCAAAATATAAAAAATTATTATACAAGTTTATAATAGAATTTTATTATAAAACTTTAATATAAAACTGTATTATAAAATTTTAATATTCACCGGTGGGTTTTTGCCTCCTACTTAAGCGGTAGCCGACCACGAGAAGATCTGAAAAGGCCTGAGAAGGTGTCACGGGATTCCCGAAGGGTTTCAATTTTCAATTTCGAAACAGCATGGGCCCTTCGGAAATAGTGGTATTTATGCTGGCACAATAACATAAATTTTGGGTGCTGTTACTAGCAAATCCAATTTGATTTCTAGCAAACAATTACTATTAGTAAACCCTCATTTTTCAAAATGACTATTTGGAAACCATTTTGTTACTAGCAAACCAGCATAATTTTTTTTAAAAAAAATTAAATTTTGTTTAAAACATTTGTACAACCGCGTACCCGGCCGAGTGGGATCCTCCCCAGGGAGTGGGCTTGGGGGCGGGCTACGGGCGACGATTTGGTATCGTCCCCGTCCGAAGGCGCGTAGGTGCTCATATATGCGTATGGAGTTTTTACGTTGTTATAATATATACATATATATTTGCTATATATATATTTATGATGTATATTTATTACATATATAAGCATATATATCTTTATAATATATAAAATTATTATTTATATATGTTTATAGATATGCGTTAAGATAGAGAGATGGGGGCTGTTTGGACAAGGGGAGGGGCAGCAGGAAAAATTAAAGGAGGCGAGGAGCAGATCGGGGAAAAGGGGAAGCAGGGGAAAAGCCCTTAGGGCTTTCCCGATCTCGTCGGCCAAGCCTGGAGCAGGCCGATCGGCCGCCTCACTCTCCCTCTTCTCACCGACCGCCTGGAGCTCGACGCCAGCCCGGCCTCCTCCTCCTCTCCCATCGTCAACCGGCTCGGGCACGAGCCGCCTACCTCTCCGTCCTCCTCTCTCCCGTCGGCCACCTGGAGCAGGCCGCCCCCGCCCCTTCCTCTCTTTCCTTCCCTCCGTCCAAGCCACCTCCAGGAGCGGGTTTTGCTCCTCCCCTCCTCTTCCCGTCCGGGATGCCGCAAAGCCCGAGCCAAAGGCTCGACCTCCCTCCACCTCTCCCGTCGCCGCCGCATATGGTCAGATCCGACCCCATGAAGCATGAATCGGCCATGACGGGCTGAGTTTGGTCATTTGGAGCCGGGATCGGACTCATGGAGTCAAGTTCGGCCGTTGGGAGTTACGTCGGCCGGGAGTTTCTCTCCAAGCCGGAAATGGAGATTTTCTCTCCCCACCGCCGGCAAGAGGCTCGTCCACCACCAGAAAAATGGAGCGGGGAGTTTTTATTTCTCTTCCCACCGCCGCCTCGAGCAAGGCTCGGCCTAGAAAGGAGGCCAGCCACCGCCGTCGCCGCCTCGAGCAAGGCTCGGCCTAAAAGGGAGATCGGCCACCGACACCTTCGTCAAAACACGCGTCAAGGGTAACGAAGTTTCTACTCGGGCAGTGAAGCCCTCAATTTACATATTTGCATGGAAGCCCCTCTCCACCAACGGGTGGGGGGAGGGAGCTCTCCGACGAGTTGACGTGTACGTCCCCGCTATTAATTGCATCTAGCATCCGGAAGTGTAAGTACGGATTTAGGCATGCTGTGTGAAGCCCATTCGGACGTACGAGCCGAATTGGTGATGTGCTGTGTGAAGCCCATCCGGACGTGTGAGCCGGATTGGTGATGTTCTGGGGTTCCCGGAGAAGACTCCGAGGAAGTTGTGCATTCTTTATGTAGCGGGAAGCAGCGGGCTTAAGCCCAAGTTTGTGCTGGCCCTAGAAGGCCTTTTTTGTTTATGTTGCCGTCCTGCGTGCCGAGGTATGGAACGTGCGTTCCTGTAATTTGAGATGCCAGCGATGTTTTTGCTAGTCCTTTAAGGTTTATGTTACGTTGGTGGCTGCCCAAAGGGGGCTACGGAAAAATAGAACTGCTAGGCAAGGTTTTGCTACTAGGAGGGCGGTTGAAGGGCGTTTTGCACAAACCCGAGGTGTCATCCTTGGTTAAGAGGGAGTGAATTTTGAGATCCTCCCTAGAGGCTCTGGTCGGCCAAGAGAGCCTTCCAAAGGTGCCCAATTAGCTCAGCATTTGGTTTAGGAGGGGAAGAGTTCGTTAGTCTTTCGGGTGTGTGGTGGGACCTCCACGCTGAGACTTTGGGTCTGTCCCTTACTTTCCTAGTCTAGAGCCTCGATTGTTCACTTGAGTGTAGTAGGTGCGCGGTCACCCCTCTTTTGGGATCTCGAACTCCATGGAGACCGGTTTCCGGTTTCAACATTTATGGTGCGGTGAGCGTGGAGTGTGACCAGCACAGAAGAACTCATGCGAACGTCATGGCTATAGAAGAGGAACCAAGTGACGACCAGGGTCACACGATGAAAGAAGTCCCCCCTCAGTTTCCTGTTTTCCAAATTTAGGTTGAGATGTAGTTGGGAAGGTCATTCTTGTGTGGAATGCTTTATCGATATTAGGTTCATCATGAAAGAGCGGGTCTTCATGAATGCGGAGTGGGACCTTGAGCTCTAGCCCCATCATTGTTTTTAAATCGTAAGCTTCAAGTAGAGCGGAGACGATATGTTTATGTGTTTAAGGCTTTCAATTATTGAGTTTTTCCAACTTCTTTCAAGAGGATAGAACCAACTTGTCGGTGCCGGAAATGAAGTTTGAGTTTAATAACCTTCTTTGAGCATTTGAATTTATTTTCAAGTCTTTGTCAAGCTTTTCGAGCGGTTTTGGATCTCACAAGGCGAGGATCATTTGACAATGTGAGCTTTGTTTTTTCTTGTCGTATAAATTTCTTTAGTTTCCCTTCGTGAAGGACCTAAAGTCATCTTATGACCTGAAATTGAACTTGTTTTATGAAGTTCATATAAATCTAGTTGGCAAAAATGCGATTTATAATTGTGAGTTTCATTTTTTACCCCAACCTATAGCTACCGACTTCCCTATGGAATATAAATGAATAAATGCTGCATTGTTTTGGAAATTTAGCTTCTCTTCCCCTCTGAAATCCAATAAACCATCAACTTAGAGAAGCTGAGGTATGCTGCAAGTTAGAGAATCTAGCAACCTAATGCATTTTCATCCGTCTTTAATTTAGTATCGGAAGAGAAGTAATTCATTGTTTTGACAAGCCAGTCCTATTTGTAGTTGATGCATAAACCTCGAGTGTTGTTTAGTTGACTACTTGTTGTGCTTCTCTACTATCGTTTGGATGTGTGTATCAAGTGAATGCAATTTATTTATAACTTATATGGTATCAGTTCGTCGAACAGATTTTATTAGCTACATAGTACTCCTTTGATTTTTTGTTCTTAGGGAATTCACAAATCTTTTGTACGCAAGATATTTTATTGAGGTTTTTTTTTAGAGATTAGTGCAAGTGTTGTGAGAATGTTTGTGGAGTACGGGTATCACGAAATCCCTAATCTTTCCATGGGTTGTGATCCTACAGGGTCCTTATTGTTCTTGCTAATGATGTAGGGCGTATTTCAATATCAGGGAGATATGTAGATTGCCCTGTTAATGCCACATTCTGTTACTCTTTTGCGATTTATTTCATAACTTTGTTACTTGGTCATTTGGTTGTAGATAGATTTTGGCACGTTTATTCATTAGTCATCCTAATATTTTATATTGGGTACTGATACTTGATTAGACCTTGATCTAATGGATCAAATTTATCTTCAGCGTGGATTCTTTCTTAGCCAATAAGAATATTTTCATAAAGCTGTGCAAAATGAGGTGAGAAAGGAGGAGCCGGTGATTGATATTCTTGAGATAAATAAGCTAAGGCAGCAGTTACTTTTCCTGGCATATTTGCGGGATCGGCGTTTAATGTTTGTTTTTGGTTCAGATATTAGTAATCATGAAGTGTTTAGAGTTTTCATGCCAGGGAATAAGTACAAGATAAGTGCTCCGGAAAGGTTTGTTGATTTTAATATAGCTCATAAGTTATTCAGAGGTTCTGTTAGTTTAAATTCAATAAAAAAAGTGATTCTGCTATGGGGACTACAAATTTGCTTGACCATAAGAAAGTATCTTTTGAGAGTACTGGCTATACCAATCCATGTTATTAACTAAGAGATACTGGAATATATTCTAAGGATAATGAAAAGTGCACAAACCTTTCCCCTGTATGCTTGGCATCGAGCAACAAATTGGATCTTGAATCAGATTTTGTTTGTCATAGGGCCCTTTCTTACACACTTTGTCAATCTATAGAAGTTTTTTCAGGAACTTTAGATGAGACATGGACAGCCCCTGACAAATCAGATGAACCAATGTGAGCTAATGAAGTGTCGACTGTTGATTTCCCAAGTAGCGACAGGGCAGAAGGAAATTCAGAAGATCTCTTGCTCTTGGTCTCCCTTTTTCGGGAATTGGAACACCAGGGTGGAGCTCGATTGCTTCTTCCAGTTGGAGTTGAGGGCACTGTCATCTTAATTTTTGATGATGAACCAACCAGTATCATTTCACATGCACTTGCTTCCACTAATTACCATTTTCGAATATGTGATACCTGTAGCAAAGCAAAATGAAAATACAACAATTATCAAGATCTTCAAGCAAGAATTTCTTGAGTGCCAATCCACTAGCATATAGTAAGCGTGTCGGAGTTTCTTTTTCGGACGATGGATCCTTGGGTAAAGTAAAATACACAGTTACCTGTTATTATGCAAAACAGTTTGATAGTTGGAGAAGAACTCGATGCCCGTGTGAACTTGATTTCATAAGATCACTTAGCCGCTGCAAGAAGTGGGGGCGCAAGGTGGTAAGAGTAATGTTTTCTTTGCAAAATCCTTGGATGCCAGGTTTGTAGTAGAACAGGTGACAAAAACAGAACTGGGATCATTTATCAAATTTGCTCCAGGGTATTTTAAACATCTTTCAGAGTCAATTACTACAGGAAGTCCACCATGCTTAGCAAAGATTCTTGGAATCTATCAGGTTATAATCAAGTATGTGAAAGGTGGAAAGGATTGGAGGATGGATGTGCTGGTTTGGGAAAACTTACTATTTGCACGAAATATAACAAGGCTTTATGACCTTAAGGGTTCTTCAAGGTCGCGCTACAATCTAGATTGCAACGGGAACAACGAAGTTCTTCTAGATCAGAACTTAATTGAGGCAATGCTTCTCCTATTTTTGTTGGAAATAAAGCAAAGCGGTTATTGGAAAGAGCTGTCTGGAATTATACACCCTTTCTTGCCTCCATGGATGTAAGGGATTATTCTCAACTTGCGGGGGTCGATGAAGAAAACCGTGAGCTCATCCTGGGAATCATTGATTTCATGCGACAGTATACATGGGATAAACATTTAGAAACATGGGTGAAAGGTTCGGGCATTCTCCGGGGGCCAAAAATGTTTCCCCTATGGCTTTTTTGCCGGAGCAATACAAGGAACGCTTCAGAAAAGCCATGTTGGCATATTTTCTTGTGGTACTTGATCAGTGGTCTTATCTCTGCTCCTTAACTTTGAGCATTTTCTTGTTTATTATCAGCCCGAGGAGCAGAAATTCTTGATCGGCCCTATTCTTATGGTTCCTGCCTATGTCATTAAATCGGTAATTGTTTCTTTATCCCCATGTTAAGGTCCCCGTTGCTAAAAATGCTGACATTTTTATTTTTCAAATCATGCATTAGAGATGTTCAGAGTTTTTAAGGTTATTCCACACTGCATTATACGCACTCGGTGGTTGAAATTGGTTTTGGAGAGGAGACCCCGAGAAGACCCGCTGTCCAGGCTACCATCGAGCTGGCAGGTATGTAGGCTCACTCAGTGGTTGGAGTTGGTTTTGGAGAGGAGACCCCGAGAAGACCCGCTGTCCAGGCTACCATCGAGCTGGCAGGTCTGTAGGCTCACTCGGTGGTTGGAGTTGGTTTTGGAGAGGAGACCCCGAGAAGACCCGCTGTCCAGGCTACCATCGAGCTGGCAGGTCTGTAGGCTCACTCGGTGGTTGGAGTTGGTTTTGGAGAGGAGACCCCAAGAAGACCCGCTGTCCAGGCTACCATCGAGCTGGCAGGTCTGTAGGCTCACTCGGTGGTTGGAGTTGGTTTTGGAGAGGAGACCCTGAGAAGACCCGCTTTCCAGGCTACCATCGAGCTGGCAGGTCTGTAGGCTCACTCGGTGGTTGGAGTTGGTTTTGGAGAGGAGACTCCGAGAAGACCCGATGTCCAGGCTACCATCGAGCTGGCAGGTCTGTAGGCTCACTCGATGGTTGGAGTTGGTTTTGGAGAGGAGACCCCGAGAAGACCCGCTGTCCAGGCTACCATCGAGCTGGCAGGTCTGTAGGCTCACTCGGTGGTTGGAGTTGGTTTTGGAGAGGAGACCCCGAGAAGACCCGCTGTCCAGGCTACCATCGAGCTGGCAGGTCTGTAGGCTCACTCGGTGGTTGGAGTTGGTTTTGGAGAGGAGACCCCGAGAAGACCCGCTGTCCAGGCTACCATCGAGCTGGCAGGTCTGTAGGCTCACTCGGCGGTTGGAGTTGGTTTTGGAGAGGAGACCCCGAGAAGACCCGCTGTCCAGGCTACCATCGAGCTGGCAGGTCTGTGGGCTCACTCGGCGGTTGGAGTTGGTTGGAGAGGAGACCCCGAGAAGACCCGCTGTCCAGGCTACCATCGAGCTGACAAGTCTGTGGGTTCACTCGGCGGTTGGAGGTTGTTTGGAGAGGAGACCCCGAGAAGACCCGCTGTCCAGGCTACCATCAAGCTGGCAGGTCTGTAGGCTCACTCGGTTGTTGGAGTTGGTTTTAGAGAGGAGACCCCGAGAAGACCCGCTGTCCAGGCTACCATCGAGCTGGCAGGTCTGTAGGCTCACTCGGTGGTTGGAGTTGATTTTGGAGAGGAGACCCCGAGAAGACCCGCTGTCCAGGCTACCATCGAGCTGGCAGGTCTGTAGGCTCACTCGGTGGTTGGAGTTGGTTTTGGAGAGGAGACCCCGAGAAGACCCGCTGTCCAGGCTACCATCGAGCTGGCAGGTCTGTAGGCTCACTCGGCGGTTGGAGTTGGTTTTGGAGAGGAGACCCCGAGAAGACCCGCTGTCCAGGCTACCATCGAGCTGGCAGGTCTGTAGGCTCACTCGGTGGTTGGAGTTGGTTCTGGAGAGGAGACCCCGAGAAGACCCGCTGTCCAGGCTACCATCGAGCTGACAGGTCTGTAGGCTCACTCGGTGGTTGGATTTGGTTTTGGAAAGGAGACCCCGAGAAGACCCGCTATCCAGGCTACCATCGAGCTGGCAGGTCTGTAGGCTCACTCGGCGGTTGGAGTTGGTTTTGGAGAGGAGACCCCGAGAAGACCCGCTGTCCAGGCTACCATCGAGCTGGCAGGTCTGTAGGCTCACTCGGTGGTTGGAGTTGGTTTTGGAGAGGAGACCCCGAGAAGACCCGCTGTCCTGGCTACCATCGAGCTGGCAGGTCTGTGGGCTCACTCGGCGGTTGGAGTTGGTTGGAGAGGAGACCCCGAGAAGACCCGCTGTCCAGGCTACCATCGAGCTGGCAGGTCTGTGGGCTCACTCGGCGGTTGGAGGTTATTTGGAGAGGAGACCCCGAGAAGACCCGCTGTCCAGGCTACCATCAAGCTGGCAGGTCTGTAGGCTCACTCGGTGGTTGGAGTTGGTTTTGGAGAGGAGACCCCGAGAAGACCCGCTGTTCAGGCTACCATCGAGCTGGCAGGTCTGTAGGCTCACTCGGTGGTTGGAGTTGGTTTTGGAGAGGAGACCCCGAGAAGACCCGCTGTCCAGGCTACCATCGAGCTGGCAGGTCTGTAGGCTCACTCGGCGGTTGGAGGTTGTTTGGAGAGGAGACCCCGAGAAGACCCGCTGTCCAGGCTACCATCGAGCTGGCAGGTCTGTGGGCTCACTCGGCGGTTGGAGGTTGTTTGGAGAGGAGACCCCGAGAAGACCCGCTGTCCAGGCTACCATCGAGCTGGCAGGTCTGTAGGCTCACTCGGTGGTTGGAGTTGGTTTTGGAGGGGAGACCCCGAGAAGACCCGCTGTCCATGCTACCCTCGAGCTGGCAGGTCTGTAGGCTCACTCGGTGGTTGGAGTTGGTTTTGGAGGGGAGACCCCGAGAAGACCCGCTGTCCAGGCTACCATCGAGCTGGCAGGTCTGTAGGCTCACTCGGTGGTTGGAGGTAGTTTGGAGAGGAGACCCCGAGAAGACCCGCTGACCAGGCTCTCATCAAGCTGGCAGGGCTGTAGACTCACTCGGTGGTTGGAGGTTGTTTGGAGAGGAGACCCCGAGAAGACCCGCTGACCAGACTCTCATCATGCTGGCAGGGCTGTAAGCTCACTCGGTGGTTGGGGTTGTTTGGAGACTTTTGCACTACCCCGAGCCTGGCTCGGCCCCAGGTAGACCCGCTGCACAGGCTCCCATCCAGCTGGCAGGTCCGTAGGCTCGCCTGTGGGGGTAAGTGACCTCGAGTGCTGCTCGGCCCCGGGTAGACTCGCTGCTCAGGCTCTCATTAGCTGGGCAGGGCGGTGGGCACACCTGGGGGGAAAGGATTTGGACTTGGAAAAGGTCTTCGAAAGAGTTTGATCTCATAGAAAAGCGAGAAAGTGTGCAGTACTTCTTCAAAAGGGGAATAACTATAGTTTAAACCGCAATTGAGATCAATAGTTTCATTTTGATGAATTGAATAGACTAATATTAATACATCACTTGTTTCATGTCTTATGAAAATAGTTAAATTGTTTGCAAAGCCGGCCGTATAAAATACATCATCCGCTTTCATGACATAAAAAAGTAGCGTTATCGATCTTGTTTCCTTTAATGTTGATCATGCTGATACATAAAATGTTTAGGAGGTAGCAGAGTAATTGTGTTTATACGAAGCACGCCCATCTGAAATAACAATCCCGTGCATTTCAAAACATGTACTATCGTGGACTTCCACATCAGTTGATAATTTGATTGGATTTTTAATAAATAGATTGGTTTTTACCGCATGATCATGATAGTGAGTTGATTCTTATTTAAGCCCTGGTCTGGAGCTCTTTTTATCTCCAAGTGGGGAATTTTCTCATACGCATTTTTGAGTCGGAACCCACTCGCCGAGTGCTTGGGGTTGGAAATTTCTTTTCGAGCTTGGACAACCTCGAAAAGAGCGGGGATTGTGTACAACCCCGTACTCGGCCGAGTGGGATCCTCCCCAGGGAGCGGGCTTGGGGGCGGGCTACGGGCGACGATTTGGTATCGTCCCCGTCCGAAGGCGCGTAGGTGCTCATATATGCGTATGGAGTTTTTACGTTGTTATAATATATATATATATTTGCTATATATATATATTTATGATGTATAATTATTACATATATAAGCATATATATCTTTATAATATATAAAATTATTATTTATATATGTTTATAGATACGCGTTAAGATAGAGAGATGGGGGCTGTTTGGACAAGGGGAGGGGCAGCAGGAAAAATTAAAGGAGGCGAGGAGCAGATCAGGGAGAAGGGGAAGCAGGGGAAAAGCCCTTAGGGCTTTCCCGATCTCGTCGGCCAAGCCTGGAGCAGGCCGATCGGCCGCCTCACTCTCCCTCTTCTCACCGACCGCCTGGAGCTCGACGCCAGCCCGGCCTCCTCCTCCTCTCCCATCGTCGACCGGCTCGGGCACGAGCCGCCTACCTCTCCGTCCTCCTCTCTCCCGTCGGCCACCTGGAGCAGGCCGCCCCCGCCCCTTCCTCTCCTTCCTTCCCTCCGTCCAAGCCATCTCCAGGAGCGGGTTTTGCTCCTCCCCTCCTCTTCCCGTCCGGGATGCCGCAAAGCCCGAGCCAAAGGCTCGACCTCCCTCCACCTCTCCCGTCGTCGCCGCCTATGGTCAGATCCGACCCCATGAAGCATGAATCGGCCATGACGGGCTGAGTTTGGTCATTTGGAGCCGGGATTGGACTCATGGAGTCAAGTTCGGCCGTTGGGAGTTACGTCGGTCGGGAGTTTCTCTCCAAGCCGGAAATGGAGATTTTCTCTCCCCACCGCCGGCAAGAGGCTCGTCCACCACCAGAAAAATGGAGCGGGGAGTTTTTATTTCTCTCCCCACCGCCGGCTCGAGCAAGGCTCGGCCTAGAAAGGAGGCCAGCCACCGCCATCGCCGCCTCAAGCAAGGCTCAGCCTAAAAGGGAGATCGACCACCGACACCTTCGTCAAAACACGCGTCAAGGGTAACGAAGTTTCTACTCGGGCAGGTGAAGCCCTCAATTTACATATTTGCATGGAAGCCCCTCTCCACCAACGGGTGGGGGGAGGGAGCTCTCCGACGGGTTGACGTGTACGTCCCCGCTATTAATTGCATCTAGCATCCGGAAGTGTAAGTACGAATTTAAGCATGCTGTGTGAAGCCCATTCGGACATACGAGCCGAATTGGTGATGTGCTGTGTGAAGCCCATCCGGACGTGTGAGCCGGATTGGTGATGTTCTGGGGTTCCCGGAGAAGACTCCGAGGAAGTTGTGCATTCTTTATGTAGCGGGAAGCAGCGGGCTTAAGCCCAAGTTTGTGCTGGCCCTAGAAGGCCTTTTTTGTTTATGTTGCCGGCCTGCGTGCCGAGGTATGGAACGTGCGTTCCTGTAATTTGAGATGCCCGCGATGTTTTTGCTAGTCATTTAAGGTTTATGTTACGTTGGTGGCGGCCCAAAGGGGGCTACGGAAAAATAGAACTGCTAGGCAAGGTTTTGCTACTAGGAGGGCGGTTGAAGGGCGTTTTGCACAAACCCGAGGTGTCATCCTTGGTTAAGAGGGAGTGAATTTTGAGATCCTCCCTAGAGGCTCTGGTCGGCCAAGAGAGCCTTCCAAAGGTGCCCAATTAGCTCAGCATTTGGTTCAGGAGGGGAAGAGTTCGTTAGTCTTCCGGGTGTGTGGTGGGACCTCCACGCTGAGACTTTAGGTCTGTCCCTTACGTTCCTAGTCTAGAGCCTCGATTGTTCACTTGAGTGTAGTAGGTGCGCGGTCACCCCTCTTTTGGGATCTCGAACTCCACGGAGACTGGTTTCCGGTTTCAACAACATTCATTCTATCAAAATAATCCGCTGCATATAAATACATTACAAATGATTTCAAATGTATTCATTCAACCACTTATGTTAGCATTATAGATGAGTCAAAATGCCGCAAATATTTAGTATGTTCAAAACTGTTTTTTCAACAAAATATAATTATTTGCACTAAAATCTTTAAACAAAATATCGGACGGTTTAGAAATATTTTTGATTTCTAATTCCTATAAGGATGTGTTGTATATACGAGTTAAGTGTATATAAAAATATATACGTCCTTTTGAACTGTGTCTTATACGTACAATTTCATGAGAAGTGTTCAACTTGAAAGTCGAGATCTACCACTTTCATTTTGAACACTTTTTGATTTGAAGCACTTTAGACCCCCGATTTGACCCCTGAAAAAAGTTACGTCGTACATATGTACGAACGCCCAAGATCAGCGTTACTTTTTTTGGGAGTCAAATCGGGAGCATAAACGACTTCAAATCAAAAAGTGTTCCACATGAAAGTTGTAGATCTCGTCGTGATCTAAAATTTTTATGTTGAACACTTTTTGATTTGAAACACTTTAGACCCCCGAATTGGCCCCTGAAAAAAGTTACGTCGTACATATGTACGAACGCCCGGGATCGCCATGAACTTGTTCGGTGGACCAAATCGGTGGCATAAACGGCTTCAAATCAAAAAGTGTTCAACATGAAAGTTGTAGATCTCGTCGAGATCTACAACTTTTATGTTGAACACTTTTTGATTTGAAGTATTTTAGACCCCCGATTTGGACACTGAAAAAAGTCACGCCGAAAATCTGTACGTTCCGTACATGTCTTTTTTATGGCCCAAATTGGAGGTCTAAACGGCTTCAAATTAAAAATGATCAACATGAAGGCTTGCTAGTAGTACAACTTTCATGTTGATCATTTTTTCAAATGAGAAATATTTGGGGCTCAAAATTCAAAAATACAAAAATTGCCAAAAAACAAGATTGATTTGCTAGTAGTAATTTTTGGGAAGAGAAAAAAAAGTAAAAAATGACAGAATCTATTTTTTTTTTCTGATTTGCTAGAAAGGAAAGTGGATTTGCTAGTAACGGTACCCTAAATTTTTTCCATCTGCATATAAAATAAAAGCTTGATTACAGATGTTGAAAGAAAAAAATTTTTATGAAAAGAAATAATAAATATATATTTAAATGGCACAAAATCGGTTAAGAATTAAGCGTAAAACAGAGTTTATGTTCAATTTCAACCCAAATTATATGGTAATAATAGTATCTTATTCCCCGCAAGCAACGGAAGATTGCCACACTAACAATACTCGGATGGTCCTCCTCCGCTCGACATCATCACCGGCGGCCGCGATGAAGAGGAGTACAAGGAAGGCGGCAAGTATCTGAGGATGGAACAAAGGATTGTGAAGTTCATGCGCAAGTTCTCACTTCCCGATAATGCAAATTCCGACCATCGTAGAAAAGCTGCCCTGTCGGAGCCTAAAAAAATCCCAAAACGATCGAGGTTAAGGTTGTCTGATTCAGTTATTCCATCCTAGATTTTGGGGGTTTTCAATCGAAATTTGCTGTGGCGTGCGTTTTGATCCATGTTATCTGATTTTATATTCGTCTTCTCTGCTGTTGTGAATCTTTAAAAAAAAATTTTGCTTGTAGCCAAGAAATAGGAGGCAAAGCTTGCAGCACTCTCCTCCCATGGCTTCGACATTGCAAAACTCCAAGCTGATCTTGATTTCATTACAGAGGAAAATGAGGTTTTATTGAAGAAATTGCACCACTCATTACTCATCAGCTAAATTAGGTCTCTTTTAAAATTCCTTCTACCGTTCTTCAGTTATGACCCTTAAATTTTTTATTATATTTGAGAATTGAATATCGTCATGTATTATAGTTGGAACAAGATGATGAGAAAATTTCTTTTCATTATTCATTGTTTATGTTTACACCACTCATGAAAACCCGTTTCACAGTGAATGAGGGTTTTGTGTGTGTGTTAAAAGGATGGATTTTGAAGCCAAATCAGATTTTCGTGAGTTGCTGGATGTAGATTTTGATTCATTATTTTTAATGTGAAGTAGCTACTCTCCTCTGCGACCATATTTTTCCAGGTTCAAGCTGTTTTTTTGGTTGCTGCTGTCATCTGATTGCTGTTGGATTTCCGCATCACTTTGGGTCCACAACGAGAAGGATAAAGTACAGGTCATTCAGCAGCCTCTTCATGCACCGACAACATCTAGGAGTAAAATTTCAATGAAGTTGTATGTTAACGAAGAAATTGAATCAAATGCAAAAGTGAGCAAGTATGATCAGAGATTGATCTGTTTTCTGATGAAAATGACATCAAGTTGATTTGCTTATGTAGTTGGAATTCCTAAATATCATGTTGTAAAATTTTAAGCATTTTAATTATTGAGAGATGTTTTAATTTTGTAAAAATTCTAGTTTCAATATTTTTTGTTGCGGTCTAACTCGGCGCTCCTAAAGCGGTTCAAATTTGATCTTCTTAGCCCGGGAGCGGTCGAGCGTGCAATCAGTCAAAAAGTCAAAGAGTAGGTGCAAAAAACGATTTTGACGTGGAAAAATTCATCAATTTCGGTAAAAAACCACGTGGCCGGGTCTGTGTCGATCGAACTCCACTATCTGTTGGCGGTTACAACTTTCACTGAGAATCGAGTGCGACAAGCCATTTCTTGTTACACGTTGGAGGTGAGAGAAAGAATTGTTGCCTCATGGCGGGCAACAGGCTGCTCCGCACGAGGCTTGTTTTCGGGGAGGACGTGGATGCAGGGAATGCTAGTTGTTGTCGCGGGATCTTTCTTCTCGATGCTTGTCACGGACCTAGGAGGGCTTTGGCGAAACAACGGTGGCTTGAGGATGGCTTGAATGCGGCTTGAAGATGGCTTGAATGCGGCTTGAAGGTGGCTTTAATGCAATTTGAAGATGGCTTGAATGTGGCTTGAATGTGACTTGAATGCGGTTTGAAGATGACTTGAAGATGGCTTGAATGCGGCTTGAAGATGGCTTGAAGGTGTTTCGTAGAAGAAATCCGACAAAACTCTGGCCTGAGGAAGAAAAAAGTTGTGGAGCGAAAAAGTGAGAAATGAGGATGCCTGTAACTCCTTTTATTGCATTCGGGAGGTGGTTACAGTGGTTATGCTGCTATCCGCACACCGTAACTACCTACATAATTATTTTTTAGTATAGTTAGGGGTGCGCATATATGCCATCAAATTTGTTATGCGTAAACCGATATTCTAATTAAAATATTTCACCACAAACCATGAGTGTTAGTGGGTGGTTACGCCAAAATGGGCAGTGAAGATCGCGTCGGAGAGATCAGACGGCGGGGAAGGGCCGCTACGGAAGGACGATCATACCTCTGAAGACATTGTTGGGGAATCACTCGGCCATGATGGGAGGGGCGGCCGGGCGCGGCCGGCCGCCTGAGCGGTGCCTCGCGGCGGCGGGAGGTTGCCGCGAGAGGAGGGGCGGTCAGGCGTGGACGGTGCCTCGCGGCCACGGGAGGCGGCCGTGAGAGGAGGGGCGACCGGGCGGTGCCTCGCGTACGCGAGTGGAGGATGCGAGAGGAGGGGAGGCCGAGCACGGCCGGCCGCCTGGGCGGTGCCTCGCGGCCGCGGGAGACGGCTGCGAGAGGAGAGATGACTAGGCGTGGACAGCCGCCCGGGCGGTGCCTCACGACCTCGGGAGGCGGTCGTGAGAGGAGGCCGGACAGGCGGTGCCTCACGACCACGGGAGACAGCCGCGAGAGGAGGGGCGACCTGGCATGGCCGCCCTCCCGAGCGGCGCCTCGCAACCGCGAGAGGCGGACACGAGAGGAGGGGAAACTGGGAGTGGTCGGCCGCCCAGGCAGTGCCTCGCAGCCGCGGGAGGAGGCCGCGAGAGGAGGGGAGTCCGGGAGTGGTCGGCCGCCTGGGCGGTGCCTCGCGGCCACGAGAGGCGGCCACGAGAGGAGGGGAGGGTAGCGCGACCAGCCACCGCCGGCGTGACGGCACCGGTCGTCGGTGTGTGCGTAGTGGGATCGTGCGTGCCGATCGGTTGTGCAGATTGTGCTGACGACATTAAAACCCATGATCTTTGCTATTTTTTGGAGATCATGGAGGAGTGGGCTGTGCACACTAATTTCTATATAAAAAGGGTTTATCCCATCAATTGCCCCCCTATATTCTCGATATCAGAGACCAGTATGGGTGGAGAACGAGGATTTCTTCCCTCGAGAGCTTTTAACGAGGATCACAACGATGACGAACAATGAAGGGCCAGAGAAGGAAGACGGCCCCCGCATATTCAGGTAAAATGTTAGATCCACGGAAACATCGTTGGGTCGAATGCTGACACGTGCGTGGCCGGAGGCGAGCATGACCGCGGGTGCGTGCGGCTATGCCCGTACGGGCACCTAGGTGCGCGTCATCTGACCGCGCAGACACCCACGCAGGCCTGTACATGAACCGGGGAGCGCGCGTACCTAGGAGCGCGGCCTCGAGTGTGCGCGCAACCGATTGCGCGCGATCTTAGTCGCGCAGCCTGGGGTGTGCGCGCATCTGGTCGTGCGCCTACCTAGCCGTGCGGGCCTGGGGTGCGCGCGCACCTGGTCGCGCGCATACCTAGCCATGCAGGTACCCGCGCTGGCCACAGGTTACGCACGCGGGCCCAAGTTCGCACGCACCTGATCGCGAGCATGCCTGGCTGCACCGGGTTTGGTTGCGCGCGTTCTTGTTCATGCACACACCTGCCGTACGGGAATCCGAGCGTGCAGGCACACACGGTCTCAAGTGTGCACGTTCCTGCGCGTGTTCCTGGTTTGTGCGTGTTATTGGTGTCATTTGAGTGCGTGTATGTGCGCGTTTACGACTGTGCTAATAATTTTGTTGCGCGGGGCTTGGTTTTTTTCTAACACCAATTTTTGCTTCTCCTTTTATTCAGGCTTCTAAGCGTACTACGAGACCGATGTGCCTGCGCTCATCGCTTACTGATGATCAGATTGTAATTTGGAGAAAGAGGTATGGTTTACCTGCCGATCTCGAGGTGAGGATATCACATATCATGGAAAGGGTCCAAAATCCTCCATGAGGTTGGTTGATGATTTGCGAGATTACTTTGAGGTCGGGCTTTCGACTTCCACCGTGCGAGGAGGTGATCGATATTATGAAGTTTTGTGGAATTCCGATGTCTTAGTTTACTCTGCTCGGGATTGTGCGCTTGGTAGGACTGGTCGCGTTCTTCAGGGGGCACAGTTTAAGGTTCTCCTTGGAGTGCTTTAGAGACTGGTGCGATGTTCGCATTGATGGTGGTGACCGTGTTGAGATTTTTAGCAACAAAAGCTGGCTTGATTTCGAGACCCAGACAGACCGTCATCACGGGAATACTTTGTTTGGCTTTGTTAGAAATTCCTGGGGCTTGCCAAAATTGTGGAATGCGCTGCCGAACCATTGTCGTCGCCAGAAAGGGAAGGAGCGGGAGTTTTCCCTGATGATTGGATGCATAGAGCCCCATGAGTTAGCCATCCTTCTTTTTAATATTTCCTCATTTGTAGAGGAGAAACGTCTGCTGCGGTGCATGATATCTTCTGGTTCGGTGCGGGTAGCCGGGACATCTCCAACTCGCAATCGAAATAGGAAGGTCACTATGGCCATCTATTGTGGCGATGGTATATATACTGGCATAGCTTCTCTGGATGAGGAAGTTCCTCCTGGTTGTAAAGGTGAGACTACTTCTGTCGAGGTTGATGTTCAGGTGCTGGGATGCTCTGCCCCCAGGCCCCTCTTTAAGAGGTTTCTACTTCACGGGTGTCATCTTCTCTGAAGGCGGTGAGCGAAGTAGTAAGTGAGCTTGCTCGATTTTTTATTTTTGTTGTTGTTATGTCGTACTGATGTTTTCTTCTCTTCTTATAGATCGAGGCTCAGGCTCATATTGTTGTCACCTAGAATGACCACTACGTGAGCCTGAAGGATTGGTATTTGTATCTTCAGGAGAATTTTCGAACGACAACGAGCTCACTTGCTTCTTTGAGAGATGATCATGATCGGGATTTCTACCGATTTCACCGGATTGGGTCGGAGCTGAAGGCAGAATTGGAGGAGGCTCAAACGTCTTTGGAGGTGGAAAAATCTCTGGTAAATAGGACCACACAGATGCAGAAGAATGCTTAAGTGGAGATTTCCCATATGGAGACGGGGCTAGGGGTGTCGAAGGCCCAAGTGGGGACGCTTTTTTCCGAAGATCGTGTAACAGAATTGAAGGCCGCCAGTCTTACTTAATATATGAATTTGCTAGACTACATGCGTAACCATTTTCTTGACTGTTAAGGAGGTTCGTGAAGATATTTGGACTAAATAAGTGGAGCCTCAGATGGAGGATGCTCACGAGCTCTCACTCTAGCACGGAGTGTCCAAGCCCTTTTGCCTTGTTGCCAGAAGTTTGAAGTGTGATGTTTCTAGTCTTAGTTTTGATGATATCTCAGATGACAAGAGGCCGGGTCCTGATTCTGATGTTGATGTGGCCAATGTATAATGACGTGATTTCTTTTTGCTTTTATGCTTGTGTCTCCTTTAGTTGAGTTTGTTGTATGTTTGTCTTTACTTTTGATGGTCATTGACAGTGCGTCATTTTGCGTTCTGCTATGCTATTATTGTAACGGGGTTATTCTTCCCCCTTGTGCCCAAATGTTGTAAGGTTGTTATAGTGGTTGATGACATAACAAATCCGTTCGAGTGCCAACAGATGAGATAACCTACTCCGGGTGCGTGGCCTTTGTTTGTTTTGCGCGAGTTGAGCTCGTGGCTTTGATTATTTCACACGTGTCAGGCCCGTGACTTTGTTTCTTTTGCGCGAGTCGGGCTCGTAGCTTTGATTATTTTGCGCGAGTCGGGCGCGTAGCTTTGATTATTTTGCGCGAGTCTGGCTTATGGATTTTTTATGGGTTGATCACGAGGGGGGCAGACCCGGGCAATGACCTTTTTTCTTTGCGCGAGTTAGGCTCGCAACATAGTTTGTACGAGGCTGGCTCGTGGCTTTGTTTAGGGGTCGATCGTGAGGGGATAGGCACGGGCGATGACCTTGTTTTATTTGCGCGAGTTAGGCTCGCTACTTATTTTGCACGACGCTGGCTCGTGACTTGGTTTAAGGGTCGATCACGAGGGGGGCAGGCCCGAGCAATGACCTTGTTTGCTTTGCGCGAGTCAGGCTCGCGACTTAGTTTTCACGAGGCTGGCTCGTGGCTTTGTTTGCGCGGGTTGTAATTGATGTGATGAACAGAAAGTGTACCGGTCACACAAATAATATAAAATGGGCGAATTTCCTTAAGTATCGAACTTGAGGGAACAAGCAAGGTGGAGTTAATTTTTGAGGAGGACTTGAGATTGAAGTCCAAATGTCTAACCTACGAGGGGGGGGGGGGGTTGGTTGTTTGCGGAAAAACAAAGAAAAACATTATCAACTACTCCTATGCAATGCCACTATGCAATGCTTCGCCAGGCGGGATGGAAGACTATACGGGCCTCTATGCACTGAATCACTGGGCGGATGGACGAGTAGGCTTGCAGATGAGGTGGTGAGAATGGTGGAATGAGGGTCATGAGCACCTCTTCGCTACGCACACCTCTAGCAATCGCTAGAGAGGCAGAACCGGATGTGGTGGCGGATGGAAATGCGGGCTCTACTCAAGCAACTAAAGCTCGGTCCGTGCGTGAAGGAAACACACGATTAACTCCAGGAAGATGAAATACAGAGAAAATATGCAGACCGTGCGTTTCCTTCTCGCACGGTTTGGCCAAAACCGTGCGGGAACAAAATGCACGGGTAGCCACAGACGTCCCCAGAACGTCTGTATATAACACACGATTGCCATCAGACCGTGAGAGAAGAAATTTGCATCACCGTGCGTTTTTCACAGGAACTGGAATTGGAATTCTGGATATCCCGACTACCTGCATAGCAATAAATCCATCCAAACAATCATATAAATCAGAACAAACAAGTGAGAGGAGCTCCAAGAACTTACCCTCAACACAAGAGCACACAATTGCACACCGCATTGGGCCAAAACAATGCACTATTGGCTAAGTGAAGATCTAAAAAAAAATATGACTTTTCCAATTGAAAAAGTAGTGTACATGCAAAATAATAAGCCCAGATGAGTCCAAAAAACCCAATATAAATCGGAATCATCACACCACCAGACTTAAACATTTGCTCGTCCCGAGCAAATCATCACTAAGCGGAGTTGAAGAAATTACATAAATAGAGTGCCATGCGAAGTCATACCCTCATGTACAAAAAGTAATAGTAGAAAACTCTTCTATGCAAGCATAATAATTTCTAATTCCTGTAAACGTAGAGAAGATATTACAAGTACTCCTAAAGTGAATCACGGTGAATCATTCGACTGCGCGTAGAACGAAAGCAGGCGGACAATGAGGTGAGCATTGCCAAAGATCAGGCTCTAGGAGAATATCCAAAGAAATCCACCAATGTCGGTAACCATATGCTCTCCCATTCACACTCTCTCCACGACACTAGTTTGACTCAAGCACGAATCTGTAGGACTTGGAGTTTAATATAGGCTTAGGCGAAGGCGGGATAGACAAAGATAAACAAGACAGACACGAACATCCAAAATGAGACCGCCCGAAAACACTCACAGCTATATTCAACGACAAACACGTGCGACACATCACCAGACTTGGATTTTTTTACAGTGTGTGCACGCCCACCACGAACACAATACCAAAACAAAATTTCACAACTCAACAACAATATATATATATTTTATTTTATTCCCTATTGGGAAATTTCATTTCATTTACTTTTTCTTTTTTTTTCTTTTCTTTTTATCCCAATAGCCGAAACAAAATACGAAAACACGGCAACACCACAAGCTGCACAAGCACCCACATAACTGTCAAACACAACGGATACAAATGACAATAAAGCAAACTAATCAATAAACCACATCCGAATGTGCAAGTAGGAAAGGCTATATGGCTTTGGTAGCGAGGCGTAGGGATGTCAAAGGAAGGGACAGGCTAAACGTGGATAGCAACAGATAGACGTCGGGAATGGTACAAGGATCAAACTAGACAAAGTGAGGGCCTACATCACGCGCGCACTTGAATAACCATGCACCCATGCTTTGAGAGTAGCCAGGGGCAAGTTCTTAGCCACCGAGAAAGACAATCTTTCCTCCCGACTCGAGCAATACGAGGCTATTGAACTTTCACACACAATCCTACACCACCGTTTGATTCATAACCGGATTCACAACTAGAGTGCCGTAAACAAAATCTACGCTAATAAAAAATAGAAAATATAAGCATATAAAACATTTTAATCTACACAAACTCTAAGTGAGCATGAGTGCACGCCTAGGAACACTCTTGGAGTCAACATTTTACTCCATCATGCAATCCTAAATCAACACATCATTCTTTATTCTACGCACAAGTGATAAGCAAGCTCGGACGCGTGCAAGTGCTTAAGTACACGTTCTCAAGTGAGTGCTATGGAGTGCAATATAAATGCAAATGATATAACCATAAAAGTTTCTAGTATGCGAGTGAAATGTGCTCGTGAGCGGGTAACAACTCGAGTCTCACCCCCACCAGACTTAATCTATGCAACCGGACATAAGATTTGCAATAAAACAATGAAATATAAGTCGGGGGAGAGGTTATCCCATACTCAGCAAACGAGTATACCAGAAGATTGACGTGAAAGCATGAAGCCAAACCTGCAAAAATATTTAGCTCACCTGCCGCGCCAAGGAAAGGCAACCTACAAAAGGGCTCCAACAAAAAATTTGTATATACAACGACAATATCAAATTAAATATAAACTATTGAACACGCAAAACAATTTTTTAGAACAATAAAAATTAACTAACTAGTTCTACTCCTAGATAAGTACTGAGGTTATTTTCATCCCAGCACGACTTATTCGAAAGACGAAAAATCCTACCTAATGGGCCTATGAAATAAAAAATGCACAAGTAACTGACCTAATATCCGTTGCGGAAGCAAGTACCGATACGAAGATAAAGTAGTTACCCCTCTAACTAAATAATAATACCTGACTAATTCAGGTAGAGGAAATAGGAAATAAGAAGAGGAGGAGCACTGATCCTCGCTAATCTTATCACAAAATAAATCCTTGCCTAGCAAGGAATCGTCCACCATAGGTTTGCAGGAAGCGATGGAGACGGTATGAGCACAAGGCTCATCGTCATCCCAACGTACCCGTGGAGACTCAACCTTCAGGCTCAGATAAAGAAGGGGGGTCAAGTAATAAAAGAGATGAAGAACAAAAATAAAAATAATAAGGGAGAGTGATCCCGGTATCACTCTCAGCAGGAACCAAGCAGAGATCATTGTCGGTATCATATGAGTCATATGGGGGGGGGGGGGGAATCCGAGAACTCGAGGTCCGCGGTGGTAAGTGGAATTGCCTCATCCAATAAGGAGGTGCAAACCTCCGCATCGGAAAGGGAATATTCCTCATCCCACCGAGGTGATTCATAGTGCTCTGAAGATCCACATTCTCCGTCGGAGATAGAAGAATCCTCATCCCACCTCGGCGCAACCTTAGGCACCGAATCATCCAAAAATACGACATCAACAGCCGACTCACACAAAAATGGCGTAGAACAATCAGGCAAAAATTGCAGAGGGGTGAAACTGCTCTAAAAATCAAGCACTGAATGAGCATGCCCCATCGCAAAATCATTCGCAGACGCCACCCCGTCGACATGAACAATCTCTGTGTCCCATACAGGAGCGCCCATGGATTCCTGATCCTCTTTTTGCTGGCTAACACCAGAGTGATCATCATCACTCAAGGGAAGCTCGTAAAAAGGGAGCGAGGGACCCATGAAGGATCTGTATGCAGCGATAAATTCTTCGGTAATCTTAATGGGTAAAGAACGAGCTAGATGAGCGATGTCAGTGTATGGGCCAGGCAACACCCTAGTAGGCCTGTCCACAACATTCTTCCGCAAATGGGAGGTTGTTGCACACACGCCCACAAAGGGCGGAAGGCTCACACAAACGAGGGCAATCCATTCACCATGTGGCCTACACCTTGACATAGCAAACACCAAA
This sequence comes from Platanthera zijinensis, assembly GCA_039513925.1. Taxonomy (NCBI): domain Eukaryota; kingdom Viridiplantae; phylum Streptophyta; class Magnoliopsida; order Asparagales; family Orchidaceae; genus Platanthera; species Platanthera zijinensis. The sequence goes on from CM077080.1 coordinate 206,085,811, forward strand.
TATAGTGCTCGACATTCATAGCAGCCATGGCATCGATGTATCGGCGCAAAGTGTCATAGAGACGACACTCGGCTACAGAATACATCGTGAACAAAAATATTTACCAAAAGGGTGCTACACAACCAAGAATAAAATAACACGGATCTGCTTTCTAAACCAAAAATCAGAAAAAGGCAAAAAGAAATAAGCAAAATAAATAGAAAGCAGGAAAATAAATAAAAACAAGAAATAACAATCAAGAGATCTCCTTTCAGAAAACTCACACGGCTGTGTTCCCCGACAACGGCGCCAATACGGTGAACGACAAGTGTACCAGTCGCAAAAGTAATATAAAATGGGCGAATTTCCCCAAGTATCGAACTTGAGGGAACACAGCAAGGTGGAGTTAATTTTTGAGGAGGACAGAAGATTGAAGTCCAAATGTCTAACCTACGAAGGGGGGGGGGTTGTTTTTTGTGGAAAAATAAAGTAAAACACTATCAACTACTCCTATGCAATGCCGCTATGTAATGCTTCGCCAGGAGGGATGGAAGACTACACGGGCCGCTATGCACTTAATTGCTGGGCGGATGGACGAGTAGGATTGCAGATGAGGTGGTGAGAATGGTGGAATGAGTGTCGTGAGCACCTCTTCGCTACGCACACCTCTTGCAATCGCTAGAGCGGCAGAACCAGATGTGGTGGCGGATAGAAATTGCGGGCGCTACTCAAGCAACTAAAGCGGTAAAACAAAACAGGTTCACATAGACATGAAACAAATAATGTTTACAACTTAAGTGCACATCATCTATATAAAAATATTTAAACACACATATTCAACAAGAAAGCAAGAACAAGTCAAGAGATCGATCAAATCTGAAGGCTCGTCGAGGGGTCGCGGAAGGAATCATCGGGTTGTCAATCCGCGTCCAAGCTTGGTCCTCAACTATGTTCGGGGTAGAGAAGGCTGTCACTACCTTCCAATGGACCCGTCTTCTTCATGTCACGACGCGGAAGAAAGTTTCAAGCTTCCCTTTGCTTGATGGATACAGAGTCAAAAATTGAAATGGAGCTTAAAAGATGAAGGAGGAGGCCGAGAGCAAGCACCATCAAGAGGTAAGCTTCGTGAGCATGGCCGGAGCTTCTCTCCTTAGTGGAAGATGAAGGGCGGAGGTGGAAAGACGGCACTTTGACCTAAAAAGGCGGCTGGAATGGCTGGAAAAAATCTCTTTAGAAATGGAGGAAAATCTGCGCTTAAATAGAAACAGGTCAGAAAAATAGTCACGCACGGTTTGGCGCACGACCATGTGCTAACCGTGCATTATTAACTTCCAGGCCAAACTTGCAGATGAAGATGCGTTGACTCGTGCGTTTTACTCGCGTACGAGCGCTTCCGCCCGTGCATGAAGGAAATCGCACGGGTAAACACAGACCGCAGGAAAACAAGATAATACAGGGGAACCACAGACGTCCCCGAAACTTCTATGTATAACGCACGATTGCCATCAGACCGTGCGAGAAGAAATTCACACGACCGTGCGTTTTACACAGGAACTGGAATTGGAATTCCGGACATCCCGACTACATGCATAGCAATAAATCCATCCAAACAATCATATAAATCAGAACAAACAAGTGCGAGGAGCTCCAAGAACTTACCCTCAACACAAGAGCACGCAATCGCACACCGCATTTGGCCAAAACAATGCACTATTGGCAAAGTGAAGATCTAAACAAAAATATGACTTTTCCAATTGAAAAAGTAGTGTACATGCAAAATAATAAGCCCAGATGAGTCTGAAAAATCCTATATAAATCGTACTCATTAGTAATCGTAGCTTATTTTGCACGAGACTGGCTCGCAGCTTTGTTTAGGGGTCGATCGCGAGGGGGCAGGCCCGGGCGATGACCTTGTTTGCTTTGCGCGAGTAAGGCTTGCGACTTAGTTTGCACGAGTCTAGCTCATGGCTTGGTTTGTGCAGGTTGTAATCATGACTTAGTTTGCACGAGGCTGGCATGCAGCTTTTTTTAGGGGTTGATTGTAATGCCCCCGATTTTCTGGTAATTATTTAATACAGTAATGGACGTATTTATGACGTTAGGGCGTTACTTTTAATATAAGTTGACGGCACGACGCCGTTAGTGCGATTTCACGTCCGTTAGGTCCGACTGACCAGATTTTGGGATTTTCGTCGAAAACTGAAATTTTTCACGTTGAAAAATTAAGTTAATTAATTTTGAACTTACTCGTCAAGTTTCGTCGCGATCCGAGCATTTTTGGAGTCTCGGCGCACTTTTGTAGTTTTGTATTAATTATTTACGTTTGTCGTAAACTTTAGAAATTAATATCTCAAGAACGGTATGTTAAATTTTAGTTTTATCTTCGCTATTAGATTCGTAGCGCCGACATTCGCCTACGTTGCGAATTTCGTTCGAATCGAGGTGTGTTTAGCCCCCCGTATTGTCAATTTATCCCGGAATAAAAAACAAAACTGATTTCTCAAGAAATCCAAGGGATTTTTCGAGAAATCCAAGGGATTTCTCGAGTAATCCATTAGTTCTCAAGAAATTTTTCTTATTTCTCGAGAAATCCATTAGTTCTCGAGAAATTCATTCCAGCCTGCACATTTCACGAACTTTCGGGCGCCATTTTGTGGGTCAAAACAATGTCAAATAAAAAATGATTAACATGAAAGTTGTTCGTTTCGACGAGATCTACAACTTTTATGTTGATCACTTTTTGATTCGAAGCCATCTTAAGCCTCTATTTTCGTTTTCCGCGGGCATGTGCTTAAGGTAAAAATATATTATGTATAATAATAATTATTTTCTTAATATTTTACCTATATACATATGTAAAAAAAAGACCAAACTTCTTCTTCTTCATTTGAGTCGAACCAGAGCGGAGAGACCGAGAGCGAGAGCGAGATTTTCGTGGATCTTCCGGTGGTCGCCGACGGAGCTCCGGTGTTCGAAATCTTCAACGGAGCATAGATCCGAAAAGCTCTCGATGAGAGTATGCAATCGTGGTAAGCTTTTCCCGTTTTGTGAGCTTTTCTCGTTAGGTTTTTTTGGCCCTAACCTCTATTTCATCCGTTTTCATGTAGATTTGAATTTCTCCTGCCTTCTCTTGCTCCAATCTACGATGAGGAGCGATTCAGAGATCTTTTTCGGCAAAGCCAAGACAAGTGGTGGTTTTTCCCTCCTCCCTCCTCTTTCGATCATGGTAAAAACCTTCTATTCTTCGTTAATAAATTGTTTTTGACATGTTGCCATGCTTAGATCGCGTTTTTGAACGCTCTTCATTTTTGTAAATATCAATGGCCATTCCGATTCGTTCCGATTAGTATGTATGCCTTGATTTTTCCACTTGAAATCCACTCGTAAGACTTTTTTTTTATACTAAATTAATCACGTAGCGTCACTAATAATATGTGTTGCGTTTCCTCGAATGATTTACGTTCATTGGATTTTTATCATCCCTTAACCGCTATGTAGGTCATGGTAAAGTATGTTTAAGTTCGTAAATTCATCGTAAAGGTTGTTCACTTGTTAAGTGGGCCTCCGGTCAGCGAAGCTTGTGTGTCGAGATTGTTCAGCGAGTCGAGTTGATTTTTTTGGCATGACACGTTTACCTTGGTTAAATTCGCTCTTTAAGTCTAGTGATGTCTAGTCGTTTCCGATGTCTCAAGTCTCGAGGTATAAGTCATGGTTTTCTAGGTTGTGGGTGTTAGTGGACTAGACCACCTCCGCAGTGTCGGTTTTCTTTAAATTGGTACCTTGTGGAACTCTACCCAGGTTTTTCTTGGGTGTCTGTCTGTGTACTGTTGGAGCGATCTCCCACCGCAGTTGCCAGATATTTTTCTGTGGGGGTGTGTCAGGATGTGAGACCATCTCGTCCTTATTCCTGGTAGTGTTTGATTTATTTGGGGGCGTTGGACGAAATTCCTCCCCCCTTAGTCACCGGGCATTTTCGGTGTTCACAAGTGGCTAATAAATTATCTAAAAGTTTCCTTATGATTTATTTATGTTTTCACTTTATAGCTTCACGCATTTAGTGTAGTTTGGTGTACATGACGATTCACGTAAGTGTTTTTTTAATTATGTACTATTCTTTCCGTACTTTACTTTCAGTACTGTTGGTCTTGGGTTGGTACCCCTATTGACCTTTGTTTACTTTTGCTTGTTTTTTTCCACTACTTGACCTTCTTGCTGAGGTATTCTGTCTTTAGAATGCCTCAGGTTCAGAGCAGTAGTAGGTAGTGGAGCTTGAGTTGGCGATTTGCAGTATTGCAGTTGTAGCCGAGATCCCCTCCCTCACCGTTGTGAGGTAGTTTTTTTGTGTGGTTTTTTTCACTTTGTTCAGACATATTGTTGTGGTTGTGGGTTTGTGTCAGGTTATTGACACCCACATGGTTTTCTTATGTTAGACACTCTACTAGCTGCTAGTTTATCATTTGCTGATTTTTACGTAGTTACTTGCTCTTTAGGAAGTTTTATGCTAGGGTTGCATGTTAGATATTTTAAATATAAAAAGATTTATACTAGTATTGCATAAAATCTTTTAAAAGGAACGCCACCCTACTTTGAAGACCATAACAAGCTCATTTCGTACTTATACTAAACCTAGAGGTCTGCATATCATGTAATAACATTGGTTTGTCGTGTTCGTATAGGACAATAAGTGGATAAAACAAGTATTTTCCGCTGCTTAATTCTAACAACATCTTTACTTGTGGACTGGTTGTTCCACTGAACCGAGGGACACAGTTAATAACTTAATTAAATCATGTTTTCAAACTATAATTCATGGATTTTCATGAAAAGTAATAGATTTAGGTTTTTTTGCCCGAGCGCCTGCAGTTGTCCCCTACACGACATGACATCACGACGCGTATTTTCTCTTACTCTGACATATTATCTAATACGGAGAAAATACGGGTTGTGATAGTTTGTATCAGAGAGAGGTTGGTTTGACAAGTTGGTCGAACCAGCCAATTTGATAAAGTTTTAATTCCTCCATTCATTTGCATACATACACCGATGTGTCATCAGTACGTCTTAGCTAAAGCATAGTCACTACACTCATAGCATGATAAGAAGTATAAATGGCATATTATGTAGTATGAGATGCATAATATGTGTTTGTATAAGGATCCACCATAGGTGGCAACATGTAACGGTTATGTAGTATGGGATGCATAACCACCATCACATGGATGCTTATTAGGATGTTTTATCTTTCGTTGCATGCGATGTTATGTAATATTGGATGCATAACATTTCATGTGTACGCCACTCATAACATGAATTAATGCCTTTTTAGAATGCATAATACTACATAAAAAACATACCATCGCATAAGAACGCGTGCTAAGTTAAGATTTATATGATGTCACATGTACACACATGGTTTTAAATAAGAATAAAGAATTCATGTATTCATATCATAGGAACAAGAGTCAATAGGATGAGAGTATATCATCCTAAGTAGGACATAACATCATTTATAAAATCCCAGAGCATGTTTGCAGCAAGAGTAAGTGTCTATTCAAGTATGGTCTGAACTAAGTTGTGTAGTCCTAGTAATAAGCTAAGATTTTAATAAGTCATTTGATTGTATTTCTAGAAATGCTGGCAAAATGTCCTACGACAAGGTCGACTCCCTAGTCTGAGGGTGAGTCGTTGGGTGCGCAAAGCGATGCGATGATCGAGAGTCTGCGTTAGAGCAATGAGGCTCTGTCGAGGAAGTTAGTTGCGATGCAATCGTAGATTTCAGTCGTTGTTGTCTACCGCTCCCATGCAACAACCATGTGGTGCAAGACCCTACTGTAGGTCAAGCTGTACCCGTTACTCCTGCTCCTCTCATCCCCCCAGTGTCACTATCGCTAGAGATGAACTTCATTTTGCATTTCCAGCAGTTGACAACTTAATTTGATTGAGGTAGAAAAGTGTTTGATAAAATCGGTTGATAATTTAGAAACGATTTTATCAGGCACTCATAGTAGGAATATATTTTGTTTAAATTTTATTTGTATAGACTCTTCTATGCCAGTGTGCTTTTTAGCAAAAGATAGTGTGTCCTTGGTGACCAATGACACAAGAGATTAGCACATATAAATTATAAAACTATTAACAAATTATTTTCTCTTAATTTAGTACGTGATGCCCCCAACGTGAAGTGCGTTAAAGATAGACCTTATCACGCAAGTGTAAAAGGAAAGCAAATAAGGGCTACTTTTAAAAGCATTATTTGGCAAAGATTCTAATAGGTGTTTACACCTACTTCACATGGACTTGTTCGGTCCACTACAAATTAGAAGTTTGGGAGGTAAGGATTATACATTGGTTATTATTGATGATTACTCTCCCTTTGCGTGGATGTTTTTTTCTAAAACACAAGTCAGATACTTTTGATATCTTTACAAATTTTGTCAGGTAAGTTCAGAATGAATACAGCTGCTCCATTGTCAAAATCAGAAGTGACAATGGAACAGAGTTCAAGTCTGGGGCCATGACAGAATTCTATGAAAGTCTTGCTATCTTTCATGAGTTTTCCTCTCCTTGTACTCCTCAAAAGAACGGAGTTGCTGAGAGAAGGAATAGAACACTCATAGAGGCTTACATAACCATGTTGAGTGATGCCTCACTACTGGAATATTTCTGGGCTGAAGCCATCAATACTACATGCCACGTGCAAAATCGAGCACTCATAAAAAAGATCCATAATAAGACACCTAATGAACTACTAAAGGGCAGAAAGCTGACTATTTCATATTTTAAAATCTTTGGTAGTAAATGCTTCGTACTTAACAACAGGAAGTATCACACGACTAAATTTAGTGAAAATAGTTTTGAAGATATTTTCGTAAGATATAGTAGCCATAGTAAGACATATAGGATTTTTAATAAGAAAACCCTGGTTGTAGAATAATCTATCAATGTTATTTTTGATGAGACAAGCTTGCTGCAAGGCAATTCTTCTAGTGTGTTTATTGAAGATGTAGGTTCATGACTAAAGGAATTGAGCTTGGATGAGCTAGTTAAAGAAAAAGGTCAAGAGTTCATCATGATCACCACTCCAACCCCAATTGGAGAGGATGATCACCATGATGAAGATTTCATCCAAGTTGATGAAGTCACTCTAGTGATAGAGGAAGCTCCAAATGTAAGAACCCTAGAGCTCAGACACCTGAAGGATCACACAATTGATCAAATCATAAGAGATCATCGGGACGGTATCAGAACTCATAGAGGTACAACTAATGAAAATCTCTATTTAAGTTTTCTCTCGCAGGTTGAACCAAAGAAGTTTGAGGAAGCAAACTCAGACGCATCTTGGATAATGGCAATGGAAGAAGAATTGAATCAATTCAAGCATTGTAAAGTCTGGAAACTTTTTCCAAGACCCAAAGGTAAGAATGTTATCAGAACAAAGTGGGTCTACATGAACAAGATGGACGAAGATGGAACAATCATACAGAATAAGGCCAGACTCGTCGCCAAGGGATACCGACAAGAAGAAGGAATTTACTTTGATCAGACGTATGCTCTAGTGGAAAGACAGAAGGCAATCAGGTTGTTCCTAGCATATGCTGCACTTAAGGGCTTCACTGTCTATCAGATGGACGTGAAGTCGACCTTCCTTAATGGTGACATAAAGGAAGAAGTGTTTGTGGAACAACCTCTAGGTTTCGTTGATTCTAACCATCCTGTGCATGTTTATCTTTTGTTTAAAGCATTATATGGTTTGAAATAAGCTCCTCGAGCTTGGTATGAGACGCTGTCTAGATTTCTTCTTGAGAACAGGTTCACAAGAGGAAATATAGATAAGACATTATTTCTTTGGGAAATAAAAGGCAAGATTTTGCTAGTGCAAATCTATGTCGATGACATCATATTTAACACTACTGATGACAACCTTTGCAAAAAGTTTTCCAAACTTATGCAAGGGAAGTTTGAAATAAGAAGTATGGGAGAGCAGAAGTATTTCATAGGACTTCAGGTGAAACAATCTGAAGATGGAATTTTCATCTCTCAAACAAAATTCACCAAGGAGTTTATTAAGAAATTCAGAATGGAGAACGCAACCTCTATGAGGACTCCAATAGGTTTAACTATGTATTTGGACAAGGATGAGAAAAGGAAACCTTTTGATGAAACTAAGTACAGAAGCATAATTGGATCTTTGCTCTTTCTTACTGCTAGCAGAACGGACATAATGTTTTCAATATGTGTATATGCTAGATTTCAAGTGAACTCTAAGGAATCTCACTATGCTGCTACAAAGCGGATTTTGAGATACCTTAAAGGTGCACCAAATCTTGGCTTATGGTACCCAAGAAGTAATGATAACGAACTAATTTGTTTTTCAGATGCAGATTTTGCAAGTAGCAAAGATGACAGGAAGAGCACTTCCGGGAGTTGCCAATTCCCAGGAAGAAGGCTCCTCTCTTGGATCAGCAAAAAATAGAATTGTGTTGCAATTTCAACAGCTGAGTCAGAGTATATCTCTGCAGGCAATTGTTGTGCACAATTACTATGGATAAAGAACCAGCATGAAGATTACAACATGAAGTTCAAGAACATTCCAATATTTTGCGACTCTTCCAGTGCAATTGTAATCGCTAAAAACCCAATCTCTTACAGCAGGACAAAGCATATAGAGCTGAGACATCACTTTATCTGGGAGCATGTGTGTAATGCCCCCGATTTTTCGATAATATTATTTGAATTGGTATCATCATATTTATGATGTCAAGGCATTACTTGTTCTACATCATGTTGACGACGCTACACCGTTAGTGCGTTTTCGCATCCGTTGGGACTGTTTGACAAAATTTTTGGGATTTTGATTTGGATTGCATGTTTTTCCCTGATTAAAAGGGGTGTAGTTTTGAGATTTGTTTGGACTTGTCCAGTTATTAATGCGATACGAGCATTTTTGGAGTCTCGACGCGTGTTTGGATCTTTGTGATGATTTTTGCTTAAGTAAGCATTTGATGTTTATGTCTAAAAATTAGAGCGTTGGATTCTAGGGTTGTCTCTCCTACTAAATTCTTAGAGTCGGCAATTTATCCCAGAATTAAAGGCAATCTGAAGTCATCGATTTTTTTCCTGTTTAGTTTTCGAGAGGACCTGGAGTTCTCGAGATATATCTTCTAGTACTCGAGAAACCCATCTTCAGTACTTGAGTAATGTGTACCTGTTACTCGAGAAGTTCGGTTGTTCTCGAGAAGTCCTTCTGTGTCTCTCGAGAAAAGTATCTGTTGTTCTCGAGAAGTATCTCCTTTTTCTCGAGAAGTACTTTGTGTACTTGAGTAATTCTCCATCTATTGTTTTCGAGAAGCCTCTTCTTATTCTCGGGAAATTGAGTCTGTTCTCGAGTAATGCTTCTTATACTCGAGAAATTTCTTCCTCAGTACTCGAGAAGTGCTTACCTTTTTGCTCGAGTAGTCTTGACTTGCTGGTCTTGATAAATCCTTCTTAGTTCTCGAGAAGCCTTCTTTAGTACTCGAGTACTGCTTACCTAGTACTCGAGAAATCCTTTCACTTCTCGAGAAGCCTTGCATTGTACTCGAGAGGTAGTACTCGAGATCTGCCCTTATTCTTGAGAACTGTCTTTTGTACTCGAGAACCTTGCTTCCACTCGAGTAATCTGCTCTTCATTTCGAATTTTCTTGTTCAGCTACCCCAGTTTGTTTCCTTATGTATATTTATGCTAATATTACACTTAGTATATATACCTACTTCTTTTTCCTCCTCTTTAAGCTGACCGAACATTTTATCCATCTCCCGAACTAGAGCGGTGCGAGCAAGAGAGAGAAGGTACTTCCGTGGTTCTTCTGGTGGCCGCCGACGGTGCTCTAGTGCTCGAAATCGTGAACCGATCATAGATCCTGAAATCTCTAAGTGAACGCTTTGTCATCGTGGTAAAAGCCTCCCCATTTCTTGAGTTTTCCTCGTTAGAGTTTTTTGCCCTAACCTCTATTTTGGCCATTTTTGTTCAGATTTCGACTCCTCTCGTCTTCTTTAGCCCCGATCTACAACAAGGAGTGATTAGGAGAATTTTTCCGGCAAAACCAAGGCAAGTGGTGGTTTTCCCTCCTTTTTCCCCTCTTTCCTGGTCTTGATGGTAACTGTTTAACTTATGTTCTTTAATCCTTCTGCACTTTTGTCATTCCAATTATAGATATGTTTAATACCCATTGGAATTTAATTAAATTTATAAGTTCTTGTCATGATTGTTCAACTTCGTAGCTTCGTAGTGATTTGATGAAATATTATATTGTTGTCTTTAATCGCCCTTAACTATTGTTGTAGAACATATTAGAGTTATCTAGGGTTGTAAATCCTTCTTGAAGGTTGATCAATCGCTTTTTGATCTAGAAATGTCTAGTAGAATCCGATGTGCCGAGTCTTGAGATATATCATGATTTTCTCTGGTTGCGGGAGTTAGTGGACGTAACCACCTCCGCGATGTCTGAGATTTATATCATGGTTTTCTTTTGGTTACGGGTGTTAGTGGGCAAATCCAACACCGCAAGGTTTGTTTCCTTTATTAGTACCTTATGGAACTCTACCGGGTGTTTGGGCGTCAGCAGTGAATGGTGGAGTGTATGAGTCTCCTCCGCAATTAGACGGATATTATATATCTATGTGGGTGTGTCTAGATGAGTGACCACCTCGCCTGTGTTTTGGGTAGAGTTGACCACATATGGATAATAAAGTATTTGAGTATTCTTTCTTATGGTTTAATCTTGCTTTCCACCTTTTTAGCATTGCGCATCTTGTATAATTTGGTTTACGTGATGATTCACGTAAGTTCTATGTTTCCGATTTTTGTACTTTACTTATGTACTTTACTTCAGTACTTTTGGACTTTGGTTGGTACCCTTTTGACCGTTGTTTACTTTTTGGCTTACTTTTCTGCCACCGCTTGTGCCTTCATGCTGAGGTGTTTTGTATTTGGAATGCCTCAGTTTCAGAGCTTTAGCCGGTAGTGGAGCTAGTTTTGGAGTTGCTGAGTAGTAGAGTTGGGTGTGGTTTTCACCTCGCCGTTGCGAGGTAGTTGTCGTTTTGTTGCTTTACCTGGTTAGACATACTTTTACTTGATGTGGGTTCGTGTCAGATTGTTAATGCCCACAAGATAGTTGATTTCTTGATATCTTGCTAGCTGCTAGTTGTTCTCTTTTAGAGGAATTGGAATACTTGCTATTTGGGATGATTTATGCTAGGAATGCATGTTAGGTATCTTCAAGTATAAAACCTACTATTATTATATCATGCATAACATATTTTAAAACTCTAACTCATTAGATTTAATAACCGTAAAAGCTATTTTAGTACTATTATCAACCTAGAGTTTGGATTTGAGTTTAGTCTGCTCCTTTAGTTTCTTGACCCAAGATTTATCTATGGTCAAAGGTTAGCTAATAGGTTAAATTCCCTTAGTTGTAGAATTGCTTATCCAGATGAAAGATTTGGTTAAGTCGTTTTTGGTTCGACTATAATCGAACGCCGCTCGACCATCGTCTATCGACTGTTCGACGATCGTCTATCAGTTGGTAGACTATCATTTGTCAGCAGATCGTCTATCTCTAAGTTAGTTCAACTCTTGTTAGCTCGACGTTCTGTGGAATCTGCCTCGTCGATCGTCGAACCCCGCTCGACTTCTTTTGACCAGACAGATTTCTTGATAGTTTAACTATAAGCTTGGATAGTTCAACTATCTGATAGCTCGACTATCTGTTTGATAGGTCGACTATCTGTTAGGTTTGATAGCTCGACTATCTGTTTGATAGGTCGACTATCTGCTCTTCTTGATAGTTCAACTATCTGATAGCTCGACTATCTGGTTGATAGGTCGACTATCTGTCTTCTTTGATAGTTCGACTATCTATTTGATAGGTCGACTATCTGTTTGTCTTTGATAGTTCGACTATCTGATTGATAGGTCGACTATCTTTTTTGCTTGATAGCTCGACTATCTATCTTGATAGGTCGACTATCTGATAGCTCGACTATCTGTTCTGATAGGTCGACTATCTGCTGTGGTAGTTCGACTATCTTCTTTGATAGTTCGACTATCTGTGTCATTCGACTATTTGTCTGATAGGTCGACGATCTCCGTGCTTCGGTCGACGATCTCCGAGGGTCGTTCGACGTCTTTTTGTCTGCCTTTAGTAAAGTTATATTATTTATCTCTTATCTGCTTGACATATTTTATTGATGTTATGCTATTATTTCCAGGCAATATTTGCTCCATTCTTTATGCATGAGTCAATCTTTATCTGACAAAGTGGTTTGTCTTATTAGTTGAAATATATTTTCTGCTTTATCTGTCAGGCTGTCCTTTATAGCCGTTAGACTTAGAAAGTCTTCTCTGGCCTTAAAAAGCTCTTTCTGATGTGACTTTTTCTAGCACTCTTTTATCAGATTGGATATGCAGCTTCTTAGAAAGCTTTATCCCCTTATAGCATGTCTGCCTGCAGGATATATTTTTGCTTTATGTTTTTTGCAGCCCATATTGCAGATTCCAGAAGAAGACAAAGTTTAAACTCAGATTAGAGCCATTGCAAAGGCTCATATATAAAGAGCTTCTTTTGAAAGAAGAAACATACAGATATAGATACATATATACAATATACAAAATACAAGAAGTTTTACTCTCAGCAGCATAGAGATCTACAGCTCTCAAAAATTCACATTCAATTGAGAAGATCAAATCTCTTCAGCATTCTTCTTCATCCTGAGTTCATCCTGCTCACAGGAAGACATTCACTCAGAGGCTTTTAGAAGAAGAAGAAGAAGAAAGGAAGCTGATTGAAGAAGAACACCTTTTCCAAATCAAGAGTCTTCTTCAAGCTTCTCCTTCAGAACTTCAAGACAGTTCTTTGTCTCAGTTCAGAAGAGTTCCTGCACCCTGAAGCAAGAATCCTTCCTGGATATTCTCTAAGCCAGGGGGAGCCTTGATTCTTTAGAGCTTTCCAGCTCTGTGCAATCCACTAGCTTCTCTAATCTGTTTTAACAATAGAGAAGAAACTTTAACTCTCTCAACCTCCTGTATAAAGGGTTATTACTCCCTTCAAAAGTGAACCTTAGTGGCATGGCACTTGATTAAAACCTGTATTGGATTTTGAGCTCCTGATCAAAAGCTCAAAGGGTCTACTTGATCTACCTGAAGCAGATCAGTTGGTGGCAGGGCACCTGAACAAAAACCTATAGTGGATTCCTACCAGGGTGGTAGAAGAGTGGACGTACCTATTTAGAGGGAACCACTATACAATTTCTTGTGTCGTCTGTGCTGCTTATTTAATTTATTGCACTGTGGCTGTGAGTAGAAATAACTAGGATTGTTAGTTGCTGTGATAGGATCAAAGCTTAACTGTAATTACAGTTGCCCTTCTCTAGTGCACTTCACTTTGTGTTAGGCTCTAGGGTTATCAATATCTATAAACTCATTCCGCAAATTAACTCTAAGGGAGTTGAGTAGGGTGTCATAATTTTTGAATACTCTATTCACCCCCCTCTAGAGTTGTATCTATCATCACTTTCAATTGGTATCAGAGGGAGGTTGACTGACTGTACCGGCTAACACCTGAGTCACAAGATCCTGATAGATACCAAGATTATAGATATTCACTTCATGGCCCAGTCCAAGGATTACTCTAGCACCAGACCTCCAGCGTGCAACTTAGCTAAGTTTAGCATCTGGAAGGCAAGAATAAGATTATATATGAACTCTATTGATGAAGACATTTTCTCCTCTATTTTGACAGGTCCTCCAACACCTCCTACTGCAGCCACTGCTACAACATCTACAAATCTAAGTGCAGTGCCTCCTCCAGATTACAATGATGCCTACAAGAAGGCAAAGATAGCTGATGTCAAAGCTATGAACATTCTGGCTCAGACTATGTCTGATGAAATCTTCCAGAAAGTGGCTGACTGCACCTCTGCAAAAGCCATGTGGGACTTACTGAACCAGATTGTAGCTGGTTCAGCTGATGAAAGGAAGGACAGAAGGTCCAACCTTATATCCCAGTATGAAAACTTCAAGAAAACTGAAGCTGAATCAGTTGAAGCCATGTACACTAAGCTCAGCTCAATCATCAATGAGCTGAGAATTCTTGATAAGGAGATTACATTAACAGAGGTCAATGATAAGATACTGATGTGCTTCCCCAGCACATGGGATCTTAGGATCTGTCCTATCAAGGAGGCCAGGATTACAAATAAAATCTCAACTGAAGCTCTCCTTGGCAAGCTCAAGTCTTTTGAGCAAGTGCTGAAGACCAGGGACGCTGAGGCTGAAGCCAAGACTCTAACTCCAACAAGGAAAGAGCAAACTCTTGCTCTCAAAGCTGCTGATGCTTCTGAAGGAAGCCAATCCAATGAGGAGCTGATGGCACTCTTTGCCAAAAGGTTTCTCAAGATGAGAAGAAAAGACTTCAGAAATAAATCTTCAAGATATGAAGATAAACTAAGGTATGATAGATCTCCTGCTAAAGAAATTGTTTGTTATGGTTGCAGGAAACCTGGACACATTCTACCAAAGTGTCCAGAGGAAAAGAGCAAAGAAAAGAGAAAGGAAAAAGAACATCACAGGAAACACTCCAAGTCCTCCTCCTACAAAAACAAGAAAAAGGAGAAGGGATTTGTTGCTGAGACCTGGAGTGATTCAGATGAGGAATCTTCCTCCTCAAGCTCCAGTGAGGATGAGGAAGAGAAGATGGCAAAGGAAATCTGCCTTATGGCTATTGATGCATGCAGCAATCACTCAGCTGTAGAGAGTTCTGATGATGATGAAGAAATGCCCACAGAATATCAGGTATTATCTTCATATGACTTTTCTTCTTCTAAAATTAAATTTGAATTTAAATCCCTTTGCTTAGATCTAATTAGTTCAGAAAAGGAAATTAAGAAACTTAGAAATAAGTTAGCTGAATCAGAATCTATTTCCATTGAAAATGCTAGGTTAGAAGCAGAACTCACTAAGTCTAGTGAAGAAATAAAGTTTCTTAAAAATGAACTAGCAAAGTCCAAGAGATTAGAAGAATCCTTAAATGGTAGAAGCCTTAAGCTGCTAGAAATCACCAGCATGACAAACACTAGGTCAGGCAATAATAAGCTAGGCTTAGGAGCTTCATCATGTGAACCCCCAATTATTCTTAAAAATCATCTTTCAACTCCAGTGAACTTTATTTCAGTTGATGGGATAAAGAACACTGAGCAAGTAAGACAAGTTAATCAAGCCTTAAATAAAGCTAAGAGAGAAAAGAGAAAATAAAAGTTTAAGGAAATACAAAAGTCGTCGAACGCTGCTCGACGATCGGAGGCTCAATGGTCGAACGAAGCTCGATGATCTGAGCATCGATCGTCGAACGTAGATCGACGATCTCAATATGAATTTCAAAATTACCACTAGAACCTTAGAAACCTTAATATAAATAGAAACCCTAGGTTTGTGGACCCATTAACTGCATGGAGCATCCCACCTAGGAGATCTTACCCTTTAGGATATAAACCCCAACCTGCTTATTCTTTTATTTCTAGTTTTCATTATGTGAAGAATAATGGACCCAAGGTTACCTGGGTCCACAATGTCTAATTGTCTATTCTGTAGGTAAAGACCTATCCTATCACTCAGGACAAGTGGTATTTGGATAGTGGTTGCTCCAAACATATGACAGGGAACAAAGAAAATCTGTCAATGTTCAAGGCCAAGCTTGGACCAAAGGTGATCTTTGGGGATTCTAGCTGTGGTCAAACTGAAGGATATGGTAGGATTACCATTAGAGCAGTAAATTTCAAAAGGGTTGCATATGTAACTGTACTGAAGCATAATCTTATCTCAGTAAGTCAGTTATGTGATGCAGGATATCAGGTATCTTTCACTAACACTCTCTGTAATATTACTTTAAATAGTAATGTTATGTTAGTAGGTATTAGACAAGGTAATATTTATTTAGTAGATTTTAATTCAACCCATTCTGAAATCTGCTTATTTAATGAAATAACAAATAATAACAACACCTTATGGCATAGAAGGCTTAGCCATATTAACCTCAAGAACATATCTAGGTTATCTAAATACAACCTTGTTAGAGGTTTACCTTCTAGCCCCTACAAGAAGGAGAGCCTATGCAAGGCTTGTCAACTAGGCAAGCAAACCAAAAACTCCTTTAAATCTGTAAATAAAAGTGATTCACCTAGAATCCTGTATTTATTACATTTGGATCTTTTTGGCCCAATAAATGTACAGAGTCTAGGAGGGAAGTATTACACTTTAGTAATTGTAGACGACTTCTCTAGGTTCACTTGGGTGTTCTTCTTGAGAACTAAGGCTGATAACTTCAAAGTTCTTACAGACTTTCTACTTTGTGTGCAGACTGAGTATTCTACTCATGTGGCCTTGATCAGAAGTGATCATGGTACTGAGTTTGAGTCTCTTCTCATGCAAGAATTCTGTGAGAAAGAAGGTATCAAACATAGCTTCTCTGCTCCTAGAACTCCCCAACAAAATGGGGTAGTGGAAAGGAAGAATAGAACCCTGATTGAAGCTACTGGAACACTGCTGACAGATGCTAATATGCCTCTCTCCTATTGGGCAGAAACTGTTAGCACAGCTAATTATGTTCTGAACAGAAGTCTTATACACAAGCTTAAGAGTAAAACTCCTTATGAGTTGCTTAAAGGAAAGAAACCTAAAATTAATTATTTTAGAGTATTTGGTTGTGTAGTATACATTCATAACAATAACAAAGAATACCTTAGAAAGTTTGAAACAAAAGCTTCAATGGGAATCTTTCTTGGATATTCCCAAGTAAGCAAAGCTTATAGGGTATTTAATAAAGGGCAATGTTAATAGCACCCCTGAAGTCGCTATTAGCAGCCATTTCAATGTGTTATTTTGGCTTTTTTGGGGTGCTATTAGCCAATAGAGGGGTGTTATTAACATTGCCCTTAATAAATCAACTTCTAAAATTGAGGAATCTGTGCATGTGTCCTTTGATGAATCTCAGATGTTTTACAAGGAGAATGAAACTTCTCCTTCCTCAAGTTCATTACAGGTACCAGAAGTAAATAAAGATGTCACTCAAGAGATTCTCCATCTATAAACTCTTCAAATCACTGATTCAGACAGTGATGAAGAATATGTAGAAGCTGTTGCTGTACCACCAACAGTTGATCCAATTCCTCGTCAGGAATTAATCCCAACTGTTGCTGAAGATCACATCCCACCTGCTGATGTTGTCACACTTAGAGATCATCCTACATCTTAAGTGATTGGAGACATATCAGCTGGTATACAAACAAGACATCAATTAAGACAGGATGTGATGCATGCTTGTTTCCTTTCACAGATTGAGCCTCTCACCATAAAAGATACTGAGCTAGATCCCCACTGAATCATTGCTATACAAGAGGAGCTCAATCAGTTTGAAAGATGTAAGGTATGGACTTTGGTTCCAAGACCAAAAGGCCAACTGATCATAGGCACCAGGTGGGTGTTTAGAAACAAGTTGGATGCAAATGGAATTATTGTAAGGAACAAAGCTAGGCTTGTAGCTCAGGGCTACAGACAGAAAGAAGGTATAGATTATGAACAAACCTTTGCTCCTGTTGCAAGGCTAGAGGCAATAAGGATCTTTCTAGCCTATGCAGCCTATATGAAGTTTAAGGTTTTTCAGATGGATGTCAAAAGTGCATTCTTAAATGGTGAGCTAAAGGAAGAGGTATTTGTTGAACAACCTCCTGGGTTTGTCTCTTCAACTCAGCCCTCACATGTTTTCAAGTTGCAAAAAGCTCTTTATGGACTTAAACAAGCACCCAGAGCCTGGTATGAGAATCTAGCTAGTTTCCTGTTAGAGCACAACTTTGTTAGGGGAGTAGTTGATAGAACCCTTTTCGTTAAGCACCACAAGGACACAATCCTGTTAGTTCAAGTGTATGTAGATGATATTATTTTTGGTTCCACTGATCCCAAACTGTGCAAAAAGTTCTCTGACTTGATGCATTCTAAGTTTGAGATGACTAGTATGGGTTAGCTGTCTTACTTTCTTTGTCTCCAAGTAAAGCAAGATATTGATGGCATCTTCATCTCCCAATCCAAATATGCCAAGGAATTGGTAAAGAAGTTTGGGATGGCTGATGCTTCAGCAATGCATACACCTATGGCTACTAATGTAGTTATAGATTCTGATGATCAGGGCAAGCCAGTTGATCAGAAAAATTATAGGGCCATTGTTGGTTCCCTATTGTATTTAACTGCAAGTAGGCCAGATATAATGTTTGCTACATGCCTATGTGCTAGATTCCAGGTAAACCCCAAGGAATCTCATTTGATTCTTCTCAAGAGAATTTTGAGATACCTGAAGGGATGTCCAAATTTAGGACTATGGTACCCAGTAGAATCAGAATTTGAGTTAATTGGATACTCTGATTCTGACTATGCTGGTTGTAGAGTTGACAGGAAAAGTACCTCAGGAACTTGTCAGTTCTTGGGAGAGAGATTGGTCTCTTTGTTCTGTAAGAAGCAGGCTTCTGTCTCAACTTCAACTACAGAGGCTGAATATATAGCAGCTGCTAGTTGTTGTTCACAGATCTTGTGGATTCAAAACCAGCTTTTGGATTATGGGTACACACACAAGAACACAAAAATCATGTGTGACAGTACAAGTGCTATCTCCATTGCACAAAATCCTGTGCACCACTCTAGAACCAAGCACATTGAGATTAGACACCATTTCCTGAGAGATTGTGTGGAAAAGAACAAGATCAGCCTTGAGTTCATATCCACTGACCTTCAGAGAGGTGATATTTTCACCAAGCCCTTAGATGAACAGAAGCATCTGTTCTTTTTGGTTCAACTAGGCATGATTAATGGAAAAGACTAAGTGTGACATCTGCCTTTATTGATATTTGTTTGAAGATCGTCGAACGACGTTCGACGATAGTCGATCAGTTTGAGCCGATCGTCGACCTATGGGTGACGACAGCTCGTTTTGTTTGGAAGACAGAAATAGTCGAACGATTGATCGACTACTCTACTTCAGGAACTGATCGTCGAACGACCGTTCGACCATCGTCTCCTGTATCTTTTAAAATAGACCGACGATTGCGGTTTTTATTTAAACCGATGGTCGATCTAGGTTAAGAGATCGTGCTTGTTATAGTCGACGGAACTCATCTTTTCGTATTCCGTCTTTCTGTTTGAGCTCTGCCTCGCGCTTTCTCCTCCTCGTCTCTCTCGTCTTCTCCGACAAATCGATGGCGATTGCTCCAGCCCTTCTGTTTGCGATGAAGTTCGACGCCGGATTCAGCGTAGACTTCGACTCCTTTGGCGCCTGTGATTCTCAGAGAGTGGAAATCCTCTAGCTTTGCAAAGAACAAGGATTGGAAAGGCTTATGAACACAAGGATCAAGATAAACATCCAAGAGATTAAAGAGTGGGTTTTCACTTCGTCTTCCAATGACGAATCGATGACTGGAACGATTGGAGGCGAAGAGGTAAGTTTGACTCCCGCCGTTTTAACTAATGTTTTTGGATTATTGAACGGTGAAGAGGATTATGAACAAGATACTCAAGAGTTTGGAAGGATGTTAATCGAGTTAGGACATGCCGAAGGCATTCCTTCTAAGTTGTTAAAAGTTAATTTTCCGTTAAAGATAAAGTTCTTGGCTGAACTCGTTGGAAAAGTGCTTCTGGGCAAGCACTCTGCTCATGACAACATCACCAAGCAGCAGTTTGCCTTGATGTGTGCCATAGTAAATAAGAAACAGATCAATTGGGCAGGGATTATGTTTGATTTGATAAGAAAGAAGAATGGCAAGAAGGAAGTCACCCTGGGTAGGGTACTTGGAATATTTCTAAAAGAGAAATACCCCCAGCTGTTGGTTACAGTTGCAACAACTATCAATGCCAGTAAGAAGATGGACCCAACACTGTTTGTTAAGTGGAAAAGAAGTTTTCAGAAGCCTTCTCCTGCAAGGGTAGCTCCAGTTGTGTCAGAGAACACAAGGACTGTTTCAGTCTCTCCCCTTCTACATGAAGCAGGCTCATCCATTCTTTCCATTCCATCCACTTCTGCTGCATTTCCATCTACTTCTACTGAAGTTCCATCAACATCTGCCTTACCATCTACTCAATTTGAAGTTCCATCTACTTCAATTGAAGTACCATCTTCTGCCTCTCTTCTTCTTGAGTCCTCCACAATTCTCCATACTTCATCTCCAACATCTCCCATTCCTGCACATCTAGCTGGGACTTCTATTCCCAGTTTTGATTTGTTAGGATCTGAGAGAATTCCAACCCCTCCTCAGTCACCACTTACTCCTCCAAGTCACACTGACTTTCCTCCTCAATCACCAGTTCACAACACATCTCATCAGGAAACTGCCTTTCCTGATGATCTTCCATCCTCTGTTTTTCCCCCATCCACATCTATATCTCCAGCACTCATAGCCAATATCCTGGAGTTATTACTCCTTCAATCAAAACCATGATTGAAGAAGCAATTGGTCCCCTTGTATCCTCCATTTCTTCCCTGACTGCCTCCATCCAAGCCCTCTCAAAATCTGCTGAGCCCTCTTCATCTAGGGGTCTAGTTTCAGTTTCCACTGAAATCAGGCAGGGGGAGATGTTCTATGAAGATGCCTCTGAACTGCCCCTGGCCTCTCTTCCAGCAGATCCTCCAGCAGATACTCAAAGAGAAACAACACTTACAGAAAAAGAGATAGTAGCTCAAGAAGAAACAGTACCTCATCTTTCTGAAAAAGAGATTTCTGATGCTATAATGGAAACAGAATTTGTTGTCAAAGTCTGCTTAGAAGAATCCTCCACTCCCTTAGTTGCCCTTTTCCTAGAAGGAGTCATTACCTCCTTTCTAGATGAATTATGGGAGTTAGGAAATTCTGAGGAAAATCCTGAAGGTAATTCATTTACTCATTTTCTTGACATGTTAACTGACATGCTAGTCTATGAATACCTTGAAGGGATGTTTCAATTTCATTTAGCAAATCTGTGTTCATGATACTACAGATATAGTAGAAGAAGTTTTAGCTGTCCAAGAACTTGTTCAACAACTTGCTCTAGAAGTTCTAGCTGATCTAGAACCTGCTGTTCAAGATCCTGAGTCTGCTCAACCAGCTCAGACAGTTGTGCAAGAAGAACTGGTCTCCATGACAGTTGCAGCTGAGATAGAGAATGTTTCAGATATTCAAGAAGAAAAGTCTACAGTCTGGGATGACACCCTAGGACTGGATCTAGACACTCTTCTGGCACAGGATGCCTTGGAAGAAGAGTTATAAAAAGCTGCTTTAAAGGATAGAGAAAAAGCTGTGCGAGAAGCTGTTGATCCTTATGATCATCCTCAATCATCTGATGATGAAGATGACTCTGATGATTCAGAAGGAACCAAGAAGAAGAAATCTGCCAAAAGAAAAAGAAAAGCTACTGCTCCTCCTTTACCCAACCCTGATCATGATGTACCATACTATATTTTTAAAGGAATAGATCCCAAGTCAAAAGAATATCAGCACTGGATGGGATTCTCCAAAAATCAGCAAAAATAAAGAAAGAAATCTAAAAGATATGACAGTCCCGCTCCTAAATGGAATTCTAAAGGACCTCCTCCTCCTCCTCCCAGTGCAGGAGCATCTGGAAATGTTGCCAGTCCCTCTACTCCTCCTTCTAGATTCACTTCTTCCCAATCTTATCAGAAGAAAGGAAATCAAAGCTACCATGGCAAGTCTCAATCTGGACATCAGAGACAGGAAGCTGAGTTACAAGAACAAGTGAAGGAGGTAGTTTACTTAAAGCCAACCTTTTCTCCTCCTCCTTCACCCAAGAAAAGGACATCACCAGATAAAGAAAGCAAGATCATATCTTACAGAGAATCTGATCTAAAAAGGAAAATAGATGCAAAAGGCAAAAGAGTTATATACTCTGAGAAATCAAGTAAAAGATATGCTGAATTTGCTCCTCCAACATCTTTAGTTATTCAAGAAAAGAAAGAGCCAGCTGCAAGCTTGTTAGAACCTTCTACTAAATTCAGAACTGTAAATCCTCTAAATCCAGCTGATGAAAATGAGTATGAAAGCTTAGAGCTTAATCCTGACTTCAGGATGGCCAGATTCCTTGAATTGGTTGGATCAGCTCAGATTAGAAAAGCCAGAGCTGAAGGAAAAGATGTTAAAGGCTTAACTACTATGTCTAAATTCAGAAAGAAAGAACTTGATAGATTCCAGGTAAGACCTGAAGTTTTTGATGCTACCAAATATATGGAAAAATATCCAGAAGCAGTTGTTCCAAGAGCAGGAGAAACCAAAGTTATTGGAGAGAAAGATCTGAAGACATCAAAGAAGGAAGTTCTAGATCCTCTCAGAAAAATCTGTTATATTCCTGGCTCTTCTATCTCTAAAACAGATTCTGATGCTGCTTAAGTTTTATTGTCAATTTGTTTATGTTGACTGTTTGATTGATGCATTTGATGCTTAGATGTTTCTTTCCTGTATTATATTTATTTCCTGTAGTTTGTTTGTTTTGTTTTGTTTTGAGAAACTTAACTCAAATAGGGGGAGATTGTTGGTACCCTAGTTTGAATTTGAGTTTAGTCTGCTCCTTTAGTTTCTTGACCCAAGATTTATCTATGGTCAAAGGTTAGCTAATAGGTTAGATTCCCTTAGTTGTAGAATTGCTTATCCAGATGAAAGATTTGGTTAAGTCATTTTTGGTTCGACTATAGTCGAACGCCGCACGACCATCGTCTATCGACTGTTCGACGATCGTCTATCAGTTTGTCGACTATCGTCTGTCAGCAGATCGTCTATCTCTGAGTTAGTTCAACTCTTGTTAGCTCGACGTTCTGTGGAATCTGCCTCGTCGATCGTCGAACCCCGCTCGACTTCTTTTGACCAGACAGATCTCTTGATAGTTCAACTATCTGCTTGGATAGTTCAACTATCTGATAGCTCGACTATCTGTTTGATAGGTCGACTATCTGTTGTGTTTGATAACTCGACTATCTGTTTGATAGGTCGACTATCTGCTCTTCTTGATAGTTCAACTATCTGATAGGTCGACTATCTGGTTGATAGGTCGACTATCTGTCTTCTTTGATAGTTCGACTATCTGTTTGATAGGTCGACTATCTGTTTGTCTTTGATAGTTCGACTATCTGATTGATAGGTCGACTATCTTTTTTGCTTGATAGCTCGACTATCTATCTTGATAGGTCGACTATCTGATAGCTCGACTATCTGTTCTGATAGGTCGACTATCTGTTGTGGTAGTTCGACTATCTTCTTTGATAGTTCGACTATCTGTGTCGTTCGACTATCTGTCTGATAGGTCGACGATCTCCGTGCTTCGGTCGACGATCTCCGAGGGTCGTTCGACGTCTTTTTGTCTGCCTTTATTAAAATTATATTATTTATTTCTTATCTGCTTGGCATATTTTATTGATGTTTTGCTATTATTTCCAGGCAATATTTGCTCCATTCTTTATGCATGAGTCAATCTTTATCTGACAAAGTGGTTTGTCTTATTAGTTGAAATATATTTTCTGCTTTATCTGCCAGGCTGTCCTTTATAGCCGTTAGACTCAGAAAGTCTTCTCTGGCCGTAAAGAGCTCTTTCTGATGTGACTTTTTCTAGCACTCTTTTATCAGATTGGATATGCAGCTTCTTAGAAAGCTTTATCCCCTTATAGCATGTCTGCCTGCAGGATATATTTTTGCTTTATGCTTTTTGCAGACCAGATTGCAGATTCCAGAAGAAGACAAAGTTCAAACTCAGATTAGAGCCGTTGCAAAGGCTCATATATAAAGAGCTTCTTTTGAAAGAAGAAATATACACATAGAGATACATATATACAATATACAAAATACAAGAAGTTTTACTCTCAGCAGCATAGAGATCTACAGCTCTCAGAAATTCACATTCAACTGAGAAGATCAAATCTCTTCAGCATTCTTCTTCATCCTGAGTTCATCCTGCTCACAGGAAGACATTCACTCAGAGGCTTTTAGAAGAAGAAGAAGAAGAAAGGAAGCTGATTGAAGAAGAACACCTTTTCCAAATCAAGAGTCTTCTTCAAGATTCTTCTTCAGAACTTCAAGACAGTTCTTTGTCTCAGTTCAGAAGAGTTCCTGCACCTTGAAGCAAGACTCCTTCCTGGATATTCTCTAAGCCAGGGGGATCCTTGATTCTTTAGAGCTTTCCAGCTCTGTGCAATCCACTAGCTTCTCTAATCTATTTTAACAATAGAGAAGAAACTTTAACTCTCTCAACCTCCTGTATAAAGGGTTATTACTCCCTTCAAAAGTGAACCTTGCTGGCAGGGCACCTGATTAAAAACCTGTGTTGGATTTTGAGCTCCTGATCAAAAGCTCAAAGGGTCTACTTGATCTACCTGAAGCAGATCAGTTGGTGGCAGGGCACCTGAACAAAAACCTGTAGTGGATTCCTACCAGGGTGGTAGAAGAGTGGACGTACCTTTTTAGAGGGAACTACGATAAAATTTCTTGTGTCGTCTGTGCTGCTTATTTAATTTATTGCACTGTGGCTGTGAGTAGAAATAACTAGGATTGCTAGTTGCTGTGATAGGATCAAAGCTCAACTGTAATTACAGTTGCCCTTCTCTAGTGCACTTCACTTTGTGTTAGGCTCTAGGGTTATCAATATCTATAAACTCATTCCGCAAATTAACTCTAAGGGAGTTGAGTAGGGTGTCATAATTTTTGAATACTCTATTCACCCCCCTCTAGAGTTGTATCTATCATCACTTTCAGTAGGCTAAGCAGATTTGCTCCTGACTTGGTAGCTTCAGAGGAGGGTAGAGTGAAACGTTTCCTTAGAGGACTGAGAAGCGATGCCCAATAGTGGGCATGCGCTTATAGAGCTGAAAATTATGCGGAGGCAGTGGAAGCCGCATTGAAAGTTGAGGCGATTGAGAACTACAAGAATCGAGGTGCCGCAACGAGGAAATAAAAGAGGAAAGGTGTTGAGGACAGAAACTCTAGGGCATCTGAACCTTCTTCGAAGAAGAAAAGTGGGGAAGTATATAGTTTCTGTGGTCGATCAAGCCACCCTTACAAAAGGTGTTTCAAGAGGACTGCCACTCTTAAGTAGCAGCAGGTGCACGCCATCCAAGGCGTACCCAAGGGAGATCTGGTGTGCTCATTCTGTTCAAGGAAGGGTCATGACGTGAGTTGTTGCTGGTCGAAGGATAAGGCTTGCTTCCAGTGCTAGTAGAAGGGGCACCTGAAGTCTTCATGCCCCCAGGCTTAGTCCCCATTGCAGCCTGCCTCGCTCCGGGCTCTACCACCGCCGCCAAACCAGGACAAAGGAAAAAGGAAAGCTTAATGTGGTGACCAGAGAGGAAGCTCAGACCTCTAACCAACTGATATCAAGTTAGATTCTAGTTTATCTTTTGCTCTCCATCGTTTGTCCTAGTTTTCGTTCATTTAGTTATGTATGCTACGGTTTTAGGGGAGTTTAAGGTGAAGAATAGGTGGACACGCAGTTTTTTTTGATTCGGGTGCCACCCTTTCCTTCGTGGCGCGAAGTTTTGTAGATAAGCATCGTTTGAACGTGGATCAATTAGGAGTTTCCTTCAACGTAAAGCTTCCCTCCGGAGATCTGGTGTTATACAATCAAGGAATACAGAGATGCCATATTTTCCTAGGCGATTTCCTAGCTTTTGCGGATCTGATGGTGCTGGATCTGGCAGATTTCGACGTAATTTTTGGCATGGACTAGTTGTCTAAGTATGATGTGGTAATCCAGTACAGGGCAAAGCGAATGGACTTCAAGATGGACAACGGCAACCCATGAGTGTCTATGGATTTCAGGACAAGGGTTCCCTCATTATTTCTGTGGTACGTGCTTGTGGAGCTCTAGAGTCTGGTTGAGAGGTGTATCTCGTTTCTATTTATGCTTTGGAAATATCTTTTGTTACACCACGTCTTGAGAATATCTCGGTGGTGCGGGAGTTTCCAGATGTCTTTCCTGATAGCCTTCCATGACTTTATCCTGAGAGAGAGGTAGAGTTTGTGATAGACCTCGAGCCCGGTACTCGCCCTATAGCTAAGGCACCGTACCGTATGGCTCCGCATGAGTTAGAAAAGTAGCGCACTCAGCTGGATGAGTTGCTGCAGTGTGGATTTATTAGGCCGAGTTCTTCTCTGTGGGGTGCCCCTGTTTTGTTCATAAAGAAGAAAGACGATTCCATGAGGCTCTACATAAATTATCGGGAGTTAAATAAGGTAACCATCAAGAACAGATATCCGTTGCCTCAGATTGATGATCTGTTTGATCAATTGTGGGGATGCGCTGTGTTTTCGAAGATAGACTTTTGATTAGGCTACCATTAGTTGAGGGTCCGTGAGGCTGATATACCACATACGGTTTTTCATTCTCGGCACGGGCATTTTGAGTTCTTGGTGATGTCCTTTGGTTTGACAAATACACCCTCTGCTTTTATCGACTTAATGAATAGAGTGTTCAAAGATTTCTTGGACCGTTTCGTGATTGTGTTCATAGATGACGTTCTTGTGTATTCCCGCAGTGTTGAGGAGCATACTCAACACTTGCGCTTAGTTCTGTCAACCCTGAGGGAGCACAAACTCTATGCAAGTTGAGTAAGTGCGAATTCTGGTTACCCCAGGTGTCCTTTCTAGGTCATGTTGTGAGAAAGCACGGTATTTCCGTAGACCCGAACAAGATTTCTGCTGAAATAGAATGGGAGAGACCTTCTACTTTTAAAGAGATTAGGAGCTTCTTAGGTCTGGCCGGTTATTATATAAGGTTCGTGGAAGGGTTCTCTATATTGTCTGCTCCTCTAACTAGACTTACACAGAAGAACACCAAGTTCATATGGAGCGATAAGTATGAATAAGCCTTCCAAGAGTTTAAAAAGAGATTGTGTACTGCTCCAGTTTTAACTTTACCTACTGAAGGAGTT
This sequence comes from Platanthera zijinensis, assembly GCA_039513925.1. Taxonomy (NCBI): domain Eukaryota; kingdom Viridiplantae; phylum Streptophyta; class Magnoliopsida; order Asparagales; family Orchidaceae; genus Platanthera; species Platanthera zijinensis. The sequence goes on from CM077080.1 coordinate 206,112,762, forward strand.
GAGTACGCTGTGTATATGGACGAATCACACATTGGATTTGGTTGTGTTTTGATGCAAGAAGGAAAGGTGATCGCGCACAGATCTAGACAATTAAAGATTCATGAAAGAAACTATCCTACGCATGATTTGGAATTTGCTGCTGTAATTTATGCGCTGAAGCTTTGGAGACATTTACTTTATGGCGTGCTGTACAAGATCTATACAGACCATAAGAGTTTGAAGTACGTCTTTATTGGAGTTACCATGGTGATCTAGAAGTGGTCAAACATGTAATCTCACTGCCAATGCGATATGAGCCTGCATGGTCGCACATAAGAGTATGTGGAAGATTGACTGTGTTGGTAAGGGTTACCAATCACCATACAGAATGGGTATCAGGCAAACATTGCCAAGGAGGTTCGTCGAGAATCGTCGAGTATGACTCGCCGACTCTCGACGAGTTCGTCGAGAATGATTCGTCGGGAATCGTCGAGTATGACTTGCCGACTCTCGACGAGTTCGTCGAGAATGATTCGTCGGGAATCGTCGAGTATGACTCGCCGACTCTCGACGAGTTCGTCGAGAATGATTCGTCGCGACTGATTCGTCGAGAATCGTCGAGTATGACTCGCCGACTCTCGACGAATTCGTCGAGAATCGAATTGTTTGATTCCCGGCGATTGGTGATACTCGACGATTCCTTCCTCGATTCTCGACAATTCTGTAGATGATTCTCGCCGAATCTGGATCTCATTCTCGCCGAACCTTGAGCTCATTCTCGGCGAATGATTCTAGATACCTATGCTGTGTGGTGTGCGGATAGCGATACTCTTAGATCTGATTATACCTTTGGTATAAATAAGGACTTAGGGTTTTGGAAAAAAAAGATCGGTGGATTGCTCGAAACCGACGGAAGAGTTCCGCCGTTCTCTCAGTCCGCCGCATCCCGTACCCCGCCCGACGGAAGAGTTCCGCCGCATCGTTCGCTCCGGCGACCACCTACTCTCCGACGATAGTCGCCGGTGTTGCTATTCCTGGCGCGGACCTAGCAGTTCGTGGAAGTGTAAGGTGCGGTTGATCTCCTTCCCGACCCTTCGTGCGACGAAGCTCGGTGTTCTCCTGCTCGTGTGGATTTCTGCAGAGACGTAAACGTTATTCTACGTAGAACTCGCCACCGACAAGGACTCAAAGCTTGGAGCATCTATGTTGAGTTTTTACTCAACACCGGAAAGGTAACTTTGACCTAGTTATTTCTTTACTTCTTGATTCAACATTAATGGCCTGATCCCAAATCTCTTTTGGGTTGTTCTTGATTTTACTATTTCCGCTGCGTGCACAATTCTTGTGCCATCCTCATAGAGAAACCCAATAGTGGTATCAGAGGGAGGTTTTGACCATGATTGTTGTATTGGAAGTTAGGTTATTCCAGTACGTGTAAACCTAGAGATTTAGAAGTGTTCTAAATGTCTAGATTTAATCCTGGAACATCAATTGTTGATGACTTTCCAAGGGGAATCCATGGGCCCATAACCCACAGGTTAGGGGCTCTGCCCCTTGAAACCCCGCTAGGAACGTCTGGGATTTCGTGGTAATTTTTAATTGTTAGAAATTGTTGTATCCTTAGCAGTAACCGTCCCTCGAGTGGTTAATGAACCCGTGTATTATTTTGGATTTTGAATCCAACAATGAGAGACGAGCTTGTCTACTGTTTTAAGTTGAGTTGCCTTTGCCTTTGTCTAATGCATGTAAATCTAAAGATTTAGAAGAGTCCGGATGTTTAGATTTAGCCCTTCCTTCTATCAAATGTTGATAGTGCCATGTTGTGCACATAAGGGATGCGTGTGGATTTTTGAAAAGTGTTTTTCTTTGGATGTGCACATTGATCAAATGTTGATCATGGTTAATTGTTAACCTATAATCAAAAATTCCCTTCATCAAATATTAAGTGTTCGGATGCCTTCTGATGGATGACACTCTTCCTGCCTCGATTGATGAAGTGTGGGCTTGCCAAAGCAAGGTGCATTAATCTATCTTGGTAAGGGTGCGAGCGGATAATTGTGATATCCCACGGTCGACATCGGGTCCATCTTAACTAGGTGACCTCAAAGGTTGAGTGCCTAGAGGCATAGTGTTGGCATGCACCATATGATGGATGCGAATAAGGAGTTATTCACCAACCATACAAGAATTGCATGAGGATGCAATTGGCAAGCGTTGCCCACCTAAATAACCACATCGTGAGAGAAAAGCCAAAGCTGACTCATTGTGTTGGTGAAATACGGATCTTGTCCACTAAGAGAGTAGCTCGCATGAATTCTCCGAATTGATAGTGAGGGCTATCATTTCGAATAAAATAGTGGGAGTTTTAATTAAAGTCCAAATTAAAAAAAATTGTATTTTGAAATTTTGGTACTGATATTATTCTGCATGAATTCTTGTAGAATTCCATGGCAAGTGGTTCACACTCCACTCTGTCTCTGAGAGCCATCCTTGAGAAGGATAAGCTCAATGGGACTAACTACATGGACTAGTACAGGAACCTGAGAATTGTTCTCAGGCAAGAGCAAAAGCTCTGTCTTGGAAGAAGAAGCCCCCGAGGTGCCGACCGGGAATTCTTCCCGTGCTGAAAAGGAAACTTATAAGAAGTATACTGATGACGCCTTAGACATCGAATGCCTTATGCTTTCCACCATGAACTTTGAGCTTCAGAAGCAACATGAGAACATGGGGTGCAAGGAGATTGACGAGCATCTCAAGAAAATGTTTCAAGGGCAGGCTCGTCAAGAGAAATTCGACGTCACAAAAGCGTTATTTCAGTGCAAGATGGGAGTTCGAGACTCAGTAGGGACTCACATACTCAAGATGATTGGGTACATAGAGAACCTTGAAAGGCTTGGTTTTCCTTTAGGTCAAGAGTTGGCCACAGATCTGATCCTGCAATCGTTGCCGGACAGTTATGAGCAGTTTGTCTTGAACTACAACATGAATGAAATAGACAAGACACTGCCCGAGCTCCTTGGCATGTTAAGAACTGCCGAGAACAACATGAAGAAGGACAAGCCTGCCATCCCAATACTGATGGTGCATAAGGGCAAGGGCAAGGCCAAGGGCTCTATGAAGACGAAGGTGGGACCTAAGTCATATCTTGAGCCCAAGTCTTCTGCACTGAAGAAAAAGAAGACACGGTGAAGGAAGGGAAATGCCACCACTATGGCAAGGCTAGCCATTGGAGGAGGAAATGTCCTTCTGACATTAAGGGTCTGCAAAAAATAAAGGGAGGTATGACTTCCGCTTCAAATATTTACGTTATAGAGATAAACCTTTCTGCTCCTTCATCTTGGGTATTGGATACCGGATGTGGTTCTCACATTTGTACAAATGTGCAGGAACTAGAAAGGAGAAGATTGCTGAGTAAAGGGGAGGTGGACCTGCGCGTCGGTAATGGAGCAAGAGTTATTGTTGTAGCCGTAGGGGTTTACCGTCTTTCTTTGCCCAGTGAGCTTGTAATAGAACTAGATAATTGTTATTTCGTTCCGACCATAACTAGAAACATTATATCCATTTCATGCTTGGACATGATTGGATTTTATTTTATAATTAAGAACAACTGTTGTTCTATATTTAAGAATAATGTTTGTTATGCTGTAGCCCAATTGTTTAATGGTCTTTATGTTTTGAACTTGGACCATCTGATCTATAATATAGAAAATAATAAAAGACTAAGAACAAATGACTCAAACCCTACATATCTGTGGCATTATCGTTTGGGCTATATAAATGAGAAGCGCATATCTAAGATCCATAAAGATGGACTTTTAGACACATTTGATTATGAATCATTTGAGCGATGCGAATCTTGTTTGTTAGGCAAGATGACTAAAACCCCTTTCACTTGTTATACTGAGAGGGCTGAGGATCTCATTGGGTGTTGTATATAGGTATGCAGACCCATGAGCTCCATGGCTAGAGGTGGGTATTTCTACTTCGTTACATTTACTGATGATTTCAGTAGATACGGATATGTGTATCTTATGAAGTTCAAATCCGAGACCTTTGAAAAGTTCAAAGAGTTCAAGAATGAAGTAGAAAACCAGTTGGGTAAAAGGGTTAAAGCACTCCGATCTAATCGAGGTGGCGAATACCTGAGTCATGAGTTCCGTGATCATCTGAAAGAGTGTGGTATTGTATCACAGCTCACTCCACCTAGAACACCACAACATAATGGTGTGTCTGAGAGGATAAATCGTACTCTGTTAGACATGGTACATTCGATGATGAGTCATGCAGACTTACCTGTTTCCTTTTGGGGTTTTGCTTTAGAGACTGCTACAATGACACTGAATCGTGCTCCAACGAAAACGATTCTGAAGACACATATGAGATATTGACTGGGAAGCGTCCTAGTATGTCGTTCATTAAAATTTGGGGCTGTGAGGCATACGTGCAACGTCAAATGCCTAACAAGCTGGAACCCAAATCGGATAAATGTTATCTGGTGGGATATCCTAAGGAAACTAAAGGGTATTACTTTTCACAACCGTCCAAGGGCAAAGTGTTTGTCACAAGGACTGGCGTCTTCTTGGAGAGAGAATTCTTATCAAGAAAGACTGAAAAGGTATAACTTGAAGAATTTCAAGAACCACAAGTAGTGAATGAACTGGAATTGGATTCTGAGATAGGACTACAAATATTGTAGCTAGAGAACCTACTCAAGAAACACAAGTCCTACGTAGATCTGGTAGACCAAGATTTGAGCCTGAGAGATATGGATTTCTTGTGTCTCAAATAGGTAATGTGTTGCTTATGGATCATGATGATGAACCAACAACCTACCAAGAGGCTATATATGGACCGGACTCCGACAAATGGCTTGAGGCTATGAAATCCGAAATGGACTCCATGTATGCAAACCAAGTTTGGAACTTGGTGGAACCACCTGAAGGGGTACGACCTATAGGGTGCAAATGGGTCTTCAAGAAGAAGACCGACATGGATGGGAATGTACAGACATTTAAAGGGCGACTGGTGGCTAAGGGTTTCAAGCAAATTCATGGTATTGACTATGATGAGACCTTTTCCCCTGTTGCCATGGTAAAGTCCATAAAGATATTGCTTGCTATTGCTGCGTATTATGACTACGAGATCTGGCAGATGGATGTCAAAACGGCTTTCCTTAATGGAAACCTCCTTGAGGAAGTGTACATGACACAAACCGAGGGTTTTGTATCCCTAAATGAAGCCACTAAAGTATGCAAGCTGAATAGGTCCATTTATGGACTGAAGCAGACCTCTCGAAGTTGGAATCTTCATTTTGATGAGAAAATCAAAGAGTTTGGTTTCATCAAGAATGAAGATGAGCCTTGTGTTTACAAGCGAATCAGTGGGAGCATTGTTGTCTTCCTGATATTGTATGTAGATGACATACTATTGATTGGGAATGACATTCCTATCCTGAAAGTTGTTAAGAACAACCAAGGGAACTGCTTTTCTATGAAGGACTTGGGTGAAGCGACTTATATACTCGGTATTAAGATCTATAGAGATAGACCGAAGAAGTTGCTAGGTTTGACCCAGAGTACATACATTGAGAAGGTGTTGAAGCGGTTCAACATGCTTGGGTCCAAGAAATGATTTTTACCCATATATCATAGTGTGAATCTCTCTTAGGACCAGTGTCCAAAATCTTGTGAAGATAAGGACCACATGAAGTTGATTCCATATGCTTCGGCAATTGGATCAATCATGTATGTAATGTTATGTACTCGACCCAATGTCTCCTTTGCTTTTAGCATGACTAGAAGGTATCAGTCAGACCCCAGTGAGTGTCACTGGATTGCAGTCAAGAGTATCCTGAAGTACCTTAGAAGGACAAAGGATGTGTTCTTGATGTATGGTGGAGAGGAAGAGCTTGTTGTAAGTGGTTATACAGATGCTAGCTTCCAAACTGATAGGGACGATTTAAAGTCTCAGTCAGGGATTGTGTTTTGCCTTAATGGAGGAGCTGTGAGCTGGAAGAGTTCCAAACAAGAGACAGTTGCTGATTCTACAACAGAAGCCGAGTATATCGCTGCAGCTAACACAGCGAAGGAGGCTGTATGGATTAGGAAATTCATCGGCGAGCTTGATGTAGTTCCTAGCATTGTTGGTCCCGTAGTTCTCTACTTTGATAACAATAGTGCAATTGCACAATCTAAGGAACCTAGATCCCATCAGCGCTCCAAGCACATACTTCGGCGGTTCTATCTTATTCATGAGATTGTCGAACGAGGAGATGTGAACATTTGCAGAGTGCTAACTGAGGAGAATATTGCGGATCCACTAACAAATCCTCTCGCGCAGAGAAAGCATGATGGTCATACTAGATCAATGGGTATACGATACCTAAATGATCAGCTCTAGTGAGAGTCTTGTGGGTTGAATGTAAACATATATTCTGTTGGCTGTTTGTTGTTTATTCATATGATGAATTATGTACTTAAATTAAATTTTACAATTAATGGCAAGTTTTTTTATTATGATTTCTCTATGCGGTAGTTAAATGTTAACATAATAAATACCCTTAGAATGTTCGCTTCCATAGGACATCAAGTACGTGACTTGAATGTGAGATCCTATGATTTATTTGAAGCATCATTCTTAAAAGGTCCCTAGTCGTTGTATCATTATAGAAACTAAGGGTGATGATGATACATTAAGACTAGCACGTGTATTGACTGATTACCAGTTCTCATAGGTCATGATATTGTGATATCAAGTCATCACGTGGGTACTTGTTAATGAACAAGTTATACTGGACATACCCAACCTGAGACTACTCTTTGGATTGTTATCTAAACGTGTCACGAATAGGTCTCAATTGACAATTGTGTTGTGATCCTTTGACCTGAAGTCACAGCATTCATCAAGTGAGGAAGAGCGTGCTTTGATGCCATCTAAAGTCTTCCTTGAGAAAGGTTGATGATAAGGGTGGTTGTTGGGAATGTTACGAATCATTTGGGTGTTTGTGTGTGAGCAGATATGAGATTTCTCCTCCTATATGACAAGAGTTGCATCCATGGGCCCCTTGATGGAACTGTACTGAGAAATGCATGGCCCTGCTTGGTTGAGTAAATATGTGATATTGGACTCACCATTCTCTGGAAGTCCGTTCTATATCAAGAAACTTGGATTTAGCTATTATGAGGGTGACACGGTCCATGCCTCTAGTTCTTTCCGGATGTAAAGGACAAAGGGACAAAGACAATGCTGGGACATTTTTCATAAAGGCTTATGAGTTATGAACTCTTATTGCTTGGGTAGCAATGATGCATTGCTAGATGCCGCTCATTGTTTGTGAGGTTTTTGGTTTGATACTTTCAAGATCAAGTGGGAGACTGTTAGAGTTACCATGGTGATCTATAAGTGGTCAAACATGTAATCTCACTGCCAACGCGATATGAGCCTGCACGGTCGCACATAAGAGTATGTGGAGAAGTTGGAAGATTGACAGTGTTGGTAAGGGTTACCAATCACCATAAAGAATAAGGGTCAGGCAAACGTTGCCAAGGAGGTTCTTTGAGAATCGTCGAGTATGACTCACCGACTCTCGACGAGTTCGTCGAGAATGATTCGTCGGGAATCGTCGAGTATGACTCGCTAACTCTCGACGAGTTCGTCGAGAATGATTCGTCGGGAATCGTCGAGTATGACTCGTCGACTCTCGACGAGTTCGTCGAGAATCATTCGTCGTGAATGATTCGTCGAGAATCGTCGATTATGACTCGCTGACTCTCGACGAATTCGTCGAGAATCGAATTGTTTGATTCCTGGCGATTGGTAATACTAGACGATTCCTTCCTCGATTCTTAACGATTCTACAGATGATTCTCGCTGAATCTGGATCTCATTCTCGCCGAACCTGGAGCTCATTCTCGGCGAATGATTCTGGATACCTATGCTGTGTGGTCTGCAGATAGCAATACTCTTAGATCTGTATATACCTTTGGTATAAATAAGGACTTAGGGTTTTGGAAAAAAAAAAGATCGGTGGATTGCTTGAATCCGACGGAAGAGTTCCGCCGTTCTCTCAGTCTGCCGCATCCCATACCCCGCCCGACGGAAGAGTTCCGCCGCATCGTTCGCTCCGCCGACCACCTTTTCTCCAACGATAGTCGCCGGTGTTGCTATTCCTGGCGCGGATATAGCAGTCCGTTGAAGTGCAAGGTGCGGTTGATCTCCTTCCCGACACTTCGTGCGACAAAGCTCGGTGTTCTACTGCTCGTGTGGATTTCTGCAGAGACGTAGACATTATTCTACGTAGAACTCGCCACTGACAAGGACTCAAAGCTTGGAGCATCTCTGTTGAGTTTTGACTCAACACCGAAAAGGTAACTTTGACCTAGTTATTTCTTTACTTCTTGATTCAACATTCATGGCCAATTGTTGTTCTTGATTTTACTATTTTCGCTACGTGCACAATTGTTGTGCCATCCTCATAGAGAAACCCAACAGTCTTCACTCAGAAGGAGCTGAATCTGCACCAGCATAGGTGGTTAGAGTATGTATCCAACTATGAGGTGGAGATCCTTTACCATCCAAGAAAGGCTAATGTAGTAGCCGATGCTTTGAGTAGGAAAACCGCCAAAATATTTAATCTATCTGTGCAATCCTTGGTGGAAGAATTCTTATTGATGGACATAGAAGTTGGGAATAGTACTGTGCCTGCTAGTTTGGAAGCAGAAGAGCCCTCTTGGATTTTCCTTACCAGAGTGCACCAGAAGGATGACCCTGATTTGTTACATCACTAGAATAAAACTGAGAAGGGAGAGCTACCTGATTTTTCCTTGGATGAGTTTGATACTCTGAAATACCGTGGTAGATTTTGTATTCCCGCATTTGGTGACATTCAGGCTAAGATTTGCAATGAAGCCCATGGTTTTAGTGTTGCCTACCATCCTGGCTCCACCAAAATGTATAAGGATCTGAAGCAAATTGTTTGGTGGTCGGGAATGAAGAACGATATAGCAAGGTTTGTGTCGGAATGTTATACGTGTCAGCGTGTTAATGCAGATCATAGAAGGCCTGGTGGTAAATTAACACCGCTTGATATTCTAAGTTGGAAATGAGAGAGTATTTCAATGGATTTCAACACCGGTCTACCGAAATCTCCCAGTGGGCACGACTCTGTTTGAGTGATAGTTGATAGATTGAGAAAGTGCGCTCACTTTGTACCCTTTAAGATTGGGTATTCTATAAAGAAGATAGATGAGTTATACCTTGATGAAGTCATCAAATTGCATATAGTGCCTGTTAGCATAATATCAGATCAAGACTCTAGATTTACGTCTCGCATTTGGAAGAGTTTACAAGAGGGGTTGGGTACCGATTTAAGGTATCCCACCGCCTATCATCCATAGAATAATGGTCAGACGGAAAGGGTAAATCAAATCGTGGAAGATATGATCAGGTGTTATATATTGTATCATGGTGGTGCTTGGGATGAATGCCTCAGACTCATGGAATTTGCTAATAATAATAGTTATCAAGAGAGTCTGCAGATGGACCCGTTTGAGGCCTTGTACAAAAGGCGTTGTAGGACTCCTTTGTTTTGGGCTGAAGTTGGAGAGAGACTGCTGCTAGGTCCGGAAGTCCTTGAGGAGATGAATTGTGCTGTGAATCATATTCGAGAAAAGCTCCGTATAGCACAAGAGCGTTATGATAAATATGCTAATCAACGAAGGGTCGATCTGGAGTTCGACGTTGGGGAAATGGTTCTTCGGAAAATCTCTCTGATGTCAGGTGTTAAAAGGTTCAGAAGGAACCACAAGTTAGACCCCCGGTATGTGGGACCTTTTTAAATTCTAGAGCGAATCAGAGTGTCAGCTTATAGATTGGATTTACCTACTACCTTCCCTTGTGTCCATGATGTGTTCTATGTGAGCAAGTTGTGGAAGTGTGTTCATAGTGATTGTCAACTCCTTGACTCGGTACCCCAGATTCAGCCCAATCTTTCATATGTGGAAGAGCCTGTCTGTGTTTTGGAATCTCTAGATCGAGTGTTGCGGAGGAAGACCATTCCTATGGTGAAGTTTCTTTGGAGAAATCAAGACGTCGAGAGCGCGATGTGGGAATTGGAGTCGGCGATGAGGGAATCTGTAAGACCCCAAATTATAATTTGGAGTTTAGGCTGGGTGACACGGCCTGGGACACGGGCGTGTCCCAGGGCATGTCCAGTGTACACGGCCTGGGACACGGGCTTATCCCAGGGCGTGTCCTTTGCGGTGTGCATAGAGTCGAGTTCTCGAGATAGTACGGTCGATGATCATCGAGAGGTGATACGGCATGGGACACGGGCGTGTCCCAGGGCGTGTCTTGCTCGGGTTGGCAACCAGGCGGCATTGAGTGGAGTGGCATTGAGTGTGGAATACGACCTGTGACACGGGCGTGTCATAGAAGCATGTTTGGCACACGACCAAGGACACAGGCGTGTTCCATAGCTGTGTTCTTCTCGGGTGTTTCGGCCCTGTGTTGATGGGGAGACACGGCCAGTCACACGGCCGTATACTGGTTGATACGGGCGTGTCAGGAAGTGACATGGGCGTGTCGTAGCCCGTGTTCTGATCCAGATTGAGTCAGTTCTGTAGCCGCTCAAGGAACACGGCCTGTGACACGGGCGTGTCACAAGGCGTGTCAGCTCTGTATAGATGCTTTTCAAAGCAGATCATCGCCGTTCGTTCCCTTCTATTTGGATCCTGTAGTCCAAGTTCCTCCTTGCTATTATAAGGCTGAGAATGGATATGAATATCTCATTCTTATGTTTGCCATTCTCTTTCTAAAGAGAAGAGAGAGAGGAGAGCAAGGAAGGAAGAAGGAGAAGCTTTCTGACCGCCGGTGGAGCTTCAGCGGTCCGAATCGATAGCCGAGTTCAACATTGTGGAGGCAAGGCCGTCGTGGTTATTACCATCCGGCTAGTTCTTTCATGGCGCCGAAGCGATCGTAAATGGTAACGATGTTTCATCCTTGGGCAGGTGAAGCCCTTTGTTTATGCATGTATATCTATGGAATCCTCCATCAAAAGATGGACGAGCGTAAGTGATTCTAGTGGTTGAGTCTGCATTTAGATCCAGAAGTGTGTAGTATGGAATAGGCAACTGTGTGAAGCCCATCTAGACGTATAGTCTGGATTAGTGATGCTGCGATCCGGAGAATACTCCATGTATACAACGAATAGCTTGCGGAGCGTGTGAGGACGCTTGTGAAGTGTGGTAAGGAAGATTTTCATAGCTCCTTTGGTTGTATGCTCAACACGAGCTGTATTGATGGAATGGAAAGTGGCACCGTGTGCCTGTGTTATGAGATGGATTGCGAGCACCTCTGAGTGGATGGTACGAGAAGCCTCGAATAGGGGTTTGGCGGTTGATGCCCATAGACAACAAGTTGAGAACCTCTGAGTGGGTGGGCCACCAAACAAGTTCAGTGGTAGGATCGGGTGAGCGGTTGATTGGTAGCAATGCAGCGGGGCGATTTCCCTAAGCTTGTTACACTACGTGGGTAGGTCGACTAATAGTGCTCACGGTTGCCGTGAGGTGCGTGCCTCTATGTGAGACAGGTGCGTGAGGTCTTCAACAGGTGTTTTGAGGCTTATGCCCGGCTAACAAGTACACACCTCGAATCGGTGGTGGTACCTTGAGGAGTTCGGTACACCATAAGCGTGCCTTGAGTGCACGGAGCGTCTGGCACGAAGGCCGGCGTTTGTGATGATATTGTGTATTGTTATATATGTGTTGAGACTGGAATGAATGCAGGGAAGGAACCACTGCCCCGGGTAAGGGGTAGAGCGTTATAATTGGTCAGCTGAATGCTGACCGTTGCTTTGTTTATCATCTATGGGGTGGATGTCCATATGAAGGTGCTGCCCTTGTTGATTCTGAAATGGATTGAGCGGGCTGAAGCCCTTTGTGTTGCTGCTACTGCTGGTAGGCCCTTGAAGGCCGTGCGAAGATTTGGATTTCATGTGTGGCCGGCCTGCGTGCTGATGTATGAAATCATATTTTGTAAAGAGAAACTTGTAAGGCCTTAAGGAATTGAGCGTTTGAGTTGTAAACATACCTGGTGTTTTCTATATATAAATGAGTTGTTTATATATTAGTAGTGGGCATTCATTGGATGAGTTATTGCAAGCTTTAAACTTCCGCTAGAATGCTGTGGATTAGGGTGCGATGGTAGTTTGGTATTAACCTGTGACCTCACCGTCGGTTTGTGGTATATAATGTGGGCCCCTGACCGGACCTTCTATTATATGTTATTTAACGAGTCGGGTTGTTATAGAATCTCATTCTCATCTCTTGTCTTAGTGTCTGGTACGTCTTCCTGTTTTTGGTGAATGTTGGTTTTTCTCATTTCGGTTTGATTTTGGAAGTTATGATAAGTTTCGGTACGAAACTTCTTTTTAAGGGGAGTGACTATAACACCCCCGATTTTTCGATAATATTATTTGAATTGGTATCGTCATATTTATGACGTTAAGGCATTACTTATTCTGCGTCATGTTAACGACACTGCACCGTTAGTGCTTTTCCGCGTACGTTGGGACCGTTTGACTAGATTTTTGGGATTTTGATTTGGATTGCATGTTTTCCCTAATTAAAAGGGCTATAGTTTTGAGATTTTTTTGGACTTGTCCATTTATTATTACGATCCGAGCATTTTTGGAGTCTCAGCGCGTGTTTGGATCTTTGTGATGATTTTTGCTTAAGTAAGCATTTGATGTTTATATCTCAAAATTGGAGCGTCGGATTCTAGGGTTGTCTCCCCTGCTAAATTCTTAGAGTCGGCATTTTATCCCAGAATTAAAGGCAATCAGAAGTTATTTATTTTTTTCCTGTTCAGTTCTCGAGAGGACCTGGATTTCTCGAGAACATAACCCTTATTATTCTAGAGATATATCTTCTATTACTCGAGAAACCAATCTTCAGTACTCGAGTAATGCGTACCTGTTACTCGAGAAGTTCGGTTGTTCTCGAGAAGTCCTTCTGTGGCTCTCGAGAAAAGTATCTATTGTTCTTGAGAAGTATCTCCTTGTTCTCGAGAAGTACTTTGTGTACTCGAGTAATTCTCCATCTGTTGTTTTCGAGAAGCCTCTTTTTATTCTCGGGAAATTGAGTCTGTTCTTGAGTAATGCTTCTTATACTAGAGAAATTTATTCCTCAGTACTCGAGAAGTGCTTACCTTTTTACTCGAGTAGTCTTGACTTGCTGGTCTCGAGAAAGCCTTCTTAGTTTACGAGAAGCCTTCTTCAATACTCGAGTACTGCTTACCTGGTACTCGAGAAATCCTTTCACTTCTCGAGAAGACTTGCGTTGTACTCGAGAGGTAGTACTCGAGATCTTCCCTTGTTCTAAAGAACTGTCTTTTGTACTCGAGAACCTTCCTTCCACTCGAGTAATCTGCTCTTCATTTCGAGTTTTCCGGTTCAACTAACACCGACTCGTTTCCTTAAGTATATTTATGCTAATATTACACTTAGTATATATACTGTTGGGTACACTGAAAAATATGTACAAGATTTGGAGAAGCCTCATCTTACTCAATGATATACATCAATTTGTATTTGATGGATGTTTGAGTTTCATTGTGCAGGTGTAAGGTTTGCAAGAAATTTTTCTAAGTACAAGTGTCGACACTTGTGAAGAATTGTGTCGACACCCAGAAGTTGTGTCGACACTAAAAGCAAGGCCTGTGTCGACACCCAGGCATTGTGTCGACACCTGAAGAAGAAGCTGTATCGACACCCAGAATTGTGTCGACACCTTAGGAAAGGTTTGTGTCGACATCTAAAGAAAAAGCTATGTCGACACATAGGAGTTATGAAGACACTAGAAGAAAGGACTGTGTCGACACTCAGCAATTGTGTCAACACCTGAAGAAGGTTTGTGTCGACACACAGGACTTGTGTCGACACACACTCAATGACATCTAGATGACACTCAACTCCATTTTACAACAACAGCTATACTGAGTCTGAAGATTTGTGTCCACACACAGGACTTGTGTCGACACAAACTCAATGACAGCTGGATATACACTCAACGCCATCTGCCAGCATATGTTATGTAAAGATCAGGAGCAATTGTGTCGACACACAGGACTTGTGTCGACACATAAAAACAGAAGCTATGTCAAGTAGCAGAAGAATGACTATGTCAACACATGGAGTGTTGTGTCGACATCTTCAAGACTTGTGTCGATACTTAGTCTATTTATGTCGACACATATGAAGCAGTTTGCTGAGTGGATCATGCTGAGTTGTAAAGTATTTAAGGAATCAGCTGTCATGACTGGTGACTCGATAACTGTCATTACCAACAGGTCTGACACCTTTGTCAGAACTGTCAGAAGGTTGTTACAAACCGGATCAGCCGATAATCATGAAAAAGCTCTATATAAAGGGCTGATCCTTGAAAACAAGGAGAGAACTCATACAGAGATAAAAAAGAGGCGATTCATCCAAGAGAGAATTCAACAACAAGAAAAGGGGAGACCCTTAAGTAGGCAGATTCTTAACAGTCTGCAGAGTAGATTCAGATCTGATTCTGAATCCAAGGAAGGAGCTAACAGGAGATCAACTTCTACATCAAGAAGAGTTCAACCTTATTTTGTTCTATCAAGAAGCTTTGAAACAGCTAAGTCAGGTTTGATCTGAAGATTCAGTTTAATCAAGAACTGATCAAGAAGTACACACCTATAGAGGGATCTATCTGGTGAAATTTTTGTATCTTTTAAATACTCAATTACTTGTAGGATCTTTTGTTAGATTTGAGTTGTAAGCCTATAGTTATAAAGGCTGAGGTAGGCCTGAGGCCTGAGGTGTAGGACTTGTGAAAGTCTGAGTTGTAAGACTAGTAATAAAGGCTGAGGTAGGGCTGAGGCCTGAGGTAGGATTCTTGGGGAAGGATCTGAGGTAGGACTTGTGTAAGTCTTAGGTGTAGGAACCATTCTGGTTCTGAGCTGTAAGATCTTTGGATCTGAGAAAGAGGAAGGAAGTTTGGCTGAATCCAGTTCTCTACTGGATAGGCGAAGGTGGAAAGTGGACGTACCCAAACCTTGGGGAACCACTATAAATCTGGTGTCTCTGTGTTGTGTTTTATGTTCTGAGAATTGTATGTTCTGTGCTGTGTGATACTAGTTAATTTGCCTGAATTATAAAAGAAAATTAGAACCTATTCACCCCCCTCTAGGTGTCCAGGCTCTTGAAATAAGTCTTTCAAGTAGTATCAGAGGGAGGTTACTCAAAGATTGACCTAACAGTCTGAGTGATTCTCCTAGGAAATTAACAGATTTTAAGAATGGGTTCAAATGAGAATCAAAAGGAGTTTGGATCTATGAAACTGCCTATTTGTAGGAAAGAATGCTTTGGCATTTTTAAGGAAAGGGTCGGATTGTTTATGGAAGCTTCTGATCCAAGAATCTACATTACTGTACAAGAAGGACCCTTATGAAGGTATCAGCTCTGGATGCATATGTTAGAACCCCTAAGAATTATTCTGAAATGATAAAGGATGTGAACATCCTGGCAACACTAGACAAAAGAGCACAAAACATTATTCTAAGTGCTATAGATGATGCCACATTTCAGAATCTGGTGCATTGTAAAACCTCCAAGGAAATGTGGGACACCCTGATTGTCTACATGGAGGGAACAAAAGAAGTCAGAGAGGATATAAAATCTATGCTGAACCAAGAATATGAGAGCTTTAAACAAGCCAAGACTGACAGCATAGCTCAATGCTACAAAAAGTTTTTCAGGATAGTTAATGAACTGATGACCTATGGAAGAGTCTTCAGCACTTATGAACTGAATGACAAGTTTCTCAAGTCTTTGACAAAGGACTGGGACACAAAGATTTGTGCCATCAGAGAGGTGGTCAAGCTTGCTGATACACATCTTCCCATATTGTTTGGAAAGTTGCTATCATATGAAATGCAGCTTACTGCCAGGAAGGAGGAAGAGAATTGTAGCAGGTCTGAGTACAAGGACAAATCAGTAGCCTTCAAGGCTGAAGGCACAAGAAAAGGCAGGAGAAAATCTCCTTCTCCACCCAGAAGGAGTGCTGAGACAGAAGAAGGAATTCCTGATAATACCTCATCAGACAGCCAGACCTCTAATGAGGACTTTGTTTCCTTTCAAGGCAATTCCAAAAATTCATGAAAAAAAGAAGTAGAGATCCAGACCATCATCATCCTTTTCCAAGGATGAGTATTACAAGAAAAAGAAGAATCCCAAGGAGGACTGGTATGCCTCAAAACCTAGTAAACAAACTAACTCTAAGATTGTTTGTTATTGTTGCAACAGGCCAGGACATGTCATAGCTTACTGTCAAGACAAGAGGACTGAATCTAAGGACAAGAAAAAGCATCAAATGAAGGGCAAGAAGGAGAAATCCTTTGTTGCTCAGAAACAAAAGAGTATGACAAACTCTTCATCTTCAGGATCAGGAGAAGAAGATGATGCATAAGCATATGTTGGGCTGTTCTCAAAAGAAGAGGATTCTAGGGAACTAGAATTCCTATAAATGCTGGACTCCATAAATGGAGTGGAAGATCATTGCTGTAGAGGGCTGATGGCTCTGTCAGAAAATGATTAGTGCCAGGATTAGCCTGGTCCAAGCAAGGTATACAATTCTTCCTTAGAGTCTGATTATTTTACTGGATCAGAATCAGAAGCATTTGCATCAAGAGATGTGGATGGCTCTGAGTCTGAAGGGGATGTACACCAACTCATTGATGAGTATGGTGGGTTGTTGCAAGCTTTAAAGAGAAGTAAGCTTCTTGTCAAGGAGCATGCCAAGGAGATTGAATATCTTAAGCTGGCAGCATCAGAATCAGCCAAACTGATTGATTTGAAACTGAATGAGGTTGCCAAACTGAAGAACATAACTGTCATTCAGAGGGCACAATCTCTTTCAAGGAAAATCATATCAAGAATCTGGAGGAAAGATTTCAAAAAGAAAAAGAGTTAGTGGCTAAATTCTCTAAGCCAAAATAAGTCTTGCCTTTAATAGACAACTTCATTTCTCAAAAAGGTAAGACTAGTCTAGGCTTTAAGGGAAGAACAAGGGCCACCAATTCACATGGAAAAGGTAAGGCCCCAGTTCAGCCACTGGCCTCTAAGCCCCCTATTTTCTTTAAGAAGGTGATGCAATCTACAAAAAGGTATGATCATGAAATTACTCATGGTCACTGTGAGTATGGAGATCACATTGGCAAGTGTGCAAATGCCAGTAGTCCACTCTATAGGCAAGCCCATCAGGTTCAAAAGGAATTCTTGGGGTTTGCTTCTCTAGCACCTACACTCAAAAGAACTGTTGGCAACAAGGTTGTGAAGTCTGTACCTAAGAGAAGGTACAACAGATTTGAGTGTTGGTGTTGTGGCAAGGTAGGCCACTTTGCTATGGATTGCTGATTTAACACAAGTGTTAAAACCAAGAATTGTTTACCTATCAGAAAAGCTGTATGTAAACATGATAGTTTTAGAACTAACAAGAACCTAGGACCCAAAACAAATTTGGGTTCTAAGGATGAGTTATTCTTTATTTGATGCAAGAGAATCCAAATGGTCATACCCCTATATGGTACTTGGATAGTTGATAATCTAGACACATGACTGGAACAAGAAGAATATTGAGAGACTATGTACCCATAGAGAATGGACCCAAAGTGATCTTTGGTGGATCTGAAAAAGCAATCATCAAAGGATTTGGTAACATCTCTAGTGATTTAATTACCATGACTAAAGTGGCTTATGTGAAGGGGCTAAAACATAACCTGATTTGCATAAGTCAACTTAGTGATCTAGGTTATGTCATCTCTTTCCTCAAAGGGGAGTGCCAAATAAGGAGGTCAAGTGATCAAGAGATCATTTTGACTGGCACTAGGAAAGGAAATGTTTATTATCTGAACCTAGATTGTGAGTTTAACAACTCACCCATTTGCCTAGTTGCAGGTGAGAAAGCTTCACTATGTGTCAAATGGCACAAAAGGCTGGCTCATCTGAACTACAAGTCTATAGGATAGCTGTTCAGCACGGGATTAGTGAGGAATGGTCCTCAAGTCAAGTGCATTAAAGAGGGTGTGTGTTCAGCTTGCCAAAAGGGCAAACAGACTAAGTCCTCTTTTCCTGCACTAGATACCAAAGATTCATTGAGATGTTTATATCTCTTGCATATGGATTTGTTTGGTCCTATGTCAGTTCATAGTCTTGGTAGAAAAGTATACACACTAGTTGTTGTGGATGACTATTCTAGATACACATGGGTTTTCTTCTTGAGGAAGAAATCTGAAACCCCTTGTGTTTTCCAGACTTTTGTTAGACAAATTCAGAATGAATTTAACAGTTCAGTGGTCAAAATCAGAAGTGAGCATGGAACTAAATTTCAGTCTAAATGTATGACAAAATTCTGTGAAGAACTTGGGATTCATCAAGAGTTCTCCTCACCTAGAACACCTCAATAAAATGGAATTGCTGAAAGAAAGAATAAAACTCTTATTGAGGCAGGTAGAACTCTACTCTGTGACACTACTCTCCCTGAATATTTCTGGGCTGAGGTAGTAAATACTGCTTGTCATGTTCTCAATAGAGCATCCATAAATAAGAAACTTAAGTTGACCCCCTATCAGATTTTGAAAGGTAGAAAACCAAACATTTCTTACTTCAGAATCTTTGGTAGCAAGTGTTATGTCCTAGTTAATAGTAAGCACTACCAAACAAAGTTTGCTGCCAAATCCCTAGAAGGGATATTTGTTGGGTACATCAATAAAAGTAGGGCATACAAGGTCTACAACTTGACTACCCAAGTTGTAGAAGAGTCAGTCCATGTTTTATTTGATGAGTCTAAATTGATTAACAGTGAAATGTCTAGTTCTTCAGTTAGTTCTACAGGTCTAACAGACAGGCTGGACAAGCTGACCATCAATGATAAAGCTCCTGCTAGGATGGATGAAGAAAAAGATGCATACTGTCCAGGGGGAGAACAAGACTCACTGGATGATGAAGACAATGAGGAGCATCAGGTTGAAGAAAATGAAGAAGGCTAGGAGGTAGACAGGTTTCCTCCAGCTAGAAGACACCTGAAGGATCATCTAGCTCACCAAATCATTGGTGATGCAAGTCAAGGTGTTCTAACAAGGAGCAAGAACATGAACACAATATTATGTTCAAGTTTCTTGTAACAGATATAACCCAGGAAGTTTAAAGAAGCCATGCTAGATACTAACTGGGTTGATGCTATGCAAAAAGAGCTGAATTAATTCAGAAGATGCAAAGTCTGGGAACTGGTTCCTAAACCTAAGGATCACAATATTATAGGAACCAAGTGGATCTACATAAACAAACTTGTTGAGAATGGCACTATAATTAAGAACAAGGCCAGGTTGGTAGCAAAAGGCTACAGGCAAGAGGAAGGGATTGACTTTGATCAAACCTTTCCCCAAGTAGCAAGGCTATAGGCTATAAGGATATTCTTGGCCTATGCTGCCTATCAAGGGTTCAAGGTATATCAAATGGAAGTAAAGTCAACATTTCTGAATGGTGACTTAAAAGAGGAAGTCTATGTTGAACAATCATAAGGTTTTGTAGATTCTCATTATCCTGATTATGTATATAGGCTTAGGAAAGCCCTATATGGTTTGAAATAAGCCCCTAGGGCTTGGTATGAAACCTTGTCTACTTTTCTAATTGAGAATAAATTCTCTAAAGGAAAGATAGACAAAACTCTATTCTTTAGGGAATCTAAAGGCAAGATAATCCTAGTCCAGATATATGTTGATGACATTATCTTTGGATCTACTTATAATAACCTTTGTAGAAAGTGTGCCAAACTTATGCAAAGGAAGTTTGAGATGAGCAGTATGGGTGAGCTGAAGTTCTTTTTGGGACTTCAAGTAAGATAGACTGATGATGGATTATCCATATCCCAGTCTAAGTTCACCAAGGTGTTGATTAAGAAGTATGGAATGAACTCAGCCTCTACCATGAAAACTCCAATGGGAACAAGTATGCCTATAGGCAAAGATGAGACAGGGAAACCTGTTGATGAGTCTTTGTATAGAGGGATAATTGGCTCCCTACTCTACTTGACTGATAGTAGACCTTACATCATGTATGCTACATGTGTCTGTACTAGGTACCAAGCTTGCCCAAAGGAATCTCATTATACTGCAGTTAAGAGAATTTTGAGATATCTTAAGGGCACACCTAATCTAGGTCTTTGGTACCCTAAGAATAGAGATTTTATACTAACAGGTTTTTCAGATGCAGACTTTGCAGGATGCAAAGAAGACAGGAAGAGTACTACATGAACCTGTCAATTCCTAGGTGGAAGGCTGGTGTCATGGTGTAGCAAGAAGCAGACTAGTGTAGCTATATCAACAGCTAAATCTGAATATATAGCTGCAGGCAGTTGCTGTGCATAATTATTGTGGATAAGGCACAAACTTGAAGATTATGAAATCAAGGTTAGTATAATTCCACTATTTTGTGATTCTATAAGTGCTATTTCTATTGCTAAGAATCTTGTATCTCACAGTAGACCAAGCATATAGAAATTAAGTTTCATTTTATAAGAGAACATGTGGAGAAGGAAAATATTAATCTAGAATTTGTAAACACAAATAGTCAGATTGCTGATATTTTTACAAAACCTCTAGATGAAACTAAATTCAATCATTTTAAATTGAATTAGGTATGTTGAAGATAGAGTAGGTCAACACAAGCATTCCTAAGTAGACTATATAAGCACAATATTTCTCAGGAAATTTGTCTAAGTACAATGTTTGTGTCGACACAAACAAATTATGTCCACACACTCAGTATGTTGTGTCGACAAAGAAAAAGGGTGTGTCGACACAGAAATAATATCTGTGTCGACAGAAGTATGTGTGTTGACACAACTATGTCGAGACTTTAAGTTAGCTGATTTTTGTGTCGACACACAAAAATCAATGTCGACACTCTATGTCGAGACATGCCAAGTCCATGTCGACACTGACATAAGTATGTCAACACATAGATGTGTCGACTAAGCCTAAGTATTATCGAGACCTAGTATTATTACTAAGGAGCGTCTTTTGAACTCCCTTTTACACCTAGACTATAAATAGGTGAAGCCAAAATCTTGTCGACCACGCTTTCAAATTTCACGACTCCAACCCTTGTGTCGACTTCGATATTCTCTTCTCTCTCACTCTCCTTCATCAATGGCACCCATCAAGGAAGACAGGTGAACAAAGGCTATGAGTTGGTTCGTGGTGGATTCACGACAACATCTCCAGAAATCCAGGGTATAATTACCCTAATTTTAGAGAATGGTTTGGAATTTTTGGTCTCAGAACCGACTAAGATCTAGAAGAAGGAAGTCATGGAATTCTATTCATCAGCCACCGTGGACATAGATGAGAAGAATATTCAAGCCACAATACAAGATTCCTGAGTGAAAATTACTCTGAAGACAATTAGGAAATCACTCCAACTTCATAAGGTTAAGGATGCCGATGACATCATTCCATCAATGACAAAAGATGCCTTAAGCTGGTGCGGGCTAAGCCCTAATATCAAAGTTGGATCATCCATTACCAGGAAAGGGATGAATTCACAAGAGAAGTTTCTGTTTGAAATTATAGGCAAGATAATACTGTGTAAGACTGGAGGACATGACAGAGTTTCAGTCTCCATGTTCAATCTAATGACAAGGGTCATCTTCACAGTAAAAACAGACTGGGCATCTGTGGTAGTTGACAAAATACAAGAAGGAATAAATAAACCAAATCTGGGAAGGATTCTAAGCTTATGTATGGCTTCAGCAATACCAGATGTAATGAGCTAACTTCCAGGAACAAAGATCAACCATATGAGGAGAATGGATGTAATAATTTTGTCTAGGTTGGATAGAGTATTAACCAAGGAGGTTTCTACTCCACAAAAATAGACAAAAAAGAAAAGAAGAAGAAGGAAGTTGTTCAGCAAGCAGAATCTTCTAGTGATTCTGAAGAGGAAGTGGTCTTCAGTTCAGATGAAGATAGGACACAAAAAGATGCTCAATATCAAGTAGAGAGTAGTGTGGTCCCAGAGCAACAGGTAGTCTCCACTAAAGGGGGAGAAAATCCCGAATCAGCAGCACACGATACTGTACTTCCTGAGCTACCTGCTCAAGGGGAAGGAATTGATGTTGTTACTCAAAAGAGTGAGTATGCAGCAGATACAGTAATGAATATTGTCTCAGATATAAATAAAGAAGCACTGGACAATGCTGAGAAGGAGGCACAAGATGTGCAGAATGAGCAAGTAAGTATCTCCTTATAGAACAGGCCCTGGACAAAAATCTGGATGTCCAGGGAGAACCTTTTATTTTCCAAACTAACCTTGTTCCTCCTGTACAGATACAGCAAGAGGTAACAATGGAAGAGCTCTTTTTTGATTTACCTACTATAAGGACTGAGGGGGAGCAATCCTAGGTAAAAAAGGACCTGCCAAGAACTGAGGGGGAGGAGCTCCTGAATGAACCATCTAATAAAGAAAGAGTTGATATAGAAAGCTCATCATAACCCTCTGATGATGAGGAAGCCACTATGGCTAAGAAAAGGAAGATAGTTGAAATAAAGAAAAGGAGCTCAGGCTACAAGAAAGCCTTGCACACAGTAACACAACCACCTGCTCCAGGCATGGACTTCAGTTCATTACTGTCAAAATGCAAGTAAAATTGGATGAACAAAGGCAATCCTTAGAGAAGTATGTGGATGAGTCAAATAAGGAACTACAGTTTAAGTTGGCTCAGGATATAAAGTCAATCATATTTGAAGTCAATTTGCACAAGAAAGAAATGACAGATTGCTTCCATACGGGAGGCAATGTTGTAGTGTATTTGGCTGAGCAACAACAACTGCTGAAGACTGAGGTTGAGGAAATTGCCACAAAGCAAGGGTATGTTTTGTAAAATAAATTTAGGTCCAATGAAAACCTCAAAGACTCCCATGCAGAAATCATCTAGAAACTGGGCAATATTTTAACAGATTTGAAAACTGAAATATCAAAGCAACTACAAGAAGATCTGGCTGCTGTCCACACAGCTATTGGAGCCTCTCAAAAGACCATTTCTGAGTACCTAACTAAGTTCAAGGCTTACTATCAAGAAGGTACAGAATATCTGTCTAATCAGATCAGATTTCAAAAGACTGATTTGAGAGATCATATCACTAGAGTAGTCATAAAGGGGGAGAGGTTATTTGTCAAAGCTAGCTCTAATCATGCAAAATGGATCTCTAATTCCATCAGAGCTACACTTGGCTTTCCTCCTTTGTGTGATGATGATAATGTTGTTGAGTCTGGAGTACAACCTGTTTATATTGAAGGAGATCAGCCTGAATTTGCACAGGTTGTTTACCCTCCTGCTGACTTTGACATAGTTCAACAAGAAGTGCAGAAAATGTACAGCCCTCCACAGGAGGCACAAAATGTGATTATTGAAAAAGTAGACATGTCAGAGGCTACCAAGGAAGATCAGAAGGAAGCACAACTATCAAAGAAAAGGTTCAGAGAACAGGCTGAGTTAAAGCCAGATTTTGAGCAATGGAGCCCCACTTCCAGGAATATTATTTTGACTGCCTGGAAGGCTGTAAAGGATAAAACCTATGATAGGGGAAAGTGGTATACTGAGCAAGAATAGAATAAGTATCAAGCCAGGAAAGAAGCCATTCTTCAGTACAGAAGAAGTGCAAAAGCTGGGAAGTTAGTTGCTAATGCTCTGGAGCCTAGAAGATACTTCCCCATGCTTTTTCACTATTTTGAAAGGCAAAGAATAAAGGCTGAAGAATTGAAGAAGAAGGATCTCAAAGGGAAGAAACCTGCTGAGGATACATAACCTTCTGTGCAGGCAAAGATTAAGTCTGGGAAAGGCATTGTAATTAAGGAGCCTAGTCAATCATAGGATAGATAGGCTTATATAGAACAATGTAACTTTTTGTTTTTGTTCTAAGAAAAACATGTAAACCAAGTATTTTCTGATTACTAAATAAAATCAGCTTCACTATTGCTTTGAGTTGTTTACATTGTTTATATGTTATCCTGCACTGAAATGAATGTACATTTGTTCTTATGTGTTTTATTATAAGTGATGTATATCTTTGACTAAGGGTTATGACTTCTCCAAATAGGGGGAGATTGTTGGGTACACTGAAAAATATGTACCGGATTTGGAGAAGCCTCATCTTACTCAATGATATACATCAATTTGTATTTGATGGATGTTTGAGTTTCATTGTGCAGGTGTAAGGTTTGTAAGAAATTTTTCTAAGTACAAGTGTAACCACTTGTGAAGAATTGTGTCGATACCAAGAAGTTGTGTCGACACTAAAAGCAAGTCCTATGTCGACCCCCAGGCATTATGTCGACACCTGAAGAAGAAGCTGTGTCGACACCCAGAATTGTGTCGACACCTTAGGCAAAGTTTGTATCGACATCTAAAGAATAAGCTGTGTCGACACACATGAGTTATGTCGACACCAGAAGAAAGGCCTGTGTCGACACTTAGCAATTGTATCGACACCTGAAGAAAGTTTGTGTCAACACACAGGACTTGTGTCGACAAACACTCAACGACATCTGGATGACACTCAACGCCATCTTATAGCAACAACTATACTGAGTCTGAAGACTTGTGTCGACACACAGGACTTGTGTCGACACACACTCAACGACGTCTCGACACACACTCAACGACAGCTGGATATAAACTAAACGCCATCTTCCAGCATCAGTTATGTCAAGACATGGAGCAGTTGTGTTGACACACAGGACTTGTGTCGACACACAGGACTTGTGTCGACACATACAAACAGAAGCTGTGTCGAGTAGCAGAAGAATGACTATGTCAACACATGGAGTGTTGTGTCGACATCTTCAAGACTTGTGTCGACACTTAGTCTATTTGTGTCGACACATATGAAGCAGTTTGCTAAGTGGATCATGCTGAGTTGTAAAGTCCTTAGGAAATCAGCTGTCATGAATGGTGACTCGACAACTAACATTACCAACAGGTCTGACACCTTTGTCAGAACTGTCAGAAGGTTGTTACAAACCAGATCAACTGGTAATCATGAAAAAGCTCTATATAAATGGCTGATCCTTGAAAATAAGGAGAGAACTCATACAGAGATAAAAAAAGAGGTGATTCATCCAAGAGAGAATTCAACAATAAGAAAAGGGGATACCTTTAAGTAGGCAGATTCTGAACAGTCTATAGAGTAGATTTAGATTTGATTCTGAATCCAAGGATGGAGCTGACAGGAGATCAACTTCTACATCAAGAAGAGTTAAACCTTATTTTGTTATATCAAGAAGCTTTGAAATAGCTATGTTAGGTTGGATCTAAAGATTCAGTTTATTCAAGATATTATCAAGAAGCACAAACCTATAGAGGGATCTATCTGGTGAAATTTTTGTATCTTTTAAATACTCAATTACTTGTAGGATCTTTTGTTAGATCTGAGTTATAAGCCTATAATTATAAAGGCTGAGGTAGGGCTGAGGCCTGAGGTGTAGGACTTGTGAAAGTCTGAGTTGTAAGCCTAGTAATAAAGGCTAAGATAGGGCTGAGGCCTGAGGTAGGATTCTTGGGAAAGGATCTGAGGTAGGACTTATGTAAGTCTGAGGTGTAGGAACCATTCTTGTTCTGAGCTGTAAGATCTTTGGATCTGAGAAAGTTGAAGGAAGTTGGGCTGAATCCAGTTCTCTACTGGATAGGCGAAGGAGGAAAGTGGACGTACCCATACCTTGGGGAACCACTATAAATCTGGTGTCTCTGTGCTGTGTTTTATGTTCTGAGAATTATATGTTCTGTGCTGTGTGATACTAGTTAATTTTCCTGAATTATAAAAGAAAATTAGAACCTATTCACCCCCCCTCTAGGTGTCTAGGTTCTTGAAATGAGTCTTTCATATACCTACTTCTTCTTCTTCAACTTTAATCCGACCAAACTTTTTGTCCATCTCTCGAACCAGAGTGGCGTGAGCGAGAGAGAGAAGATAATTCTGTGGTTCTTCCGGTTGCCGCCGACGGTGCTCCAGTGCTCGAAATCGTGAACTGATCATTGATCCTGAAATCTCTCAACGAGAGCTTCATCATCGTGGTAAAATCCTCCCTATTTCTTGAGTTTTCCTCGTTATGGTTTTTTGCCCTAACCTCTATTTCGGTCATTTTTTTTCCAGATTTCTACTCCTCTCGTCTTCTTTAGCCCCGATCTACGATAAGGAGTGATTAGGAGAATTTTTCCGTCAAAACTAAGACAAGTGGTGGTTTTCCCTCCTTTTCCCCCTCTTTCCTAGTGTTGATGGTAACTGTTTAACTTATGTTCTTTAATCCTTCTACACTTTTGTCATTCCAACTGTTGATATGTTTAATACCCCTTGGAATTTACTTGAATTTATAAGTTCTTGTTATGATTGTTCAACTTCGTAGCGTCGTAGTGATTTGATGAAATATTATATTGTTGGCTTTAATCGCCCTTAACTATTGTTGTTGAATGTATTAGAGTTATCTAGGGTTGTAAATCCTTCCTGAAGGTTGATCAACCTCTTTTTGATAAAGAAATGTCTAGTAGAATCCGATGTGCCGAGTCTTGAGATATATCACGATTTTCTCTGGTTGCGGGAGTTAATGGACATAACCACCTCCGCGATGTCTGAGATTTATATCATGGTTTTATTTTGGTTGCGGGTGTTAGTGGGCGAATCAACCACTACAAGGTTTGTTTCCTTTATTAGTACCTTGTGGAACTCTACCTGGTGTTTGGGCGTCTACGATGAATGGTGGAGTGTATGAGTCTCCTCTGCAGTTAGATGGATATTATATATCTGTGAGTGTGTGTCTAGATGAGTGACCACCTCGCCTGTGTTTTGGGTAGAGTTGACCACATGTGGCTAATAAAGTTTTTGAGTATTCTTTCTTATGGTTTAATCTTGCTTTCCACCTTTTAAGCCTTGCGCATCTTTTGTGATTTGTTGTACGTGATGATTCATATAAGTTCTATGTTTCCAATTTTGGTACTTTACTTATGTACTTTACTTAAGTACTTTTGGTCTTGGGTTGGTACCCCTTTTGACCGTTGTTTACTTTTTGGCTTACTTTTCTGCCACCGCTTGTGCCTTCTTGCTGAGGTGTTCTGTGTTTGGAATGCCTCAGGTTCGGAACTTTAGCAGGTAGTGGATCTAGAGTTACTGAGCAGCAGAGTTGGCTTTGGTTTTTACCTCGCCGTTGCGAGGTAGTTGTCATTTTGTTACTTTAATTGGTTAGACACACTTTTACTTGATATGGGTTCATGTCAGATTGTTGACGCCCACAAGATAGTTGATTTCTGGATATCATGCTAGCTGCTAGTTGTTCTCTTTTAGATGAATTGTATTACTTGTTCTCTGCGATGATTTATGATAGGAATGCATGTTAGGTATCTTCAAGTATAAAACCTATTATTATTATATCATGCATAACATATTTTAAAACTCTAACTCATTATATTTAGTAACCGTAAAAGCTAATTTTGTACTATTATCAACCTAGATTCTTACATACCATGAGTTGTTCCCCGGGGAACGTCTACGCTCATATAGGACGTTTAATATTATGAATGAAGTATTTTACGTAGCGTAATAACTATTTTCTTTCGTGGATCTGATAAGCCACTAAGCCGAGGGATACGGTTAATTGCTTAACTTAAATTGTATTTTCACTAAATCACTTAAAGATCTCTCTTTTTGTGTATAGTAGAAGTTTTGCCTGAGCGTCCGTTGTTATCCCCTGCTGACGTGACATCATGATGTGCATTTCCCCTTACTATGAAAAACTATTATATGCGGTGAAAATGCGGGTTGTGACAATGTAGAGCATGGAGACATCAACCTCCAGTATGTTCCAACTGACAAGCAGGTTGCAGATATTTTCATGAAGCCGCTGGATGAGGCCAAGTTCTCGTTCTTCAAAACATAACTTGGCATGCTCAACAAAGAATAATGAAGAAGAAGGTCTCACAACAGAGTTCAACGATCGGGCAATACTTCAAAAATTCAGAAAACTCTAAGTTTGGACTTCATTTCTCGAGTACTACTCTTACACTCGAGTACTGGATAGGAATACTCGAGAAACAAGAATGTCTCCCGAGGAATACTTCTTGAGTTCTAGTCCGCCTCTCGAGAACTATCAGACTGCTTCTCGAGAACTTCAGGTCTGCTTCTCAATACAGTACTTCACTACTCGAGAACAACATTATCTTCACTCGAGTAATGCCTTTCCACTCGAGAAGTCGGATGCAGATTTTCGTCTTCAAGTTCAAATTTCTGATATTCGCACTCAGACCTTATACCGCCATATTTTCAGGTATGTTACTTTTATTATTTCCTTAATCATCATAAATTAAGACTTATATAAATAGAATAATTCCGGAAATTCCAAATCACTCAATCTCTACAACCCTTTCTTGAGAGAAAAGAAGAAAACTCTTTTTCTTCCTGTCACCGTCGACATCTTGCCGCCGCTTCAGCCCTTTCTCTCAAGAAGAAGATTTTCGTTCATCTCTCAATGAATGGCTCCAACGTCCAAGATTGGAATCGGGAGTGAACTTGTCTCTACAGGGATTGCCGATTTGTCATACGATTTTCACAATCTTCTACTGCTCTTAGAAGCTGCTGGACTTTCTTTCATCTTGGAGCTCCCGTGCAAGATTTTATTTCCATAGGTTGAAGAATTTTTCCAGAATGCCAAGTTAAAGAGAAACGGGAAGATTCGCAAGACCAAAGTCCATGGGATTAAAGTTAAGTTAACTACTCTAGTCGTTTCACAACTTCTTCGATTACAAGTCATTGACAAAGAAGATGACCTAACAGACAAGGATTATGATAGGCCATGTGGATTCTGTGGTATTTCTGTTGGTCCAAACACTATTCGGCTCCTTGATCTGAATCCAGAAAGCAAGCTGCTAGTGGATATACTTGGAAAATTTCTTCTGTGTAATACTAGTTCTATCAGTTTCATCATTGCAGATTTCTTTGATATGATGACAACAGTCATATGCAGGAATAAATTTCAATTTGGGATAATGATTTTTGACAAGATCAAGGAAAGCATAAAAGCACCCAATTATGGCAGGATTATATCTCTTCTCCTTCATGAATTCAACCCAGAAGTCTTTGATCTCTCTAAAGGTACAACCCTCCTGTTGGGTATTGCATCCACAATAGACCTGATTTGAAGAAGAGCCTGAACAAGCTAAGTTTAATTGACAATAAATTTGACAATTCTATCAAGTTGTGCTTGCAGCTATTCCATGCTAAGTACACACCAATGTCCGAGTGCAGTGGGTCAATATACACGGGTCTGCGCAACGTAATCCCTCATTGTGTAGATCAGTGTGTTGATCCACGTGTGCTCTCTCTATTGGAGTGTACTTATTTTCAAGTACAGGGTCAAGGTAGATCAAGAGCAGAAGAAGGAGCAAGGATGGGTCAAAGACCAAGCTATCAAAAGAAGGAAGGAGGAAAATTCTTCCAAGTAAGAATCGACGGGAGTCATTAGTGACTCCCGCCGACTTCGACGGGAATCACTAAGTGACTCCCGCCGACTACTTCCGGCCGGCAAAGTCAGAAATTCTGCCAAGGCAGAATCGACGGGAGTCGGGAGTGATTCCCGCCGACATCGACGGGAATAACCAACGACTTCCGCCGATTTTGCCTTAGGCATATTCTCGCCGCTCGCTGGACCGAACTGAGCCGCCGTGCGCTGTTTCGGCGGAGGCTATGGCTTTTCCTCATGGGCCCCACAACGGCTCTTAGGGTTGGCTCCTGGTATAAATACATGTGTATTTTGAAACTTTACACACACCAAAGAATACGAAAAACAAAAGGAGTCGGCCATGACCTAACCGATCGTAGAATCCGCCGTTCGCACGTCGCCGCTCGCAATGTTGTCGCCGCCGCTGATCTCAGCTCGTCTCTGATCGCTCGACGACAGAACCGAGGCAAGCAACCTGTCTCACGTGTCTCTCTCGAGATCTATTTTCTTCCGATTCGTTGAACGAGACTTATTCTCCCTTCCGAATCGGTTGAGACGTTTGTTCCGACTGAGATCGTTCGAAGACCTAGCTTGCTTTGTCAAGAAGTTTGGATTTTCAAAGCATCGCCGCTGCACTTGCTTGCCACCGCCGATCTTGACAAGATCCATTCCAAGTGAGAAATCCGGTTGTGGACTCTTCGTATTTTTCGTGCAAGCTTCAACGAATGAAGAACGACATCGGAATCTCCATATTGCATTGTTTGTATTTTTATTTACATTCAATTTTATTGTAAAGAAATTTTCATTCCTATTTGTAAGGGTTGGGTGCAACCCGTTGTGGTGGAGTTGTGACTCCATTGTTGGAAGGGTTCCTTCCGTGGTTGGGGGAGCGTTGCTCCTAGTGTGAAGATTTGATTTCAATTCATTTGGAGAAGTGACCGAGTCGTCCCTTGGTGGGAGATAGGTCGAAGGGGGAAAGTGGACGTACCCAAATCGGGGAACCAATATAATTCTTTGTGTGTTTTCGGTGTTTTGTTTGCTTACTTGTGCAGGTTAGTTTAATTCCACAAAAGACTGCACGACACCTATTCCCCCCCTTATAGGTTGATTAGGTTGACACTAGATACTTTCAAGTTATATCAGAGGGAGGTTACTCATCAATAAGGTTAACACCTTGAGTAAGATCCTGTGTCTAGTGTCAAGAAAAAAGAATATCTCAGGAATGGACGGACTCAAGTATACAGGAAAGATTCCAGTATGCACCAAGCTGAATTTTCCCATCTAGAAGGAAAGGATCAGGTTCTACATTGAAGCAGTCGATACCCGACTCTTCATGATAGTGGAGGAGGGCCCTCATATCCCCACTAAGGCCTCCACCATTGATCCGACCAAGATGGTGCCCAAGAGGCTCTCCGAAATGGATAAGGATGAGATGGTGCTTGTCGGCCTAGACAAGAAAGCTCAAAACATTTTGGTGAGCGCCGTCGATGATTCAATGATGCAAAATTTCAGCAACTGTAGGACTGCCAAGGACATCTGGCACTGCCTGATCATTCTGATGGAGGTCACAGATGAAGTAAGGGATGATCGAAGATCCCTTCTGAACCAGAAGTATGAGGCCTTCAGGCAAGGTCCCAAGGAAGAAATCGTAGTGACATTTGAGAACTTCCTGAAGATCGTTAATGCCCTGAAGGGTTATGATAGAGTGTTCACCGATGGTGAACTAAATGAAAAATTCCTTAGATCCCTGACTAAGGAATGGGACACCAAGATCTGCGCCATCAGAGAGTTTGGCAAGCTGGTAGAAACTGATCCCCAGATTCTGTTTGGGAAGCTAATGTCCTACGAGCTTCAGCTGAACACCATAAAGGCTGAAGAGGAGGCCGATAAGACTGCAACCAAAGAAAAGACTGTGGCCCTGAAAGCTAATAGCTCAAGGAAAGGCAAGGGTGCAACCTCATCCCGCTCTCGGAGAAAGGCTGAGGAAGAAGACTCTGAGTCATGCTCATCCGGCTCAGAGCTATCTGAAGAAGAATTCTCTTTCATCACTCGAGAGTTCAAGAAGTTCCTCAAGATGAGGAATCAGAGAAAAGGAGATTGCTCCTCCTCCAGACATCAGAAGAATAATTACTCTTCTGACAGGTATGATTCTAAATATAACAAACATCGTTCTGCTGACATTATCTGCTTTGGGTGCAATAAGCCAGACCACGTCATTGCTGACTGCAACCAAAGCAAGAGAGATAAGGGGAAAGGTGAGGAGCATAAGTCCTCTCTAGACAAGAAGAAGGAGAGGAGCTACATTGCCAAGAAGCAAAAGACACTGAGTGAATCTGACTCATTAGACTCCAGTGATGATAAGGAAGCCTTTTTCGGGCTAATGGGTCGCTTCGACTCAGATGGAGATTGTCCCCCATTTACTGGGAAGGTAAAAGATCGCACCCCCTCTCTAACTCTGACTCTGACTCTGAGTATCCTGAAGATGATCACGAGAACAGCCCATCTGCCCGTGAAGCTGAACTCCTCGAAAAGTATGAGCTACTGCTCAATACATTTGAAGAATGTCGAAAGAGGTTGAGCGCTCAGAAAAAGGAAGTCAAATTCCTTAAGGCTAAGGGAGTATCCCTAAGAGAAGAGATCATTGGCATGATATCTCTCCGACAGGAACACCTTGACCTTACTTCTGAGCACTCAGATTCTCTAAGGCTCCTTGAACAAAAGCAGGGAGAAATCAACAAGCTGGAAGAACAGCTTGCGGCCGAGAGGAAGATTGTCAAAAGCTTCTCTTTGCCCAAGACCGTTCTTCCCCTGGTTAATGAACTCTCTGCTCAGGCTAAGGGGGCTTGCTTAGGGCATGTGGCTGAGCCTGGTAAATCATCCAGGTGAAACAAAAATCAGAGGAAAAATAAGGCTACTAAGAAGGCCTCTGCTGCAGAAAAGGGAAAGACCCCACTCGGTCATATTTCATTCTGAAAGCCTAGCTTTCCCTGCAATGAGCTTGACTTTGAGTCAACCTATGGACACCTCTTCCGGCCCTCGGTTGAAAAGCCCAAGAGCCGGTATGATGGATGGATCTTCCCCCGTAACTACGGTGAGAGTGTCTTCAAGGCCTCTTATGAGGAAATCCAAGTGGAGAATTATGGCCACTTCTTTAGCGGCCATAATAGGAAGCAGGCACCAAAGACCAAGCCTGTTATACAAAAGGAACATGAAGTGAAGAAATTGTGTGACTGCTGTCATCATGATGCCTCCACCTCCAGATCCAAGGCCTCGGCTGGACCTACCATTCCAAGGGTGAAGCAGAAGCCTAGGAAATGGTACAATAGGTTTGACTGTTGGTGTTGTGGAAAAGTTGGTCACTTTGCCATAGATTGCTGGTTTAATCAAAGAAACAATGAGACTCCTCATGTTAGCAATGCGAGGCCGACCACTCGTAGGAATCTAGGACTCAAGTCCGATTGGGTTCCTAAGGGAAACTAATTCTGTTTTGCAGGTATGTCCAAAGGCCACCAAAACGCTAATCTGGTACTTGGACAGTGGATGTTTCCGACATATGACCGGGACAAGAAGCCTGTTGCGTGATTACTCCCCAGTCGAAAATGGACCCAAAGTCATCTTTGGAGGATCAGATCGAGGAGTCACCAAGGGTTATAGTATGATATCCAACAGTGTATTCTCTATCACAGACATGGCCTATGTTAAAGGGTTAAACCATAACCTGATCAGTGTAAGCCAGTTGTGTGATAAAGGATACGACGTTAAGTTCTGTAAGGAAAAGTGCCTGATAATATCGTGTGCCTCTTCAGAGACGATATTAACTAGCATTAGGAGAAGAAATATTTTCTGCTTAAATTTTCTTAGCATAGACTCTTCTACCCCCGTTTGCCTAGTAGTAAAAGATAGTGCATCTCTCTGTGAATAATGGCCCAAGAGATTAGCACATAAATTTCAAAACTATTAATATGCTGTTTTCTAAGAACTTAGTAAGGGATGCCCCTACTATTAAGTGCATCAAAGATAGCCCTTGTCCTGCATGCCAGAAGGGCAAACAGACTCGGGCTACCTTTAAGGGCATTGCAGACAAAGACTCTTCCAGATGTCTTTATCGTCTGCATATGGACTTGTTCGGTCCATTGCAAGTTCATAGCTTAGAAGGCAAATCATATACGCTAGTGATTGTTTATGATCACTCTCGGTTTATGTGGGTGTTCTTCTTAAACAAAAGTCAGATACGTTTGACATCTTCACTAATTTTGTCAAGTAGATTCAGAATGAACTTAACTGCTCCGTGGTCAAAATCAGAAGTGACCATGGAATAGAATTCGAGTATGGGGCTATGATAGAATTCTGTGAAGAACATGGTATCTTTCATGAGTTTTCCTCCCCGCATACTCCTCAGCAAAACGAAGTTGCGGAGAGGAGGAATAGAATGCTCATTGAAGCATGTACGACAATGTTGAATGACACTTCTCTTCCAGAGTACTTCTGGGCAGAGGCTGTTAATACAGCTTGCCACGTGCAAAATTGAGCCTTGATCAACAAGAACCATCATAAGACGCCTTATGAGCTATTGAAAGGCAGGAAACCGAACATGTCCTATCGAAGGATTTTTGGCTGCAGATGCTATGTACTCAATAATGGGAAGTACCCACGTACTAAATTCGGAGAAAAATTCTTCGAAGGCATCTTCGTGGGCTATAGTAGCCATAGTCGGGCATATAGGATTTTCAATAATAAAACTCTAGTGATAGAAGAGTCAATTAAT
Organism: Platanthera zijinensis; assembly: GCA_039513925.1. Taxonomy (NCBI): domain Eukaryota; kingdom Viridiplantae; phylum Streptophyta; class Magnoliopsida; order Asparagales; family Orchidaceae; genus Platanthera; species Platanthera zijinensis. The sequence goes on from CM077080.1 coordinate 206,147,069, forward strand.
GTTGTATTTGATGAAGGAAGCTTGCTTCACAGCAATTCTTCTAGTGGCATTCTTGAAGATGAAGGTGCAAGGCTTGAATAACGAAGTTTTGATGAGACTGCTAAAAATGAAGCTCCCAAGTACGTCAAGGTCTCCACCTCAACACCAACTGGAGAAGATGACGGTCAGGATGGGGAGATTCTCCCAGAAGAGGGAGGAGCCCGAGAAGCTGTAGGAGCTCCAGATGCAAGACTCTTAGAGCTCAGACACGTGAGGGATCACCCAAGAGATCAGATCATAGGAGATCCTCGGGACGGTGTCAGAACTCGTAGAGGTACAATTAACGAGATTCTGCACCTTAGTTTTCTGTCACAGGTTGAGCCAAAGAAGTTTGAAGAAGCGAACAAAGATGCATCGTGGATATTGGCCATGTAAGATGAACTTCATCAATTCGAATGATGCGACGTCTGGACGCTAGTTCCCAAACCAAATAAACAGAATGTGATCGGAACTAAGTGAATCTTCAGAAACAAACTGGATGAACACGGTGTCATCATCAAGAACAAAGCCAGACTGGTGGCTCAAGTATACAGATAGGAGGAGGGGATTGACTTCGACCAACCCATTGCACCACTTGCAAGGCTCGAGACGATCAGGTTGTTCCTGGCGTATGCCTCTCACAAAGGATTCACTGTCTATCAGATGGATGTGAAGTCTGCTTTCCTGAATGGAGATTTAAAAGAGGAATTATAGGTCGTGCAACCCCCAGGTTTTGTTAATCCAACTCTCCCTGATCATGTTTACTTTCTTAATAAAGCATTATATGGCTTAAAACAAGCTCCTCGAGCTTGGTATGAGACTCTGTCTCGTTTTCTTCTTGAGAACAAGTTATCGAGAGGAAAAATAGATAAGACATTGTTTCTTAGGGAAGTCAAAGGAAAGATTTTGCTGGTGCAAATCTATGTCGATGACATAATATTCGGCTCAACGGACAACAACCTGTGCAAGAAGTTTTCCAAACTTATGCAAGGGAAGTTTGAAATTAGCAGTATGGGAGAGCTGAAGTATTTCTTGGGACTTCAAGTGAAACAGTCTGAGGATGAAATTTTCATCTCTCAGACGAAGTTCACAAATGAACTCCTCAAGAAATTCGGAATGGATAGTGCAACCTCTATGAGGACTCCAATGGGATCCACTGTGTCTCTGGACAAGGATGAGAAAGGGAAACCTTTTGATGAAACCAAGTACAGAAGCATAATTGGAACCCTGCTCTACCTTACTGCTAGTAGACTGGATATTATGTTTTCCACTTGTGTTTGTGCCAGATATCAGGTGAACACTAAGGAATCTCATTATGTCGCTGCAAAGCGGATTCTTAGATATCTTAAAGGTACACCAAATCTTGGCTTGTTGTACCCAAGAAACAATGATGTCGAGCTGATAGGCTTTTCAGATGCTGACTTTGCAGGAAGCAGGGATATAGGAAAAGCAATACCGAGATGTTCTAATTCCTCGGAAGAAGGCTTATATCATGGAGCAGTAAAAAGCAGAACTGTGTCGCAACCTCTACGGCTGAATCTGAGTACATCTCAGCAGGCAGCTATTGAACATAACTTTTATGAATCAGAAATCAACTCGAATATTATGACTTGTAGTTCAGAGAAGTTCCCATGTATTGTGACTCCTCGAGAACAATTGCAATTGCGAACAATCAAGTGTCGCACAACTGAACAAAGCATATTGAAGTGCGCTACCACTTTATTCGGGAGCATGTGGAGAACAAAGATATATCTCTCTGCTATGTCCCCACGGATAAGTAGATTGCAGATATCTTCACGAAACCACTAGAAGAGGCCAAGTTCAATTTCTTCAAAACTGAACTCGGCATGCTGAACTTTGAATATTGAAGACTGAAAGGCTCAAGGCTCTTGGATCAAGGGGAAGCATCAGCTAGGAACTCAATATCGGGCACAGATGCAAGAACTGAGGGGGAGCATTTTGCTTCAAGTGAAGTCCCAGGTTTGCAGAAGCCGAAAAGGGGGAGATTACCCTCTCGACCAAGGCTAAGGTGGCTGCAAATGCTAAGTAGGCCACAAAGGCTATGTTGCTCTCAGATAGGGGGAGATCACCTCGGCTAAGGCTATGTTTCTCTCAGGAAAATGGTAATGAATTCCACATTCAACTGAATTTTCATTTTATGATTTCCATTTCCATCTGTTCTATTTACCTCAGCTTTTAGGGTTTAGGCTTCTTCAAATAGGGGGAGATGGTTGGGTATTGCATCCACAATAGACCTGATTTGAAGAAGAGCCTGAACAAGCTAAGTTGAATTGACAATGTATTTGACAATTCGATCAAGTTGTGCTTGCAGCTATTCCATGCTAAGTACACACCAATGTCAGAGTGCAGTGGGTCAATATACACGGGTCTGCGCAACGTAATCCCTCGTTATATAGATCAGTGTGTTGATCCACGTGTGCTCTCTCTATTGGAGTGTACTTATTTTCAAGTACAGGGTCAAGGTAGATCAAGAGCAGAAGAAGGAGAAAGGATGGGTCAAAAACCAAGCTATCAAAAGAAGGAAGGAGGAAAATTCTTCCAAGTAAGAATCGACGGGAGTCATTAGTGATTCCTGCTGACTTCGACGGGAATCACTAAGTGACTCCCGCCGACTACTTCCAGCCGGCAAAGTCAGAAATTCTGCCAAGGCAGAATCGACGGGAGTCGGGAGTGATTCTCACCGACATCGACGGGAATCACCAACGACTCCCGCCGATTTTGCCTTAGGCATATTCTCGCCGCTCGCTGGACCGAACCAAGCCGCAGTGCGCTGTTTCAGCCGAGGCTAGGGATTTTCCTCGTGGGCCCCACAACGGCTCTTAGGGTTGGCTCCTGGTATAAATACATGTGTATTTTAAAACTCTACACACACCAAAGAATACGAAAAACAAAAGAAGTCGGCCGTGACCTAACCGATCATTGAATCCGCCGTTCGCACGTCGCCGCTCGCAAAGTTGTTGCCGCCGCTGATCTCAGCTCGTCTTTGATCGCTCGATGATAGAACCGAGGCAAGCAGCCTGTCTCACGTGTCTCTCTCGAGATATCTTGTCTTCCGATTCGTTGAATGAGACTTGTTCTCCCTTCCGAATCGGTTGAGACGTTTGATCCGACTGAGATCGTTCGAAGACCTAGCTTGCTTCATCAAGAAGTTTGGATTTGCAAAGCATCGCCGCTGCACTTGCTTGCCGCCGCCGATCATTTCAAGATCTATTCCAAGTGAGAAATCCGGTTGTGGACTCTTCGTACTTTTCGTGCAAGCTTCAACGAACGAAGGAAATCAAAATCTCCGTATAGCATTGTTTGTATTTTTATTTACATTCAATTTTGTTGTAAAGGAATTTTCATTCCTATTTGTAAGGGTTGGGTGCAACCCGTTTGTGTGGAGTTGTGACTCCATTGTTGGAAGGGTTCCTTCCGTGGTTGGGGGAGCGTTGCTCCTAGTGTGAGGATTGGATTTCAATCCATTTGGAGAAGTGATCGAGTCGTCCCTTGGTGGGAGATAGGTCGAAGGGGGAAAGTGGACGTACCCAAATCGTGGAACCACTATAATTCTTTGTGTGTTTTCTGTATTTTGTTTGCTTACTTGTGCAGGTTAGTTTAATTCCGCAAAAGACTGCACGACACCTATTCCCCCCCTTATAGGTGGATTAGGTTTACACTAGATACTTTCACCTACATCATATGAAGAAAGTTTCCATATTCTCAATTCAAAGATGGGAACTCAAGTTTAAGAACCCTGCTCAAGTTGCAAAAGCACTTGATCACCCAGAAAATGACGACAGGACCCCATCTTCCCCTCTACATCAAGTAGCTGACACATCTAGTATAGTTGCTAAGGGGGAGCCTGCTCCTTCAACCCCAGAGGCAAGAAATTATACCCCTCCTTTAGATGTTGTACCATTTGCTACCACTCCTGCTGAAGATCTGCTAGCAGATGCTCAAGTTCAAGAACAAATTTTATCTACAGAGGAAGATATCAATAGAATGATAGAGGAACTCTCTTCCAAAGAGCCTCCTTTCCCAATACATACAGAGAACTATCCTCCTCAAGAACCATCTCCATCTGACCACCATTCTAAATAAGAATCCCCTGATCATCAGTCTCCTGCTATAGATGTGTAAGAAGAAGAAATAGTGTTGATTTCTAATGAAAGAGAAGGAACCCCTGAACTAGATGAGGCTCCTCTCAAGAGCCTGGACTCTCTCTTCCTACAATTCTTGGTGAGAAAGGAGATATTTTGATTCATACCACCAGATCTCAGAGCTCAGTGACTATTGAAGAAATCCTTCCCTAGACAACTCCTTTAGTACCTCCTCCTCCTCCACCTTCTCAAGTTGAAACACCTACTACTGACTCCATTCTTGGTAAGATAGAGCTAATGCTAGCACAACAAAGAAGTTATTTTGATGAATCTCTTAAAGTTATAACTTAGAAAGTAACTGCTCTAGAGAAAGAGATGAGCAGAGGATTTGCAGAAATACAACACAATACTGATGAGCTTAAACACCTCTTCCAAATAGGTGGGAAAGCTCTAGATCACACAATCACCAGCATTGGTCATGTGATGGATCAATTAGTAACCATATCAAACAATCAAATAAAACTGGAAAAAAAAGCTCAAGAACATACTTTCAAGACATATGAAGAAGTGGACACTTTCAAAGAGGAAGCTATTGCCACCCTATCCATAGAAGTAAGAAAGGGGGAGAAACTAGTGAAATAATACATAGAAAAATCAGATAACAACATGACAACCCTTTGGGAAGAAAAGCTGAAAGAAACACATGCTGATGTTCAAAACCAAATTGATGGTATCAAATTCCATACTTATGATACAGCTGTATGGATGCACAACTAGATATTTCCTGATCTTCAAGTCAATCCAAATCTTATTCCTCACCATCTGAATCCAACTGCTCAGCATCCTCCAGTCCAACAGCCAACTCTCTCTCCAAGACCTAAAGGCTCAGATGCACCACCTCCAAAAACTTATGCTCAAGTTTGGGAATCTGAACAGACAGATGTGCCTCATCAAGCACCTCTTGACGATGTGCCTCATCAAGCACCTCCTGAAATACAAATTCCTAAGAGAAGAAAATATGGTTATGGAGCCTCTGCCAGCAGGTCCATTCCTAATCCAGAAGCAGAAAAGAGGAAAGACTAAGAGTTTGTTGAGGTTTGGAGTCCTACTTCAAAGTCTATCATATTGGATACTCTTAAACTTGTTGTGGATTTCAAAGAGAACAAGGACAATTACTACTCTTATTCTGAATGGGAGAAGTATGAGAAATCTATGACTTTAAGAAGACTCTATGACAGAAAATACAATCGTGAAAATCCATCTGCTCCTCCTAGGCCAGCAAAATACTTTCCAAAGCCATACATGTATTTTCAAAGACAAGAGGACAAACTTCAGAAGTAACAACAACAACAGACCAAGATGGGATAAAAGATGACTAAAAGTTTTTTTTCTTTATGAGATTTTGTGGACTTGGATATCTCTTGGACAAAATCTATAAATATAAATCTTCTATTTTGATGATCTGATTTTTCATTGCTTAACACTTTTCCTTATTACTGTGTTTAGTAGTTACTTTAGTTGTTTATCTTGATGTAATTCACCGTAGTGTAGAGGGTTTTGACTTCTACAAATAGGGAGGGATTGTTGGGTTTTGTATCTACAATAACCTAGATTTGAATGAAGTCACCCTTGAACTAAGATGAATTATGTTGTATTTGATGCCCTGTTTGAGTTATGTGTTTGCAAGATATAATTGTACAGTGTAGACAATTGTCAGTCAACAATGAGTCACCAAACACATGACCATATAATGTAATCTCTCATTGTGTGATCCATGGTGTTGACTCATATGTAGCCTCTCTATTGGGACACACTTCATTTTCAAGCACTAAAATTATAGGAGAAAGACTTGTTACTGAATTCCTTGAAGAAAGAAAATTTTCAAAAAGCCAAAATTTTTCTAAGTGTTATACTCGAGAAGGACCTATAAGTACTCGAGTAAAATTATAGCCAGTTCTCGAGTGAGCTAAGTCTAGTTTTCGAGTTATAGAGGTAGTTCTCGAGAAGGCTTCATTTAGTTCTCGAGAAGCTATGCCGTACTCGAGTAAAACTTGCTTCGTTCTCGAGTCAACTGAAAAATCTAGCTCAGATTTTTCTAAGTCTAGTACTCGAGAAGCTAAGTCCATTATTCGAGAAGGGCAAGACTTTGTCTTGAGAAACAGAAGTCTAGTACTCGAGAAGTATTACTTGTTCTCGAGAAGTCCAGTTAGTTCTCAAGTAGTCAGTTTCTATTTCTCGAGTAATAGAAGTTACTTCTCGAGTACTAGACTTCTGTTTCTCGAGACAAAGTCTTGGCCTTCTCGAGTAATGGCCTTAGCTTCTCGAGTACTAGACTTAGAAAAATTTTGAGCTAGATTTTTAAGTTTACTCGAGAACTAAGCAAGTTTTACTCGAGTAGGCATAGCTTCTCGAGAACTAAATTAAGCCTTCTCAATAACTACCTCTGTTACTTGAAAACTAGACTTAGCTCACTCGAGAACTGGCTACAATTTTACTCGAGTACTTATTGGTACTTCTCGAGTATAACACTTGGAAAATTTTTGGCGTTCTGATTTTTTTTTTACTTTAAGGAGTTCAGCAACTGGTCTTTCTCCTATAACTTTAGTGCTTGAAAATGAAGTGTGTCCCAATAGAGGGGCTACACATGAGTCAATACCATTGATCACACAATGAGGGATTACATTGTATGGTCCTGTGTTTGGTGACACATTGTAGACTGACATTGGTCTACACTTGGCAATTATATCCTGCAAACACATAACTCAAACAGGGCATCAAATACAACTTAATTCATCTTAGTTCAAGGGCGACTTCATACAAATCTATGTTATTGTGGATACAATACCCAAAAACTACTGCTAGAGATGAACTTCATTTTGCATTTCTAGCGATTGGTACCTCCCACCTACGATGGGAGAGACGAATTTATGGCCTCAGATTATTGGATCATTGCCATAGAAGAGATGTTCTCGTATTCGGGAATTGTAGAAGCCTAAAAGGTGATGATTGTTGCCTACCCACTAAAAGGTCTGGCGAAGAGCTAGTGGATCTGGTAGAAGGAGAGATTTATGGAAGGATGCTCTTGGGAATCCTTCAAGAAGATGTTGCTTAAGAAGTTTCTACCATCGATAGAACAAGACCACCTGATGAACAATTTCCTGCATCTGAAGAAGAAACAGCTCACTGTGAGCGAATATGAGATTGAATTTAGTAAGTTGATTAGATTTGCTCCTGATATGGTAGCTTTAGAGGCGGGGAGAGTGAAGCATTTCCTTGGAGGACTTCGAAGCAATGTTCACCAGTTGGAATGCGCTTATAGAGCTGAAAGTCATGCTGAGGCAATGGAAGCTGCTCTGATAGTTGAGGCATCCATAACGCCAAGAATCGGGGTGCTGCATTAAGAAAAGAAAAGAGAAAGGCTGAAGATGATGGAATTTCTAGGGCATCTGGCCCCGCTTCCAAGAAGAAAGGTGGAGAAGCATGTAGCTTCTATGGTCGTCCTGGCCACCCTTATGAAAAGTGTTACAAAAGGAATGCAGCTCAAAAGCAGTATTGGGTGCTCGCAATCAAGGGCGTACCCAAAGGAGATCTGGTGTGCACGTTCTGCACAAGAAAGGGACATGATGTGTTTCGATGCTATTTGAAGGAAAATGCTTGCTTCCAGTGCGGGCAGAAGGGGCACCTAAAGTCTTCATGCCCACATACTCAATCTCCACTGCAGTTTGCTCCGCTTTGAGCTTTGCCGCCGCCGCAATACCAGGATAAGGGGAAAGAAAAGCTGAATGTGGTGACCAGGGAGGAAGCTCAAACCTTTACTCAAGTGATATCAGGTTAGATTCTAGTCTAACTTTTAACCTTCGTTGTTTGCAATAGTTTCTCATTCATTTTGTTACGTACTCTACGGTTATAGGTGAGTTTAAGGTGAAGAATAGGTGGGCGCGCGTTCTCTTTGATCCAAGTGCTACCCATTCCTTTGTTGCTCTGAGTTTCATATATAAACATCGTTTGGACGTGGATAAGTTAGAAGATTCTTTTAACTGAGGGTGATATCAAATCAGGGTGTTCAGAAATGCCCTATCTATCTAGGTGGTTTTCTAGCTTTTGTGGATCTGAAGGTGCTGGATCTTGTGGACTTCGACGTAATTTTTGGCATGGACTGGTTGTCCAAGTACGATGCGGTCATCCAGTGTAAGGCGAAGCGACTGGACTTCAAGATGGACAACAGTCAGCCTACGAGCGTATATGGTCTTCGGGGCAAGGGTTCCCCTATTATTTCTGTAATACGTGCTCGTCGAGCTATAGAGTCTGGTTGTGAGGAAAATCTTGATTCTATTTCTGCTTTGGAAATGGCTTTGGTTACACCACGTATCGAGGATATCTCGGTGGTGCGAGAGTTTCTAGACTGTTGGATCCCTAGTTGGATTTGGGCTAGGTTCACTAAGTTAGGCAGAGTTTGATCCCATTGTATAGCCAGGGTCATGTCTAGTAGTCTTAGTGTTGTAGGCTAAGTCCCTTTAGCTGTACTATCTTGGACCAGCAAGCAAAGGACCTCAGAGACTCAGACTTACAAGTTTTCAAAAGACAGTGATCAGTTCGAAATTCTTCGAACTCAGCTCGACAATCATCGATTTATGATCGACGAACTCATAGTTAATTCTCTGTGCTGAGCTCGACGATATTCGAGCTCAAGTCGACGTTTAGTTTTCTTCAGACAGATTCTCAGCTCGACGAACTAAGAGTGCAGAATTGGAAAGTATTTCTCAGTTAGCAGTTCGTAGAGCTTAGTTCGACGAACTGGAATTCTTTGATCGACGATCTTGGATCTCAAGTCAACGAATTCCGTTTAGCGTTCTACATTTTCTATTCTGTTCCAGAATGATTTTTTCCCTTCTTCTGTTCCTTATTTTCTCTATTTATTAGCAGTATTATTCTGAGTATTTAATACAAATATTCTTTTGAATATAACTGTTATTGGCTGCATTAAATATGACATTCATCAGAATAATTATTTGCTTATTCTATCAAGGACAGTTGGGAAAAACCCTTAATGCTTTTATTCCAGCCATTTTCAATTCTCCAGGTCAGCCAGCATTTATGGAAAGAATTCAAAATTCAAAGAGAATTTTTAATTGGCAGTAGAATAAAAGAGATCCTCTCTTTTTCGAGACATAGATTTACAAAGAGAGAGAGAAGAAATCAGAAGTACTGACAAAGAACTTTCATCAAGCAGTCGACTCTTGCATTCTCTCTCAATGCTTTTCTTACTCTGCCAATACTCAAGACTGAAGAAGAACAAAACATCAAAATCAAGAGTCTTCTTCAACTTTTGTTCCAGAAATCTATAGAAATCTTTTTCAACATCAGTTATTGGATTTCCTGGATCTTGGACAATCAAGCTGAAGACCTACTCACCCTTAAATAAAGCTCATTCTCCCTAAAGCATTCAAATTCTCAGAAGGAGCTTTGACAACACAAGAATCCACATAGTCTTCTCAAGTTGTATTGAGAAAAGAGAAGAATTCCATCAAACTCTTTCCATCCCATTGTATAGGGTTTTAACTCCCTTCAAAAGTTAGTCTGGTTGACGAGTCTCCCTCCAAAAGACTTGAAGTTGGTTTTTGGGCACCTGATCTACCTGAATCAGATCCTGTGGTGGCAGTCACCTAATCAAAACTTGCTAGTGGATTCCTACCAAGGGTGGTAGAAGAGTGGATGAACCCAAGTTTAGGGGAACCACTATAAACTTCTTGGTCGTCTGGTTGCTCCTTTTCTATTTGTTTTGCTTTTTGCTGTGTTTGTGATTGTTGGAATAGTTAGCCTAGTTTCTTATTCTTAACTATTATATGGTATCACTATTTTACTCTGCTATAAACACTAAAAAGAACCAAAGTTTTTAATACTCTATTCATCCCCCCTCTAGAGTAATCAGATCTAACCCCTCCTTTCAATTGGTATCAGAGGGTGTGTTTGTTTGGTTGTACAAGTTAACACTTGAACCAAGATCCAGTTATATCAGATTTTCCTCTTCCCAACTATTCTCAATCACAATGGCACAAAACAAGGATTATGGAAAGCACCAGACCTCCAATATGCAACCTTAATAGGTTTATTTTCTGGAAGGCAAGAATTAAGTTGTATATGAACTCTATTGATGAGGATATATTTAATTCTATCTTGATAGGACCTCCTACTGTAGCAACTGCTTCAACTTCATCCTCAAATACTCATGTTTTTCCACAACCTGAGTGGACAGATGCCCAGAAGAAAGCCAAGATTGTAGATTCTAAAGCCATGAGCATATTAGCTCAAACTATGTCAGATGACATTTTTTAAAAGGTGGCTGAATGCATCTCTGCAAAAGCAATTTGGGATTCTCTCAACCAGATGGTTGTTGGCTCAGTAGATGAGAGAAAGGACAGAAGATTAACTCTCATCTCACAGTATGAGAACTTCAAGAGAGATGAAGCTGAATCTGTTAGTGATATGTACAACAGACTAAACTCTATCATCAGTGAGCTGAAGACACTGGACAAAGACATCTCTCTCACAGAGGTGAATGACAAGATCCTAATGTGCTTCCCAAGCTCATGGGACACCAGGATCTAGCCAATAAAAGAGGCCAAAGCTTGAATGAGATTTCAACTGAATCCCTCCTGGGAAAGCTCAAATCTTATGAGCAATTGATTAAATCCAGAGAAGCTGGTGAGCAAAGAACTCCTCCTTCAGCAAGAAAAGAACAAAACATTGCATTCAAAGCTGCTGAAGAGACTGAAGCTCCAAATGAAGAGCTAATGAGTCTTCTTGTAAAGAGATTCTATAAAATGGAGAGTAAGGACTTCAGGAGAAAGTCATCCAGAAATGACAGCAAGCCAAGGTATGACAAAACTCCCACAAAAGAAGTACTGTGTTTTGGATGCAGGAAACCAGGACACTTCATGTCTTAATGTTCTGAGAATTAAAATAAGGAGAGGAGAAGAGAAAAGGAATCCAGAAGTAAGCATTACAACAAGCCCTCTTCCAGAAAGCACAAAAAGATGGAAAAGGGATTTGTGGCTGAAACATGGAGTGACACAGAAGATGAATCCACATCTTCCAGCTCTAATGAAGAAGAAGAAGAGGCAAAGGCAAAGGAAATATGCCTAATGGCTATCAATGCCTCTTGCAGCCCTTTAGATGCTGAAAATGAATATGAAAACGAAGAAGTATCAGAATCAGAAGCTCATCAGGTATTTTCATCTTTTGATTATAGTTCTGAAAATTTCAAAACTGAATTTAAAACAATGTGCTTAGATTTAATTAATTCTGAAAAGGTTATTAAACAACTTAGAGAAAAATTAACTGAACAGAATAACTCAATGCTAGAAAATCATAAGTTAAAGAATGAAATAACACTAGCTAATGCACAAATCATAAAACTAAAGATTGAATTATATGAGGCCAGACAACTTGAGGAATCTCTCAATGGGAGAAGCCTTAAGGTTATGGACATTACAAGCACAATCAATGCCAGATTGAATGATAAGCTAGGCTTGGGTGCTTCATCAAGCCTACCCCCCTAATTCAGATAAATATATTAACCACACCAGTTAAATTTGTTTCTGAAAAGGAAAAAGAAAAAGTAGAAAATAATAGTCCTAAACAAACTGACCTAAAACACAAAACTAAGAGAAAGAAAAGAAGTAATAAGAATAATAATAAAAACTATGTTCAGCAGATTTCGTCGAACTTAGATCGACGAAATGTGTACAGTTCGTCGAACTCAAGTCGACGAACTCTGATAACAAACATGTATTATAACTATTCTCTGAACTACGATCGACAAAACCAGTATGGTTCGTCGACCAGAGATCGACGTTTTTGGGGCCCAGAAAATGAATACTTTCATTCTCTGAATGGAGCTCAATAAACTCAACCCCGATCGTCAAACTCAGCTCGACGAACTCACCTGAATTTGTCGAATGCAGATCAGTTGAATAGATATTTAATTCTTTTCAAACCTTTAATCCACCAATAACTTTTAATAATAACTTTAATCAATGGATTATTCCACTTAGGAAGTATCATCCTTTAGGTTATAAAAGTCAACCAGAATACTCTTTCATTTCCAATTTTCATTATGTTAAGAGAGAAGGACCTAAGGTACCTTAGTCAAAAATGACTAATCTGTTTTGTAGGAAAAAGACTGTTCTACCATAGAGCAACAATGGTATTTGGACAGTGGTTGTTCTAAGCATATGATAGGAAATAAGGCCAACCTAACTCACTTCAAGGCAAAGCTAGGAACAAAAGTGATATTTGGTGACTCCAGTTTTGGCCAGACTGAGGGCTATGAAAAAGTTAAAGTTAGAGCTGTCACCTTCAGGAATGTAGCTTATATAAGTGGACTAAAGCACAACCTCATCTCCATAAGTCAGTTATGTGATGAAAAATTTCAGTATCATTTACTAAAACCTCCTGTTTTATGTCTTCTTTAGACAATAGTGTAGTATTGACTGGCACTAGGGTAGGAAACATTTACCTAGTTAATTTCAAATCAGCTAAATCAGAAATCTGTCTATTTAACTCAACTAGTAATAATAATGACCTTTGACATAGGAGATTAGGGCATGTAAACCTAAAAAATATTGCTAGGTTATCCAAAGACAACCTTGTTAGAGGATTGCCTTCTTACCCCTATAAGAAGAAAGACCTTTGCAGGGCTTGTCAGTTAGGCAAGCAAACTAAAAGTAGCTTTAAATCATTAACTAAAAGTGACTTACCTAGAATTCTGTACTTACTATATATGGATCTTTTTGGCCCTATAGCAGTACAAAGTCTAGGAGGGAAATCTTATACTTTAGTAATTGTAGATGACTTTTCTAGATTCACTTGGGTTTTCTTTCTGAGATCGAAGTCTGATAACTTTAAGATTCTTACAGACTTTCTCAAGAACATACAGATTGAGTACTCTACTCCAGTTGCATTGATCAGAAGTGATTATGGTAATGAGTTTGAGTCTCTTCTTATGCAAGAGTTCTGTAGGAAGGAAGGCATCAGACAATGCTTCTCAGCTCCTAGAACACCTCAACAAAATGTGGTTGCTAAAAGGAAGAATAGAACACTGATTGAATCAGCATGCACATTACTTGCAGATGCTTATTTGCCCCTATCCTTTTGGGCAGAGGCTATAAGCACAGTAAATTATGTACTGAATAGAAGTATTATACACAAGCTTAACAATAAGACTCCTTATGAGCTACTTAAAGGGAAGAAACCTAAAGTAGATTACTTTAAAATTTTTGGTTGCTTATGTTACATTCACAACAACAATAAAAAAATACATTAGAAAATTTGAATCCAAGTCTGAAATGGGAAGTTTTCTTGGATACTCCCAAGTAAGCAAGGCTTATAGGGTTTATAATAAATCAACCTTAAAAATAGAAGAATCCATTCATGTTTCTTTTGATGAGACTAACATGTTTAACAAAGAGAAGCAAGCTTCTACCAGTAATTCTTTGCAGGTACCTAACAAATATGAAAAGCTGAATGAGTTGACCCTCACATATGAGGATGTTACTCACTCTCCTCCACATGATGCTGAAGAAAGTGATGATGAAGAAGCTGACATTTATGTTGAACTAACAACAACAAATCCAATTCCACCAGAGGAATTAACTCCCCAGGCTGTTGCTCAACCAACTCCACCAACTGAACTTCTCACACTTAAAGATCTCCCCTCATCTCAAGTGATTGGAGACATATCAACTGGTGTGCAAACAAGTCATCAACTCCACCAGGATATGATGCATGCCTGCTTCATATCTCAAATATAGCCCCAATCCTTCAAAGATGCAGAGCAAGATCCACACTGGATTATTATCATGCAAGAGGAGCTCAATCAGTTTGAGAGATGCAGAGTTTAGGACTTAGTTCCAAGACCCAAAGACTACCCAGTCATTGGAACTAAGTGGGTTTTCAGGAATAAGCTTGATGCCCATGGATACTCATAAGGAATAAAGCAAGGCTTGTTGCTCAAGGCTATAGGAAAGAGGAAGAAATTGATTATGATCAAACCTTTGCTCCTGTTGAAAGGCTAGAAGCAATTAGAATCTTCCTTGCTTATGCTACTTTCAAGAAATTCAAAGTCTACCAGATGGATGCTAAGAGTGCTTTTCTGAATGGAGAACTAAAAGAAGAGGTTTATGTTGAACAAACTCCAAGTTTTATCACTTCATCTCATCCCTCTTATGTTTCTAGATTGTATAAAGCTCTCTATGGTCTAAAGCAAGCTCTAAGAGCTTGGTATGAAACCTTAGCAAGCTTTCTTTTAGAGCATAAGTTTTTAGGAGGGATGGTAGATAGGACTTTATTTTTTAAGCATCATAATGATGAAATTCTTTTAGAACAAATATATATATAGATGACATTATATTTGGCTCTACAATTCCCAAACTATGCAAAAGGTTCTCCAACCTTATGCATTCCATGTTTGAGATGAGTAGCATGGGTGAGCTCTCCTACTTCCTTGGTCTACAAGTGAAGCAGACACCTGAAGGCATTTTCTTATCCCAATCCAAATATGCTAAGGAGCTGATTAAAAGGTTTGGGATGGCTGATGCCTCAGCTAAGAAAAAACACCTATGGCTATAAATGCTGTGGTTGATTCTGATAAACAAGAGAAACCTGTTGATCAGAAATTGTATAGGGTCATTGATGGGTCCCTTCTATATCTCACAGCAAGTAGGCCTGATATAATGTTTGCTACTTATCTTTGAGCTAGGTTCCAAGTGAACCCTAAGGAATCTCATCTAGTTTTATTCAAAAGAATTTTAAGATATATAAAGAGTTGCCCAAATCTAGGACTCTGGTATCCAACTGAGTCAGAATTTGAGTTAACTGGTGAAAGTCTTTAGTGTCAACTAATTCCACCTAGGGGGGGGATAGGTGAATTGCAGTCTTTTGCGGAATTTAAATAACCTGCACAAATAAACAACCACAACACAGAAAAGCACAAAAGCAATTATATTGGTTCCCCGATTTGGGTACGTCAACTCTCCCCCTTTGACCTATCTCCCAACAAGGGACGACTCGGTCACTTCACTAAACAGATTGAAATCCAATCCTCACACTACAGAAGGCACCCTTCCAACCGAAGGAGTCACTACTCCTCCACCACGGGTTGCACCAAACCATTACAACTAGGAACAACAATTCCTTTACAACAAAACTAAATTAGAATGTACAAGAAATACAAACTACACTTGTGGAGAATCTAATGTACCTCTTCGTTCGTTGAAGCGTTCTTGATGAAGACGAAGAGTCCACTACCGGAGTACTCTCTTGGAGAGGATCTTGCCAAGATCTGCAGTGGGAAGCGATTGCGGCGGCGATGCTTTGTAGATCCAAACTTCTTGACGAAGCAAGCAGGGTCTGCCAACGATCTTAATCGGATCGGTCGTCTAAATCGATTCGGAATGAAAAACTAACCTCATTCAACAAATCGAGAGACAAGGGATCTCGAGAGAGAAGCATGAGATGCTATACTAGCCTCGGTTTGGTCGTCAGGAGATCAAAGATGATCTGAGATCTGCAGCGACGACTATCTTGCGAGCGGAGATGATGACAGGACGATTTCCGCGATCGGCTAGGTCACGCTCGACGACTTTGATTTCTTGTGAATGATTACTGCGTAAGTTCAAAATACGCGAGTATAAATACTGTAGAACAACCCTAAATGACCGTTGTGGGGCCCACAAGAAGAAGCCCTAGTTCCGGTCAAACAAGCGCACAGCTTCTTGATACGGTTCAGTGAACAGAGCAAATTTGCCTAAGGTAAATTCGGCAAGAATCATTGGTGATTCCTGTCAAAGTCAGCGTGAATCACTTATGATTCCCGTCGAATTTTCCTTGGCAGGATTCTAGTTGAAACACTTGTCATCCGGAGGGAATCAACGAGAATGCAAAGTCATTCTCGACAAATCGGTGAGAATCAGTAAGTGATTCCCGTCGATTCTGCCTTAGCATAATTCTTGAAGGAGGACAGTCAGCCAGATGAAGTCGGTGGAAATCGGCGAGTGATTCTCGACGATTTCGGCGAGAATCACTAGTGATTCCCGTCGAATCGGCAAGAATCACTTAGTGATTCCCGTTGATTTTGACTTAGAAGATTTTCCTCTTCCTTCCCATGAACTTGGTCTTTGACCCATCCTTGCTCCTCTTCTGCTCTTGATCTATCTCAACCCTGTACTTGAGAATAAGTACACTCCAATAGAGAGAGCACACGTGAGTCAACACACTGATCTACTCAAACGAGGGATTACGTTGCGCAGACCCGTATATATTGACCTACTACACCCTGACAATGGTGTGTACTTAGCATGGAATAACTGCAAGCACATCTTGACAGAAAGTCATCAAATACATTGTCAATTCAACTTAGCTTGTTCAGGGGCTTATTCAAATTAGGTACATTGTGGATACAATACCCAACAATCTCCCCCTATTTTAAGAAGCCTAAACCCTACAATCTAAGGTGAATAGATCATATGGGGATGAAAATCATAAACTAAAAATTCAGTTGAGAGTGAAATTCATTACCATTTTCTCCTGAGAGCATACTTAACGTTTGAGTTCACCTTAGCCTTAGCCTTTAACGTTGGCAACCACCTTAGCCTTAGCCGAGAGGGTAATCTCCCCCTTTTCGGATTCTGCAAATTTGGGACTTCACTTGGAGCCACATGCTCCCCCTCAGATCTTGCATCTGTGCTCGAGCTTGAGTTCCTTGCTGATGCTCCCCCTTGATCAAAGAGCCTTGAGCCTTACAGTCTTCACTCTTCATAGTTTAGCATGCCGAGTTCAATTTTTAAGAAACTGAACTTGGCCTCGTCTAGGGGCTTCGTGAAGATATCTGCAACCTGCTTATCCGTGGGGATATATCATAGAGAGATATCTTTGTTTTCCACATGCTCCCGAATGAAGTGGTAGCGCACTTCAATATGCTTTGTTCTGCTGTGCGACACAGGATTGTTCGCAATTGCTATTGTGCTCGAGGAGTCGCAATACATTGGAACTTCTCTGAACTGCAAGTCATAATCTTTGAGTTGATTTCTGATCCATAGAATTTGTGCGCAACAGCTGCCTGCTGAGATGTACTCAGATTCAGCCGTAGAGGTTGCGACACAATTCTGCTTTTTACTGTTCCATTAAATAAGCCTTCTTCCGAGGAATTGGACCGTCCCAGAAGTGCTTTTCCTATCATCCCTACTTCCTGCAAAGTCAGCATCTGAAAAGCCTATCAGCTCGACATCATTGTTTCTTGGGTACCACAAGCCAAGATTTGGTGTACCTTTAAGGTATCTAAGAATTCGCTTTGCAGCGACATAATGAGATTCCTTAGTGTTCACCTGATATCTAGCACAAACGCATGTGGAAAACATAATATCTGGTCTACTAGCAGTAAGGTAGAGAAGGGATCCAATTATGCTTTTGTATTTGGTTTCATCAAAAGGTTTCCCCTTGTACAGAGACACAGTGGATCCCATTGGAGTTCTCATAGAGGTTGCATTCTCTATTCCGAATTTCTTGAGGAGTTCATTTGTGAACTTCGTCTGAGAAATGAAAATTCTATCGTCAGACTGTTTCACTTGAAGTCCCAAGAAATACTTTAGCTCTCCCATGCTGCTCATTTCAAACTTTTCTTTCATAAGTTTAGAAAACTTCTTGCAAAGATTATTGTCCATTGAGCCGAATATTATGTCATAAACATAGATTTGCACCAGCAAGATCTTGCCTTTGACTTCCCTAAGAAACAATGTCTTATCTATTTTTCCTCTCGAGAACTTGTTCTCAAGAAGAAAACTAGACAGAGTCTCATACCAAGCTCGAGGAGCTTGTTTTAAGCCATATAATGCTTTATTAAGAAAATAAACATGATTGGGAAATGTGGGATTAACAAAACCTGGAGGTTGCGCGCCATAGACTTCCTCTTTCAAATTTCCATTTAGGAATGCAGATTTCACGTCCATCTGATAGACCGTGAATCCCTTGTGAGAGGCATATGCCAGGAACAATCTGATCGACTCGAGCCTTGTAACCGGTGCAAAGGTTTGGTCGAAGTCAATCCCCTCCTCCTGTCTGTAGCCTTGTGCAACCAGTCTGGCCTTGTTCTTGATGATGACACCGTGTTCATCTAGTTTGTTTCTGAAGATCCACTTAGTGCCGATCACCTTCATGGTTCTTTGGTCTGGGAACAAGCATCCAGA
Organism: Platanthera zijinensis; assembly: GCA_039513925.1. Taxonomy (NCBI): domain Eukaryota; kingdom Viridiplantae; phylum Streptophyta; class Magnoliopsida; order Asparagales; family Orchidaceae; genus Platanthera; species Platanthera zijinensis. Next base: position 206,165,430 of record CM077080.1, read on the forward strand.
CGTTGCATCGTTTCGAATTGATGCAGTTCATCTTGCATGGCCAATATCCAGGACGCATCTTTGTTCGCTTCGTCGAACTTCTTTGGCTCAACCTGTGATAGAAAACTAAGGTGCAAAATCTCGTTAATTGTACCTCTCTGAGTTCTGACACCGTCACGAGGATCTCCTATGATCTAATCTCTGGGATGATCGCTCACGTGTCGAAGCTCTAGGAGTCTGGCATCTGGAGCTCCGACATCTTCTCGGGCTTCTCCTTCTTCTGGGAGATTTTCTCCTTCCTGATCGTCAACTTCTCCAGTTGGCGTTGAGGTGGAAACCTTGACGTACTTGGGAGTTGCACCTTTTGCAGTCTCATCGAGACTTAGCTGTTCAAGCCTTGCACCTGCATCTTCAAGAATGCCACTGGAAGAATTGCTATGAAGCAAGCTTCCTTCATCAAAAACAACATTAATGGACTCCTCTACCAATAGGGTTTTCTTATTGAAGACCCTATATGCCCGACTATGGCTACTATAGCCCATGAAGATGCCTTCGAAGCATTTTTCTCCGAATTTAGTACGTGGGTACTTCCCATTATTGAGTGCATAGCATCTGCAGCCAAAAATCCTTAAATAGGACATGGTCGGTTTCCTGCCTTTCAGTAGCTCATAAGGCGTCTTGCGATGATTCTTGTTGATCAATGCCCGGTTCTGCACATGACACGCCGTATTGACAGCCTCTGCCCAGAAGTACTCTGGGAGAGAAGCGTCATTCAACATTATCGTACATGCTTCAATGAGCGTTCTATTTCTTCTCTCCGCAACTCTGTTTTGCTGAGGAGTACGCGGGGAGGAAAACTCATGAAAGATACCAAGTTCTTCACAGAATTCTGTCATAGCACCAGACTCGAATTCTTTTCCATGGTCACTTCTGATCTTTACCACGGAGCAGTTAAGTTCGTTCTGAATCTGCTTGACAAAATTAGTGAAGATGTCAAACGTATCTGATTTTCATTTCAAGAAGAACACCCACGTAAACCGAGAGTGATCATCAATAATCACTAGCGTATACGATTTGCCTCCTAAGCTATGAACCTGCACTGGACCGAACAAGTCCATATGAAGAAGATAAAGACATCTGGAGGAGTCTTTGTCTGCAATACCCTTAAAGGTAGCCCGAGTCTGTTGTCCCTTCTAGCATGCAGGAGAGGGGCTATCTTTGATGCACTTAATAGTAGGGGCATCCCTTACTAAGTTCTTAGAAAACAACATATTAATTGTCTTGAAATTAATATGTGCTAATCTCTTGTGCCATTGTTCATAAAGAGATGCACTGTATTTTGCTACTAGGCACATGGGGGTAGAAGAATCTAAGCTAAGAAAATCTAAATAAAAGATATTTCTGCTCCTAATGCCAGTTAATACCATCTCCGAAGATGCACACAATATTATCAAGCACTTATCCTTGCAGAACTTAACGTTGTATCCTTTATCACACAACTGGCTTACACTGATCAGGTTATGGTTTAACCCTTCAACATAGGCCACGTCAGTGATAGAGAATACACCATTGGATATCATACCATAACCTCTGGTGACTCCTCGATCAGATCCTCCAAAGATGACTTTGGGTCCATTTTCGACTGGGGAGTAATCACGCAACAGGCTTCTTGTCCCGGTCATATGTCAGGAACATCCACTGTCCAAGTACCAGATTGGCGTTTTGGTGGCCTTTGGACATACCTACAAAAAGAATTAGTTTACCTTAGGAACCCAATTGAACTTCGGTCCTAGATTCCTTGTTAGCACATTCCCCCTCGGATGGTTAACCCTACGAGTGGTCGGCCTCGCATTGCTAACATGAGGAGTCCCGTTGTATCTTGGATTAAACAAGCAATCCACGACAAAGTGACCAACTTTGCCACAACACCAACAGTCAAATCTGTTGTACCTTTTCCTAGGCTCCTGCTTCACCCTTGGAAAGGTGGGTCCAGCCGGGGCCTTGGATCTGGAGGTTGAGGCATCATGATGACAAGCAGTCACATGATTTCTTCACTTCCTGTTCCTTTAGTATAACAGGCTTGGCTTTTGGTGCCTGCTTCCTATTATGGCCGCTAGAGAAGTGGCCATAATCCTCCACTAGGATTTCCTCATAAGGTGCCTTGAAGACACTCTCACCGTAGTTGCGGGGGAAGGCCCAACCATCATACCGGCTCTTGGGCTTTTCAACCGAGGGCTGGAATAAGTGGCCAAAGGTTGACTCAAAGTCCTGCTCATTGCAAGGAAAGCCAGGCTTTCTGAATAAAACAAGATTGAGTGGAGCCTTTCCCTTTTCTGCCGTAGAGGCCTTCTTAGCAGCCTTATTTTTCCTCTGCTTTCTGTTTCTCCTGGATGATTTAACAGGCACACCCACATGCCCTAAGCCAGCCCCCTTAGCCTGAGCAGAGAATTCATCAACTAGAGAAAGAACGTTCTTGGGCATGGAGAAGCTTTTGACAATCTTCCTTTCTGCCGCAAGCTATTCTTCCAACTTGTTGATTTCTTCCTGTTTTAGGTAAAGGAGCCTTAGAGACTCTGAGTGCTTAGAAGTCAGGCCCAGGTGTTCTTGTCGGAGAGAGATCAAGCTAGTGATCTCTTCTCTTAGAGACACACTCTCAGCCTTAAGGAATTTGACTTCCTTTTTCTGAGCCCTCAACCTCTTGCGGCATTCCTCAAAGGTATTGAGCAGAAGCTCATACTTTTCGAGGAGCTCAGCTTCACGGGAAGATGGGCTGTCCTCGAGATCATCATCAGGAGACTCAGAGTCAGAGTCAGAGAGGGGGTACGATCTTTTACCTTCCCAGTAAATGGGGGGCAGTCTCCTTCTGAGTCAGAGTGACCCACTAGCCCGAAGTAGGCTTCCTCATCATCACTGGAGTCTGAGGAATCAGATTCACTCAGTGTCTTTGGCTTTTTTACAATTTAGCTCCTCTCCTTCTTCTTATCTCTAGAGGACCTGTGCTCCTCTCCCTTCCCCTTATCTCTCTTGCTTTGGTGGAAGTCAGCAACAATGTGACCTGGCTTATTGCATCCAAAGCAAATAATGTCATCAGAGCGATGTTTGTTCTGTTTGGATTCATACCTGTCAGAAGAATAATTCTTCTTCTGATGTCTGGAGGAGGAGCCGTCTCTCTTTCTTTGATTCCTCAACTTGAGGAACTTCTTGAACTCACGAGTGATGAGGGAGAAGTCTTCTTCAGATACCTCTGAGCTGGAAGAGCATGGCTTAGAGTCTTCTTCCTCATCCTTTTTCCGAGAATGGGACGAGGCTGCACCCTTGCCTTTCCTTGAGTGATTGGCTTTCAGGGCCACAGTCTTCTCTCTGGCAGCGGCTTTATCGGCTTCTTCTTCAGCTTTTCTGGTGTTCAGCTGAAGCTCATAAGATAGAAGTTTCCCAAACAGAATCTGGGGATCAGTTTCAGCCAGCTTGCCAAATTCTCTGATGGCGCAAATCTTGGTCTACCATTCCTTAGTAAGGGATCTAAGGAATTTGTCATTTAGTTCACCATCAGTGAACACTCTACCATAGCCCTTCAGGGCATTGACGATCTTCAGGAAGTTCTCGAATGTCACTCCGATTTCTTCCTTGGAGACCTTGCCCGAAGGCCTCGTACTTCTGGTTTAGAAGGGATCTTCGATCATCCCTTACTTCATCAGTGCCTTCCATCAGGATGATCAGGCAGTGCCATATGTCCTTGGCAGTCCTGTAGTTGCAGAAAACCTGCATCATGGAATCATCGACGGCGCTTACCAGAATGTTCTGAGCTTTCTTGTCAAGTCCGACAAGCACCATCTCATCCTTATCCATTTCAGAAAATTTCTTGGGCACTTTCTTGGTTGGATCAATGGTGGAGGCCTTAGTGGGGATATAAGGTCCCTCCTCCACTATAATGAAGAGTCGGGGGTCGACTGCTTCCATGTAGTACATGATCCTTTCCTTCAAGATAGGAAAGTTCAGCTTGGTACACACTGGAATCTTCCCTGAATACTTGAGTCCTTCCATTTCAGAGATCTTCTTTCTTTTTGACACTAGACATGGGATCTTACTCAAGGAGTTAACCTTTTTGCTGAGTAACCTCTCTCTGATACCACTTGAAAGTATCTAGTGTCGACTAAGTCCACCTTTGGGGGGGGGGATAGGTGAATTGCAGTCTTTTGCAGAATTTAAATAACCTGCACAAATAAACAACCACAACACAGAAAAGCACAAAAGCAATTATAGTGGTTCCCCAATTTGGGTACGTCCACTCTCCCCCTTCGACCTATCTCCAAACAAGGGACGACTCGGTCACTTCACCAAACGGATTGAAATCCAATCCTCACACTACAGAAGGCACCCTTCCAACCGAAGGAGTCACTACTCCTCCACCACGGGTTGTACCCAACCCTTACAACTAGGAACAACAATTCCTTTACAACAAAACTAAATTAGAATGTACAAGAAATATAAACTACACTTGTGGAGAATCCGATGTCCCTCTTCGTTCGTTGAAGCGTTCTTGATGAAGACGAAGAGTCCACGACCGGAGTACTCTCTTGGAGAGGATCTTGCCAAGATCGGCAGCATCAAGCGATTGCGGCGGCGATGCTTTGTAGATCCAAACTTATTGACGAAGCAAGCAAGGTCTACCAACGATCTCAATCGGATCGGTCATCTCAATCGATTCGGAATCAAGAACTAACCTCGTTCAACAGATCGAGAGACAAGGGATCTCAAGAGAGAAGCATGAGACGCTATACTAGCCTCGGTTCTGTCGTCGGGAGATCAAAGATTATCTGAGATCTACAACGACGACTATCTTGCGAGCGGCGACGATGACGGGGAGATTTCCGCGATCGGCTAGGTCACGCTTGGTGGCTTTGATTTCTCGTGAATGATTACTGCGTAAGTTCAAAATACGCGAATATAAATACTGTAGAACAACCTTAAATGACCGTTTTGGGGCCCACAAGAAGAAGCCCTAGTTCCGGTCAAAATAGCGCACAGCTTCTTGATACGGTTAAGCGAACAGAGCAAATTTGCCTAAGGCAAATTCGGCGAGAATCATTGGTGATTCCCATCAAAGTCGGCAGGAATCACTTGTGATTCCCGTCGAATTTGCCTTGGCAGGATTCCAGTTAAAACACTTGTCATCCGGAGGGAATCAGCGAGAATGCAAAGTCATTCTCGACGAATCGGCGAGAATCAGTTAGTGATTCCCGTCAATTCTGCCTTAGCATAATTCTTGAAGGAGGACAGTCAGCCAGATGAAGTCGGAGGAAATCAGCGAGTGATTCTTGACGATTTCGGCGAGAATCACTAGTGATTCCCGTCGAATCGGCGAGAATCACTTAGTGATTCCTGTCGATTTTGACTTAGAAGATTTTCCTCTTCCTTCCCATGAACATGGTCTTTGACCCATCCTTGCTCCTCTTCTGCTCTTAATCTATCTCAACCCTTTACTTTAGAATAATTACACTCCAATAGAGAGAGCACACGTGAGTCAACACACTGATCTTCTCAACGAGGGATTACGTTGCGCAGACCCGTGTATATTGACCCACTGCACCCTGACATTAGTGTGTACTTAGTATGGAATAACTGCAAGCACAACTTGACAGAAAGTCATCAAAGACATTGTCAATTCAACTTAGCATGTTCAGGGGCTTCTTCAAATCAGGTATAATGTGGATACAATACCCAACAACTGGATACTCAGATGCTGATTTTGCTGGATGTAGAGTGGACATGAAAAGCACATCGGGAACATGCCAGTTCCTTGGTGCTAGACTTGTCTCCTAGTTTTGTAAAAGCAGACATCTGTTTCTACATCAGCAGCAGAAGCCTAATATATAGTAGCTGGAAGTTGCTGTTCACATATGCTATGGATACAAAATCAACTCCTGGATTATGGTTACAACTTAAATAATTTAACTCTATTTTATGATAGTACCAGTGCTATATCTATAGCACAGAATCTAGTAGATCATTCTAGGACCAAGCATATAGATGTTAGACATCATTTCATTAGAGAGTGTGTTGACAAGAAGAAAATTAATATTACCTTCATCCCCACTGATTTACAAAGGGAAGATATCTTCACCAAACCCTTGGATGAGAAGAAACATCTATCCTTTATGAATAAGCTAGGCATGATGAATGGTGTTACCTTAATTTAATTCTCTGCCTATGGTCGAAGAATTTGCCAAATTTCGTCGGATGGAGCTCTACGAACTAAGGGAAGTTCTTGAGATTTTTCGTCGAACTGAGATTGACGATCTCTCTGTGGAAGTCATTTTTCGTTGACCTGAGATCGACAATCTGGCTTCAGAAAAATTTTCGTCGACCTGAGAATGACGAAAAGTTTTTCCCTTCTTCTGACTGAGATGAACAAATTCTTTTGACAATAAAATATTTTGTCGACCTGAGATCGAAGATTTCTCATGTTTCGTAGGACGGAGTTGTCATTTCATATTCTGACAAAACCTTATATCTAGGTTTTCTTCGACCTCCATACTGCACTTTATCTTCCCTTGCACTTGATCTTTCTGCTTTATTATTGCAGATGACTAATGGCGATTCCAGCAGGCGCTCTTTCTGCAATGAAATTCGACATGGGATTTGACATCGATTTTAATTCATTTCAACAATCAGACCAGATTTTCATAGATATTCTGCAGCTATTTGAAGACCTCGATTTGAAGAACCTAATGACTACCAGAATAAGGATTGCTGTTGAAATAAGAGAATGGGTTTATACTTCATCTACTCCAGATGCTGACACTATGGTTGGAACTATATCGGGTAATACCGTTCTTTTAATCCCAACCACTCTTACTAAAATTTTTGGACTAGTAAATGGGGAAGAAGATATTGAACTTGAATCTTCTGAATATGATGAAATGTTGACGTTGATGGGTTATTGTGGAGACAACCCAAATAAATTGCAGAAGAAGCACCTATCTGTCGAGTATACGTTTTCGCAGATGTAATCGGTAAGGTGTTGCTGGGCAAGCACACATCCCATGATCACATTGCCAGACAACAATTTTTAGCGATGTGTGTTGTGGTGAATAAGAAAGCCGTTAATTGGGCTAAGATTTTGTTCAATTAGGAAGAAGAACAACAAGAAGGAAGTTTGTTTTGGAAGGATTCTTGGAATCTTCCTTCATGCCAAGGCAGCTGAATCCCTGGTCACCACGACCATATTCATCAACGCCTCTAAGAGGCTGACCTGTGCCTTGTTTGGCAGGTGGGAGAGGAGCATCGCAAAGCCTTCCAGGTCTTCCTTCTCAAAAACTTCTGAGAGTACTAGGGCAGTTACAACCACTCCCCACCCTATAGAGGACAGTTCAATTCCTCCTACTCCTCCCCTCATTCCAAATCCTTCCACATCCATCCAACAACCTTCTCCAGCTCTAGAACATCAACCCACACCTACACCTACACCTCCTGCTAGCCCCATCCACCATTTTTCACCAATACATCATCCTACACCTCCTCAGTCCCCCATTTAATACCCAGTTCAACAACATCAACAACATCAACAACTTCTACAATAACCTCTATCTCCAGATTCTGCTACTCCACCACTTTCCCCCTTCTATCTCATCTTACAGACATACCTCCAATCAAAAAATCTCACTTCACTACCTTCTTTCAATATTATTTTCTCTCCAAGCAATTCTTTATCACCTTCAGATGAACCAATGACAGATTGTCATCCCTCATCATCTTCCATCATCAATCCATCTATCTCTACCCAAACCCCACCAGAATTCTTAGAATTCCCTTCACCCTCCATCTCTTCCATCTTGGAATCCATCACACAACTTCTGAAATAGCTGATAGCAGAGGCCATCTCACCTCTTGCTTCCTCTATCTCAACCCTTGCTGCTCAACCTTAATTCTTCCCTATCCCATCTTCTTCTATCAGGGACCTGGCTACAGTAGCCACTGAAACCAGGCAGGGGGAGATACTTAGTGAAGATGTTGCCCCAGCAGCTCCAGCAGCAGAAGCTCCAGCAGCAACAGCAGTTGAAGATTTTGCAGCAGTAGTTTCAGATGTCAATATTGCTGTTCTTGATACAGAAATTACAGATGCAGATCTTATTGAATTCTTGGAAACTGATATTGAAACTCCTGAAGTACCCTTGGAAATTCTTTATGGAGATTGCTTCATTGCTCAAGACTTTGACCTGAAATCAGTTCTAAATCATTTTGATCTTTTGTTCAGAGATTTTCTTCCTTTTGTTTCTTTTCAATTATGTACAGATATTATTTGTTATTCTTCCCCCATCACTTTAGAGACCTTACAGCAGATTCAAAAGAGTTTTGAAGCTCCTGAGCCTGAACTCAATTTATTTCTAGAGGCTGAGCTTATCCAAGTGGCTGAGGATGATCTCTCTGAGCCCAAGGCTCTTTCTCCTCCCACTTTTGTCTTCTCTACATCACCTTTGCCTGACTTTGATAAAATCCTTGCTGAGGACATGGATCAGGAAACAGAAGTTCCTACTAAAGATATTCTTCCTCCAGTTATCCCTCCTCCAGTTGAAAAGGAAATTCCAAAAGATGTTATTGTTGAGATTGATGCTATGTATGATAATCCTTAAGGATCTTCTGATGATGTTCAAGATGATGACTCAAATTCTTATGACAGTAAAAAGAAAGTGTCTAAGAAAAGGAAAGCACCACCTAAGGCTATTCCAAAGCCTAATCTTCATAATGACACTCCATATTACATTTTGCAGAAGATCACTCCCTATCCTAGAATGCCATAATGGATGTGGCTGTCAAAGAATGAGCAGAAAGAAAGGAAGAAGAGGAGAAGGTACAGGTCTCCTCCTAGACATTTCAGGAAAGACCCCCCCTCCTTCTTCAGGCCCCTCAGGCAACATCTCTCAGAATTCTGCTTCTGTTACCAGGACCTATCAAAGACAACCCAGGCAAAGCTGTCAACAACAGTCTTCTACAAGCAATCCACCTACAGATTCTTCTAAGAAAGTGCCTACTGAAGAACCAATACAGGATTCCTGTCAAAAAAGGCCAGAGTCTCCACCTATTCCTTTTGTTGATCCTGAATAGGAGACTTCTGCCAAGAAGGCCAGATTCCATGAACTTATAGGACTTTCTTAAATCAACAAAGCTAAAGCTGAAGGCAAATACATATCTCAATATTCAACTATGTCAGTTTACAGAAAAGAAGAATTAAAAAGGTATGCTAAGGCTAACAAGTTTTTCAATATTGATGATTATATGGAACTGCACCCAAAAGCTATTGTACCCAGAACTTCATCCCAAACTGTGATTGGAGCATCTGATATGTACATGTCAAAGAAAGAAGCTGTCAATCCTAACAGGGAAATAAAATTCAAACAACCTGCTGAAGGATCAGACAAAGATAAAGCCAAGCAGAGAAAATGAGTCTATTTTTTGTGATTTTCTTATTGACTTTTTAACTCTATTTTTTGTTTATGTCATGAATCACAATCTTGTAAATATCTGCTGAATATTTTGTTCTGTCAAATATATTTTCCTTCTACTTTATAATAGTTTGTTTTTGTTTTGTATTAGTGACCTCACCCAAATATGGGGAGATTATTGGATCCCTAGTTTGATTTGGGATAGGTTCAATAAGTTAGGCTGAGTCTGACCCCATTATATAGCCAGGGTCATGTCTAGTAGTCCAAGTGTTGTAGGCTAAGTCCCTTTAGCTGTACCATCTTGGACCAGCCAGCAAAGGACCTCAGAGACTCAGACTTACCAGTTTTCAGAAGATAGTGATCAATTCGAATATCTTCAAACTCAACTCGACGATCGTCGATCTCCGATCGACGAACTCAGAGTTAATTCTATGTGCTGAGCTCGACGATATTCGAGCTCAGGTCGACGTTTAGTTTTCTTCAGACAGATTCTAAGCTCGACGAACTTACAGTGCAGAATTGGAAAATATTTCTCAATTACCAGTTTGCAGAGCTCAGGTCGACGAGCTAGAATTCTTTGGTCGACGATCTTGGATCTCAAGTCGACGAATTCCGTTTAGCGTTCGACGTTTTCTGTTCTATTCTAGAATGAGTTTTTCCTTCTTCTATTCCTTATTTTCTCTATTTATTAGCAGTATTATTCTGAGTATTTAATGCAAATATTCTTCTGAATATAGCCGTTATTGGCTGCATTAAATACGACATTCATCAGAATAATTATTTGCTTATTCTATCAAGGACTGTTTGGGAAACTCCTTAAAACTTTTATTCCAGCCATTTTCAATTCTCAAGGTCAGCCAACATTTATGGAAAGAATTCAAAATTCAAAGAGAATTTTTAATTGGCAGTAGAATAAAAGAGATCCTCTCTTTTTTGAGACATAGAGTTACAAAGAGAGAGATAAGAAATCAGAAGCACTGATAGAGAACTTTCATCAAGCAGTTGACTCTTTCATTCTCTCTCAACGCTTTTCTTACTCCGCCAATACTCAAGACTGAAGAAGAACAAAACATCAAAATCAAGAGTCTTCTTCAACTTCTGTTCCAGAAATCTATAGACATCTTTTTCAACATCAGTCATTGGATTTCCTCGAACTTGGCAGATCAAGCTGAAGACCTACTCACCTTTAAGAAAAGCTCATTCTCCCTGAAGCATTCAACTTCTCAGAAGGAGCTTTTACAACACAAGAATCTACATAGTCTTCTCAAGTTGTATTGAGAAAAGAGAAGAATTCCATCAAACTCTTTCCACCCCATTGTACAGGGTTCTAACTCCCTTCAAAAGTTAGTCTGGTTGACAAGTCTCCCTCAAAAAGACTTGAAGTTGGTTTTTGGGAACCTGATCAAAAGCCTAAAGGGTTTTCTAATCTACCTGAATCAGATCCTGTGGTGGCAGTCACTTGATTAAAACTGCTAGTGGATTCTTACCAAGGGTGGTAGAAGAGTGGCTTTACCCAAGTTTAGGGGAACCACTATAAACTTCTTGTTTCGTCTGGTTTCTGCTTTTCTATTTGTTTTGCTTTTCTCTGTGTTTGTGATTAGTGGAATAGTTTGCCTAGTTTCTTATTCTTAACTATTATATGGTATCACTATTTTACTCTTCTATAAACACTAAAAAGAACCAAAATTTTTAATACTCTATTCACCCCCTCTAGAGTAATCAGATCTAACCCCTCCTTTCATAGACATTTTTCCTGATAGTCTTCCATGATTTTCTCCTGAGAGAGATATGGAGTTTGTAATAGACCTCGAGCTAGGTACTCACCCCATTACTAAGGCATCGTACAGCATGACACCATGTTAGTTAGAAGAATTGCGCACCCAACTAGACGAGTTGCTGAAGTGCGGCTTTATAAGACCAAGTTCTTTGCCTTGGGGTGCTCCAATTTTGTTCGTGAAAAATAAAGACAGTTCCATGAGGCTCTACATCGATTATCGAGAGTTAAATTAGGTAACCATCAAGAACATGTATCCGTTGCCGCGGTCTGATGATCAATTTTATCAATTTTGGGGATGCTTTGTGTTTTAGAAGATTGACCTTCGCTCAGGCTACCACTAGTTGAGGGTCCGTGCGTCTGATATACAACAGATGGCCATTTTGAGTTCTTGGTTATGTCCTTTGGTTTGACGAATGCACCCTCTGCCTTCATGGACTTGATGAACAGAGTGTTCAAGGACTTCTTGGACCATTTTGTGGTCTTGTTCATAGATGACGTCCTCATATATTCCCGCAGTGTTGAGGAATATGCCCAACCCTTGAGTTTAGTTTTGTCAACCCTGAGAGAGCACAAGCTCTATGCGAAGCTAAGTAAGTGTGAGTTCTGGTTACCCCATGTGTCCTTTCTGGGTCATGTTGTGAGAAAGTATGGAATTTCTGTGGACCCAACCAAGATTTCTGCTGTAATGGATTTGAAGAGGCCTACTACACCTAAGGATATTAATAGCTTCTTAAGTCTGGCCGAATATTATAGAATATTCGTGGAAGGGTTCTCTGTGTTGTCTGCTCCGATGACTAGAATTACACAGAAGAACACTACATTTATTTGGAGTGATAAGTGTGAGGAAGCTTTCCAAGAGTTGAAGAGGAGATTATGCACTACACTAGTCTTGACCTTACCTATTAAAGGAGTTGAGTACGCTGTTTATGTGGATGCATCGCACGTCGAACTTGGTTTTATCTTGATGTAAGAAGGAAAGGTGATTGCGTATGGATTAAGGCAATTAAAGATCCATGAAAGAAATTACCCTACGCATGACCTAGAATTTGCGGCTATAATATATGCGCTGAAGCTTTGGAGATATTTATTATATGTCACGCTGTGCAAGATCTACACATACCACAAGAGCTTGAAGTACGTCTTCACTCAGAAGGAGCTGAATCTGCGCCAGCATGTGTGGTTGGAATATGTTGCTGATTCTGAAGTAGAGATTCTCTATCATCTGGGAAAGGCTAACATGGTAGCCGATGCTTTGAGTAGGAAGACCGCCAAAATCTTAAATTTTTCTATGTAGTCCCTGGTAGAAGAGTTTTTGTTGATGGACATCTCAGTTGAGAGTAGTTCTATGCCTTTTAGCTTGGAAGCAGAAGAGCCCTCCTGGATTACCCTCACAAGGTTACATTAGAGAGAAGACCCTGATGTTGGGTATTGCATCCACAATAACCAAGATTTGCATGAAGTCACCCTTAAACTAAGGTGAATTAAGTTGTTTTTGATATCCTATTTTAAGTTGTGTGTTTGCAGAATATTATTGCTAAGTGTAGACCAATATCAGTCTACAGTGGGTCATGAACACAGGACCATATAGTGTAATCCCTCACTGTGTAATCCAAGGTGTTGACTCATGTGTAGCCTCTCAATTGGGATACACTTCATATTCAAGCACTAAGAGCATGGGATGAAGATTGGATTCTTGAAGAGAAGAGAAAATTGAAAAAGTCCAGAATTTCTCTAAGTCCACTTCTCGAGAAGTCTATGATAGTTCTCGAGAAGTAGAGTTAGCAAAACTCGAGAAGTTCATCTTGTTCTCGAGAAGCCGAGACTAGTTCTCGAGAAACATTCTTATAGTTCTCGAGAAGTTCAGTCTAAGTTCTCGAGAAGTCCCATCCTTTACTTCTCGAGTAATCAGAGACAGCCGCAAGAATTATTCTAAGTCCCTCTCTCGAGAAGTCCATTATAGTTCTCAAGAACTTAGTCTCTAGTTCTCGAGAAGTCAGCATAGTTCTCGAGTATATGGTTTGGCTTTCGAGTAATGGTTCTCAAGAAGTATAGTTAGTTCTCGAGAAGATTCAGCCCTTTAATTCTCGAGTACTAACTTTAGTCCAGACAATCTAGTTCTCGAGAACTCATTCATACTTCTCGAGAACTGCTGTCAAATTTTTCAGAAAATTTATTTAAGTCCAGATCGACGGGATTTTCAAATGAGACATCGTGATTGGTCCACGTGTCATCATTAATGTCAATTCTAACTGTTAGGGTAAATCCTATATAATTTCTTTTCATCAAGACTAACCCTAAGCGGAAATCTGTACTGTCTATTTTTATGCATGGGCCATCTCTCTCGAAGAACAAATTTACAGCAGCCGCCGCCGCCGCTCAACGTGAAGATCCTCACGACTATTTTCAATCAAGTTAGACTTGCTGTTCAAGGAATCTTCATCTTCTCCTTGATTGAGTAGGTCCTCAGCTTCTCAGATTAGATTTACAGAGGTTCTTCTTCAACAAATTCTGAAAAATCTGCCTAGTTTAGAAGAAGACCTAGAGTCAAATTTTTCTAGATCTGAGACAAATCTTTGTTTATATTTCAAATCTCTTTTAATTTTGTTGGAGATTATTCTCCGAGTGTAGGAGCGTTGTTCCCCGAGTTGTAGGAAGTTTTCATCTTCCGAGTGTAGATCCCTTTGGATCGAGATTGTAGGAACTTGGTTTCGAGACGTAGGATTGGTTTTCAATCCGAGATAGTGGATTAGCTGAGTCTAACGATTTACTAGATCGGTGAGGGAAAGTGGGCGTACGCAAGGTTGGGGAACCACTATAAATCTTCTTGTTGTCTGTGATTGCTTGATTGTTTGTGAAAGTTCTTTTAAATTTTTTATTCTACAAATAGACGCACAATTCACCTATTCACCCCCCTCTAGGTGATTTAGGTAGACAACTTAACACTTTCAATCGGTATCAGAGGCAGGTTGGTCGTTAAAAGGTTAACACCTTGATCAATTTCCTCTCTAAGTTGTCTTTGAGAATTTTCAAGCAATGGACAAGGCTAAGGATTTTGATAAGCTTCCCCTGTGCACAAAGAATAACTTTCCCATGTGGAAAGAGAGAATTAAATTTTTCATGGAAGCTGTGGATCCCCGGATCTTCATGATTGTTGAAGAAGGTCCCCACATTCCTATGACCATCTCCACTATAGATCCAACCAAGAAGGTTCCAAAGAAGTTAATGGATCTGGATAAGGACGAGATTGTACTTGTCTCTCTAGATAAGAAAGCTAAAAATATAATAGCAAGTGCAGTCAATAACTCTATGCTGTAGAATCTGATTCACTACCAATCTGCTAAGGAGATGTGTCAGTCTCTCGTCACTCTGATAGAAGGTACAGAAGAAGTGAGGGATGATAGAAGATCCTATTGAACTAGAAGTACGAAGCCTTCAGGAAAGGGCCAAAGGATACCATTGCTGATACTTTTGAGAACTTTTTCAAGATAGTTAACGGCCTCAGAGTATATGGCCGAGTCTTCACCAACGGGGAACTAAATGATAAGTTCCTAAGATCCTTAACGAAGGAATGGGACAACAAGGTCTGTGCTATCAGTGAATTTGGAAAGCTAGCTGAGACAGATCCTCAAAATCTCTTCGGGAAGCTGATGTCGTATAAGCTTCAACTCAACACGAGAAAAGCTGAAGAAGTGAAGAGCAGGTCTGCATCCAAAGAGAGGTCTGTTGCTTTAAAGGCCGACACCTCCAGGAAGTCAAAGGCTACGTCTCCAGCCCCAGCACAAGAAGTTAGTGAAGAAGAAAACTCGGAGCCAAGTACCTCGGGATCTGAGCTATTTGAAGGAGAGTTCTCCTTACTCTCACGAAAGTTCAAGAAATTCTTGAACAAGAAAAAGCAATGGAAGGGAAATGATGCCTCTCACAGAAGATCACGACATGACGGTGATCGACACAGAAAAGGCTCAAGCAGCCACGACTGGTATGGTTCTAAACCGAACAAACATATTTCGACTGACATAGTTTGCTACTGTTGTAACAAGCCAGGTCACGTCATAGCTGACTGCCCCCACAAGAAGAAGGAGGGTGGCAGGAGAGAAGAAAAGAAGTCCTCGTACAGTAAGAAGAGGAAAGAGAAGAGCCTGATAGCCAAGAAGGGCAAGACTCTTAGTGACTCTGACTCATCTGAGTCAAGTTAAGAAGAGGAAGCCTACTTTGGAATTATGGCTCAATCAGATGATGAACAAGAGCCCCAGTTCACTAGGGAGGTAAAATCCCGCACCCCTCTTTCAGAATATGAAGTTTCTGAGCATGGTCATGAGGACATCTCCTCTGACGATGAGTCTTAACTCATGGCCCAGTATAAGGAGTTGATCATGGCTTAATACAAATGTCGAAAGGTCGTGAAAACTCAGGCAAAAGAGATTAAGTCTCTAAAGGCCATAGAAATCTCTCTGAGGGAGGAAGTCGTTAAGATGGAATCACTCTGAGAAGACTTAGATACTAATATTGACAAGTTCAACAAGGCTATCAAGCACCTTGATCTGAAGGATGAAATCATCAAGGGATTGGAAGACCTACTAGAAGCCGAAAAGAAACTTGTTGAAGGTTTCTCTAAGCCAAAGGTAGTTCTTCCTCTTGTTGCCGAGTTCTCCACTTAGGCCAAGGGTGCTGGGCTAGGGCATGTAGGAGCTCCTAGTAAATCTTCTAGGAGGAATAAGGCTCAAAGAAGGAATAAGGCTGCCAAGAAGGCCTTGGCCAAAGCAAAGGGGAAAGCCCCTCAAGATCAGACTATCATTAAGAAAGTCATATTTCCAACAAATGAGTTTGATCTTGACTCATCCTACGGTCACTTGACTAGGCCTACTTATGTAGAGCCAAAGTCTCATTACCAAGGATGTACTCGCCCCAGAAACTTTGGTGAGAGTATCTTTAAGGCACCTTATGAAGAAGTCATTCTTCAGGACTATGGCCCTTATGATCATGGAAATAACTTCAAGAAAGCACCAAAAGTAAAAAACCATTGTAAAAAATCCTGTTATGGAGAAGAAATCATGTGATTGCCATAATCATGAAGCTTCTTTCTCCAAGATTGCTACCCCTGCTGGACTAGTATCCCAGAAGGTCAAGCAGGAGTACCTAAGGCAAAGATATAACAGGTTCGACTGTTGGTGCTGTGGCAGAATTGGTCATTTTGCATCGATTGTTGGTTTAATCCAAGAAAATTTTCAACTCATCAAGTTGGCAACATGAGAATGACCACTCATGATGTTAATCCTCGTAGGGGGAGTGTTCTAACACGAGACCAAGGAACCAAATATGTTTGGGTTCCTAAGGCAAATTGATTATGATTGTAGGGATGTCCAAAGGCCAACAAAACGCTAATCTAGTATTTGGACAGTGGATGCTCTTGGCACATGACCGGGACAAGAAGCCTACTTCAAAATTATTCTCCAGTGTTGAACGGACCAAAGGTCAATTTTGGAGGTTTAGACTGCGGGATAACTAAAGGCTACGGTATGATCACTAATGGTAGTGTATCCTTTTCGGATGTAGCTTATGTTGAGGGATTGGAACATAATCTTATAAGCATAAGCCAACTATGCGACAAAGGATACATAATTGAATTCCACGCTGACAAGTGCCTGATAAATTTTGTTGACAATATGGAAACGATTCTATCTGGCACTCGAAGCAGGAATATATTTTGTTTAAATTTCATTTGTATAGATTCTTCTACACCACTGTGTCTTTTGGCAAAAGATAGTGCGTCTCTTGGTGACCAATGACACAAGAGGTTAGCACATATTAATTTTAAAACTATTAATAAATTATTCTCCCAGAACTTAGTACGTGATGCCCCGAATGTCAAGTATGTCAAAGATAGACCTTGTCATGCATGCGTAAAAGGAAAGAAAACAAGGGCTACCTTTAAAAGCATTATTGAAAAAAATTCAAGTAGATGTCTCCATCTACTTCATATGGACTTGTTTGGTCCACTACAAATTGGAAGCTTGGGAGGTAAGGAATATACATTGGTTATTGTTGATGATTACTTGCACTTTGCGTGGGTCTTCTTTCTTAAACACAAGTCAGATACCTTCGACATCTTTACTAATTTTGTCAGGCAGGTCCATAATGAATACAACTATTCCATAGTCAAAATCAGAAGTGACAATGGAACAGAATTCAAGTCTGGGGCCATGAAAGAATTTTGTGAAAGCCTAGGTATCTTTCATGAGTTTTCCTCTCCTCGCACTCCAAAGCAAAATGGAGTAGCTGAGAGAAGGAACAGAATACTCATAGAGGCCTGCAGAACTATGTTGAGTGATGCTTCACTACCAGAGTACTTATGGGCTGAAGCCGTCAATACTGCATGCCACGTGCAAAATCGAGCACTCATCAATAAGAATCATGATAAGACACCTTACGAACTTCTAAAAGGCAGGAAACAAACTATTTCATATTTTAAAATTTTTGGCTGTAAATGCTTCGTGCTTAACAATGGTAAGTATTACACTACAAAGTTTAGTGAGAAAAGTTTTGAAGGTATTTTTGTAGGTTATAGTAGCCATAGTAAGGCATGCAGGATTTTAAATAGAAAAACTCTGGTTGTAGAGGAATCTATACATGTTTTATTTGATGAGATGAGCTTGCTACAAAGTAAATCATCTAGTGTGCTTGTTAAAGATGTAGGTACAAGGATTAAAGAGATCAGCTTGGATGAATCGACTTAAGGTGAAAGAGAAAAGTTCTTCAAGATCACTACTCCAACCCCCATTGGAGAGGCAGATGATGAGGATGAAGAAAAAATCCAAGTTGATGAAGTCACTCTAGTGGCTGAAGAAGTTCCAGATGCTAGGAATCAAGAGCTCAAACATTTAAAGGATCACTCTTTGGACCAGATCATAATAGATCCCCAGGATGGTGTCAGAACTCGTCGAGGTACAACTAACGAGAATTTATATTTAAGCTTTCTCTCACAGGTTGAACCAAAGAAGTTTGAGGAAGCCAACTCAGACGCATCATGGATCTTGGCCAAGGAAGAAGAACTGAACCAGTTTAAGCGATGCAAAGTTTGGAAATTAGTTCCTAGACCCAAAGGTAAGAATGTTATTAGAACGAAGTGGGTCTACCTGAACAAGTTGGACGAGGATGGAACAATCATAAAGAACAATGCCAGACTCGTCGCCAAAGGATATCGTCAAGAAGAAGGGATCAACTTCGACCAAACATACACTCTAGTGGCAAGGCTGGAGTCCATTAAACTGTTCCTAGCTTATGATGCACTGAAGGGCTTCGCTGTCTACCAAATGGAAGTGAAATCTGCCTTCCTGAACGGTGACATAAAGGATGAAGTGTACATGGAACAACCCCCAGGTTTTGTTGATCTTAACTTTCCTGAGTATGTTTATTTATTATCGAAAGAGCTGTACGGTTTGAAACAAGCTCCTCGAGCGTGGTACGAAACGCTATCTACCTTTCACCTCAAAAATAAGTTCACAAGGGGAAAGATAGATAAGACATTATTTCTTAAGGAAATTAAATTTTGCTAGTGCAAATCTATGTCGACGACATTATTTTTGGTTCTACAGATGACAACCTCTGCAAAAAGTTTTCTAAACTTATGCAAGGGAAGTTTGAAATGAGTAGTATGGGAGAGCTGAAGTATTTCTTAGGACTTTAGGTGAAACAATCTGAAGATGAAATTTTCATCTCACAGACGAAGTTAACCAAGGAGTTGATTAAGAAATTGAGAATGGAGAGTGCAACCTATATTAGGACTCCAATGGCCTCAGCTATGTCTCTGGACAAGGATGCAAAAGGGAAACCTTTTGATGAAACCAAATACAGAAGCATAGTTGGATCCTTGCTCTACCTTACTGCTAGTAGACCAGACATAATGTTCTCTACATGTGTCTATGCTAGATTATAAGTGAACTGTAAGGAATTTCACTATGCTGCTGCAAAGCGAATCTTGAGATACCTTAATGGTACACCGAATCTTGGCTTATGGTACCCAAGAAGTGATGACAACAAACTAATTGATTTTTCAGATGCAGACTTTGCAGGTAGCAAAGATGACAAAAAAAACACTTCTGGGATGTGTCAGTTCCTTGGAAGAAGGATTATCTCATGGAGCAGCAAAAAGCAAAATTGTGTCGCAATCTCAATGACCGAGTCAGAATATATTTCTGCCGGCAGTTGTTGTGCACAATTGCTTTGGCTAAAGAACTAGCTAAAAGATTACAATATGAAGGTTAAAGACATTCCGTTGTTTTGCAACTCCTCCAGCGCAGTAGCAATTGCAAACAAACAAGTCTCGCACAGCCAGACAAAGCACATCGAGCTCAGATATCACTTTATCTGGGAGCATGTGGAGCAAGGGGATGTGGATCTGTAGTACGTGCCAATAGATCGACAAGTTACAGACATTTTCACAAAGCCGTTGGACGAGACCAAGTTCAATTTCTTCAAAACTGAACTTGGGTTGCTGACCACAGAAGGATAGACAAAAGTGGATCACCTCAAAGCTCAAGAATCGAGGATACTTCAAAAAGGTCAGAAATTTCTCAAGTGGAAGGCAGTTCTCGAGAACTATTATCACTTCTCGAAAAGTATAGAACTAGTTCTCGAAAACTTCAAGTCTACTTCTCGAGAACTACAAATCTGTCTCTCGAGAAGTGCTGAAAGTTCTCGAAAACAAGGCTTATACCTCTCGAGAACTATTATTATACTTCTCGAGAACTAACCCTATCTCTCGAGAAATGCCCCGTCTCTTTTCGAATTCTGTTCATTTCTATTCGCAAATCGACTTATTTTCGCTTTATTAAAAGGATTAACTTAGATTGATTCGACACTTAATTATCATAATTAGAGTTATATATATATATATAAAAACTTTAGAAATCACATTTCAACCGACATTTCAAATCCATCTCTCTCAAAAAGTCTTCGTCTTCCACCGACTCAGAGCTTCAACACCGCCATTCTCTCACGCTCCATTCGTCGCCACCTTCAGAATCAATAGCGTAGCAATCCAGGATAGGAGTTGGAAGTAAGCTTGTGGTAGCCGGGATTACCGATCTTTCAGATTACTTCCAGAACCTTCTCCTTCTTCTCGACAGCGCAGGTCTTAACTTTGTTCTCCAAGAACCTTGTAAAATCCTCTTCCCAGAGGTAGAAGAATTTTATCAGAATTCCAAATTCAGGAGGAATAATACTGTTCTGAAATCAAAGGTAAAGGGAGTTAATATCAAGTTAAGCCCAACCATTCTGTCAAAACTTCTAAGATTGCCGATTGGAGATGATGAAGATGAAATTACAAGGGAAGATACTGACAGAATATATCATTTTTGTGGAGTACTAGTGGACATCACCTCTCTCAGGAGGATAGCCTTGAATTATGTTAGCAAGCTCTTGGTAGATATTATTGGAAAGATCCTATGGAGTAGAACAGTGTCTGTTGGATTCATTACCAATGTTCTATTAGATGTAATGACTGCCATAGTCTGCAGGAAGAAATTTCCCTATGGGATGATGATCTTTGACATGATCAGGGACAACATTCAAGAACCAAAATTTGCTAGGATAATCTCCTTGATGTTGCATGAGATTGATCCAGTTGTCTTCAAGACTTCCAAAGGTACACCTATTCATCACTTGAAAAAGATTTCCTTAGCTTCTATTTAAAGGTGGGTGTTAAAGTTGAAGAACCCCAAGTAGATTGCTAAAGAGCATGCACACCATGCTTCAAAGGTCAGGACCCCATCTCCCTCCTCTCATCAAGTTTCTGAACCATCTGGTGCAACACCTGAGGGGGAGCTTGCTTCCTCTGTCCTAGTTGACAGAATCCCTTCTCCCCCTCTAGCTCAATCTCCAGTCAGAACTCCAGCTGCATCTCCAGTCAGAAGTCCTATCAGAACTCCAATTCCTTCTCCATCTCCAATTCCATCTCCATCACCAGCACATACTCCATCTCCAATACCATCACCCAAGTCTCAAACTTCTCAATCCCCATCTGCTAAGAAAGATCTACCAAATACCATTCTTTTTTCTGATGAAGATAGAATTTCACCAGAGCCTGTTAAAGCTCCTCTAAGGAGACTTGACTTCTCCATGCCCACCTTCCTTGATGAAGAAGGAGATGCAGTCACTCATACTGTCAGAGCCAAAAGTTCTGTAGTGGATGATGAGATTCCTCCATGGACTGCACCTCCTCCTTCTATTACTGCTGCTGTTGCCCCTATCAATTCAGATATTGAAGTTATGTTTGCTGACCAGAGAAAATATCTTGATGATTATCTGAAAGTGGTCCAAGACAAAGTCACTGCTCTAGAAAAAGAGATGTGTAGTGGATTTGCAGAAATCAGCCACAATACAGACTCCCTTAAAGAACTGTTTCAGATTGGTGGAAAAGCTATAGACCACACCATTACTAGTGTTGGTCAGGTAATGGAATAATCTGTAACTCTTGCAAATAATCAGATCCAGTTAGAGAAGAAAGTGCAAGAACATGTTATGAAAATCTGTGAAGAAGTGTGAACCTTTAAGGAAGATGTCATAGGAAAGCTATGTGTAGAATTCAGAAAAGGGGAGAGCTTGGTGAAAGAACATGTGGAAAAACTTGTGGATAAGTTTACTGCTGCTGCAAACACATCTTGGTCTGACAAGATAAGTGAAATTAATAAGAATGTTTTAGAGCAAATTCAATCTGTGAAATTTCACACCTATGACACCTCAGTCTTGATGCACAACCAAATATTCCCTGAATTTCAAGTTGATCCTAATGTCATTCCTCATAACTTGAACCCTCTTGCTAAAGGTCAGTCCAGTCAGATGCTAGCTCAGATGCAATAACCTCAGATGCCCTGTTTCTCTCCAAGGCCAGAAGATCAGAATCCTCCTCCTGCTTCTTATGACCAAGTATGGGATGATGATGTGATTCCTCAAAATTTGCCTGAAATCCACACCTCCAAGAAAAGGAAGTATGGGGAAGGCCCCTCTGCTAGCAAAAGTGTTCCTAAGACAGATTCAGAGAAAAAAAAAAGCACAAGAATTTGCTGAAGTCTGGAGTCCTACCTCCAAAGCAATGATTCTTGATACTCTCAAGTTGGTAATCGACTATAATGAAAACAAGAATATCCACTACAGCTCCTCTGAGTGGGAACTTTATGAGAAGTCCATGACTAAAAGAAGGATATATGACACAGAGTATGATAAGAATAATCTTTAGGCTCCTCCAAAACCTCCAAGATACTACCCAAAGCCTTTCAGCTATCAGAGGAGACAGTAAGAAAAGCAAGACAGACAACATCAGAGCTAGGAATGATTTTCTATGGATATTTGTTTTTGAGACTATGGATGAAATGAATGTTGAATTGGAAATCTAAAACATTATATATATACAATTTCTAGTTTTGCTAATTGTGTGTTTAACTTTTCTTTATTGCATTTGAATTCTATTTCTTCACTTACAGTTCTTTATTTATTGGTATAATTCACCTTAGTGTAGAGGGTTCTGACTTCTACAAATAGGGAGAGATTCTTGGGTATTGCATCCACAATAACCCAGATTTGCATGAAGTCACCCTTGAACTAAGATGAATTAAGTGGTATTTGATATCCTAGTTTAAGTTGTGTGTTTGCAGACTATCATTGCTAAGTATAGACAAATGTCAGTCTATAAGGGTCATGAACACAGGACCATACAGTGTAATCCCTCACTATGTGATCCAATGTGTTGACTCATGTGTAGCCTCTCAATTGGGATACACTTCATATTCATGAACTAGGAGCATGGGATGAAGATTGAATTCTTGAAGAGAAGAGAAAATTTTAAAAGTCCAGAATTTCTCTAAGTCCACTTCTCAAGAAGTCTATGATAGTTCTCGAGAAGTAGAGTTAACAGAACTCGAGAAGTTCTTCTAGTTCTCGAGAAGCCGAGACTAGTTCTCGAGAAACATTCTTATAGTTCTCGAGAAGGTCAGTCTAAGTTCTCAAGAAGTCCCAGCCTTTACTTCTCGAGTAATCAGAGACAGCCGCAAGAATTATTCTAAGTCCCTCTCTCGAGAAGTCCATCATAGTTCTCGAGAACTTAGTCTCTAGTTCTCGAGAAGTCAGCATAGTTCTCGAGTATACGGTTTGGCTTTCGAGTATTGGTTCTCGAGAAGTCTAGTTAGTTCTCGAGAAGATTCAACCCTTTTTTTCTTGAGTACTAACTTTAGTCAAGACAGTCTAGTTCTCGAGAAGTCAGCCTGTTCTCGAGAACTCATTCATACTTCTCGAGAACTGCTGTCAAATTTTTCAGAAAATTTATTTAAGTCCAGATCGACGGGATTTTCAAATAAAATATCGTGATTGGTCCACGTGTCTTCATTAATGTCAATTCTAACCATTAGGGGAAATCCTATATAATGTCTTTTCATCAAGACTAACCCTAAGCGGAAATCCGTACTATCTATTATTGTGCATCGACCGTCTCTCTCCAAGAACAAATTTACAGCAGCCGCCGCCACCGCTCAACGTGAAGATCGACACGACTAATTTCGATCAAGTTAGACTTGCTCTTCAAGGAATCTTCATCTTCTCCTTGATCGAGTAGGTCCTCAGCTTCTAAGATCAGATTTATAGAGGTTCTTCTTCAACAAATTCTGAAAAAGCCTCCTAGTTCAGAAGAAGACCTAGAGTCAAATTTTTCCAGATCTGAGACAAATCTTTGTTTGTATTTCAAATCTCTTTTAATTTTGTAGGAGATTATTCTCCGAGTGTAGGAGCGTTGATCTCCAAGTTATAGGAAGTTTTCATCTTCCGAGTGTAGATCTCTTTGGATCGAGAATGTAGGAACTTGGTTCCGAGACGTAGGATTGGTTTTCAATTCGAGATAGTGGAGTAGCCGAGTCTAGCGATTTACTAGATCGGTGAGGGAAAGTGGATGTACCCAAGGTTGGGGAACCACTATAAATATTCTTGTCGTCTGTGATTGCTTGATTGTTTGTGCAAGTTCTTTTAAATTTTTTATTCCACAAATAGACGCACAATTCACCTATTCACCCCCCTCTAGGTGATTTAGGCAGACAACTTAACACTTTCACCTGCTCTTCAGCATCTCCGAGGAAGAACGGAGAAGGGAGAATTGCCTGATTTCTCTATAGATGAAGAAGGCACCTTGAAGTACCGGGGTAGATTTTGCATCCCTGCTTTTGGTGATATTCGGGCTAAGATTTGTAGTGAAGCGCATAGTTCTTGTATTGCCTATCACCATGTATAGAGATCTAAAGCAAATTGTCTGGTGGTTAGGTATGAAGAATGATATAGCGAAATTTTTGTTAGAGTGTTACACGTGCCAGCGTGTTATGGCTGACCATAGAAGGCCAGGTGGTAAATTAACACATCTAGATATTCCAAGGTTGAAGTGGGAGAGTATTTTGATGAATTTCATCACCGGTTTGCCGAGATCTCCCCATGGGCACGATTCTGTTTGGGTGATCGTTGATAGATTGACGAAGTGTGCTCATTGTGTGCCCTACAAGATTAGTTATTCAATGGAGAAGATAGCCGAGCTATATTTGGATGAGGTCATCAAATTGCATGGAGTGCTCGTAAGTATCATGTCAGATCGAGACTCTAGGTTTATGTCGTGATTTTGGCAGAGCTTGTTGGGTCCATTGCCCACAATGTCCTAGATTTTAGTGAAGTCAATATTATCAATGATATACACATGTATGTAGATGACTATGATAGGTCAAGTAGCCTAAGTGGCTATGTCAGGTAAACACTTACCTAAGGTGTGGGATGACAGAAAACTTTCTAAGTCCACAGGCATTGAGTGAAGATCAATCACTCAATGCCAGATGGCTTATAGCATTGAGTGAAGCCTATACAGTCAAAGCCAAGGCAGTGGCAAGCTGAGAAAATGGCCAAGTCCACAGGCATTGAGTGAAGTCAACTCACTCAACTCCATACAACAAAAGGCTATGAGATAGGCTAAAGCAGTAAAAGCCTGACGTTGGAATGAGCTAAATTATGGCTAAGTCCACATGCATTGAGTGAAGTCAACTCACTCAATGCCATACTACTAAATACAGAAAATTGGCTAAGGTAGAAAGCGTTGAGTGAGACATGTTCACTCAATGCTCTCAACGCTTATGTTGCTGAATAAGCAAAAATTTGGTTAAGGAAAAATGCGTTGAGTGGAGGTTACTGGCTCAACACTATCATCGCCTAGTGTAGATAGAATTTTGTCTAAGGGATTTGGCGTGGAGTGATGCTTACTCACTCAATGCCAAGCAGCT
Source organism: Platanthera zijinensis (assembly GCA_039513925.1). Classification (NCBI taxonomy): domain Eukaryota; kingdom Viridiplantae; phylum Streptophyta; class Magnoliopsida; order Asparagales; family Orchidaceae; genus Platanthera; species Platanthera zijinensis. The sequence goes on from CM077080.1 coordinate 206,190,914, forward strand.
GAAAGCTGATAAAGAAAGATTGGCTTTGAGTGGAGCTGAATCACTTAACGCCTAGAATCAGACTTAATATTCTAAGTAGTTTGACACTGAGTGAAGGTGACTCACTCAACGCCAAGAGACATTGAATCTGTCTAAGTGTTATGCATTGAATGATGCTTACTCACTCAATGCCTATTTTCTGATGCTCGATTTTGGCTAAGTCCACAGGTGCTGACATCAACAAAATCGACAAAGTCAACTAAGGTCAAATCAGACACAGGGAAGCTAAACTACATGACAAAACTTGCCGTGAAGCTACTGTACGTCTTCTTCCATTAAATCAAGGCGCAGTTGGAAGTTGCGGGTGGGGCCCACCGATCTCTAAGAGCCGTTGATCGGCGAACTACAAAAGGAAGAGATAGGGCAAGGACAAAGATAACTTTTAGGGCATACATTATTCAAAAAGGAGAGCAGCCGTCTTCATCTTCTTCGTCATTGCTGCATGTAAAAAACTTGAAGCTCTCCAGCAAGAAAATTTCAGTTAGCTGTGCAAGTCTTCATCTGTCATAAAAGATTCAGAATCTGTTATGAATAAAGAAGAACCTTCATCTTTTGGCAGGTTCAGTGGGCTGTTTGAAGACTCAAGATCAAAAGATCTTTAGCCTTCAACAAAAAGTTCAGAAGTTTCCTCTTGAGTTCGTCCAGCAAATCCTGAACTTGGTTCACTGCCAGACCTCCAATAAGATGTGGGACACCCTTGTGGTCAACATGTCGGGTACTGATGAGGTAAAAGATGATAGGAAGTCTCTGCTAGACCAAGAGTATGAGGCTTTCAGGCAAATCCTGAAGGAGAACATAACTACCTATTATGAAAGATTCTTCAGGATCATAAATGAGTTGAATACCTATGGAAGGGTCTTCAATAATTATGAAATTAATGACAAGTTTCTCAAATCTCTCACTAGAGACCGGGATACTAAGATCTGTGCCATAAGAGAAATGGCCAAGCTTGCTGACACTCCTCCCCAAATATTATTTGGGAAGCTGCTCTCCTATAAGATGTAGCTTGCTGCCAGGAAGGAGGAGGATGCCTCCAACAAATCATTGGCCAAAGAAAAGTCCATGGCCTTGAAAGCTCTCGGTGCCCTCCACACCGGCAAAAGGATGAAATACCAGTAGTGCCTGGGTTATAAGATGGAGTAGTCAGAGGGGCATCCCCCGATGTGTCTGCCGAAAGGTAGTCGGTGACGTCTTTCGACACCGTCCCCTGTGAGAAGAGTGATACAACAGTACGCAGCCTCATGTAAGCTCTTTAAAAGTTCGTGCCAATGGGTGAAGCGATGAAAGTACCTCTGACAAAGAAGAGGGGTTCTCGTCATGATGAGGGTTCAGAGCAGGCGAGGCTCGGTTCTCTTGGGAGTGATCTCGCCTAACCGACTTGGCTGTCTTTTTCTTCTTTGGGTGGGAGCTCCCCCCGGATGGCTTTTCGCAAGCTGGCTTCTCGCCAGCTGATTTCTCGCCAGCTGGACTCTTGCCCATAAGCAATAGGGTGACTTTGGCACAGTTTGTACGGGCCCGCGCCTGGGCCGCCACAAGGAGGGCCTGAAGTTCTTCCGAGAGCAGTTTCTCGACATGCTTGGTACGCATCTTCAATGCTTTGCAAAAGCTCAAGCGAAGGTCGACAAAAATAGAGATGGTCTGAGATCAAACTTGGAAGTGTATTTATAAGACCGAAGGTGGGGTCCGCAGAAAGATTCCCTGCCAGATCATCAAGTGACCAACGAATATTATGGTTGGACATGTCTTTCTGAGCGCATGGTTAGCTCATAAAGAGCGGGGATTGTGTATAACCCCATATTCGCTGGGTGAGAACTAAATGCCCATTGGGCTAGCCATAAGTAAATAGGGTCTGGCTAGAAGAGTATGCAGAATGGGTTCTCGCCCAAGGCGTGTGTAAAGGGTCGCGCGCGGAGAAGCGGGGAGCCCCATGGAGTTGGCGTTGAGTGAGGTATTCCCACTCAACGCTCTCGGTTCCCTCCAGGAGTTGGCATTGAGTGAGGTATTTCCACTCAATGCTCTCGGCGCCCTCCAGGAGCTAGCGTCGAGTGAGGTATTCTCACTCGACGCTCTCAGTGCCCTCCAGGCTTTGGTGTCAAGTGATGTCTTTCCACTCAATGCTCTCGATGCCCTTTGGCCTTTTTTACTCCCGCCAGCGGAAGATGGGAAGGATCTCGCTCATCGAGCTGAGCTCCGCTTTCGTCGAGCTGAGCTCTACTTGTGTCGAGCTGAGCTCTGCTTTCATCGAGCTGAGCTCCGCGTTCGTCGAACTTAGCTAAGCGTTAACCTATTGGCTCTCGCCTGGGGTGGGTGGAAAGGCTATCGCGCGTAACGAGCGGGAGTCCCACTAGTTCAGTGAAAAGGTTTCCACTAGGGGTGCCCCAGGGGTGAAATTACCTGGGTACCCTTGGGTGTAAATTATCTGGATGCCCCTAGGTCTGCATTTAGCTCCTCAGAACAACAGTGTTTGGCTGTTGGTAGACCAGCTCAGGGGCATTTTAGTAATTTTGGGGCAGTAAAAGTATGCTCTTTGTAGACCATACTAAAAATCTATAAATAGACCCATAGAGTTCCGCAGAAGGCAGGCTTTCAAATCACTAAAATCTGCTAGTGCTTTCTGAGGTTCTCCTTGCCAAGAAATTGGCTTTGGAGGGGAAGCGCTCAGAGATCTTCCGGGTTAATGGAGGGACCTCCCAGCTGAGGCTTAGGGTCAGTTCCTGGTTCTTTGTTACTAATCAGGGGCCTTGGTTTGGGAGAAGTAGGTGTGGGCTACATCCCAAGGTCCGAACTCTCATTGAGGTCAGTTTTTGGCTCTAACATCTGAGGAAGGGCTTAATAGCCTGAGGTAGGTGAGTCTTTCTCACTGAGTTGTAGGGCACCTGTGCCTGAGCTGTAAGATCCTTTAAATCTGCGGTAGGGCTAAACAACCTGAGGTAGGAGAGTCATTATCTTTAAGGTAATATCCCTAATGGATCTGAGGTAGGGCTGTCCTCCCAGCCTGAGTGTAAGGCCTTTGGCCCGAGGTAGGTGATCTGCTAATCAGTGAGTTATAGGCCCTTATGGCTGAGTTGTAAGTCTTGGAGGAGACTGAGAGATCCTGAGAGATCTGAGGTGTAATATCTTAAGAGATGAGTTTGGATAAGTGCCTAGTCTAACAAGAAAGTTAGATAGACGGGAGAGAAAGTGGACGTACCCATAATCTGGGGAACCACTATATATCTTGTGTGTACTTTGTGTGTTTTCTCTGTGTTGATTTTACTACAGGTTGAATGTCTTGAAAGAAGAAAGTAATCAACTAATAAAGCATCCAACAAAAGGAAAATAAAAGATAGTCACTAAGGATAAAGAAACCTATTCACCCCCCTCTAGGTGATTTAGCTATCCTTGAAAACAAATACTTTCAAGTGGAATCAGAGGGAGGTTACTCAAAAAGGGACCTAACAGTCTGAGTTGACCACCAAGGATAGCTAAAAGGTTTGCACTTATGAGTTCAAGGGTAAACCATAAGGTGTGGAGCTCAAAGGAGCTCCAAATCTGTAGAGAGAATAAGAACAGCATTGGGCTGTTATCAGCTCTCGCAGAAGACAAAGTCTATCCAGATACAAGAGCAAAGATCAGGGGCCCTCTATCACATTCAGATAGTGACTCAGAGGTGGATGAAACAAAGAGATAACTGCAGATGCCATGGGCTGACAGCTATATTTGAAGATGAATCCTGCCAGGATCAGCCTGGGAAAAATCAGGTATATTCCCCATCTAGCTCATTCTCAGAGTCTAGATATGAATCCTGTACAAACTCTGCTGCATCTTCATCAAGTGATAATGAGAGTCCTCTTTCAGAAGATGATATTAATAAATTGATTGAAAATCATGGTGTACTTCTGAAGGCTTTCAAAGAAAGCAAGATGCTTGTTAAGAAACAAGCAGAGGAAATTGCCTCCCTACAGCTAGCTGCTTCCCAGCAAGATGAGACTTCATCTTTGCTATATCTAAAAGCGAGGGAAGTAGCCCATCTGAAGACCATGGTAGATATCCATGTTGAGTCCATCTAATATAAGGACTCTATTATCAAGGATCTTGAAGAGAAACTTGTAAGGGAGAAGAGGATTGTGGATAATTTCTCTAAGATAGATTCTATCAAGAGAAAATTTGAATCTGAGTGGATTTCTAAAGTTATCCAATCTCAGAGGAGAGTCCAAGCTCCTGTCAGGCCTCAGTCAACCTTCCACAAGGTAATTCCTCCATCCAGTAGGTATGACCAAGACTGTAAGTGTGGTAACTAGAGGTGTGGGAATCTTTCTTGTAAGATTACAAAAGTATCTTACATTGGAAGAAGAGAGGTCATGAGATTGAGTGCAAAGAAGGCTCCCCATGTAAAAGTCCAAATGGCCGAACCTGGACCTTTTGTATTTGGTGCCCCATCTTCCTCATTCAATAATGTGACAATGGACTATTCTAAAGTTCTTACAGCAAGAACTCATACCAATGGTAAGTAAATTAGTGTGGCTGACTTAACTGCCTCTGATGCCATTAAGAACATGCCAAATGCTAAGAAGGATATTGCTAATAAAGTTCAGAGAAAGCCAAGTTCCTCTACTGGCAGACTCTCTATGGGTTAAGCTCTTGCTGAAGGAAATAAGAAAAAGGCCACAGTTCTCCCCACTGAACAGACAACCAGAAGTGGCTTGCACACTTCAAGGTGTGTTTAGAAAAGGAGATACAACATCCATGAATGTTGGTGCTGTGGAAAAGTGGGCCACTTTACCAAAGATTATTGACACAACCCCAGTGTGCCAAAGACAAGGCAGTGTCTTCAAGACAGGACTCCTGTAGGTAGACATATGCATTCTAATGCTAACAGGAACCTAGGACCCAAGTAATCTTGGGTTCCTAAGGTGAGGTAAATCTTGTCTTGCAAAATAGTCCAAGTGTCCATGCCCATTTATGGTCCTTAGACAGAGATGTACCAGACCTAGAACTAGTACATGAAAGTTATCTTCTGAATAATTCACCAGAAGATTGCAGTGGATGTACTGACCATCAAGCTCAAGATGTCAAAGACATGTACAATCAAAGTGGGTAGTGTCTTATCCTCTAGGTGCAATTGTTGAGGGGGAGCTAGCAAAAGAAGGCGAGATGCACATTAATGGCTAAAGTTTAGGAGCAAGGAAGCTGGTGTGCTTAGAGGCTGTGAATCTATCATGTGCTCAGTCTGAAGAAACTCCTGACCAGGATGATGACTTGCCTTCAGCTGAAGTTGTTGGGAAAATTGCTGAAACTATTGTTACCAAGATTTTAGCTAGGATGGAAGGAGAGGATTTCAGGTCCGAAGATACAGGTGATCACCTGTCAAATCATGATGATGATGTTCCCAGGCCTCAGAGTGAGGAGGAGATTAATTTGACTTCTGAAATGGAGATAGCAATATCTGCAGGTGAGCAACTCCTGGATCAAGTTATGGATGCTGTATTTGCTGAAAAAAAGACTGTAATGGCTGAGGGGGAGCAACTTGAAGAAGAGATAATGCAAGATGCATTAGTTATAGGGGAGCAGCTACAGGTCCCTCCAAAAGTAGTTCAGACCGCTGAAAGTGATACAGATGCTCCTGCTGCTATTATATTGAATGCCAATGAAGGAATGATAAAGGTTGAGGGGGAGATTAAATCTGAACTCCCTGCTCAAATAAAAGTTCACAACATTGATTCCTCAATGTCATAAGAAGAGAGAGAGGCTCCAGAAAAAGAGATAGATGAAAATAAGACTGACTCTAGTGAGAAAGAAGAGATCAGACAAAATCTAGAACCTCATGTTGAAGGCACCTCAGCTCAAACAGACCAAATTCCACCCATCTTCCTGGACCAACTGAAAGGTATGTTGGATGAGCAGAGGAGAGCATTAGAAAATTTTGTGGATGATGCATTAAAGGGCATCAGAAATGATCTGGCAACAAAGATCAAATCTATAAGATTTGAAGTAAACTTGCTGAAATGAGAAACTGTCAAGTTCTTTACAAGAGCTGCTCTGGCTGTGGACTACACCATGGACAAGCTGGATGAGGCAAGTCAGAATATTGTCACTATCATACAAAATTAAGAGATTCAGTCTAAGAATTCACTGGCTATCCACAATACTAACAAAGTGTTATTGGATAAGCAGACTGCTGCTATATTAACCAAGGCAGATGGATGCACCAAGTTGTTGGATGACCACCTGCTCCAAGTTAAAAATCATGTTACTGTAGGAGTAAACCTTCTAAAAACAGAAAGAAGTAAGGCATGCACCTCCCAGACTGTTCAATTAGTTGAAGAAATAAAAAAGGGGAAGAGTGAAGTTATAAGGACTAACATAGAAAACATGGTCTGGGCAACCAATGCTGTGAGAGGCTCACTGGGAATGGAGCCTCTATAATATAATAACATCCCAATGATGTATGCTCAAGTGCAAGATGACTTGTACAAAATTTCTACTGCTGATCAGGTACAAGATAATCAGGGGTATGTATAGTACATAGAAGAAGGTGATAGTGCTTGTGCCCAGTGGGGAGAACATTCTACTACTGCTGAGATTCCTTCTTTCAGCCCCACTACAGACCAGGAATTACAAACCAAAGAAATGACTACAACTGTTGAAACTGAAGAGGAAGTCAGGTTAAGGAAAAAGATATACAAGGAGAAAATGGAGAAGAGGACAGATTTCGAACAGTGGACCCCTGAGTTCAGATCCATCATTCTGCTTGCCTGGGATCAGGTCAAAAACAAGAAGTCAGATAGAGGGAAATGGTACAACTTCATTGAATGGGATAAAATTGAAAAGAGGGACTCAGTAAGGAGAACATACTAGAGGAACAAAAATGCCAACCTTCTTGCTCCTAGTGCTGTAAAACCCACCAAGTACTTCCCAAAGCCTTACAGTTACTTTCAGAGGCATAAAAAAAGAAAGCTAAGGCTACAATTGAGAAAGATAAGAAATCTAAAGCTACAGCTGATAAAGTAGACAAGGCAGATAAAAAGGGAAAGAAGCAAGCTGGAGCAGAAGACTGTTGGAACCGATGTTTCACATTCCCTGTGTTTGAGAATATCAAATCCCCAGTTTTATTTGATTATGCTGTATGTTGATAGAGTGTGCAGGTTGTCAGGTGCAAGCAATAAAGAAGGCTCATATGGATGCTACATCCAAGCATTAGCACTAACGCGCCGCGCTAGCCCGTCGACGAATTTCAAGAGAAGAAGCGTCGAGACTCTGGGCTACCGCCAGGCATTAGTACTATTGCAGGCGCTAACGCGACAATTTATTTCGACCTAGCGCTCTTGATGGTTTCGGCGCTAGCTCTACCGCGCGCCCTAGGTCTTCGACGAGTTTTGAAGGCAGAAATGTCGAGCTCAGCGCTATCGCCAGGCGACTGGATTATCGCAGGCGGTAACTTAATGATTTATTCGGTCCTAGCACTCTAGAAGATTTCAGCGGTAGCACCTACCGTGCGGTGCTAGCCTTGTAAAACGGATGTTGCCTTTTCAAGAACGTCACATCATATGTTACGCCGTGGCGGTAGGCCCTACCGCGCGGCGATAACTCAAATGAAAAGACAAAAGATCATTTTGAAGACTACTTTCCAATTTTGGAGGACAGCTGACACAACATGCGTGCGAAAGTACCGTAGGCCCTAGTCTTACCGCCGACGGTAGCCTATTTTCACGAAGACATATAAAAGCCGCTACGTTTCCTATTGTCATCACGGCTCCAAGACGAATTTTGACGAATAGTTTCTGAACTCCAGATTTCGGCTGCCTCCTTGCGCCCGTCTTCACTTGTCTTTGTCAAAGTTGAAGGAAGCCTTCTCCCTCCCGTTCTTGAACAAAGAACTCCGGTGATCCAAAATCTTCATCGACCACTGAGAATCGACCGGTTGATAGCCAACGATGATCTCAAGCACCAGCCGTAGATCGTACACCGGAGAAGTCGTTAAGAGGGAGAACTTCATTTTCTTATCGTTTTTTACTTTTATTCTTTGTACTTTTTTTCTATTTTCTGTTTAGTTTTTTCGGTGAGGAAAATCGACCGGAGAGGGTCGTCGGAATCTGGGAAGGATTCCGCGGTAAATCATCCTAGGATTTGGGACGTCTAGATCGGAGGATCTAGCGGGGCTCTAAGACCCTCCCTTGTGTGGAGGTGAAGAGTGAGCTCTAAGACCCTCCCTTGTGTGGAGGTGAGGAGTGGGCTCTAAGACCCTCCCTTGTGTGGAGGTGAAGATGGGCTCTAAGACCCTCCCTTGTGTGGAGCTGAAGAGTGGGATCTAAGACCCTTCCTTGTGTGTAGGTAAAGAGTGGGCTTGAACACCTTTCCTGGAGGGAAAAGGTGAGAGACAACCGGTAACAGTTTGGTCAGTATATAAACCAAAATAATCTTTAATCTCTTCATCTTTGATAGAAAGTTAGGAAAAGATCTACCTTAACTCTTGAGGGGGGGTGAATAGAGTATTTGTAAAATAATTTACAATTAAAATTATAAAGCAGTGGAAGACTTAATTTATGTATATGTGTAAGGTGCTTGTGATGAAATAAAAACTAAAGCAAGAACAAAGAAATCACACAGCACACAGCAAAGTCAAACACACAGCAACCAGATGACACAAGGATCTATAGTGGTTCCCCAACAACCTGGGTACATCCACTCTTCTACCACCCTAGGTAGGAATCCACTGCAGGAATAGTTGATCAGGTGTCCTGGACACCAATGAGCTTTTGATAAGGTGCTCAAAAACCAAAACTAGATTTTTTGATAAGGTGTCCTGCCACCACTTAGTTTTGACAAGGTCTCAGAAACCAGTCTCAAAACTTTTTAAGGGAGTTTTGAAAAACCCTTTTACAGGAGGGAAAGGAAAAAGAAAGAAAGAGTTGAGTTGTTCTTCTCTGTCAACAGTCTGAGAGAAGACAACTGGAAGATGAAGCTAAAGCTCCCCCTGAGATCTGTAAGGTTCAGGAAGGTGAGCTTTGTTAGGGTGATAGGTCTTCAGGTGCTTCAGATCTCCAGCAAAAGATGATTTCAGCAGATGCTGAAATGTGTGATATCTGGAGTCCTTGATGTTGAAGCTTTTGAACACTTGAGGATTTGGAGGAGCAGATGATTTCCTCCACAGAAAACTTTCTTGTGTTCTTAAAGATTTTGACTCAGTGAATCTGTATGTTCCAGAAGATGAGTTCTTGATCAGAGTATATTTTGATCTCTCTTCTGTAACTCTTTTTCTCAATCCAATGATCCTGTATATCTCTTGCCTATCTTGTTGTATCGATCTGTTATGTTATCAAAAACATATTCTACAGGAGTATATCAGATTCTGACTTAGATGGCCGTTACTCAGTCATAAATGACTTCCATAAATGACAACTGTCTCTGGGGAAAGTCCTAAGTAACATTCCTTTTAGCCTTCCTTGAAACTTGCTCCAGATTGCTTTAAACGACTACATAATCCTTTGCAATAAATGCAGGAAATAACTCTGAAAGATTTCCAAAACTGTTCTTGAATTTGAATTCTAAAGCGTCGATCTCTCACAAAAATCGTTGACCTGAGCTCAGCTATCGTCGACCTGAGCTCAGAGATTGGATTTATACTAGAGACAAAAAACGTCGACCTGAGCTCTACGATCGTCGAACTGAGCTCAGCGACTTGGAAAATAGCTGAAGACAAAACGTCGATCTGAGCTCGAAGATCGTCGACCGGAGTTCGACGACTTGCCGAATTGAGCTCAGAGAACGTCGAATTGAGTTCGACGTTTCGTCGACCTGAGCTCGACGAAAATTGCCTTAGTCTCAGCACTGAATCCTCATCTTTGAATGGGCTTGGGGGCAGCTTCAAACCTAAGTTCTAACCCTTAGACTCATTCTTATTTGACCTTTTCAACTATACAACTTGGTCAAACAAATTTCCTAAAAACATAGTGATTCTTGCCCAAATTAGTAATAGGGTGTTCCAACACTTATCTTTCACACCATGAAGATCAAGTTTTGACGTATACTCATCTTGTATAGTTTTTCAATATTGATTTAATGGAATGAAATTCTTTTCTCTGTGATTTTTTTGGTGTGTGAAAATTTTAAATTCAATAAACATTCACAAACCTTATTCACCCCCCTCTAAGGTTGGCCACTAGATCCAACAAGTGGTATCAGAGGCAGGTTACTTCCAATAGGCTTAATAACCTGAAGTAAGATGGCCAACACTATGCACACTTTCACTGAGGGATAAGGTGTGAGTGAGCCTCCACTCTTTATGGGGAGTGACTATAGTCACTGGAGGACACAAAAGAAAATTTTTTTGATGACTCATAGCATAGACGTATGGGCTATGGTAGAGACAAAGTACACTGCTCCCATTGTCACGGTTGGTGATACCGTCATCGAAAAACCACGAGATAAGTGGTATGATGCAAATAAGTTAAGATGTACAAATAATGCCAAGGCCATGAATGCTTTATTCTACGATGAGGAAGGCTTACCCTCATCTGTTTCCCTGACTTGTGCCTGGTATGTTTGCACTTTTTCTTTTATGGCCTTTGGTTAGTTTTTTTTCATTTCCCTTTTGCTAGAAAGGTTGTGTGTAAAGTTTCGGGACAAAACTTTCTTTTAGAGGGAGTGACTGTAACGCCCCAGGTTTTTTTGTGATTTGTTTAATCCTTGTTTGGCGTTATGATGACGCGTGTCGGCCTTTGTCGTTGTTAGAGTGTGGTCTTAGCTCTTTAGGTCCCTTGAGTGGCCTATTTGTAGCCTGTTTGTAAGATTCCCCAGCTAGCCGGAGTCTGTTTTGGTGACTCGACTGTGCCTCTCAGGGAATGCTTGTGCTTTTGCTTTGAGAGGTGTTAGCCAGAGTTTTGATCGTGGGATGTTATTTTCGATTTCGCCGTTGTTTTCGTTGCTTGGGTGTTTAGCCACGGTGCGAGTTTTGTCGAAATCCGTGATCATTCATTTTTCGTGTCGTTTCGACGTTTGTTTTGTTAGCCGGTAGTGGCTACCTGTTTGCTGTGTATGGCCTTGTGTGATCGAGCTTGGTGAGGCTGGTGCTTGTTTTAGGCTAAGTTTGTTTAGCCAATTATTTTTTTTATGTATATATGTATGTATATATATGTTTGGGTGTAAGCTTTGGTGCTGATAGCTTTATTTTTTTAAAAAAGTATATATATATATGTGTGCAGGATATATATACATATATATGTAAATATTTGGCTGTTTTTATATATAAGTTTATATATAGGCACATTATACACATATATGTGCATAAGAGTATGAGTTGGCTGATTATATATAAATATGTGTACAAGTGTCAGCTAGTGGCTGATTTTATATAAGCAGGTTTATATATGAAGTCAGCTAGTGCTTAGGCTAGGTTAATATTTTATTTGATATAGGATGAGTTAGTGGAGGGTATGCATTAAAAGCTCCAGCTGTTCTCCTCCTCCCCATTTCTCTCCATTTCCTGAGCTAGCTACAGCTTGTTAGCTTCCAGCGGAAGGAAGCAAGCGGGAGGCGGAGCTGCAGCTTTGGCTGCCGGATAGCTGTAGATTTAGGGCTTGTTTCGCTCGGGTACAGCAGATTTGAGCTGCTATCCTCGGGATATTCCTTCCTAGGAAAGTTTTGCTTGATATAGGGCTGTCATTAGGAGTTAGGGTTTTCAGAATTCTCTTCTTCTTCCTCTAAGCTTCGGTTTTGGTCTTCCAGGTGGTCGATTTTGCCGCCGTTGCCAAGCCTTGGAGGTAGCTGATGTTTTCCTAGAGGTAGAGGCAAGTGGCATTCTTTTCCCTTGCCAAGCTTGATTTTACTCTTTTATACTTGCTGTAATAGTTTTCTTCCCTTCCTACAAGCTAGGGTAGTTACGGTTTCATTCCAGCTAGAGCTTGCTCAAGTTGTCCGAGATTTAATTTATTCTCCTCTCCTTATGTACTCTCGGTTATGTCTAGATGGTAGCAGGAAGTAGGATGTGGACTTAATTAGGTTTAGTCTAAGTTTTTAGATTGCTGTGGTTGGGTAGAAGAGGTAGGAGAGGGAGTTGGATTTAATTTTCCAACTCTCTGGATAAGTGGCATAGAGTGGGATGGGGTCGGGTTAATTGATTATTACGTTGTCAAAAGCGTTGAGTGAGTGTACCTCACTCAACGCCTACTCTATTAGGCTTCCAGCATTGAGTGTGGTGCCCTCACTTAATGCCATGGTTATTTTTACGTCTAAGTTTTTTAGCGTTTAGTGAGTCGACCTCACTCAATGTCGTGGCTATTTTGCGTTGAGTGTGGTGGACTCACAACGCCGCAGCTATTTCCAGTGGCTAAGTAATTTGGCGTTGAGTGAGTCGACCTCACTCAACGCCGTTGCTAATTTGGCGTTGAGTGTGGTGGACTCACTCAACGCCATAGCCTGTTTTTGCGGCTAAGTCTTCTGGCGTTGAGTGAGTCGACCTCACTCAATGTCGTGACTGTTTTGGCATTGAGTGTGGTGGACTCACTCAGCGCCAAAGCCTGCTTTTGCGGTTAAGTCTTTTGGCGTTGAGCGAGTCGACCTCACTCAACGCCGTGGCTGTTTTGGACATTGAGTGTTTTGGACTCACTCAGCACCAAAGCCTGCTTTTGCGGTTAAGTCTTTTGGCGTTGAGTAAGTCGACCTCACTCAACGCCGTGGCTATTTGGCGTTGAGTGTGGTGGACTCACTCAGCGCCAAAGCCTGGTTTTGATGTTAAGTCTTTTGGCGTTGAGTGAGTCGACCTCACTCAACGTCGTGGCTATTTTGGCGTTGAGTGTGGTAGACTCACTCAATGCCAAAGCTTGTTGCTGTGGTTAAGTTGCTTGGCATTGAGTGGGTGGACCTCACTCAACGCCGAAGCTGTTTTGCGTTGAGTGCGGTGAACCCACTCAGCACCGCGTCGAGTGAACTCGACGCTTTTGCCTTGGGTTTGGTGTGTTTGCTTAAAATGGTTAGTATTCCTTAGGGGGAGGTGGGTGATAAGCTAGTTTTTGCATGTCGACTCGTGGATTATGGCAGGTGGTGTGTTTTTGTGGGCTCTGTAAGGGGTGAATTTTGTGTGATGAGCTGTGGCCACCACCACCTAGGCCGTGTTGGGATGGTATGGTTTGGTGTATGAAATCTGTAGCTGCCACCGTTTATTTTCACCCTGGAGTGTTTTTGGGTCTGGTTGTTGGTGAGGGCTGTGCCGCCCACTCCGACCAAAGGTTTTCACTACAGCCAATAATTTACCAAGATTAGGACTGTTAGTTCCTTTCCTTTCTCATGGCTATTTCTCTTGTATATGTTTGCCTTGGTGCTGCAGTCTTTTTGGCAGAGCTTGTTGCTATGTATGCTCACACTTGGTGTTCTTTTACTGCTCTTTTGACAGTGTTTTACTCTTATTGTCAGGCTTTTCTTCTACTGATAGCATTTTGTTGCAGGGTTTGTACCCCTTCTTTAATTTCTTATGAATCTAATGCTCCACTTCCTTTGTTTTTTTGTTGCTGAGGTGTTATTTCTTTGAATGCCTCAGGTTCAGGTTGTAGCCAGTTAGACGGCTAGTCCTCTAGTGGAGTTTGCTTGTAGCCTCCTGGGTGGCTGAGGTTGTTGTTCCTCATCTGGTGAGGTAGTTTTTCTTCCTTTTTGTATAGACATGCATACTCACCAGTGGGTTCGTCTCAGGTTGGTGATGCCCACTGGTGGCTTACTTATATTACTGGGTATGAACTAAAACTGCTACTTTTGCCTATTTGAGGTTGTTCACTTGTTTCTGGGAAGATTTTGTGCTAGGTTGCATGTTAGGTATTTTAAAACCCTAAAGCATTACTATATGTATTCATGCACATCATGTTTACAAAACTAAGACACTACTTTTCCTTATAGCGTAAAGACTACCTTTTTATATATACTACACCAACCTTAGAGTCATGCATACCATGAGTCGTCCCTCAGGGACACTTATGCTCCTTTAGGATGTCAAAACAACTTAATTAAAGTATTTTCCACTGCGAATAAATATTTTTTTTTATCGTGGACTAGCTGATCCACTGTGCCGAGGGATACAACCATTAAATATAACTGGTTTTCTTTCATATTAAACTATGAATTTTCCTTAAAATCTAAAGTCTGGAGTTTTGCTTGAGCGTGTGCAGTTATCCCCTGCATGACGTGGTATCCCGGCACGTATTTTCTCTTGCTCTGATACGATTTAATCGTTGAGAAAAATGCGGGTTGTGACAGTTGGTATCAGAGGGAGGTTTCTTGACAAATGGTCGGGCAACCTTTCCCTTATTTGCATTGATAGTTTAGCATCATATCATACACACCGATATGTCATCAACACGTCTTTGCTAAAGCACGAACACTACACCCATAAGCATGAATAGAAGTATACATGGTATATTATGTAGTATGAGATGCATAATATGTGTTTGTATATGGATCCACCATAGGAGGCAACATGTGAGGGTTATGTAGTGTGGGATGCATAACCTCACCACATGAATGCGGCTAGCACGTTTTCTTTTTTTGTTGAATGCAAATGTTATGTAGTATGGGATGCATAACATTTTCATGTGTACGCTGCCCATGGCATGCATTAAGGCCTTTCTTTAGAATGCATAGCACAACACGCATAGCATAACATTGCATAAGCACAACGTGCCAAGCTAAAGATTTGCATGATGATATATGTACACACATGGTTTTGAGTCAAAAAAATACAAATATATGCATTCATGGTCTAGACACATGATTTGGTATGATGGTCGTTAACCATCTTAGGTTAAGCATAACATCATCATTGTAAAAACAAATCCCAGAGCAAGTTTAGTAGTTGAAGTTCATATTTAAGTATGTTTGTCTTTACCGGGTAGTTTTGTTCTAGCAGTTGGGGTAGGTTCTAAGTCATGCTGATACGATTATAGGATGGCGAGACGTCCTTCGACGAGATCGACTCCCCAATCTGAGTGTGAGTCTTCCGGAGCACAAAGCGGCGTTGATTGAAAGTCTGTGGCAGAGTAATGAAGCCTTATCTAGACAAGTGATGGGTATGCAGACTCAGATCCAGTCTCTGTTAGCAGTTGTGGAAGGACAGCCTCCGAGAGTGCCGGACCCTGCTGTAGACGTAATTGTTCTTGTTTCTCCTGCTCCCCTGGTACCTCCTGTTATGCTGCCCCCGGAGATGATATTCATATCACACTTCCAACGACTTGAATCACCTACTTATGATGGGAAGGAAGACTTTATGGTTTTGGATGATTGTCTTATAGCCATCGAGGAGATGTTCTCCTATTCTGGAGTTACCCTTGATCAAGGAGTGATGATCGCCACCAATTAGCTTATGGGGTTGGCGAAGAGATGGTGGCTGAGAGAGAAGGAGAGCTTGAAAGAGGGATGCTCTTGGGAAACCTTCAAGGAACTATTGCTAAGGAAGTTTCTGCCTTCGGTCGAGCGCGACCGCCTGATGAATGATTTCCTACATTTGAAGCATAGGCAACTCACAGTTTCGGAGTATGAAATAGAATTCAGCAAACTGAGCCAGTTTGCCCCCAACTTGGTGAGTTCCGAAGCGGATAGAGTTAAGCGATTTCTTGGTGGCCTGAGAAGTGATGCTCAGCAGTTAGCCATTGCTCATGGAGCAGTGAGTTATGCTGGTGCGGTAGAAGCTGCTTTGAAGGTGGAGGCCATTGATAATGCTAAGCAAAGAGGGCAGCAGGTGAGAAAAGATAAAAGGAAAGCTGTTGAAGGAAAGAGCCCCCAGGTACCCGGTGCGTCTTCAAGAAAGAAGAGCAAGGAGGTTTGTAGCTTCTGTGGCCCGCCGAGCCATCCAATGGAGAAATGTTTCAAGAGGTTGGTAGCTTAGAAGAAGGAGCAGCTGCATGTGATTCAAGGCGCTCCCAGGAAAGATTTATTCTGTTCTGCGTGTAAGCGGCCAGGGCATGATGTTGCCCATTGCTGGGGTAAGGATAGGAGCAAGGTAAGAGGT
Organism: Platanthera zijinensis; assembly: GCA_039513925.1. NCBI lineage: Eukaryota > Viridiplantae > Streptophyta > Magnoliopsida > Asparagales > Orchidaceae > Platanthera > Platanthera zijinensis. Next base: position 206,206,917 of record CM077080.1, read on the forward strand.
TGTTTTCTTTGCGGTCAAGAAGGGCACATCAAGGCTCAGTGCCCCCAGCTCCAGCTGGTGTTCCAGCTAGTGTCCAGGCATTGCCACCTCCTCAGCGGGTGGACAAAGGTAAGGGAAAGCTGAATGTGGTTTCTTTAAAGGAAGCGCAGACTTCGACTCAGGTCATTTCAGGTTAGATTTCTCGCTAGCCTAAATGTTTTGTTTCTAGTATAGCTTTAGCATTTGTTTTTCTTAGTTGTGTCTGCCATCTTATAGGAAGATTTAAGGTGAGGAACCATTGGGCGTGTGTTCTTTTTGAGTCTGGCGCTACCCACTCCTTTGTGGCTAGAGCCTTTGTGGAGCGCTATCGTTTGGGTCTAGAGCAAGTTAGTGATGCCTTTTGTGTCAAGTTTCCTTCCGGTGATTCTGTGGTTTTGGATCAGGGCATTCGGGATTGACCGATTGTGTTGGGGGATTTTCTAGCGAAGGCATATTTGAAGGTGATCGACCTAGTAGACTTCGATGTTATCTTAGGCATGGAATGGTTGTCCAGTTATAATGCAGTTATCCAGTGCAAGGGTAAGCGCTTGAACTTCATTAAGGACGATGGTTAGCATGGGAGTGTTTATGCTGATCTGCGCCAGGATTCTCCGGTCATTTCTGCGGTATGTGTTCAGAAGCTGCTTGATTTTGATTGCTTTGCCTATTTTGTCTCAGTAGTGGGGGCTGTTGTTAGTGTACTATATTTGGAGGAGATTCCTGTGGTGTGCGAGTTTTTGGATGTTTTCCCTGACGATATTCCTGGTCTTTCACCTGATCGAGATGTAGAATTTGTTATAGATTTAGAGCCAGGTACGCGTCCTATTGTGAAGGCGCCGTACCGGATGGCCCCGCGAGAGCTGGAGGAGTTGCGTATCCAGCTGGATGAGATGTTGGCAAAGGGTTTTATCAGGCCGAGTTTGTCGCCCTGGGGTGCCCCTGTTCTCTTTATAAAGAAGAAAGACGGGTCGATGAGGCTTTTCATCGACTATAGAGAGCTGAACAAGGTTACTATCAAGAACAGGTACCCTCTGCCTCGGATTGACGATTTATTTGATCAGTTGCGCGGTAGCACAATATTCTCCAAGATTGATCTTCGATATGGCTACCATCAGCTTAGGATCCGTGAGTCCGACATTCCACAGACTGCTTTTCGATCCAGGCATGGGCATTTTGATTTTTTGGTTATGTCATTTGGTTTGACAAATGTGCCCTCAGCTTTTATGGATTTGATGAACCGCGTGTTCAAGGACTTCCTGGATAAGTTTGTGGTCGTGTTTAACGATGACGCCCTGATTTATTCCTGCAATGCTGAGAAGCATGACCATCATCTACGTTTGGTTGTATCTGCCTCGAGGGACCACAAGCTTTTCGCCAAGCTGAGCAAGTGCGAGTTTTGGTTGCCTCAGGTTACATTTCTGGGCCACGTGGTGAATAAGAGTGGGATTTCAGTTGACCCAGAAAAGATCGCTACTGTGATGGATTGGAGTAGGTCGGGCACACCCAAGGAGATTAGGAGCTTTCTGGGATTAGCCGGCTATTACAGGAGATTCGTGGAGGGTTTTTCCACCCTGGCTGCACCTTTGACTAGATTGACCCAGAAGAACGCAACTTTTGTCTGGAGCAAGAAGTGTGAGGAAGCCTTCCTGGAGCTCAAGGATAGATTGTGCAGTGCCCCTGTTTTGACCCTGCCTACTGAGGGTGTGGATTATGATGTTTATATGGATGCATAACATGTTGGTCTTGGTTGCGTGTTGTTGCAAGGAGGGAAAGTGATTGCGTACGGGTCAAGACAACTGAAGACTCATGAGAGGAACTACCCTACGCATGACCTGGAGTTTGCAGCCTTGATCTATGCGCTTAAGTTGTGGAGACATTTGCTTTATGGTGTGCAGTGCAAGATTTTTACTAATCATAAGAGCTTAAAGTACGTCTTCACCCAGAAGGAATTGAATCTGCGCCAGCGGCGATGGTTGGATTATGTGGCCGACTACGACGTTGAGATCCAGTATCATCCGGGAAAGGCCAATGTGGTGGCCGATGCCCTGAGTAGGAAGTCAGGGAATATTTTTGGTCTCTCCGCCGAGCTTTTAGTAGAGGAGTTTCTTTTGATGGGCATTTCTGTGGGGAGCTGCGATTTGCAGAGTAGTTTGGCAGTGGAAGAACATTCATGGATTGCGCTTACAAGATTGCATCAGAAGGATGATCCCGATCTTCTACATTTGTATCTTCGAGCTGAGAAAGGTGATTTGCCAGATTTTTTTATTGATGATGCGGGTACCCTGCGCTACCGCGATAGGTTTTGCATCCCCGCCATTGGAGATATCCGGGTGATGGTGTGCAGGTAAGCCCATGGATCTAGTGTTGCCTACCATCCATGATCTACTAAGATGCATCATGATTTAAAGCAGATTGCCTGGTGGTATGGGATGAAAGGAGACATAGCCAGATTTATTTCTGAGTGCCACACTTGCAAGCATTTGAAAGCCGATCATGGAAGGCCTTGTGGCAAGCTGACTCCCTTGGAGATTCCGACCTTGAAATGGGAGAGCATCTCGATGGATTTCATTACAGGCTTACCGAGATCTCCAAGGGGGCATGATTCAGTTTGGGTGATCGTTGACAGATTGAAGAAGTGTGCTCACTTCGTACCGTTTAAGATCGACTATTCGATGAGGAAGATAGCTGAGCTGTATTTGAATGAGGTCATCCGGTTGCACGGTGTGCATGTCAGCATTATTTCAGACCGAGACTCCCGATTTACATCTCGCTTCTAGAAGAGCCCGCAAGAGGGTTCTGGTACGGATTTGAGATATTCTACTTAAAAGTGAGGGGATAAGTTGTAAACTACTCTAGAGGGGGGGGGGGGGTGAATAGAGTATTCAAATTTTATGAACACTTAGTCAGCTCCCTTGGAGTTTATTTGCGGAATAAAAAATCTGATACTTGAACCCTAAGAGCCTAACACAGTGAGGTGCACAAGTGAGAGAGTTAACTGAAATTTCAGTTTAACTATAAGCCTATCACAGCAACTAGCAACCCTAGGTAGTTCTAACACAGCCACAGAATAAACAAATCAGCAAGAACCAGAGAGACACATGATATATAGTGGTTCCCTTTAAATAGGTACATCCACTCTTCTACCACCCTGGTAGGAATCCACTACAGGTTTTTGCTAAGGTGCCCTGCCACCAATGATCTGATTCAGGTAGATCAAACAGACCCTTTGAGCTTTTGATAAGGATGCTCAACCACAGGTTGTTGATAAGGTGCCCTGTCACCAACGTTCACTTTTGAAGAGGTGTGAACAAACTCTTTTTACAAAGGGGTTGAGAGGGTTAGATTATCTTCTCTGTTGTAAATACAGATTAGAGAAGATTTGTGGATTCTCTAAAGAATCAAAGTCTCCCCCTGGCTCAGTGGAAGTCCAGGGAAAGCCTTTGCTTCAGGATGAAGGAGTTTCAGATAAACTGAAACTAAATCCTCAGAGATCTGAAGACTGATTTTTATCAGGTCTTAAGATTCTGGAGCACTTGAAGCAGAACTGGAGCTCTTTCTGAAGTCTTGAAAACTCTAAGCAGATGCTCAGGAGACTTGAGAAAGAAAGATGATTGCTCTGGGCTTTTGCTTCAGGAAAACTTTGAGCTCTTCTTGTTGTGAGATTGTGAAGAGCTGCTCTGATGATGCTTGAGCGAATGAATAATATTTCTCTGTGTCTGTAACTTCTTCTTTTCTGAGAGAAGAATCTCTTTTAAATATGTCTTCACGTTTTTCTTTTGGAACGGCTCTATTGATTTGAATTCTCGAGCCCTGCAACAGATTATCTCAAAATAGAATATAGCAATAGGAATAGAATGACCTATTAACTTTCTGTCAGTCCCAATAAGGAATAAAATAAGCGGGAAAAATATCTCAGCATAAAGACGTACCATTCTTGGAAATAGTACATAGTACCAACGGCTAGAAAACAGGCTGGAAAGATAAAGTCAACGCAATTTGTGTAATAGGACAAAATGCTTTATCAAGAATACGAAATCCCGTAATTTATGCTTGACATATTTTGTAAATAATCCATTTGAATTTAAGCCAAAAATTAGCACAAACATTCTTCAGAAAATCTTTCTAACCACAAGCTAACACACTTGGAAATAATCCAAGGAATAAAATAAATACGAACAGATAAAAGCAGACAGAAAACGTCGAACAGGAGTTCGATGATCGTCGACCTGCAAACAGATCGTCGACTAATAGCAGGAATCTGTCGGAACAGAAATCGTCGACCAGAGATCGTCGACCAGCTAATAGATCTGTCGGAACAGAACTTTAGAGCCATTGTTGGTTCCCTGCTGTATTTGACTGCAAGTAGGCCTGACATAATGTTTGCTACATGCCTATGTGCTAGGTTTCAGGTCAACCCAAAGGAATCTCACTTAACTCTTCTCAAGAGGATCTTGAGATACCTTAAGGGATGCCCTAACTTAGGACTGTGGTATCCAGCTGAGTCAGGATTTGAATTAATTGGATATTCAGATGCTGATTATGCTGGTTGTAGAGTTGACAGGAAAAGCACCTCAGGGACTTGTCAGTTCCTGGGAGAGAGACTTGTCTCTTGGTTTTGCAAGAAATAGGCATCTGTGTCTACTTCAACTGCTGAGGCTGAATATATAGCAGCAGCTAGTTGCTGTTCACAGATCCTGTGGATTCAAAATCAGCTAGTGGATTATGGGTACACACACTCAAACACAAAAATTCTGTGTGACAGTACCAGTGCAATATCAATTGCTCAAAATCCTGTGCACCATTCCAGGACCAAGCACATTGAGATTAGACATCACTTTCTGAGAGATAATGTGGAAAAGAACAAGATAGTAATGGAATTTATATCCACAGACCTGCAGAGAGGAGATATTTTCACTAAGCCCCTTGATGAACAAAAGCATTTGTTCTTCCTGAACCAGCTTGGCATGATTAATGGTTCAGAATAGTGAAAATTTGGTTAGTTTTGTTTTCTGTCTAAAATCGTCGAACGACTGATCGACGATCTTCGACCAGGTCAAAACTATCGTCGACCAACCGTCGACGACAGCTCGTTCTGTAGTAAGGCAGAAATCGTCGACCAACTGGTCAACGATCTCTCCTTAGGTATCTATCGTCGACCAATGGTCGACGACAGATTTTCTGTGCTAGGTGGAGAATCGTCGACCATCATTTATTGATCGACGATCGTGGTAATTGCGTGTAGGCGGTCGATGTTTACCTTTTAGTCAAACATTGACTATCGTCGGTCTATGTTCGACGACCGATTTTTTTCCGGGTTCGACGATCGCAGATTTGTTTCTAATAGTCGATTTAGGTCTGAAGATCGTCGTCCTTCCGCTCCGTCTTTTCATATTCCTTCTTCTGGCTTAGAATTCGCTCTCGAACTCTAATCCCGCGCGATTCTGTTCTCCCCTGTTTTGCTTCTCGATTCGCCATCTTCTCTCAAATCCTATGGCGATTCCTTCTGCTGTTCTCTTCGGAATGAAGTTCGACACTGGCTTCTGTGTCGACTTCGATTCTTTCAGCCGATGCGATCAACCTATCCAAGATATTCTGCAGCTATGTGAAGACCAAGGCCTCAAGAGATTCATGTCGTTCTCTCCTAAGATTCATATACCAGAGATTCGTGAATGGGTATACACCTCGTCCTCCAGCGACGAAGTGATGTCAGGAAAGATAAATGGCGAGGAGGTCACTCTGACTCCTGAAGCATTGACTGAGCTGTTTGGACTGCCAACATGAACTGAGGAATATGAGCAAAGCACAGAGGAATATGGCCGCATGCTCACTATCATGGGCCATGCCGAAGGGATTCCGGCTAAGCTGCTGAAGATAAACTTGTCTCCAGAATACAAGTTTCTGGCCGACCTGGTGGGCAAGGTCGTTTTGGGAAAGCATTCTGCTCATGACAACATCAACCGGCAACAGTTTGCCCTGATGTCAGCTTTGGTGAATAAGGCACAGATTGCCTGGGGAAAAGTTTTGTTTGAACTAATAAGGAGAAAGAACAATCAGAAAGAAGTAAATCTCGCCAGGGTGCTGGGTGTGTTTCTGTATGTGAAAGCACCCCTGCTGCTTGTTTCTGCACCGTCCGCAGTCAACGCTAGCAAGAGGTTGGACCCCTCTCTCTTCAAGAAATCTCAGAGGATTATCAAGAAGTCAGCCAGGGTTGATCCTAACCCTTCTTCAGACACAAGGGCTGATTCGGCCGCTCTCCCGCTTACTGGGGAAGGCTCAGCAATCCCTTCATCCTCCCTCTTTACCCCTGCATCCTCCTCTCCTGCATTACTTTCTACAACACCTGCAGTGCCATCACAACATGCATCCTTCATTCCACCTGCATCTCCACACCAGTCACCAACACCACAACATCTGGCAGCTTCAGCCAGTGTTGACATGGTGACTGCTACCATCCTCACGCATCTTTCTCAACATGAATCCCACACTCATGTTGATGTTCACCCATCTCCACATGACTCATTTGATCATGTGGCAGATCATCCTGTTTCCATTCCATCCACCTCCACATCATCAGCATTTCAGGTAACTCCTGAATTGCTTGCACATATTGTCGAGCTCATTACTCCCTCCATCCAAAAAATGATTGAGGCTGCCAATGCCCCTCTCATTGCCTCCATCAATTCTCTCACTGATGCCATCAAATCCATCTCATCTTCTGCTGAGCCCCCTTCTGTAAGATGCATGACTCCAGTCCCCACTGAAGTCATGCAGGGGGAGATGTCTGTTGAAGTGGTCTCAGGTGATGCCCTGACCCTTCAAGATAATTCCTCTCTTCCCCTTCAAGGATCTGTAGAAGAACCTCAAGAGAGTCCAGAGAAAGAACCAGAAGGTAAACCTTAAAACTCTTCCTCCAAAGGATATAATCAGGACTTCAATTTGATATTTGTATCTAACAAAGACATTCACTCCCTAGTGAATCTAGCTTCTGAGGAAGAAGTTCCTGAAAAAGAAAATGAGGAAGTCCCCATGGACGTTTGTGAGAATGATGCTGCTCAACCTGATGGTATAGCTTTATTTAAATTTCTAATTAATTCAAACTCCAACTTTGAGTTAATTTCTTATTCTTTCCTTTCCATCACAGCTGCTGATGATCTCACATCAGTATTGCAAATTGATGCTGCTAAATCCATTGATTCTGATAAAGATTTAGAATCCTATCTTAACCTAGACTGTGAGTCCTCACTCACATCTACTCCTCTTGTTCCCTCTCTTCAAGAGAAAATGGTCCCTTATAGACCTGAGTACCTTGATGACCCCTTGGTCAAGGATACTCTTTTCTTTTCCTGTATGGCACTCCTCTTGTGCCTTGCAGAGGTGTCTATCCCTGATGTCACTGAACATCTAGAAGGAATTATAACCTCCTTCCTAGATGCAAAGTGGTATCCTGTGTAGATCTTCAGGTAATCCTATCTATTACCTGTTGTTTGTTCACCTTGGGGGGAATATTTTATTCCCACTTGGTTGTTAACCTATCTCTCTTTGCATGCAGGCACAACCATAAATGCTGCTGCTGAAGAAATTGAAGATGTGCAAGATAGGGCAGACAATGCTCCCAATATGACTGAAATGGACTCAAGCTCAGGTACTCTAAACCTAGAACAATTTATAGCCTTTGTGGCTGAGAACATTGCCTCTGAGTACATTGAAGGGATGGCTAATTATCATCTGGATTCCCTAGCCATCTCTCTAGAGAAAGCATCTGCCCCTGCAGATATCGTCATCTTTTCTCCACCTATCCTTACCTATCCTCTATCCATTCCTTCTATTGCAGAACTGGTCCCCAAGACAGTTCCTGAGTTGTATCCAGAATCAGAACTATGGAAGAGGTCTCCAAATGTGGATCTTGATGCCCTCCTTAGGCAAGATGCCATTGAGGAAGCTAAAGAGAAAGAAGAAAGAGAAAAGAAAGACAAAGCTGAACCTGCTGGCAAGGATCCTTCTGAACTTGACTTTGGTGATTATGCTGGGAAAGACTCATCTCATTCTGATGATGATGATGATTCTGGTGATTCTGACTCCACTAAGAAAAGGAAAAGAGTTGCTTCCAAGAAAAGAAAAGCTCCCGCTCCTCCTACTGCCAATCCTAACAAGGATGTTCCCTATTACATTCTGAAGGGAATAGATCCTAAGAGCAAGGAATTTCAGCCATGGATGAGAATGTCAAAGAATCAGACTAAAGAGAAGAAGAGGACAAAGAGATATGACACTCCTGTTCAGAAATTCCCCCCCAGAGGTCCTCCTCCACCTCCTGGTGCTGGAGCCTCTGGAAGTCTATCTTCTGCCCCCTCTGCAAGGTCAGCCAGTTCTAACACTTCTCAGACCTACCAAAGAAGGAGTAATCAAAGCCAGGGAGGCCAAGATGTTTCAGGACAGGGAAGAAAAAGAAATGACAAGGCTCTCGTGGAACAAATAAAGGAGATGACTTTTCAGCAACCTACATTCTCTCCTCCTCCTTCTCCTCCCAGGAAAGGTCCATCCTCGTCTTCAAGAAAACCTGCTGCTGCTGAGACAACTGAATCAAAAGGAAAAAGAGTGGTCTTTTCAGAAAAATCCCACAAAAAGTTCATTGAGCTTGCTCCTCCAAGATCTCTATATGCTCAAACTGATCCTAAGAAGGCTGTGCAGATTCCTCTTGATTCAAGCAAACTTGCTACAGCTCTTCAAAGGAACATGGAGATTGCAGCTCATACAGATACTGATAGACCTCCCTCTCCATCAGATAAAACTGAAGCTGAAAGGATTGCCTCTATGGCAAGATTCAAAGAGTCTATTGCACTAAGCATGATGGAGAGAGCCAAATCTCAAGGACTAGATCCTACAGCTTACTCAACAATGTCAGAATTCAGAGAAAAGGAACTCAGCAGATTTCAAGTCAATCCAAAAGCTTTTAATACTGAAGAATACATGAAGCTACATCCTGCTGCAGTTCTACCAAGTTATGCTGAAAAGAAAATCATTGGTGAACATGATCTAATGCTATCTAAAAGACAAGCGGCAAATCCTAACAGAGAGATTATTTTCAAACCAGCTGCAATACCCAAAAACTCATCTGATGCTAAACTTGCTGATAAATCTGCTTGATACATTCCATTTCTGCTGATTTATGCTTGTTATATTTTCTGTGTATTGTCTGTGTTTTATCATTCTGGTTATTCTTTAGATTTGTTGTTGTCTGCTTTAGCCTTTAAACTGGATTGGATAACATAACCCAAATAGGGGGAGATTGTTGGTACCCTAGATGTGATTTGGCTTATGCGATCCCCTTGCAGCCCTTTCTTGATCCATATAAAGATATATGATCATGTTTAGACTCTGTTTAGTCTCCCTAGGGCAGTATATAACTGACCTAGAGCTTAGGTTAGAAGTTCTAGATGTTTTTGTAGTTAAGGCTTTTCCGTTCGACCATCGTCGAACGAGGCCTCGCGATCGTCGATCAATGGTCGACGATAGCAGGGCTATTGAATCATTGAAGTCAAGACAATTATCGTCGACCGTTGGTCGACGATCTCAGAGCAAGCTTACTACGCTCTGAAGGATGGTCAACGATCTGTCATCAACAGGTCGACGATCGTGTTCTTGCTTCACGATTTCTGTCTCGACAGATATTTGCCTTTGCTGGTCGACTATCTGTTAGCTGGTCGACGATCTGTTCGCTGGTCGACTATCTGTTAGCTGGTCGACGATCTGTTCGCTGGTCGACTATCTGTTAGCCGGTCGACGATCTATTAGCTGGTCGACGATCTCTGGTCGACGATTTCTGTTCCGACAGATTCCTGCTATTAGTCGACGATCGGCTAACAGATAGTCGACCAGCGAACAGATCATCGACCAGCTAACAGATAGTCGACCAGCGAACAGATCGTCGACCAGCTAACAGATAGTCGACCAGCAAAGGCAAATATCTGTCGAGACAGAAATCGTGAAGCAAGAACACGATCGTCGACCTGTTGATGACAGATCGTCGACCATCCTTCAGAGCGTAGTAAGCTTGCTCTGAGATCGTCGACCAACGGTCGACGATAATTGTCTTGACTTCAATGATTCAATAGCCCTGCTATCGTCGACCATTGATCGACGATCGCGAGGCCTCGTTCGACGATGGTCGAACGGAAAAGCCTTAACTACAAAAACATTTAGAACTTCTAACCTAAGCTCTAGGTCAGTTATATACTGCCCTAGGGAGACTAAACAGAGTCTAAACATGATCATATATCTTTATATGGATCAAGAAAGGGCTGCAAGGGGATCACATAAGCCAAATCACATCTAGGGTACCAACACTACTGCTTACCACCCGCAGACTAATGGCCAGACGGAGCGAGTCAATCAGATAGTGGAGGACATGATCCGATTCTATATTCTAGACCATGGAGGGGCGTGGGATGAGCGTTTGCGGATTATGGAGTTCGTGTATAACAACAGTTACCAAGAAAGCTTGCAAATGGCTCCTTTTGAAGCATTGTATGGGAGGCGCTGCAGGACTCCCTTGTTTTGGGCTGAGGTTGGCGAGGGACCGTTGTTGGGTCCAGAGGCGCTCGAAGAGATGGAAATTGTTGTGAAGCTTATTCGGGAGAAGCTTCAGATAGCCTAGGAGAGATATGAGAAGAACGCCAACAGGCGTAGATCTAGCTTGGAATTTGCTATGGGGGACTTGGTGTTCTTAAAGGTTTCCCCGATGATTGGAGTCAAGAGGATTGACAAGAACAGGAAGTTGGACTCGAGGTACGTGGGGCCATTTATGATTGTTGAGCGGGTTGGTGTATCAGCTTACAGGTTGGAGTTGCCCGCAAATTTTCCTTGCGTGCATGATGTCTTTAACATAAGCCAGCTATGGAAATGTGTGCAGAGTGGCAGGCAGGTTTTAGATTCTATGCCACAATTAGAGCCAAATCTTTCTTATGTTGAGGTGCCTGTCCGCATTCTAGAGGCTCAGGATCGCGTGCTGTGGAGGAAAACCATTCCTATGGTTAAGATTTTGTGGAGGAACCAGGATGTGGAAAGCGCGACTTGGGAGCTAGAGTCGGCGATGAGGAAGGCTTACCCTCATCTATTTCCCTAACTTGTGCCTGGTATGTTTGCACTCTTTCTTTTATGGCTTTTGGTTAGTTTTTTTTCTTTTCCCTTTTGCTAGAAAGGTTGTGTGTAAAGTTTCGGGACGAAACTTTCTTTTAGGGGGAGTGACTGTAATGCTCCCGGTTTTTCTGCGATTTGTTTAATCCTTGTTTGGCGTTACGATGACGCGTGTCGGCCTTTGCTGTTGTTAGAATGTGGTCTTAGATCTTTAGGTTCCTTAAGTGGCCTATTTGTAGCCTGTTTGCAAGATTCCCCAGCTAGCCGGAGTCTGTTTTGGTGACTCGGCTAAGCCTATCAGGGAATGCTTGTGCTTTGGCTTCAGGAGGTGTTAGCTCGAGTTTTGATCGTCGGAAGTTGTTTTCGATTTCGCCGTTATTTCCGTAGCTTGGGTGTTTAGCCACGGTGCACGTTTTGTCGAAATCCGAGATCATTTGTTTTTCGCATCGTTTCGACG